>OY282497.1:31935627-33135627 GCA_958295605.1 Ajuga chamaepitys | reverse complement strand
TCAGATGTCTTAGAGATCTTTATTCCTAAGATTACGACTGCTATGCCCATATCTTCATATCAGAACATATCATCACGAAGGACTCAGAATTTCCTTTTAAATAGAAGCATTTATCACATACATTTATTGGAGAAACCTTTCGACAATAAAGTATTATCGAATTTTTCATGCCATTATTTAGGGCCTAGTTTGATCCGTACAAAGACTTGATAAGTCGGCATACTTTGTTTTCTTGACCTAGAACAACATACCCCTCGGGTTGTTCCTTGTATATTTCTTCCTCCAGATCTCCATTTAGGAAGGCTGTCTTAACATCCATTTGGTGTATTTCAAGGTTATGTAGAGCAGCTATAGCTATGAACACTCTTAGGATGTTAACCTAGACATTGGAGAGTAAGTGTCAAAGTAATCAAGGCCTTCTTTTTGTCTGACCTTTAACCACTAATCTGGCTTTATACTTGTCAATAGTTTCATCCGCTTTATACTTCCTTTAAGTATCCATTTACAACCCAAAAATTTGTTTCTTGGAGAGAGATCAACAATTTCCCAAGTGTGATTCTACAATATAGAATTTATTTCACTTTCTATTACTTCTTTTCAAAGCGGTGCTTCTGGACTTGTCGATGCTACTTTCCTAGACCAAAAGACTTGGCCTTTTTAGTTCTCTTGCTACGTCGTGGCTCATCATTCTGTTGAATTGATGTACTCGGCTCATAACCTCATTTCTGAGAAGTTCCACCTTCTTTTGCCTTTCGAGGAAAGATATGTTCGAAGAATTCGGCATTCCTTGATTCAATGATGGTATCCTTATGGATATCCTCTATTTCAGGCTTATGCACTGGGAAGTGATAAGCACCATTGTTGTTGGTGTATCCAATGTAATCAGCTATTTTAGGTCTAATCTTGACCTGTTTTAGTTTAGGTACGTATTTCAACCTTAGCCAAACATCCCCATACTTTCAAATATTTGTAGGTAGGTTTTCTACTTTTCCATGCTTCATATGGAGGTTTATCCTTACGCTTATGGCGTACTTTATTCAAGATCGTATTTTCAGAGAATTGCTTCTCCCCACATGTTTTGGGGTAACCTGAATTGATGAGTAAGGCATTTATCATTTCCTTCAATGTTTGAATTTTTTAGTTCGGCTATGCCGTTAGATTATGGAGAGTAAGGGGTTGTAGTTTGATGAATAATGCCTATTTGAGCATAATATTCTTCGAAAGGAGCTTGTACTCTCCCCCTCTATCACTGCAAATTGCTTTGATTCGTAGAGTTAATTGATTTTCAACTTCCATTTTGTACTGTTTGAATGCTTCAACAGCTTCATCTTTGTTGTTTAGCAAGTACACATAACAATATCTTGTGTAGTCATCTATGAGAGTAACAAAGTACTTATTTCCCCCTCTAGTTTGCACAAACTTTAAGTCACAAATATCAGTATGAATAAGTTCTAGAGGTAAGGTATCTCTTTCAACTGTTTTGAAAGGACATTTGGATAATTTTGCCTCCACACACACTTCACATTTATGTTGAGTTTCCAAGTTAAAAGAAAGACACAATTCCAATTTAACTAATTTTTGTATAGATTTAAAGTTCACATGTCCCAATCTTTGATGCCATAAACTAGAGGACGAATTGAACGACTCAAACAAGTAGGTCGAATTCTTATTTTCATTAGCAAATGAACGGATTACAGACATGACATTCATCTCAAAGAGCCCGTCACATGCAAAGCCCTTGCCTACAAACACACTATTCTTAGTAAGTAGAGTACAAATTTTTCGGACTCGAACACTAGTCTAAAACCAGCCTTGACCAACAGAGGTCCCGACACCAAGTTCTTGCGAAATTCAGGAATGTGCATGACTTCCTTCAACATTAACTCCTTGCCAGAAGCCATCTTGAGAACCACTTTTCCAACCCCTTGTACTTTTAAAGTGGCATCATTTCCCATGAACATCTTCTTGCCTGAAATTGGAGTGTAGGTGGAGAAAGAACTTTTGTCATTGCATATGTGGCGAGTTGCTCCCGCATCAACTACCACTGCTTTGGATTTTCAACCAGATTTGCCTTTAGAATCTCTGCAGAGAATTCTGTGATCAACTCATTAATGTTTGAAGGACGACTTTCGTCTTGAACAACGTTAGCTTTAGCCTTGGCTTTTTGTTCCCTTTTGTAGATGCAACACTCCTTGATCACGTGTCCGAGTTTCTGATAGTGATGATAGTTCCCTTTGAACTTTCTTTTTGAGGGCTGACTTTTCCCATCACCCTTGTACTTTCGTTTCTTGGCAACATTCTCCTTGGGTTCTACCAGATTTGCCTAAGTTTGCATTGGTTGCTTGAATTGAACTAAGGCCTTCTTATTATCCTCCTAAATTTGCAGTTTGATAATAAGTTCCTGTAGGCCCATTTCCTTGTTTTTTAACTTGAGATAACTCATGAACTCATTCCATGAGAAGGCAATTTCTCAATCAACAAAGTAATGAGGAATTGCTCGTTTGGCTTCATGCCTTCCAAATCCAGACTATGCAGGATCATTTGCAATTCTTGGATTTGGCTTGCCATAGATTTGGAATCCATCATTTGGAATTTAAAAAACTTTCCAACGACAAACTTTCTTAGTATCCGCATCCTGTGCGCTGTACTTTTTGTCTAACTTCTCCCATAATTCTTTGCCAATCTTGGCTGAACAATACACCGAGTAGAGTGTAACAGAGAGACCGTTCAAAATGCATTTTTTGCACATGAAGTCGCTGCGATTCCATGCATCCAGCATTAACTTCAGGCCATTAGTGACTTGGATACCATGGTCCATTTCAGCCGTCAGACTGAACATTCATTGCCTCACCTGAAGGTGGATCCTCTGTTAGAAAACATGACAGGCTAAGCGCAGTCAATAAAATAGCATCTTCTGTTGCCAATGTTTGAAGTTTGTTCCCATAAACTTTTCAGGTTTTTCGCCTTGAATGTTACAGGGACTGGAACAACAGCCGGTGGAAGGATGGTAGAAAACGCGAGTAGCATCACCTTGAACAGTTGCAGACGACATGTTTTTCAAACACTCAATCAAAATATCTTAAATTGTAGGATAATGTATATGGAACGGGTAAGTGTATGAAAGAAAGCAACACCGAGTCAAGTGATGGCACTCTGTCTTTAAGACAAAATTGCGCGATATGAAATAGTCTCCCAAGATAAAACAGTGTATAGACACAGGTGAAGAAAAGAAAGGAGAAAGACTGAAAATTCGTGTGTCCGAATGAACAGTGGATGTTCTTCAAATAGAAGGAAAATATAACAATTCATTATGTAATTTTGAATTCAAAAACGAAATTTTGAATTTCAAAATAGATTTTCCCGGTAAACCTTATCCAAATGGACCAAAATTTAAAGTCTATCATAATTTCCGGATTAAATTGAAAATAAATTATAATTTTTTATTTTCGGTCTCCAAAAAATAGATAGATCCCCATGCCTGGACCGGCTCAAGCCCAGACCGGACCGGACCGAACCCGATCCGACTGGCGTGCATGTGAGATTTAACCCAAACCTGTACTAGCCTAGGGTCTCCTTCCTTCACAAACTTGGGAATCCCCTTGGGCCCCCAAACCCTATATAAAACAAAAACTTTATATATAGGACACTTTCAACTAGTTTTAGCAATTTGAGACAAATTCATTTGGCCAAAACTCCTACATCTCTCATGACCCAAAATATAACTTTTGTGTGCGAATATCTCTTTCATTTCTTAATGAAACTTAATGAAACTTGACACTTATATCATCTACTCCTTCAATAGATTAGGCATGTACGAAGAAACGAGGTTTTAGACATGCGGACCCCACTCATTTAAGTCATAAAAAATGAGAAATAATTCATCTCATTAAGTTAACTAAGTTAAATTTCCTACGTAATATGTTATCTTCATGCAATGAAATAAAATAGTAGATTAGCTTCAAAAAAAAAAATTGGTTGCTTTATTAACATTTATCTTTTTAAATCTTCACAACTAGGCACTACAAAAGTTCGTATAGCCCCATTTCCATGTATGTCATTTTGTTAATATTCCACCTCAAATAAATGCCCTGCCTAACCTAGAACAAAAATGGCAGACTACCCCATAAAAAGTAAAACACGAGAAATCTGTCATTGCGCATGTGGATAATAATAATAATAATAATAATAATAATAATAATAATAATATAAGGGTGCTTGTCTACGGTTGGGTCTAATCCATTGAGGGCAGACCCAATCCAATTCGTGTTGAGTTTAAATTCTTTTTAACTCACTGAAACATCATCCATCAACAATATTATGCTTTATTATTCAATTACAAGTTAAAATATATATTTTAATATTTAATCAATAATTTCCTAATTAACTGTACACATATCTCATCACCATTTTCCATTAAATATTATAAACAAATTCCCAACTTTTTCTACAACCAACATAACCAAACATTCCTTCTTATTCCCAACCTATTTTTCCCAACCTTATTTACTTTAGCCAACAATTTATAAGCACTCTCAGCCATAACCAAACAAAACCATAATGTAAGATATTTTATATATTAAATCTAAATATTAATGCATTAAGAATATTTATAAATTGATGCATACTTTAAAAGGAACGGCAAATTATGTACATACATTCATTTATAAATAACATATACTTAATATAGTACTCTCTCCATCCCAACTAATTTTGCACGGTTGACAGGACATGGATGTTACGAAAAAATAGATTTTGAGGAATCTCTGACTTTTTCAAAGGTGGAGATTGAGGGTGGAGATTTTGAGGATGGAGATTGTGAGAAAAATTTCATTTTTAAGGGTGTGCAAAGTTAAGTGGGACGGACCGAAAATGAAAATATGCAAATTTAAGTGGGACGAATGGAGTATATGATATGAGTTTTTATTTTCAAAACATATGTAAAACCCAATATATAAAATGGTACTTTTATAGATAGAAATGATTTTTCTCCAAAAAAGTGGGTAAAAACTCATGTGCACAAGGTGTACAATAGCCTTATTGTGCATCAGTCCGATTTGACCTCGGTTCACGCGATTCAAGTCCGGTTTACGCGGATGCGACCAATTGTGACTAGAAAGGGGAATTGTGACTCAAACATACTTTATGAAATTGTCAAACATACTTTATGTAAATATCAAACATACTTTATGAGTAAATCAACCATACTATGTTAGGAATTTGTGTCTTGAATCTGTTTCACTTTAAAATTGTGACTCAAACATACTTTATGCAAATATCAAACATACTTTATGGAAATATCAACAAAGCGCACAATTGTGACTCAAATATATTTTATGAAATTGTCAAACATACTTTATATAAATACCAAACATACTTTATGAGTAAATCAACCATATCTTAAGTACACTCTGTAGGAATTTGTGTCTGGAATATGTTTCACTTAAAATTGTGACTCAAACATTCTTTATGAAATTGTCAAACATACTTTATGTAAATATCAAATATATTTTATGCAAGTATCAACAATAACGCATGTTGACGCGGCCGCTACCAATTTTTATCATTTAATATCTGTTTTTTCGTATTTTTTAATAAAATAAAGGAAGTGGTGCACCATAGCACTATTATGCACATCACCACCCAAGACCTACTAAAAAAAGTGATACAAAAAAGTGGTTTTTTTACAAATATTTTTGTCTGAAGAAAACTATACTTTTGCGAACAAAAGTGATACTTTCGCTATAAAAATTAATACTTCTTTTGCTACCACACAAGTTTTTGTGAATTTCTTATATCTATATTTATACCTCAATATGTATTTTGTATACATTGAAATATGTGTACATATATATATATATATACATACATATGATTTTGAATGAGTGATTGCATATCGTATAGCATTGTTGCTATATTTATTAATGTTCACTTTCTATCCAACCCCCAATGTTAGTTTCTAGATCCGATCCTGCATTCAAGAAAACTAGTAAGTAACTAAAATTTATTTTGAGCAAAGCTGGAATCACGTAAACGAGAGGACGAAAATATCGATGATTACGGAGATATTGGTGTTTCAAATTAGAGTGTTTTCGGTGAAATTTCAATTAATATCGAATATCGATGTAATTATTTATGAAATGTCGAAAAATGTATTAAAACATATAATTTATCACGATATTTTATAGATTATTATAAATCTACTTAAATTCAAATATTTAATCTAAAAGTTAAGTCAAATGTACACATATACAACTAATTGGTAAATTCAAATATATTAGTCTTATTAATATTATTTCAACATCATATAAGTTAAAAGCATTATGAATATTTAATATATATAAAAAAATTCTTGCTTGACCTATAACATTTTTTATTCAAGAGCAACACTAATTAAAAGCTAAGCCCAAATAAATGAAGAATATTTAAAAGTTAAGACTAAATAAAATTAAGAAAGGTAGAAATCATAACAAGTTCATTGACTTGGTCTGTTGGTTAATGTTTGGAACTTCATTCAACAGGTCCTAGGCTCGAATACAAATTAAAATGTTTACAGCTAATTTATAAATATTAAACAATATAAAAGATGTCTGACAATATGATACAAAAATGTTGACAAGTTGTTTTTCGTCAGAATTTCTTCTTTTTCTGTGTTCAATAATGTCTTTAGCTCAAATAAGAATCAATTGCATATCATGTCAACCATTTAAAAAAAAATATCGAAAATTTCTCAAAATTTCACCGAATTTTCACCGAAATTCATCGAAATTTCTGTAAAATTTCCACAAATTATACCTGGAGATAGCCCAAATCGAATTTTTTTGAGATTTCGGAGAAATCTTTTTCTGTGTTCAATAATGTCTTTAGCTCAAATAAGAAGAAATTGCATATCATGTCAACCAATTAAAAAAAAATCGAAAATTTCCCAAAATTAACTGAAATTTCACCGAAATTAACCGATTTTCACCAAAATTTCTATAAAATTTCAATAAATTATACCCGAAGATAGCCCAAATCGAATTTTTTTGAGATTTCGGAGATATTTCAGAGAAATTCTGACAGAAATTTATTACATCCGAATATCATTTTGGGACCGCCAAGAAAAGAGATTTCGAAGAAATATCAGTAAATATCGAAAATATTTTAATCCTTAGGCCAAATAAGTAATCATATTGGTGTGTAGATGCAAATCAACTTTATTTAACCACTTAAACGGATGCTAGTTTTCAAATAAATAGGAATCCTCATCAAGAAATGGGAACCAAACCGTACATTTCTGAGTGGAGATGAAACCAAGCAAGGCCGGTTTTAGCATCTAGAAGAGGTCCATTTATTAACACTTCAATTCAAAATGTATTTTTTAGAAAAAGAAAGACCAATTATTTTAGATGTGTAAACTTAAAAAGTGAAGAAATAAACAAGGCACCAGTAGAATTTAAAGTATAAGAATTTGAGAGGGGCTGAGGCTGAGGCTCTATTATATAATGATATAAATCAAATAAAATATTCAATCAGCTCCTATATCAGTTGAGTTCCATATACACATCTCTAGATCTAGTTTACCAGTTGAATTCAAAAAACCAAACGGAACCAAGAGGAAATCCACTGGAGGAGATCCTTCAACTCTCCCAGGATAACTGTTGGTGTACGATTTCAATCTTAGACAAGTATTGCCTCGCTCTGACACGATATCATACAGATACTGCTCCTTTGAAGTGCTCGGCCCTATGCAAGTTATCATCACCGTATGCCCAATACTCTCAGTTCCTTTATTCAGGAGAAAAAGAATACCATCTTTCTCAGCTTGCAGAACAAGGAAAGCTTCGTTCTTGTTTAACGTCACCGGTAAAGGACAGTTATACTGGAAACGTCTTCCTGAGTCCCAGTGCTTACTGCTGAAATGTTCCGATAACTGACCACAAGACCCAATGAAATGGCACTTGCGTAGGGGGCAAGCACAAGGTGCACAAACACAGGCATCTTCATGCTCTCTTCTTTTGTTGTAATCCACGATTTCTGCACAACCATATTGCGCGTTTCGGCAGGGTGCTCTCACTGGATCAGCTATTTCAATATCCACACAAACTGTGTTGCCTTCATCGCCATTGATGGGCATATTTTCCTGGACCAACATAGCTATCAATATTTTTTGTGTTCTGTGGCATCTTCTGGAAAATTCAATTGATGTCACAAACTACTCCTAGTGATCATTACACAACCAGAGAACTACTATACAATCAATAACATTTATCAGATGCATCAGTACCAATGTACAATCAATTTAGTTAAGGCGCAAAATTACTTCTGGGAGCCGGATAAAACACAGTTTCATGATAAAGTCTCTTTTCTTCCTCATCTTGTCACACTTGAGTTCTAGTCCTCCATGGCATTAAACAATATATACATAAAACTGCCAATTATAAGGAGAGTATTGTTTGTAAAACCGAAACCAAAATGGAGATCATCATTTACCTCAGCGCTGATCATGCCCCCATTGACGTGATCTTCCCCAGCCTGCATGTAAATTATCCTGAGTTTAAATTTGGAAAGCTAATAATAAAGTATCTGATGAAGAGTATCAGAGTATTTCAATAGTTAGCGATGATGTTCACCGGAACAGGATTCAAGTCACAAGCAAATTTAAGTTGCACTTTTGGGGTGAAACTTTTTGAAATAAAAATATTCTAAATGAAAGCAAATCCCTTAAACTTTAGTTCAAAATGAAATAGATGGATTTGAAGTTTGCTATTATGGATTCAAATTCATGCTCATATATCTTTCCAAGATCAATGAAGCCTAAAGGAATTTGGGATGGACATGTAGATCTTCTTGATAACCTTCTCCACTTTGCCTCTCAAAAAAGGATGAGTATATACGATATGGTAGATAGTGGTGATTGAAAAGTATATGCAAGGATACAATAACTTGGAAAACAGATATCATTCTGTCAACCCCTCAAGTAGTGGGAATGGGCTTTGATGATGATGCAACTCCAGTCAAGTAATCAGCAAATTGTTCATATTTATTAAAGTGGATAAATACAAAGTGGGTGTCAAAATGGGATTAAGTTATGAGCCCCACACAAAATGTTGGAGCAGAAAAAGAGTAGTGTAACTGGGTTAAGCGGGGAAAAAAGGGAAGGAAGTAAAGAAAAGAAATCAAAAGAAAATGCACAGAAATTTTAAAAAAAAAAAATAGCCAGCTACATTGGCAATTGGTAGCAGTGTCCAGCAAATGATGCCATTACAAATTTTTTTTTAAAAAAAAAAAAATATATATATATATATATATATAACAAAATAACACTCTAGAGATTCATATGTAATTGACAAAGTCCTCAACTTCATGGAATAAGGCTTAAATATTAAGATAAAGAAAAGAAGATCTGGTAAAGGGAGGAAATCTAAAAGCATAACCAGTTAATAGCAATTTCTGGGATCAAGGGAGAGGTGGTATACATTGATTCGGATCCGTACAGAAAAGCACAAAACTCTAGGTCCTTGTGCATAATCAGCGACCAGTTTATTACAATTATAGAGATCAATAAGAAATGGAAGTTTCATGAATAACCAGAAACAATCAACTTTAGAAGAAACTACCCAAGACAGAATATTATCCACAATAACTACCTGAAATCCAACCTGCTCAAGTAGAGGGTAATCTTCAATCTCAGGTGGTAGCATTGCTAGATGACTGCTGTCTAATTGGGCCCTATACCCAAGAATTCCCATCCCGAGGCCTCTTTCCTTGCATACTACCTACACAAAATCACATTAGAACCTGATTGTCCAGTTGATTGCAGATATCTAACATGCAGCATACCTCTCCACATCCATAACCGCCAAGCTCTCTCTCTTGCTTCTCTCTCTCACTAATTTCCTCCTCCCCCCACGAAGATAGGCATGGAAATGTAGCAGGGGATAGTTCGGATGGTTCTCCAACAGCAACACTCTCATAGTAAAAGAGCTGTGATAAGAAAACGGTTAAAATAAGCAAACTAAAGAGGTTGACAATGAAAGAGAAACCTCTATCAAGCTCACCTGAAGAAACAAAAGACAGCCACCAACTGCTCGCTGCTTCCCTTGACGATATCGAGCTACCTCTCGAACTAGCCGATCAAGTAGAAATTTCCCCCAGTTATACTGGTGGACAATGTCCATGTTTGTTAAAAAATGGAGAAATGATGGACTAACATCCAGCCTTGCTGTGGGGCACAGAAGAGTGCCTAAGATGTACAGGAGAAAAGATCTTTTAAAATCCTCTCCAGCCTCTGGGACAGCCAGCCTTTCTTCCAAAAGTCGGACGGAAATCCCACGATTTGTAGCATTGTACTTCTTGCGCAATTCTGCAATCAACTCATCAGGTCCAGAGTTAACAACATCCTTTCCGCTCGAAGCCAATCCCATCACCAATTCAACATCCCGAGGAGTTAAAGGTATGCGTTCGCCACAAATTTCCAAGCTGCGTCGGACAGTATTGAACTTGTCCAATAACCAGAGACATAGACTACGTCGCAGAGTTCGGCATCTGAGATTCAGGATACTACCAAATCCCATGCTCTTTACAGCAGCTCTTTGGTCAAGTGTCAGTCGTTGTAAAACGTTTAATAATCGACCAGGAGAACATCTAGTAACAAGTTTGGTCTGCATCATTTAGGTCAATCATTAAATGACATGAGGATTCCGTGCCACATAAACATCTAAATACACAAAGCTGGAAAATTATATTTCGGTAAGAATATAATACTTGTCTTCTTGGCTTGGGAACACGAGCAGGGGTAGTGCTCAAGTACTTATCCCATACTTCACGAGCACGGTTAGTGTATTTTGCCTTCTCCTCTGGACTCATCAATTTCCAAGCATCCGAGGCAGCTTTTGTAGCCTGAAACAAAGGGGCAGACATTAAGGTATTTTCACCAATTCTACCAAGTAAATAGATGCATATATATCATGAGCACGAGAGAGAGAGAGAGAGAGACCTTACCACTTTCAAGCCTGAAGATTCAGGATGGGAAGCAGTGTAGTCCTTAATAAATTCACGACTAAGAATAATAGTACGAATAATCAGTATAAATCTACATGGGAAAATAGAAGAATGTATCAAAGCCACTGATTAACTGAATGGAGTACCTAAAATGCACCCATGAGCAGGCTGGACGTGATACTCCATCTTGCTTCTTCTTCTTCTTTGGCCGACTGACTTCTGACTCACTATGCTCTTGTTCATTTCTCGTTAGCACCATCATATCTTGTTCACATGAGCCTTAATTTATAACAGTACCATCATCATTATTTAACTCTTTCTTTGCAAAAGCAGATGATGAATTTTAAAGAACAGAAGCACGGCATCACTTTTAAAACAACACAGAAAAAAGGGGCAAAGTTTCATGTGATATCAGAAAGTAGAATCTCCAAGATTATGATAAGCCCCCTGTATATTTCAGCAAAATTTGCAAGGTAAGTAGATAATTAAGTCAGAGGTTAAATTCTGTGAGGAATAACAGCGTCCAGAAGAGTTTGATAAACAACATAGCTCTGCATTTAATGAAGTAAGGTACAAGGGCAGCGCAGTATTACAACAAAGTGATTCTCAATTCAAATTCTTTAGTTAACTAGAAACGTTACGTGACCCAACCATCCGAGGCCAATCAGACAAGCATAGAGGAATAACACCAGCTACCAGTCATAACTTTTTAACCATAAAAAACACAATAATAGTGTTGCCAATGTCACGCATCGGCATCAACATTTCCTTCAGACAACAAGCGGATTATAGCAAGTTTAATGCTACAAGCACTCCAATCAAAAAAATTGTTTAAGATCAATTCAAATAAATTACATACAAGTCTACAATCCCACTCATATCTAACAAAATTCAGTCGTCAACAATTTGTTTGAAGCGCGATAGGCCACAAAAGATGAGACATGCAACAAAAGATAATACTTGGTTGAGAAAGGCCCTCGCCCATATAAAGGATATGCATTCTTGAAGAAACCCTAATTAGGAGTTGGTGTAAAAGAATCAGCACCTACCGAAGATCATGAGCTCATCGGAGAAGCCACCAGCTGTAGCGAATTTCTCTTTCCTCCTCTTATTCTGATCTTCTTCCTTTCTTTCTCTTCGCGTCTCACCCCTTCTACCTACAATTCCCCCATTTCCTAGGCACTAACTTCTCGACAAATGGGCCGCATCGTTTTTACTTTTAGTTGATGGGCTTCAGTAAAGATTTTCAAGAGTATGGGCCTTCTCTGAATTACTACCAAAGTGAGTAAGAGAGATATATCGATTTAAGATCTTGATCGTTCCGTTTTGCTCTCATCCGGAGAAATCAATTACTCCCTCCATCCCACTTAATTTTACGCGATTGATCGGACACAAATATTAAAAAAAAAATAGATTTTGGGAAATCTTTGATTTTTTTAAAGGTGAAGATTTTGAGGGTGGAGATTGTGAGAGAAATTTCATTTTTAAGGATTTGCAAAGTTAAGTGGGACGGACCGAAAATAAAAGTATGCAAATTTAAGTGGGACGAAGGGAGTACTACTTTACGTTCTCTTAGTTACAATTTGGTTCCGATTATGGAATTATTTCTTGGCCTTCTCCTCTTCATACAGTTTCATTGATGTTTTATTTGATCTTATCGTTGTTTCTCTTATTTTGCTGAGCAGGCATTTTTTTCCAATCTACTGTCTATGGTTTCATTGTGTATTGATTATCGCATGTAAATTGTTGCTGCTGTTGTTTTTCTTTTCTGAAATTAGGGTTTGGTTGTTTTATTGGATTGGAACTGTGCTCTAATAGTTTACGATTTGCAGGATAACGTTAGTCTAGAACAAGGAAGTGTTTTAGCTAGAGCATAGATTATGGATAAACGAGTTGGAAAGGAGTTGGAAGTTGTTGTACTAGATGATAATGGGGAGGATGATCTGATAGTGATTTGTATGCCAGTGTGTCTGGAGGAAACCATATTTTCGCCGAAGCCATTTACTTCATATTATTTGATAGAGGTGATGAAGAATGGATGGAACCCAAAGAAGAAGATGACAACCCAAGATTGGGGGAACAACCTGTTTCATTCAGTTTCTCAGATCCAGATGACTGAGATAGGGTATTGAAGAATCAACTATGGCCTTACGAGGTTCCTTATTTGCTATTAAGGCATTGGAAGGTACTAAAAGACCTTCTACTATTCAAATAGAGGAGACGTCCATGTGGGTTCGTGTGTATGATCTCCCGATTGCATGCATGAATGAGAAAACAATAAGGGCCCGTTTACTTCATAGGATAAGTCTGAATAAGGATAAATTATTCAGGACAATCCAATGTTTACTTGGTGGGATTACAAAAGTCAGCTTATCCCGGATATCCGGGATAACACATAATTCGAGGCAAAATACCCCCATTAGAAATTTCACTTCTAGAGGTGGGTTTATTTATCCCGAACCAAGGATAAGCTTTCGTCCTCTTCCCGTACATCTTTTCTTTCGAATTTTACAGTTGTTAACTTTGGCCCATTATTAGTTTTTTCCAAGCTTGAAATTAATTCTTTTTATGCCTGATTTCTTTCCACTACCTTCGACCTTAGCAACAAATGAATTTCTATTTTCATTTCGCACCGTGTGATGAAGAATAAGATCATGATTACTGAGTTTATTTATTTTTTCATTTCCTCTCACCAAGTCATTATATTTTTCTTCTTCGTTTCCATACATTTTGGAATACACATTAAACAAGGAACGAATTAAGTTTTAAGTGGGTTTAGGTCTGCGTTGAACTGTTCTTCGTTAAAGATTTGTGTGGTTTAGAGAGGTCCAATATAAGGTGTCCGTATTTTTGTGTAATTTTGAAATACTTGATACTTTCTAAAAAAACAATCCCTAATAACCTTCAAGAAACCAACAAGTCAAAGTAAACACAGGATAATGATTGTCCTCTATAAAAAGTTCAACATAATCATCCCTAGTAAACATTGGATATGATAATGCTTATTTTTCCAATCCCCCATTTTAATACACCCTAATCTTATACACCCTATTAACCACAACCTAAAGTAAACGGGCCCTAAGAGTTATTGCAAAGCAAGTAGGGGAGTTGAAGGAGTGTGATTTGGGGGCTGATGGCCTCATGGGTAAGTATGTGAGATTTAAAGTGCGCTTATATATTGTACAAGGCTTTCTTAAGAGGGATCACCATTCGATCCAAAGGACAAAGCTTCTGGTCGGCGCTCAAGTATGAGGCTATGCCAAATTATTGCTACTGTTGTGGGGTAATTGGCCATTTCTTTAGAAGTTGTGCTAGATACGATAGAAACGAGAACCCTACGCCCCTGGAGTGTGATTACGGGCAATTTTTTAATGCCTCCCCAATGACGAGAATCCGAAGTAATAAATTGGACAGAGCTGGAGGAGCTATACCGAGAGAGCTATTTCCACAAACTGTAAGGAAGGAAGGTGTGACACCTCTCATTTCTTAGTAGCTCAATATATATTAGTAAAAAATATTTTGAAGAAAAGGACTTTGTGCGCACGTGCGACTTATTTTTTTTTTAAACAAACAAAAGACAACACAATATACTACCTTTTTTTTTTAGATGTCCTTTTAGCTTTTATACTTTATTTATAAATAGTTATTCTTTTAGCTTTTTTTCTACATTTTTTCCAATAGTACCCCCTATAATTACTCCTAAAAAAACTCTAATTATCTAACCTACCATATTTATATAATCTAATTAAGGGCTTAATTGTCTATTTTCTATATTCCTTAATTCTTATCCAAACCTAAAAGTACATCTAAAGAAAAACGGAGGTAGTATTACTTTACCACTTCAAAAAGACCTCATTAATCCCATGACATACTTTAGAGACTCAACACAAAATACCCAGACTATGAGCTCGAAAGGTCGTTATCCATGTACACAGCTCTCAGAATCTGAAGAAACTCCAACCTCTAACGTAATACATCTTAGACAGGTTCGCCTACAATGCGAGAACTATATGAGCTAAAGCTTAGTAAGCAGAAATCATGCATGAATAGTGCACGCACACGACCGATCGATAAAATGACAAGTTTTGCATGAAATCATTTCTTGGAATTCTTTTTGCAAAAGAAATCATTTCGGTGGGAATTGGCTCCCGTCACTGGCACAAACCTTCCCAAAATTTCACTCATTGGCCATACTCATGACTACCAAGGGTCCCCCCTCCCCCTTATATTCCATCTGAGACATCATTGATGGTTGATACGACCAAGCGGCTATCCTCCCAAGACTACCAGAGGTCCACCTCCTGCCTGCCCCCGCAATCCACTGGAAAGTCTACCTCTTCTCGTACCTATCATCATAAAAGTGCTGAAGTGGGAACCTCTTCCGCCTGCATACCTGTCACCGGAAGCATCCCGAGAGACACCATATATACACATAATATAGAGAGAAACTCTTAACGTGCCAATGGTGACCAACTCCAAAAAAAATTCAACTTCAAAAATTATGCTATTTTGTCTTCTTTCATGCACACATGCAAATTCTTGCAGATGCTAATGCTAATGATTGATATGTTCATAAATAGAAACATGTTCACTTTCATCAGCGGAACAAAACACATTATACAAAGATAGGCAGTTGTGCATATCACAATCAATTATCACAAATAATAAGCACAAATATTATGTTCAAGCATTGTAGTTGCAGATGGATTTCTACTTGCCTTTCTACCGATGGTAATTATTTGGAATTTCATATTCATGCACCCTCGTAGTTAATCTATAATAACATGTAACAATAGAGTTTAATAAAACAAGTGATAACATATTCCAAACATTAATTAACCATCATATAAAATATACTTATAATAGATACTATTTCTTTATAGCCCGTAAAAATATCTTGGAGCAACTAACACAGAAAGAGTAATATTATTTGAACTAATTTGCATGTCAATAGCTTAAAGTTTTTAATAACTTCTGGTGTAACTTTCCAGTTAATAAAGTAAAATAATCTCAACAAGATACACATATACAAGTTGAGCACCTTTTCTATTAGACATAAAATATAGGATATAAATCACAACTTAATTGTTTCATTAAAGACCAAACAAAAGAATAAAATGAATACAATAATAATGACACATTTTCACACTCCAATCCCAAACTAGTAAACATATTCCTTGTGATACCAATAATATATATAAGACTTTGTATTTAATTCCATTAAGAAATTAGCAGAAAATTTAAGTTTAACTCTATTTTAGTTTAATAATTACACAATGGAATAGTATTTAATTGGAGTTATATTACAATTAATTATTTATTGGTTATATAAAAGAATATCAATGTAACTACATAAAGTGAACCCATTAGCATTTATAATGAAATTTTGACACATTTTATCATACAATAATAGTAAAATTGATGAATTGCATATGTAACTTGAGGAACTTAACTAGCTACTATGTTCTTTCATTCTTTTTTTTTTTTTTTTTTTTTTTTTGGTTTTAGAGTATCAATCTAAATAAGGGATTACTACAACAATAATTATTGTGGTACTTTATCAAACCAAAATATGTGAAATGATTGTATATAATGATTGTGAAATCAATTCCTTTATTAATGTAAATATTACTATTTTTTATTAACCCAGTAACAATCTAATTAAATACAACCTCATAAAAAATATTAAATTATGAAATCAATTAAAGAAGACACATACCTGTTGTTTTTCTCCAATATTTTTCTTTTCTAGTAGCCAAACTCGAAATCTCAAAAAGTAATAATGGAATATATACTTTTTTGAACGACATATTCAAGCAAAGTTAACTCATTTAAATAATTATATTTTCTACTTATATGACACATATGACCATATGTATAAAATTCATAAGAAATAAATCACTAATAAAAAAAAAAAAAAAATTAACCCACATGCATAGTAAAATTGATAAATCAACGATGAATCATAAAAAACATCCTAAGTCATGTATACTATCAGCATGCAATATCCTCAAGTCTAATATTATTGGAATCGCCCTTGATCAATCACATAATATCACAAATTAAGTCTAAACATAATTTCCTAGTTAAGGTTTACGTCATTTTACCTTTTCTTATGCTTTAAAATTCGAAACAACTGGTTAGTATATTTTCTCCTTCTTGTTCTCTTTGAGATTAATGGATACATCCATACATATATACATACATACACACACACACATATATACATATAAAGTAATTGATAAAGAGTTTACTGTCATGTGTATAAGAAAGAATGTTGACAGAAAGAATGAGAATCAATACACTAATAGCTATTTATGGGAATTTAATTGTGTCGGTTCACCTGATTAACACGAGCATGTGTACATATAAGCTTATTTATGTCTAAAGTGTGACGTGGAAGAGGGGATTCAAAGCTAGAGTAAATTTAATCAAAACATACGTGTACTATTTGCTTATTTTGATTGCATATTTTAATTGATATGCATGTATGTGTATAGGCGTGGGTTTCTTGACACTTTATGTCTAAAAGTTTAACAATATAATTACAAATTAATACAAAGTGGTGCTAATATCTTAAATTTAATTAACTAGTAAAATTTAAAAAAAAAAAAAAAAAAAAAACCACCTAGTATGATGATAACAAGTCAGTGCAAACTCCTTTCCTCCTATGCTTCCAAAAATATACAAATAACTTTGATGAGAAATTTTGAAAATATTTGATTACATTATTTGTATACTAAGACATACATAAAATTCATGGAACTAGACACATAATTCATGATATCAATCCACTTGCAAATTCTATGTTATACTAAAAAAAAATTAGAATGTATATATATATATATATATATATATATATTGTATTCCTTATCTTTTGTATCATTCTTTCCTATACCGGAACGAGTGAGCTCGGTCTGTAACATTTTCAGAAAAATGGTCTACAAGTTAAAGAACATGACTTATAAACTTCGAAGAGAATTAGGCTATTATATTGAACTGAACGGGGAGTTCTGGGTTAACGAGTGGAATGGATGACTAATCGCATGATTAAAGTAAAAATTTAACCTTAAATAAATAGAAACATAATCCAAATTAAAGTTTAAGCTTGGACGCTTGTAGTAAATGGGCAAAAAGAATAAATGTAAAAAAATGAATTCATAAAATAAATAAGTAGTAGGGAAGCCTAGAATAAACTAATGAACTTGATGGATATATCAATCTATAAATAAATATATAAAGAAAAGCACCAGTAAGGATTCAGGATGTTACATAAAAAATTCGTCCTCGAAATTTAGTTAATTCATCAAATGCACAATGTGATGCATTCATAGAAAGTAGTTGGACCTTGAACATGCATGTTGATTTCACAAAATAATTCAGTACAGGCCAACAATACTTGGGTTTAACCAACTAAGTGACAATTTTATTTTTTTTTTTTTTTTTTTTTTTACTGTACAAGTTGCAACCAGATTATATTAGAGAGGAAGAGATTGGGTAGTGTCTAAAATGATTTATTTCTAATGTTCAATATTGATTTCAAGTTGAATATGCTATTTTGTGAGGTATGCCTATGTGCATCAAATACCTCATATCAAGCAACATGTACCTCATGGTGTTACATATACGATTCTTCTAAATAACGTGCTCTAAATAACCAAAACACAAATAAATGATCAATATGTTAAAACACATGAAGTTACATAAGCTCGCAAAAAGTTATTTCCAAAAATTATATGATTTGCAAACAAGTTAACCTTTACATAGATAACTACATCACACCAGTGCTTGCAACGTCCCATTTTCGAAAAGAAGAACCTTCAGGGAAAGGGGCGCTACAAACTTTGTTTGAGGATATATTTTCATATTTCTTTTGTAAATAATAAATTTTAAATAGAAATTTGAGTTATAAAAATAACTTCATATCGTTGGATAAATATCAACAATAAAACATACTTTGGTGCAGAAGCTCTTTTCTTAAGAAACATAAGTTCACTTTCAAACTTTAAAGGACAATCCTCAAGTACTTTTTCATCAACTAAAAATATATATTCATTCAAAAAAATAAACAGTTGAAATATCACCTTTAAAAAACTATTATGATTGAAAATAAAGTTTACTTTGAAATTCCATGAGTTGGAGTGGTGCAGGGACATGCTATTCGTGTCAGTTCTCCACACCGACATTGGTACCTGAAATGTTAGGGGGTGAGTGTTTGGAAAACACCTCGTGCATTCACTCGGTTGCCCACTTAGATGTCATACAAGAAATTGCAATAACGGACAGTTACATAAATAATGCATATACCATCAAACATAAAACACATCTGAATACATGTTGGAATCTAAATTAAAATAAATATACACATATATACATACTATATAGATACACATAGGAGCACATAGGTGGGGCACGTGTTGCCCCGGTCGAGCAGCATATCATATTCGGGAGCGACCCGAGGATGACCTTTCAATCCATAACATGTACGGTGTTATCCGTAGAGCATAATCATATACGGTTTTACCTGTAAGCATAATCATATATGATTTTACCCGTAAGCATAATCATATACGGTTTTACCCGTAAGCATAATCGTGTACGGTTTTACCCGTAAAGCATAGCATGTACGGTTTTACCTGTAAGGTTTTTGAAGAGCATAGCATGTACGGTTTTAACCATAAGGTTTTTTAAAAGCATAACATGTATGGTGTTACCCGTAAGGTTTTTGAAAAATGTAGTATGTATAGTTTTACCTGTAAGATTTTTGAAAAGCATAGCATATACGGTTTTACCTGTAAGGTTTTTGAAAAGCGTAGCATGTACGGTTTTACCCGTAAGATTTTTGAAAAACATAGCATATACGGTTTTACCCGTAAGGTTTTTGAAAAGCGTAGCATGTACGGTTTTACCCGTAAGATTTTTGAAAAGCATAGCATATACAGTTTTACTCGTAAGGTTTTTGAAAAGCGTAGCATGTACAGTTTTACCCATAAGATTTTTGAAAAGCATAGCATATACGGTTTTACCCTTAAGGTTTTTGAAAAGCGTAGCATATACGGTTTTACCCGTAAAGTTTTTGAAAAGCATAGCATGTACAGTTTACCTGTAAGATTTTTTAAAAGCATAGCATATTTGGGAGCGACCCGAGGATTTGTAGGTGTTACCCGCAGTCTTAACATAGCTAGTACGGTATTACCCATATACAATACACATAATATGATTTTACCCATAACTTCACATAAATTTCACACAAGTTCACATAAATTTCACATATTTGTCACATAAACATAGGCGTATGCAACATTAATGTAAAAACCATTATAACAATAATTTGCATGAAAACAAGTAGACAACATAAAATAGCCACATAGAGATTCCCCACCTAGA
Organism: Ajuga chamaepitys; assembly: GCA_958295605.1. NCBI lineage: Eukaryota > Viridiplantae > Streptophyta > Magnoliopsida > Lamiales > Lamiaceae > Ajuga > Ajuga chamaepitys. The sequence continues at coordinate 33,115,260 of OY282497.1, read as the reverse complement.
AGTGTGTACAACTAGTTGGTTGTATAATCCTTCTCTAGACAGGAGTCCTCTTCTACTTCAACTTCTTCTAGTCCTACAATATAGAATATTTGTCTTAGCAAAGGTGGGTACTAGGCTTTAAACATAAATTGAAATTTTGGGATAAGATTGTGATTTTATAAAAGTTGAGGGACGATTTTGTAATTTAATAAAATATTTAAGATTCATATATTTTTACGTAAAACTATCGATTTTAGAATTTGGGTTCTTTAGCAATTGGTTTGAGGCGAATCGAGTTAAAAACGAGCATTTTATGACACTTTGAAAATCTAGTGGCATTGTTGTAATTTCTAGAAAAAGAATGACAATTTTGTAAAAAGGGTAGTGGCGTTTTCGTAAATACATGGATCAGTTGACTTTCAAAAAGGCTGACTTGGACTAGGGGCAGAAATTGAAAATCGAAATTTGTATTTTAACCCCTAAAGAATATCTAATTTTCAAAAGATGGTACATGAACTTCTGCAGCAACTTTCACCAAACTTTTCTGGCGACTCGGTTGTTAGAATTTTAATTGGGACATGGCTACGGAAAGCTTTAATCAAGAGCTTTCTAGAATAACCAGCCACAACATAATCGGAGTTCGGAACAAAAAGTTATGCCTCCTTGAATGTGGTTCTGTCATATGAGTTTTGCCTAAACTTTGACCGGCCATAACCGGAGTTCTAGAGCTCCGATTGCGATTCCAAAAACTATTCCAGAATTCTCTCGCCGAGCCCTATCACATTGTAAAATAAAATATAGGTTTTAATATAGGGACAAAAATGGCAGTAGCTGATCCGACGAGCCTAAAAAGTTATCGGGTCAGTTTTCAGGCGATTTCGTCGGATTTTGGTGGTTGGGGATGAAAAATTTGAGAAGGAAAAAGAGAAGACATACCAGCTATACTTTATGAGAGAAGAAAGGAAGACTTCAAGCTATGTTTTGGTGGGAGGAGGTGATGGAATGAAGACTTTCTTACACCTCTATTTATAGACCTACCAAGCACAAAACCGTGGGAATAAAACCATGGTATCGGCTGCTAGTTTTGGTTATATTATGGGTATAAAACTATGGAATTTAGCCATTGATTTTGGGTTAGTAATCCTATGGAGAGGGCTTACCATAAAAATTGTAGGCTTCTCTTATATCATTGGATAATATAACGTCTAAGTGTTGTCTAATTAAACTCTTGTTTCCCCGACCCATTCATACCATTAATTATGAAAAATGATAATTTATACAAGTGTAAGAAAATAACTAAAACAAGTAAAAATGCACACAAAAAATAATATAACTCATATAGTTTTGTATAAATAAAATAAGATGGGGTCGTTACAGTATTCCATACCTCAAGTAATCTAACCCATCTTTTGAAACTCAAAGACACGGTATTATAGCATGATCTTAGTGTAATGTGGTTTCAGGGAAAAAAAACCAAAAAAACCAAAAAAACAAAAAAAACAAAAAAAAAAAACTCTCACGCGATTCTCTAATATCCTTAGTAACATGCATGTATAAATTAGAGCATCTTGTGAAGATTGGCCTTTACACTAATTCAATAGACATATATAGGTGGTGTTTGCAAACACAACACACCAACCTAAAATCACTTTTGGTAATTTAAAAGTGATTTTAGAATGTTTGGAAACTCTTAATACTGATTCTCAGAATCACTTAAAATCTGATTTTGAGAAGCTGCTATTACTTAGCTTCTACCAGCTTTTGGCTTTAAAATCAATTTATTTCCAAACACTACCAAATTCTAATTTTTCTACAAAAATCAATTCAAATCACTTCTCTAAAAGCACAATCATTTACAAACACCCCCATAATATGTTATACTTAAAATGAAGCTTCCTGGCATGATTATGCATCTCCAAATGCTGAGCTCTTGTACATGGATAGTCTGCAGGTCCATATGCTAGGCTTTGATACCACCTGTGACACCCCTCATTTCCTAGTAGCTCAATATACATTAGTAAAAAATATTTTGAAGAAAAGGACGTTGTACACACGTGCGACTTATTTTGTTTTAAACAAACAAAAGACAACACAACAACTTACTTTACCACTTCTAAAAGACATCACCAACCCCATGACATACTTTAGAGACTCAACAAAAAATACCCATACTATGAGCCCGACAGGTAGTCAATCAAGTACACAACTCTCAGAATCTGAAGAAACTCCAACCTTTAACGTAATACACATTAGACAGGTTCGCCTACAATGAGAGAACTACATGAGCTAAAACTTAGTAGGCAGAAATCATGCATGAACAATGCACACACAAGATCGATCGATGAAATGATAAGTTTTGCATGAAACCATTTCTTGGAACTCTTTTTGCAAGAGAAATCATTTCGGTGGGAATTGGCTCCCGTCATTGGCACAAACTTTCCCAAAATATCACTCCTTGGCCATACTCGTGACTAACAAGGGTCTCTTCTCCCCCCTTATAGTCCACCTAAGACATCATTGATGGTTGGTACGACCAAACGGCTATCCTCCTAAAATATACTTATAATAGATATTATTTCTTTATAGCTCGTAAAAATATCTTGGAGCAACTAACACAGAAAGAGTAATATTATTTGAACTAATTTGCATGTCAATAGCTTAAAGTTTTTAATAACTTCTGATGTAATATTCTAGTTAATAAAGTAAAATAATCTCAACAAGATACACATAAACAAGTTGAGCACCTTTTCTATTAGACATGAAATATAGGATATAAATCACAACTTAATTGTTTCATTAAAGACAAAACAAAAGAATAAAATGAATACAATAATAATGACACATTTCCACACTTCAATCTCAAACTAGTAAACATATGCCTTGTGATACCAATAACATATAATTGAGTTTGTATTTAATTCTATTAAGAAATTAGTAGGAAATTTAAGCTTAGCTCTATTTTAGTTCAATATTTACACAATAGAATAGTATTTAATTTGAGTTATATTCCAGTTAATTATTTATTGGCCGTATAAATAAAAATCAACGCAACTAAATAAAGTGAAACCATTAGCATTTATAATGAATTTTGACACAATTTATCATACAATAATAGTAAAAATTGATGAATTGCATATGTAACTAGAGGAAGTTAACAAGCTAATCAATTCTCTTTTTTTTTTTTTTTTTTTGTTTTTTGTTTTGGTTTTAGAGTGATCAATCTAAATAAGGGAATACCACAACAATAATTATTATGGTACTTTATCAAACCAAAACATGTGAGAGGATTGTATATAATGATTGAGAAATCAATTCCTTTATTAACGTAATTATTACTATTCTTTATTAATCCAATAACAATCTAATTAAATACAACCTCATAAAATTAAATATTAAATTATGAAATCAATTAAAGAAGGCACATACCTGTTGTTCTTCTGCAATGTTTTTGTTCTTTTGTTTCATTTTCATTCTTCTTTCTTTATCGTAGCCGACTTGCTTTTGTTGACACCCCCCTCTCTCTCTCTAGTGAGTTTTTATGAGATTATTGTATACATATTTTTTTATCATTAATTTTGGGACTTGGCCACCGCCTATTATTTTTCTTAAGGCGGTTGCTATTATCTATTATTATATATTACTATTTATATATTATTATTGTTGTTGTTGTTGTTGTTGTTGTTTGTTGTTGTTGTTGTTTCATTAAAGGCACCCGTTATGCATCTAATACCTCCACGTACTACATTATGAGTTTTATATTTTGAACATACCACGTGTTGTCTTACATTATTTAGACTCTCCCAATATTATAGATTAAGAATTTCCGTCAATTATTGTAAACACTTCATAATATAATCGCAAGACAAATAAAATACAAGTTGCAATATAATTAAGACTGCAAATATAGGCATGTACCCCACATAGTAAACGAACTCAATATTAATTCATAGCTACAAAAAATATTAACTAATTAATGGAAATCTCACAAAAACTTTACCGTTAGATTTAGTAAATAAAGGTTATCTATAACCTGATACTCACAAAATTGTTAACAAGAAAGAAAAATAATAGTTTTTCATATCCAATAATCAAATACTATAATAACTCTAACATTAATGATTACTAATTACATAGTAGTCATACTTAATTAAACCTTGAATTTGAAACCTCCAATTCAAACAAAAGAATTTAATACACCTATCTCACCACCTTGATTTCCATAATGAAATAATAAAGAAAATAAAAAACCAAAAGGTAAGCAGCACATAAAAGCATGAAATACATGAACTATGTTGGCCAGAATAGTGAGAGGCTCGAGTATTACAAAAGGAGGGGGAGGGGAGGGGAAGGGTGGAGGAACGAAACCAGGTTGAGAATGAGGATTCAAACTCCTCTTCGAAAGATGATGTCTATATCGGCTGATTTGGACACGTCAGCAGTGATCCTACAAGCTACTAAATTTCAACTAAGAAGAACATTCAAAGTGATTCATCCCCTAGAGACTTAACATGCAGTTATTTTGATAAAAACCATAACCAAGACCCCATGCATGCAGGCCACAATACCCCCATGACTGATGTGGTTTCCTTTACTCAAACCCACACTCTAGTACCTCATAAATCAAAAGTTGACCTCTCATATACTGAACTAGAACCTATACAGCCCTAGCACCAAGGCCACCAAAATACCACAATAAAGATATAATACCCCAAAACCAAAAACTAAGCAACCCTACTGAATCAAATGACAAACCAAACCGTAGCACTACTGACCAAACCGTTTCACTTCCCATGCAAAAACTGCCTGTTTCTGAAAATCACGTTCCTCATACACCACTACCTATGTCGACCCATGATGATGAACATAAGGAGCTTTAATGCACCTTCGTCCGAGGAGATGGTAAAAGGATGACGTGGAAACGATTAAAAGAGAAAGAAGCCCATGTGGCATCTCCACAAATGTTAAATCATGAACAGATGCGTGCAATGGAAATCCAAGATGATGAGATGGATTGGGACTGCTATGTTGCAACAAATAAGATGAAAGCAGACGATGTTGCTGAGGTAGAGAAGGTAATGAATATTCCAACGGCGGAGGTTGCTAGGAAACAACCTTGCCAATCGCCATGAGTTGTTTAGGATAGAATTGCCGGAGGCTTGGGAACCCCCGGATAGTTAGAGTGCTAAAACGAGAAATCTATGAACGGGATCCCAATCTTGTTTTTCTCTGCAAAACAAGACTTCTACATGCAAAGATAGAGAAGTTGAGTAGGAAGTTGACGTCATACAAGTACTTTGTAGTAGATTATGTGACTGAAAATGGAGATCGAGGTGGGGGGCTTATACTCATGTGGAAATATCATCTGGTGGCGACTGTGAAGTCTTCCTCTTTACACCATGTTGACATGATTATGGGGTATGAAGCAGATGAAAATTCGTGGAGATTTATGGGTGTGTACGGTTGGCCGAAAATGTGTAATAGGGAACAAACTTAGGTTCTCCTACGTGAGTTGAATCAGATTTACCATAAATCGTGGCTGTGCATGGGGGATTTCAATGAGATCCTATATGGGGCGGAGAAAATTGATGGGTGTGCAGGTGAAGATATTCGATCGCGGTTCAGGGCGGTATTGGATGAGTGCAATCTTGAGGATTTAGGGTACAATAGATATCCTTATACTTCTAATAATAAATGGAGTGGCGATTAAAATATTTAGAAGAGGTTGGATAGATGTGTAGCAGATTTGGAGTGGCTATGCAAATTCCTTGGATATAAAGTCACCCATTTGACTCGTCAATTTTCATATCATTGCCCAGTGCTTATTGTGTAGGAGCACTTGCAATCGGGATTGATGAAGAAAAGAAAGAGATAATTCAGATTTGAATCGATGTGGTTGCAAGATGAGTCGTCTGGGCAAGTGATTGAATTAGCGTGGTATGGTGACAGTATGGAGCCCACGGTAAATCTGGTGAATTATATTGCGAAGTGTAGCAATGAATTAAAGGCTTGGGAGCATGCACACTTTGGAGACATAAAGAAGGAAATTAAGTGATGTCAAGAACAAATTGGAAATCTCCAAGTCGTGGCTGCTACCGTGAAAATTTACAAGCTTAGTGAGTGCTTGAAAGAAGGCTGGTGGATCTTATGAACAAGGAGGAATCTATGTGGACGCAACAATCTCGAGTAAGTTGGTTAAAAGATGGAGACAAGAACACCAGTTTGTTCCACCGAACGGCTAGTGGATGTAAGAAAAGGAATACCATTGAGTTTATTATGGATGATGGGGGTGTTAGGCGAAATGATGAAATTGAGATTGAGGGGTTTTTGTTCAGTATTTCCATAATCTATTCTCAGCTAGGCAAGACCTTGTAATGGATAGCGTTATCGATGCGGTTGAAACTCATGTATCAAACTCCATGAGAGCAAACCTCGCTAGACCATTTACCAAGGAGGAACTGATGGTAGCATTTTCCCAAATGCACCCTTTGAAGGCCCCTAGGCTTAACGGTATGCCTGCTCTATTTTTTCAGAAATTCTGGAATATTGTTCATATTGATTTAGTACCTGCTTTACTTGACATCCTTAATAATGGGGCTAATCGAACACCTCTTAATAGAACACATATAGTGTTTATCCCGAAAAAGAAGAACCTGTCTATTACAAAAGGTTTCCGTCCTATTAGTCTGTGTAATGTTGCTTACAAAATTTCAAGTAAAGCTATAGCTAATAGGATAAAATCACTACTCTCTTCCCTTATTCACCATAGTCAATCGGTCTTTGTTCCAGGCCGGTTGATTATGGATAATGCTTTACTTGCGTTTGAGATCTTCTATGCCATGAACCATAATAAGACTAAGAGACGTGGACGATTTGTGTTTAAATTGGATATGAGAAAAGCGTACGATAGGGTAGAGTGGGTTTTTTTTTTGGAAAAAATGATGCTTAATTGGGGGTTGGGGGTGGGTTTGTGAGTCTTATCATGAGATGTATTTCTACTGTTTCTTTTTCTATTTTCATTAATGGCCAACCCCCTAACATGTTTACACCAACATGAGGAATCCGACAAGGGGACACCTTGTCGCCTTACTTATTTCTGTTATGTGCTGAGGCGTTCTCATCAATCATTCAAAGAAAGGAAATGGCTGGTTTATTACATGGGGCTCGTATTTATAGACAAGCACATTCTATCTCACACTTATTTTTTGCAGATGACAATATTATTTTTTGTAGAGCCACGGAAAAATTAGATAGTGGTGGTGAAGGAGTCAATAAGGGAATATGAAGCTCCGTCAAGGCAGGAGATCAGTCTGGATAAATCAGAGGTGGCTTTCAGTGCTGGGGTTGGTGACCAATTGGCGACGACTTTGGCGAATAAGTTAGGTGTTCACAAGGTTGATAGGTATACGGTGTATTTGGGTCTCCCAACTAATATTGGTAGATCTAAATCGGAAGTGTTTAGATATCTGGTGGATAGGGTAGAGAAGAAACATAAGACGTTGAAGTGTAATAATTTATCTCAAGCGGGTAAACTAACATTGATTAAATCAGTTGCCCAGTCTATCCCCACCTACGTAATGAGTTATTTTGTTCTTCCAAAAGACACTATGACAAAATATTATCGTTAATAGCGGGGTTTTGGTGGGGGCAGAAAAGCAGGGAAAGGAAAATACATTGGTGCCATTGGGAGAGCTTATGTAGGGCTAAGAGTTTAAGAGGGGTAGGCATTAGGGATATAGAATGTTTCAATTTAGCGATGCTTGCAAAGCAATGATAGAGATCGATTAAGGATTTAAGTTCATTATTAGCGAGGTGCCTAAAGGCCAAGTATTTCCCAGATGATGAGTTCTTGCACGCTAAGATTAGCTATAATCCAAGCTACACATGGAGAAGCATTTTAGCAGAACGGGAAGTTCTTAGGAGGGGAGTGCGATGGATTGTAGGAGATGGATCTTCAATTAACATTTGGGATGACCCTTAGCTGCCTAGGAAGTTGAACTTTTATGTGCTGTCATCGAAAGAAAGATGGAGACACAATTTGAGTGTAAGGGATCTGATGTGTACGAATTTGACAGGATGGGAGGAATCAGTTATCATTGAACCGTTGAACCTAGAAGAAGTGCAACTTGCTAGGTCGATACCAATTGGGAGGAGAAATAGCATAGACACTATTGGTTGGCATCATACGAAAAATGGTATTTATTCAGTCAGAACGGGCTATCATTTGATGATGGACGAGAAATACAGTCAGCAAACCCATTTGCCAGCTGTTGGGGTGAGGAAGGAAATATGGAATTAGGTTTGGTCATTGCAAGTAGCTCCGAAAATACAAGTGTTCCTATGGAAGTTAGTGTGGGGTATTTTACCAGTTAAGGCGGGATCACGGAGTAGACATGTTGAGATTGAGGCATATTATTGTTGACATGGAAACAATCTCGAAACTGCAAACATGCTTTTAGGGGGTGTGGTTGGGTGTTGGAGTTTTGGAAAGGATCTCCCTTAAAGATAGATGTGGGGATGGTTGCTGCAGATGACCCGATGGCACAATGGATTTGGGATCAGAAGTAAAATTTGAGCATTAATAACGCATGTGTTTTTGCAGGTAAGTTACGGGCTTGTTGGTTTGCTAGGAACCAATTACAGTTTCAGGCAAAAAGTTTGGATAAATTTGTGAGTATAGGAGTAGCCCTCACACAAGTCCATGCCTACTGGAGAGTGACGCAAAGAACCAATGCTGTTGCGCAGCAACAACCTGTCGCGAAATGGGAGCCACCAATAGCAGGTTTTATTAAATTGAATTATGATGCTTTGATTAAAGAAGGGGTGGATACAGGGGCTGGTGTTGATATGTGTAATTCGGATGGTGTGGTGGTGAAAGTGGTGGCTAGGTATTTGACGAAATGTACTCTGTTGATGTTGGGGAAGCACTGACATGCCTTGAGGGAGTTGACACGGTGGCAAAGCTCGGATACAAGGAAGTGGTTATTGAAATGGATTCTTTGAAACTTTATGCTGCACTTCGGAAAGGAGAAAGAGATTTCACATACTTCGGGAACTTGGTTGAAGATATATTAGACGTTTGTTCACAATTGTATTTTCTAGTTTAGATAGGTTAGAAGATCTGCGAATGTTGTTGCGCATAGTCTAGCTCATTTTGCTTTTTCTTTAGAATATGTTTTGTTTTGCCAAGATGAAGTTCCATCTCATCTTGCTGGCATTGTTGCTGTGGAGGCTTTGGCCACTTAATATAATTCAGTTTTAACGCTGAAAAAAATAGGCTGGTGAATGATGGTTTACATTATTATATATTATAAGAAGTGGTAAGGTACGAATAAAATGGTGTTAGAATTGATAAGGGGTTATGAAGTTGTGTGTACGGCTATATAAAATATAACCAAACCGATTAAACCAAACAGAATCAATCAAATCCAATTCGAGAATCACGGTTCAAATTAATTTATTAATTACAAACAAATATCTAGTTTGGTTGTGGATTAAGAAAATGAAAATCTATTAAAATCAAAGCAAAACCGATATAATAAGCATATATATTATATAATTTTATTTATAAATTTTAATTATAAATAATTATATACGATGATATTACTGTCTTTAATCCAAAAGAAAAGATATAGACTTTGATGATGTTAGGGAATTTTCCTTTATCTAATTTCAAAGATTAAATTAAAATTTATTATTTAATATTGGACCATATTTTCTTCTATCACTACAACATCTTCAATTCACAAATTCAGAATTGATTAAGGTTTTTTTCTTCTTATTCATGCTTATAAAAAAGATTTTACTTTTGTTATGCAATCAAGTTTTATTTTATCATTTAGTTGACGTTATAAAATAGTTATCAATGTTTGAATGACTTTTATATTTTATTTTAGTTCCAATTAATAGATTGAAGGCTATTTGCATTACTTTCGTATTATCAACTAGCAATTTTTTACTTATTGTCAAACCGACCAAACCAGCCAATTCAAATCGAATTCAGAGAAGCTTTTGTTGGAATATTTTTAGTTTTAGTTGGTTAGGTTAAATTTGGTTTATTTAGAAACTAACTTTGTTGGTTTGACTATTGGGTTTTAGTTAAAACTGACCTAATTGAACTAGGAATACCTACTTGTGTGCATCATAGATGTGTGGAATGGATGAGGGTCTTAAAAGGCGCAAATCATGCCTCATTGTATATCTTAGTTTCATAACATAAATGAATAATATAATAAAAAATGCCCCCCTCCCCGATCATTTTCTTGGTATTCACTATTCAGATTATGTCTCAAACAGTGCATACGAAGACTATTATGGAAGACACCTAAAAGAATAGTCTTCATATTTTTTGTAATTGAGGCATGCCAATCTTAGATGATGACTAAGTCTTTTACATGGTTCATAAGCCCATAGATCTTCTGAAAAAAAAAAAAAAAAAAAAAGAACATTTTCCTGAATCATCATTCTCCGGAGCCATAATGGCGAATGCTAGAGGATAAATCTGGTAGTTTCCATCCAACCTACTAGCAAGTAACTCATGCATTTTACCTTTAAATGTATACTATTTTCGAACACAAGACCAAAACCACGTATCAAAGCACCAAGTGCCATAAAGCATATTTAAAGTGTCTACCTCCATCTGTTTCATTACGTTCACGATGTCCTAGTTTACTTCCTTTACACACTTGAGGAATGTGCAAAGTTGTCCAAAAGAGCCTCATCAAGATTGTTTAATGATTCTAATTGCCTCCTCCTTAGCACTCCATGTCTTGATATAACTTATATTCATGTTAAGAAAATTTGTCACCTCAACTACAATAGTCTGAGGTGGGAATAATGTACTAGTGGGGTGTTTGCAAACAAATGTGCTTTTAGAAAAGTGACTTAAATTGATTCTTGTGGTAATATAAGAATTTGGTAGTATTTGGAAATAAAGTGATTTTCGGAATCAGCTTCTCAAATCTAGGTCTTCTTTGCTTCTCAAAATCAGCTATTAATCACTTTGGAAAAATGATTCTAATGTCCAAGTATAACATTGCAACCGATGTTTCCCAAAAGTATTTTAATAGCTTAATTGTGTTTGCAAACACCCTCTAGGTTCGAAAAATGATATTTGATGATCTCATACACCATTTACTACTAGTTTGGTGGTTAGTGTGATTTAGTATATCAAGTGAACATGTGTATATGTTATGATACTTGCTAAAAAATCCATTATGTGCCCAAAGACGAACATATAACGCGTAATGTCCGCTCAAAGCTGGTATCCATAGAAATTGCAAAGAATCTCTCCATGCATGACTTTTTAAGTTTGTACTCTCTATTTAAGTTGTCGAGTGAAATCAACTCTGCTTTGAAATATTTGATTTACTTTAAAATAATTCTCTATTGGAATGGACTTGCAAGTGAGATTTAGATAATAGACTAGTCACCACACTACTTCCAATGAAATAGATTTTGTCCACAATTATGAGAGCCCAACTATGAGAAAGCTCCATGTCCACACCCACCACCTTGCCCACGAGCATGCCCACTAGAACGCTCAATATTTAGCCCATCAACATTCCTATTCGAGTGCCTATCAGTACCAGGATTCACTCCATGCCCAATTAACTGCCCATTTTTATTCCCACTCGTCTATCCATCAATGCCATAACCACTACCATGCCTACTAGATTGTTCATTATCAAGCCACCGCATGCCACTTCTCCATTATATAATGCATGAAGTCTTATTTTTGTGGTGTGAGAGTTATTTTACATATTTTATGTTAGGCATCTTAATTACATATTGATTTTGTTTTTCATCTATCTTTATTTAATTTTAGAATTACGAATGCCAAATATTCACTTTCACAGCCAAGTTCCCTGAAACACCAAACATAGTAGACTTTGAAACAAATTACGATTCTACGAGTAAAAAAGGAGCAAGAAAGGTTCGCCACAAAAGCCTCGTGCAGAGGAGTTAATATTGGGCAAACTATGAGAAAGTGTCGAAGAAGTTGAATGATGAGAGCGTACAACAACTAGGGGTATATAAATAGTGTAAAGTGGAGATTGTGGTAACTTCCGGTAGTACTAGTAGATTCAAAAACCACTTGGAGAAGAGGTGCAAGACAAATCCACTATATAAAAGGAGTTTGGGACAGAGAAAGGTCAAACAATATTGATGAATGAGCGACTATGGGATAGGTAAATCCCTTGGTTTCTCATACATTTAATAAAAAGAGGGTGTAGATTGAAGCTTACAGATCTTGTGATTGTTTATAAAATGTCTTTTAGGGTTGTCTAGGGGAAGGGGTTAAAAGGTTTTGTGCATGAACTACAACCTAGATTCAAACTTCCGAATAGAAAGGAAGTTGCATGTATGGTTTATGAATTATTTTTAACAGAGAAAGCCAAGATAAAAAGTGTGAAAGTGGCCAAAGGGTTGGTATCACAACTAATACTTGGACATCCATTCAAAATATAAATCACATGGTCATCACTGCTCACTTTTTGAATAGTGACTGGAAATTGCATAAAATGATAATTAACTTCACAAAAATCACTAGTTATGTTAAAGAAGAAATAGGCAAGATGGTTAGGGTTTGTTTAAGATAGGGGGGAATAGAAAAAATATTTTCAATAGTTGTTGATAGTGCTTCTTTTAATTATACTGCAATTTATTACTTGAACAAAAGAATGAAAAGTGAAAATACTTTCATGAATACGTGCATTTTAGGGGTGCATGTCATATACGTCTGATAACAACAAGAGAATTCTATTATGTGTTTTTTAAACACTTCATCCAAACGAAAGCAGAACCTTTCGAACTTTGTTTCGTAACAAAAACAACAAAATGTTTTTCAAGACCTATTTATGTAAGGGTATTTTACATAGAGTAGGACTTATGTGCACTTGATTCTCACATAAGTTGTTGTGCACCCTCCCCTCATTTAACACAAGGACTTCAAATTTTCGCTCATATACTTTATAGTTGTCTCGAGTCCATCCAAACAGACCCTAAAAAATGTGGGTCAGTTGGGTTGCACATTTATTTTCTTTCTTTTAACGTGGTCATTGTATAGACATAGCAAGGCGTTTGGAAACCAAAAGGTTGTGATGGCCTAATGGTAAAGGCGCAATTTGGCGAATTACAGGGCCACATGTTCAAAACTCACCCGTAATGCTATTTATTCTTTCATTTTATTTCCATATATGTCATTGTATATATACATAGCAATGCATTTGGAAACCAAAAAGTAGGGATGGTTGAATGGTAAGGATGTTGTTTGGCCAATTTCAGGTTGCATGTTCAAAACCCACCTGCAACCAAGGATAAAAATTTCAATTTTTATGAAAATATCGGTATTTCAATTTTACAAAAATTTCAGTGAAATATCGATATCGATGGAAATATCGGTGCAGTTTTTTTTTTTTTTTTTAAAAAAAAACTGACAATGTATTATATGTCTAAAAAATGTATTATTTATACTACCCTCGTCCTGTATAATACAATTATTTAGATGTATCAACTAATGGACTAGACCAGAAATCTTCTATGAACACCCAGGGCTTCTATCAAATCTGCTAAAAAACAAACATTTAACCTCTTATTCATACACAAGTTTGAAGTTCTTATAAGCTACCATTGCATATATAAGAAGGATCCGACCCTAATAATAACCCAAACACCCCCATTATTCGTCTCAAAATTGACTTATCATTATCTTCATTAGGCAATTCTCGAATAACTTGTGGCTCTGTGAATCCCTTTACACACTGGAAGTACTACACAACAAGTTGCACCCGGCTATACGTTGTCTTCTCTCTCCAGGCGGTAATTGACTGAAGCTAATGAACATCATCTCTGCAACATATTTATGTTTTTATATTTTTATTAATTATTTTTTATTAATTTGTAAATTAATGATAATTAGTAAAAAAAATATTATTTAATTGAATAATAAAAATAAATTGATAAATTATTGTAACTTTTTATAATTCTGGATTTTTTTATTATTTACCTTGTTTCATTTTTTTTTTTAATTTTCAAAATATATTGTCCATGTAAAGAAATTATATTTTTTGGTTAACCAAGTTATACTAAATTAGATCCGCAATAAAAAAGGAAAAAATGAAAAAAAATAAAAGAATTACAAATTTTATTGTACAGGTAAATAAATTATATTATTTGGTTAAATAAGTTATACTATATCGGCCCCGCCACAACAAAATGAAAATATTAAAAATTATACTATTCAGGTAAACAAATTTTACTTTTTGGTTAAACGAGTTATACATATCAGATATATCACAACATAAAGAAAAAAAAAAAGAATTACAAAGTATACTGTATAGGTACAACTTATATTTTTTTTATTTAACAAGTTATACTATATCGGATCCGCCGCAACAAAAACAAAATAAAAACAAAAAAATTAAAATTATATTATTCAGGTAAATTAATTATACTATATCGGATCCACAACAACAACAAAAAATGAAGGCACCGCTCTTCACCGGTGTGAGTCAAGTAATCCCCGAGATAGGCTAAGAATGAGCGTGGGAGGAAACATTCGCGAGCATCTAACGAGGCAAAAGCTGGGATGAAGTTGTCCAAGTGCAATGAAGAACGAAGGGGCTGCCTTCGATAGTGCGGAGATCAAATGGACTACCTTCGATATAAAAAATGATGGGATTGATATCAAAGACAAAGGGGCTGCCATCGTTTGGAACGGGTCGGAGGATGACTTGTTGTAGTAAAACACTGGGGACAGACCGACGATGAATTGGACCTCATGAGCTGGCTGATGCTCATAATAAATCTAAAAATCGAGGTAGGTTAGCTTCGTAAGAGAGGAATTGTTAAAAATCTGGAGGACTGGAGTGCCACCCACCCGATATAGCAAGTTAACTAGGTTCGAGTCAGTAGCAACTCAGCAAGAGGGAACAGAAAACCTTAATGTTGCACCGCCGTGCCGTTCAATGGACTCGTGCACGGGCCTAGGATTGGCAGGAAGCCATCCTCGTAAATATCCCAATAGTGTGGCGCTAAGGGATCTTCAATGGCTGCGACATGAAAGAGCCGACTTGACGTGGCTGCCATGGTCAAGGGCAATATCAGTATAAGTAAAAGCCCAAGGTGAGAGTTATCCTGAATTCGGAATTGAAGAACAACAAAACCCTAGTAGCCGCTATGAAAGAGCAGTGCAGAAACCCATGATGATCATCACAAAAGAACCTCAATAAATCCTGCATCATGAGATTAGATGGAATAAGTTGCAGAAACCCCATTGTCGAACAACATCAAGGTGAACCGAAATACTAGTTGCAGAGATCCGTTAAAAATAGAAGGCAGAGCCTTCTCATCTGAATCCTTGAGCGAATCCGGACATACAACAAGGAACCCTAGAAGTCTGCTATTATCGAACCCAAAGAGGTGAAGAAAGCCAAAGCGCATATAAGAAAGGTTGTATATAGCCATGAAATACAGAAGAAATCCCAATGAATCTCGCAAAGTCCATGTAGCGCATTTCTATGCTGAATATATCAAACAAAATAAGAATAATAGTAATCGATCAAGAGCGAGTGAAAAGATAACAAAATAAGAATGACAAGAAGTGTCATGTTATTGAAAGGAGTAGATAGAAATGGCCAGCGGCTCGGCGGTGGGATAGGGTTTGACCAAGAGAGAGAAGATAATTTTTTTATGTAGATGAATTAAAAAGTTCTTTGGTAAATAGATGTATAAATAAGAATATATATATATATATATATATATATATATCAAGAGAACTATATTTTTCTATCGAAACATATCAAATAAATTAATAAATAAATAAACAAACAAAACTTATGATTTTGGAATGCCATGCATATATAGGTTGTCAAATTTTTGAGTGCTTTCTTCAACATGCAAAATACTTCCCAATAAATGGTAGTTTTGTTCATTGATCTTAAAAATAAGAGGCGAACTACCATAATTAGGGCTTCTATTGCCCAATGATGCAAAGACAAACAAATTATTATATGACCATACGTTCAGAAGAAACTGCTTGCTCTTTCTACTATCTTCAAAAGACCAAATCAATTAATGCTAGAGGTGGTACTTCGGATTCAAGTTACCGCAGCCTTTCATACAACACAAAGAATTTAGGTTTTTAATTATAATCTAATCACATATGCTCCTCAGAACAAAACATAGCACCGCACCATTCACATTTATATTTAGGATTTCCAACATTCCCTATTTGCAAATACGTAAATTCCACGTATGTAAAACATCCCCTAAAAATTAAATTAGCATTTCAAGAAGAATGTTAAATTTACAAACAAATTTACATATCGTATAATTATATCATTGATATGTTTCATCAAATTTGTTATATACGTCTTCATCAGAAATTTGTTGTATTCAATATCATGTAACCGATCTTAATTAAACTCCTCCTCAGACAAATCGATTACTTCAGATAAATTTTCATTAATGGATTAATTTATCAGTTGGACATTCATATTAGGAATACCCATTCACAAAACATTCTTGAGAGTGTTACTTATTTGCCCAAAAAACTGCAATAATATAGTGCAAAAAAATTGATTTTAAAAACAAATTAAAATTATTATATTGCATAATAACGGTCAGTTGGTTTAGAAATATACCATTGGTGACATCACTAAGAGGAGTTAACGGGATGGGTACTTGATCCACTTCGTAAATGTATATTGTCAAATATGTGATGTACTCGTGTCTTATAATATATTCGAGGAACCTTGCTAGAAGTTGTCTAAAGAGAACTCTATATAAAAAAATATCAGTAAAAAGTTGGCAACACACTATCGATATCAGATTTTTTGTCAAATTATCATTTGCTTGGTATTTTTTGGCCAAATGGAATTTTGGATTATCAAAAAAACTTTTTCTTTTTATTATACACAAATGACAAATGTAGGCCATGTATAACACTATTTTCATATTTCCCTTATAAACGATAATTACACAAGTATAATACAAACTTTTTATTACATGCAGATGACAAACCTTTTCATCAAATGTAGGCTACATGTTCATTTCGGTTATAATACAAACTTTTTCTTTCATTATACGCTGATGATATAAAGAAATACAAACGGTGTATATTTGTTTGCGCCAATTTTTAGATAATAACATATTTACAGCATAATTAATCCATAGTTGATGTTCAAGAATTTGAATCAATTATATGTAAGGAAAAAATTTACTAGGTCCACGGTCCCATTTGATTCATATGTCTACATATTGTTGCTCTACATTTCTATTGTTCTATTTTTGGTGTATTTATATTTATATGTGGATGAACACATACCCACACACGTATCCCCTTTTACTATTAAAGCAAGAGAGGCTCCTAAATTTTTAACACGTGTCGCCTTCTGAGCTTTTCTCACGCCTATGACACGTGGCAGCTTCTCAGCTTGTTTCACGAAATGACATGTCTTGGACAATTACCCATGTAAACTTTACGTTGTCTTTGTAGGATGGGCCTCTAAATTATAAATATTTGACGGTTACTCTTTATCAGATTTTTTCTCTCCCACGTTTTCCAAATAAGTTAACTTGCCCTTTTTTCATATTAATTATTTTTTATGCATCATTTTTCTTAAACAACATCCCTAATTATCGCCACTTGTTACTGCATGCAACATGTGTACTCCCCTGGATAAATAAAAAAACTTATTAACTGCTTACAAAAAAAATTGTCACATGGATGCTAATAACTGTTTTAACATAAGTTTTTTCCTTTTCTGAACCCCACTACCTACCATCTCATCTCCATTTATTTTTCAATTTTTTGGGATCCTATAAAATAAATATTACACGTGCCGAAAATTATATCATTAACTTCTATCCCATCAGTTATTTCATTATTCGAGTATAAATATGGGTTGTCCATTCTGTAAACCATATCTACATAATAAAAATTTGTTTTACTTTTCTTGCTTTACTTTTTCTGCTATGACTCCGCTCTTCTCAATGGTGTGTGATTTGCCTGGTGGTACGTCTTAGGTTGTGCGCATGCATATGATTCATTATTACGTGGTTCCTGTGTTAAAAAACTCGAATCAGATATCAAGCATTGAATGCATTTTTCATGACAATGAAGTAAGTATACTATTCCATTTTTTATTTTTTTTATTAAGTACCTACTGCGAAAAGACGGACCTGGATCTTTTTTCCTAATTAGAATGATCGTATTCATGCTTCGGTTAGAGAAAGTGCTCTAGCGACTTTGACAATGCCTACTAAAGGCAGAATATATGTTGTGAAGGACTTCATTGGAGGAGAAAATCGACAGAAATTCAAGACCACCACAAACAAGTTCTTAATTTTGTTTACGCGGAGGACAAAGATGACTAGGTTTTTTATCCAGATTTTCCAGTTTCTATATACCAATTAAGAAACTTCAATGAGTTTCAAGAAAACAACGAAATTCCATAGAATAAGCATTTTGGTAAAAAGTTTAAAATGTCCTTTTTCTCCTCAATTATACCCGCATACTAATAAAATGTTCATTCTATGTGTTACCTTATTCCTATATTGTTTGCTCTTCCATACATATATGATAGGAAGGATTGTCTCCTGTAATCTGCCACATGTTAAGACAAAAACTTGACAGAAATTGCAGTCCAAGATTGATATTTGAAGTAACATTCCTTTATTAACAAAAAAAATCAATTGTTTCTTTGTCATATTTTTTTAGATGTACCATTTCATAACCTATGCACTGCTCATATTGTTAAACTTAAATGTACATTTAGCCACACGATTGTCCCTGCATTCTATAGGACAAGTACGTGGACGACCTACTGCCGTTCGTTGACAATAATGCTAAACTATGGTCATAATAATTCAATTCAGCCGTGTTTCACTTTACGAAGGTAATACATTGAAAGTTGTATTTAATCTACATATAAATTTTGTTGCTCAAGAAATCACATTGTTCAAAACACATTTTAGATGATCTCATTTTCTCAAACTCTTACCATGTCACATAAGTCATCGCAAATGGAGATGATCCTGAATCTACAGAATTTCGTGAAAGGTAAACAATAATTTTTTTTTCTTTTTAATGAGTATGCATAGTTTACATCTTCAAAAGTAATCGATTTACGTTTTTTTAAAGATTTTCGAAGACTAGATGTAACACAACGATCTCTTAAGGTAAATATTAGACCAACATTTAGATTTTCGTCATTATATAAAGTGTTAGTGTGATAATTAATTGTAATACTTGAATGTACTTTATCTATTCTATTGGCACCATGAGGTATAATAATATTATTGTTCATTTTATATTATAACAAATATCATAATATTGGCACAAACCTAAGATATGATATTTTTTTAAGTTATTATCAAGTTTAGCCTAAAAGCTTAGTTATAAATATTCGGGCTCAACCTAATTATAATTTCTCTTCAAGGTATTGTATTTGGGCCAAAAGTTATTACTGTAAGTTTATGAATATGACCCCACTAGTTGACCCAGATTAATTATTATTTATTGTCAGCCAAATAAGAAGTCTTTATAAAAGTGGAACTGGGTATTAACAGTAATTATATCCCAAACCCTAATTATAAATACCTAATAACCATACTCCAATTATTAATAAACATTGTTTCCGGAGACGAATCCGAGATGGAGAAAAGTCCACTGAATTTTGGGAGTTGGGTAAGTTATCCTCTCATGCATGGTTTAACGTTTTTCTTCTTGCTATTTGGAAATTTTGGAGAGTCTACGATCATTTGATTAGAATGACGATTTGATTGATAATTTGCTTCTTCAATTTAATTCTTGGAATTGTAAACTCATGAGTGTTTGTTTGAGTAAAATAATTATTTAATGGAAATGGTTATAGTTCTAACTCCTTGAACTGAAGTTGTGATGTAATGTATAGGTCAACAGGTTACATTTGTAATTATATTAACACTGTTATGAGATCTGAATCTTTTTATATTAATTGAGGTGTTGATGACAAACCATCAGATTATTAATATTCTAATGGAAATTGGACAAAAGGAATGCAGTAAGTTGTGTAGTATGGTTTTGTATAACAATTATTATTTTAATTGTTAGTATAGGAACTCTTGTTAATTTGTTCAATGTATTATGGCTACACATGTCAAAGCAACTTAAGGGAATGATTTAAGTTAGACATTAGTTAATGTAGTAATAATAGAATTTGATTCGTATAAAAGTGATACACGAGGCCCACTTTGTTAACTAAATAAATGACTTAATAGTTAGGGGTCTATTCTCAAATTGCAGGGTGGTATATTTTTTTATGAGAAATCAATCGATTTAGGCAATAAAACCTGATCCATTTCTATATATGAATTTCTCTGTTAATTAGATTTCGTTGAGAAGATGTAGTACATGTTTAAAGTCTCGATACAATAAATTTGTGGTTTTGAGGTAAGTACATCTCTCACCTGGAATGTGAGTATTTTGGTGAATTATTATATACGTATCTACTTTAAGTGTTTGGTATATTATTTTGCAAAAGCAGGATTAAATTTTATATCAAAGTTCTATGTTGAATGTTCTTTTAAGTAAAGTTTGATTTTACGATTGTGTTTATTATGCGCAGTTTACTTGAGTTGATTTTATTATTTGTATTCATAACGTGAAGTTTATACTTGAGCTTGATGGTAACACTGTGAATATAATGTGGAGTTTATTTGAGTATAATCTTATTAATTGTGCTTGAGCTTTAATGAGTATTTGTAACTATGATGTGAAATTTACTTGAGATTAATTCTATTATTTGTGGCTATTATGTGAAATTTACTTGAGTTTGATTATATTAATTGTGCCGATTATGTAAAATTTAATTGAGCTTGATACTACTAATTGAGGCTATTATGTAAAGTTGTGTCTATAATGTGAAGTATGTGTAAGTTGTCCAATGGTTTAGTTAGTCAAGTTTTGGTATGATTTATTGGGGTTATATGTGTTTAAAATTTATCTAACAATTTCCTACGAGAGGGTTAAGTTTTAACAAAAATAAAATATTATTTAAGTCTTTCAATATTTTATTATATTTTTAGATTGGTACCGGGGGTCGAGACCACCATATCAGATTTAGATTTTTCATTAAGGTTCAGTGGCTAGCTACCCTGGATCTTAATGGAGTTGCGCGCATTGGTACCATGTTCGGGTCCTTAGTAGTTTTCATTATACTTGGTTATTGAGATATTAGTGGAGTTCGAGAAGATATAAGCACATTTTGTTTTACGCAAAAAAAAAAAAGGTTTGAGAAAATTTTATTATTTTATTACATATATAGGACTGGTACCAGGGCACGAGACCGCTCTATGAGTTTATGAGTAAGGGCACGAGGCCCTATGAGTTTTATGAGTAAGGGCACGACTCCTTATAAGTTTATGAGTAAGGGCACAAGGCCCTATGAGTTTAAGTTGCTCCATAGGATTCAGTGGCTAGCTACCCTGGGTCTTTATGGAGTTGTGCGCATTGGTACCACGTTCGAGGCCACAATAGTTTTTTTATGATATAGTATATGAGTTTTGATTTTATTAGATGCTTTCAAGTATTTCAATTGAGTTATAGTATAAGTGTATCTATTTGTAAAATGACATTTTTAAGTACTTGAGTTTTAAACGAAAAATATTTTGTGAGATATGTGATGTACTTACTAAGCATTATCTGATAGTTATTTACCTCATATTGTAGATAACGACAAGAGCTAAAAGGGAGCAAGACCGGTGTGGAAATGGTAGTGAAGGCGGATCCTCGGAATTGGTTAAAGGTTTAAGTAGTATTTTGAGTTAAATATTCTTTTTTAATAATGATAACTTGTGCACCTTGTGTTTTATTAGTGACTTTTGAGTAAAACAATTCAGAAGTTATAACACGAATTAAACTTTTTCAGTCTTATATAGTGAATACTTATTCAGGTGGTAGTAAAGAAAAGAAAAGAAAAGAAACAAATGAAATTTTAAAATGGAAGCTTCGCTAATCTTCCTAGTGTACTTTTGAGCTAGATTTACTTGAATTAGTTTTTATGTTTTAATGTGAGTCAAAGTTTACTATTTGGTAAAAAAAGAGTTCATTTTTCCAGTTTAAAAAGAAAAAAAAAACAATCTACCAAGATTCTCGTTCTGATACTTTCCTAGTATGAATTGTCAAAAGATTTAGTCTTATTGAGTATAAGTAACATCCCACAAGGGAGAGGTGTTACACTGGAAATCATGTTGACACAATAATTGATGATTTTAAGAATGGCACTGCCATCTAGTAGAAGATTGTGAATCCACAGAGGTATTTCTCACTACAGTGCAAATACTTCTGCTAAATTTTTAAATCGAAGCTCATTCAAATAATCACCTTTTTGTGTTATTATTTTCCAGAATGGATCATTTTGGGTCATTGGGACAATTATGGATGTTGAAACCTTTAGGAAATGGTTTTATCTTATTATTTCAATACCCTAATAACACATCTTATGTGATAGGTACAAAATTGACGTGATGGAAGTGGATGAAACGGACAATGCATTTCTTACGCTCTAGGACAAAGAATGCACCCAACTAATTAGGCACAATGCATCTAAATTGATGAAAGATATGGTATTCTATCCTACAATTACAGATATTTAACTTTTCATCTTTAATTGTTTAAACAACTTACCGTACATTCATTACGATATTATAATTTAAAAAAAAATTATAGAATTTCAAAATGTAATAAATGAGTCAATTCTTGAGATAATCCTAGAACATTTTCAGATAGAATAGGGCTATGCAAAATTTAGATCAGACCAAGGGATCAGTCATGCTATTCTAACACCTATAGTTTTTTAAAAATGACCGATGACGTCAATATATTTAATGTGTATAAGGATACATACTTGGAAGAGGTACAGTTCTTTCAATTGTTTCCCATTTATTTACATGTCATACAACTTGCACAACTAAACTTTACATATGTTTCCAATATAGGTAGGAGAATCCAGTTCAAAGAACCAAGTCAACAATGGCACATACGACAACATTAGTGACAATGAGAAAGGAAAAGGAGCATGTGATGAAGTAGAATATGTTGCTGGAAAACATAGCATGCTAAATGAAGGTGCAGTTTTTGTTGCGGAGAAATAGAAAAGAAAGATTTTCAAGAAAAAGAAGTAAAAGTTGGAAGAATATTTTTACTTCACTAAAAGTTTTTCCTATTTCTGCTTATGCTACTACACATTTTTAGATTACCTAGGTTATTTTCTTTGATTTCATGAATCACTAATTTCTCTGCTTAGTTTAAGTATACCGAGTTTACTATTGTGGACAATATTATTCACCTATGTCCTCTTAAAAGTTTAGCTTAGAGTGCTGGATATTCCTCTTCATGTTTGACATGTTCAAATATTGTTCTATATCATTAATTGCAATTTATTAATCATTAAATTATGTTTAAACCTTTTTGTTCTCCTAATTCTTCATAAAAAAACATAAAAATACACATGTTATTATAAACAAATTGTAATTGATGATCTCAACCAAAAAAGGAACTTAAAAAAAAAACTAAGTTATATCACCTTTTTAACTTGAATGATAATTTACCCGCCCTTGCTCCTTGAGTTTCTTCAATAAATCTGAAATAAAAAAATAACAGATTATTATTAAATTTACAATGACATTGATGCCCCGTATTAATTAAAAATAATATTTAATTACCATATAAATGAACTAAAAAAATTAAAACAACATCAAAATAGCTTAGTTCATATTACCTTTGTCAATTCTACATTTGTGAAATACAGATTCATTATATTATCAAATATTTCAAAAAAATATTTTTTTTTCTGACAAATCTTTCAGAAAACCCTAGATCCGTAGCAATTTTACTCTTATTTTTATAAATAATACCCCAATAGACCAAAAACATTATATCAACAAGATATAAAATACTATTGAAGCAGTGTCATCAAAGTTTTGAGCTATTATTCAGCTCAGAACAATAGTCTGCTTCTTTTGAATATTCCATGGTTATAGAAAAATCACCATACATATTGTGTATATTGGTGATAAACAGAAAAAGCAGAATTACACTCACGAATAAAATAAGCCTTGATTTAGGTATACTCATCTTTAGACCTGCTTTTATGCCCAAATACATCAGCCTTGATTTAGGGGTACTCATCTTCAGATCTGCTTTATCTACGAATGTGGAGATATAGAGACATATAGGAATGGAGCTGAATAAACGAAGTAAGCTAACTATGCTTACAGACAGCGAGAGATGATGAGAGATGAACTGAAGAAGTGTCGCGACACTTTTTGGGATAAAATGGTGAAGACAACGATTAGGGTTTTATCGGAGGATTGTATTAATGAGGTTTTTAGGACAATCTAGAATAGTCTTGCTTGCCAACTCAATTATCATACATAATAGTACAAGTATGGATGATTCTTATTCCTTATGGGCCATTTGCCCATTGGTAAAGTGGGTTTATGGCACATACAATAACTTAATGCTTATTATAATAAAAACCAAAAAAAAAAAAAAATAATAATAATAAATCAATATTGGCCGATACAAATTATATGCTTGTTCAAATGGGGCTTAAGTGACCGAAAATTACTAAAGTTTCGTTAAAAGAAAAAAAAAAGTTACATATATACGTATGGGCCATGCTAAATTTGGGCCAGTGGATGTATTAATATACAGACAAATTTTTTTTTTTTTTTTTTTTTGGGGCAAATCACCAAGATGGTGGATGATTAAGGCTAATCCTTAACCTGTGGATTAAAACTGTGCAAGACTATTTTACAACGCTTTCGAGAATTTAGGCAATACATGACAAGCCTAAGAGGGAAATCTAAAACATGGGAGGCCTAACCCATCAATGTGTACAAAGCCTTTAAACTTGGAATATTAGAAGTCTTCACTCGATCTTCTTTCGACGGCTATATTGGCGAGGTGGTCCCCTGCCGAATTTCCCTCTCAGTGTATATGTGTAAACCTCCATCACCAGTGAGAGTTTTGCAATGTCTGCAAACAAATCTTGAAGGGACCAATGACCCCTTGCATTTTTGCTAAGTAGGTGAAATAACACAAGAGAGTCAACTTCAAGCCACACTGCAAAAATCCTCAAATGAATGCACAATTTAAGAGCATGAATAACTGCTACAAATTCAGCCCTCAACGAATCAAAAGTGCCCAAAAATTTATAAAAGCCAGCACAAAATGTCGAATGAGAATCTTGAATTAAGCCACCAGCCCCGACTAAGCCTGGGTTACCTTTTGACACCCCATCAGTATTAACTTTGAAACAACCATTATTTGGGGGTATCCAACGAACCAAAACTGGTTTTTTTTTCTTTTTTGGTAAGCACCGAAATCTTCCAAATCCCAGCCAAATGCCAATAGCCTCTCCAAAATCCAAGTGGAAGTACGTTGGCATTTGATAAATTGTTAATTTTATCCAACACAGCCCTTTGGATTTGAGAAGCCGGAGGTATTTGGTCTTGGAATTTAGAGAGATTCCGGGCTCTCCAGATTTGCCAAAAAACCAAGAAAGGAAGAACAATGCAAATATGATCCCAATTTTGTTTCTTGGCAAACCAAAGGAGGAGGAGCTATTTAGGGGTGATGTCAAGGGGTATGGTCATATGAAACAACTTAGCAAAGTAATTCCAAATAGTCCAAGAAGTGGAGCAATAAATGAATACGTGTTTAGTCTCTTCACAATTCAAATGGCAAAGGTGGCACCAAGAAGTGACCTCAAATCCTTTATTTTTTAGGTTGTCATCAATGGCTAAGAAATTATTAACTAACCTCCAAATAAAAATGGATTGGAAATTAAGGAGGGATTTTGGCCACATCATAGATTGCTAATTCGTAGAGGGCTTGGTTAATCTCAGGGAATTCCAAGAAGAATCAAAGGTGAAGAGACCATTTTGAGAAAGTTTCCAAATAGGCAGATCATCTTTCAAAGTATTAATGCAAAGTTTACAAATCTGCTCCACAATGGTATTAGGTAAAAGACTATTAAGAGCATTTCTTTTCCAAGACCCATTTTGCCAATATGTGTTGACTTTATCAAAACAATAAAAAACATCCACATATTGACATAATGGGGAGGCATCACACCAATTATCAAACCAAAAGCTGATTTCACCTTTCCCAAGTCTCCAAAAAATATTATGATCAGTGAAGCTTTGAACATGCAAAAGTCTTCTCCAAAAATGAGATTGATTATACCCAAAATCAGCATTGTATGGGTGTGTTTTAGTAAGATACTTTTGCTTTAAAAACTCACACCAAAGGGCTTTAGAAGTTCTTAGTTTCCACCATGCGTAAACAGCAAAAGACTTATTGACATCAAACAAGTTCCTAACACCAAGACCTTATTCCTTTTTGGGATAGGCAAGCTTTTCCCAAGCAGCCCAATGTATTTTCTTTTGGTAATTGTTGGATCCCCACAGAAAGCTGTTAAACAATCTATGGAACCTGTTGAGAACAGATTTGGTAGCTCCAACAACCCTTAAGGTATACATGGGATTGAGTTGAGAATGCTTTTGATAAGCTCAAGTCTACCACCCATACTCAAGAAGAGTTTGTCCCATCCCAAAAGTTTGGAGTGAATTTTTTCAAAAAGCTCTTAAAAAATGGAGTTTTTAACTTTTCCTCTGAAGAGAGGAACACCCAAATATTTGAAAGGAAGTTTTTCTTCAATGAAATTGGAGATATCCAAGATTCTTTTTTTCCTATAAGGAGAGGTGTTTTTACTAAAGATAACAGAGCTTTTATTATAATTAACTTTTTGACCCGTGGCTTTTTCAAACTGGGTCAGAAAGCTAATGTGCTTTTTAAAAGCACTCACCTTGGTAGTGGTAAAGACAACCGTGTCATCAGCAAAGGATAGGGAGGGGATGGATAGCCCTCTCTTATTAAAATTCAAATCAGGTTAAATATCAAACAACTCAACAAGACCACAAGTGAGAATATTAGAAAATAAGGCAAACAAAGAAGGGGATAACGGGGCCTCCTTGCCAGATTCCCCTACAAGATTTGAAAAAACCAGTAAAAGATCCATTAATAAGTAATGAAAACCAGAAGATAAAAGATAAAAAGACTAGGAAAACCAAGAAGATGTAACTTCTTGTATAGGGCACTCCATTCAATGCGATCATATGCCTTTTGGAGGTCAATTTTAAGGATCATTCTACCATTCTTACTTTTGACATTAAGATCATGAACCATTTCTTGGGCAAGAATGATATTATCGGCAATATCCAGAGTAGGGACAAATCCACTGTGGTAAGGTGGGATTAATGTGGGAAGGAGAAAAGACAACCTATTATTGACCATTTTAGTTAAAATTTTATTAATGACATGGCATAAACTAATAGGCCTAAAGTCTGCCCATGTGGAGGGTTTAATTTTCTTAGGGATTAATGCAATAGAAGTACAAGTAAAGCTTCGAGGCATAGGAATACCCCGAAAGAATTCCTTAGTCGCTTCTAAAATGTCTTCTTTTACAATATCCCAACATTATTGATAAAAGAAAGCAGAAAAGCCATCAGGACCTGCCATACTGTCTTTATCCATATTGAAAACCACCTCTTTAAGCTCAACAAGGGTGGGAGTTTTACAAAGCATTTGGGCATTCAATGGTTGGATAATGGGTTAGATAGTGCTGAAAATGGCACTATCCAACTCCACCCCTTCTGCAATATACATCCCTTTAAAAAAATCACAAGCAGTTTTATTAAGGATTTCAGGTTCCTTAATAGACACATTATCAACCAAGATTTCATTTATTCTATTTTTAAATCTTTTCTTTTTAACTAAAGAATGGAAATAGGCTGTGTTACTTTCTCCTTCCTTCAACCATTTGCAAGTTGATTTTTGTTTCCAAAAGGACTCCTCCATAGCCAAAGCAAGGTTTAACTCAGCTTGCTTTTGCTTAAGGATGATCAATTGAGAATCAGTAGGATTCTTCAAGTAGGCCTCCTCTTGGTTAACAAGAGATTGCTCTGCTTGTTGGATTCCATCAAAAATATTCCCAAAGACATTCTTATTCCAACTTTTTAGACAATTCTTGAGTCTAAACAGTTTTTGTTGTACACCAATCATTCCTTTCTGATCTATAGTAGAGTGCCAAGACTCTTCTACAGTCTTCAGAAAGGTAGGATGTTTGGTCCAGGCATTAAGGAATCTAAAGGAGGGTTTGGATTTAAAGGCATCAGAAGTTAAGTGGATAAGCAAAGGGCAATGATCAGATGGGCCTCTAACAAGATGTTTCACTTCAAGTTTATTAAAAACTTCATGTAGTTTGGAAGATATAAGGGCTCTGTCCAGCCTCTCAAATACATGGTTTTGCATGCCATGTATATGGGAGGCCGGAATAGCCAACATCTTCCAAAGCACAATCACCAATCAGACAGTTAAAATCATCTATGGACTTAAGCTTAAGAGCACCACCCCCTTTCTTTTCATCAGCAGAAGAAATGGTATTAAAGTCACCAGACACAATCCAAGGATCAGAAGCATGAGAGTTAACTCTAATATCATTCCAAAGATTTATTCTATCTTTTCTAGAACATGAAGCATAAACAAAGGTGCAGAAAATTTTACAATCCAATGCATAATTATAAACAGAAACATCCAACATTTGATCAGAAGAGAAGATAGCATCAACAGAAATAGGATCATTCCACATACCCAAATTTTCCCATTCAAGTTAGGAATCACATGTTGGAACCCGAGGGTGTGCACAAGAAAAGGGTCAACAGACTTGCATTTAGTTTCCATTATATCACATATATCAGGTTTCTTCTTATTGATAAGATTTTTCAAATAAGTTCTAGTATTCCTCTTACCAAGTCCTCTAACATTCCATGCTAGAACAATCATTGAGAAGGGAAGACTTACCTTGGGTGAGATGAGTGCCCCTCCTAGTTTGCATAACCAAAGGAGCAGCACTTTTTTTTTTTTCTTTTTCTGTTTTTCCTTTCCTATTTTTTTCCAAAGGACTGTGTCCAGCTCATCATCAGCTGAAGCTGTGTCCCTCACATTCTCTTCCTCATCCTTAATAAGCTTATGCAAAGGGGACATGTGAACAACATAATCGGTATCAATTTCTTTTAATAGACCATCTTCAAAAACAGCCATATCATCCTCAATATTTACAGCCAATTTAGAAAAAGAATTTTCATGTCCTTGAAATTCATTCACGCTTTCATCTTTATTGACACCAGACCCCTCTTCCCAATTTTCATTAAATTTCCTAAGATTCTCAGCAACAGTGTCATAAACATCATATTTCTTATTTTTATCAGGGGTGGGGGTGGTGGCAACACCCTTACCCTTATCCACATGGACAACAGATTTCGAAGCATCAACAAGGTCACCTAAAACCACCCCTCCCACATTTACTAACTCACTGGGAATATTGGGAGCATCATTGGGGTTTTTCTCTTTTGGAATCCACTATTTCGAAGGAACAGGGACAGTTTTAGGGGCAACATCAGCAGGTTTTTAAGCAATTTTCCTCTTATAATCATCATTAAGACAATCAAGAGCAATATGACCCAGATGTCTACATTTAGAACAATAATGAGGTACTTTATCGTATTTAACCTACTGGGTTATGAGACTATCACCGCATCCGATCAGAATATCCTCTAGTCGAGATTTAGTGAGGTCTAGTTCAACACAGACTCTAGCCATACTTGGTCTGGTCCTGTCAGCTGTAGCCTCATCGATTCGCAGAGGCTGGCCAACTAGAGACACAATCTTATAAAGCGATTTTTTATCAAACAGATGGATCGGTAACTCAGGAAAAGAAATCCAGACTGGGACAACAGAGGATTCAATTTTTGGGTCAAAATCCTTTGTCCATTTAAAAATCCTCATCAGATACCCCCCTACATGAACAATTTGTTTGGCCCAAAATCTTTGAAAATCTTCCTCATTGCTA
Source organism: Ajuga chamaepitys (assembly GCA_958295605.1). Lineage (NCBI taxonomy): Eukaryota > Viridiplantae > Streptophyta > Magnoliopsida > Lamiales > Lamiaceae > Ajuga > Ajuga chamaepitys. The sequence goes on along the minus strand of OY282497.1, from coordinate 33,085,321 downwards.
AATTTTATCATGACCTGTTTAATATTGATAGCACCAATGAACATAGAACCTACAGAACCAAAGCCAGACAGATGCGCTTGGATATTTTTGAAAGAAGGACTTCCATGCGAAAACTTACCAATCAATACAAATTTGCACTGTGACGCTAACAAATCCGTTTCCGAATCAGTAAATTGCACAATTGGGGTGCCTCTGTAGACCGCCGTGGATCCAAAGCTCTCAACCAGGTTGAGGTAAAAAGGAATGAGGTTTCAGAGCATGGTTGGGCAAATGAGGTTCTGGTATAGGGTGTTTTGGTGGAAAACTTGGACGATCTCCACCCTCATTGGCTGGCGCGAGCGGGATGCTCGTCGCCGCCGCCATCAGGCCGGCTGAAGAGAGGTTGCGGAACGGCGGCGATTTAGGGTTTTTAGAGAGAGGTTTTTTAGAGAGAGAATGTTCATTCAATGTAAATTTTATATCCACAGACAAATGTTGCAATTATTCAAATATCTTTTTTGTCTTCAAGCATTCTAAAATATTAAATTATATTATAAAAATATTATTGTGCTATATTGGCATGTACAAATTATGTAGAACCGTTATACTAAATGTTCAACCGTTATTTGACGATTCATTTCATCATTAAGTAGAACCGTTCTACTAAATTTTAATATTGTATTATTATTGCATATAATGATACAAAATTATTAAATATTTTTGCTTTCATAAATCACTAATTTCCCTGCTTAGTTTATTTTTGCATACCAAGTTTACTATTGTGGATACTATTATTCACCTATGTCCTCTTAAAAGTTTAGGTTAGAGTGAAAAAACGCAACCAAAAAAAAAAAAAAAAAAGTAAGTTAAATTACCATTTTAAGTTCTTCAATGATAATTTGCCGCCAAATCCGCCTTAGGCTTCTTCAATAAATCTTAGATAAAAAAAATAACAGATTATTATGAAATTTACAATGAGACTGATGCCCCGTATGAATTAAAAATAAAATTACATTTATTACCAAATAAATGTACTGGAAAAAAAACTCAAACAACATCAAAGTAGCTACGTTCATATTATCTTTGCCAATTCTTCAATAATTTTTGTAAACCCAGTGCTCCTCAACCTCGAATAATAAAAGTAATATATTGTTACAAGAATATAATTTGATTCTAAGGCCAATAATAAGAATTATAACAGAATAATATTAAATTCACAGTGAGACTGATGCCTCATATTAATTAAAAATAAGACTATATTAAACACAAAATAAATGAACAATAGAAATTAAAGGGACATCAACACATAAATAACTTGATAAAACTAATATTATCAAGAATGTTAATTCATCTCCTTTAAGTTACATACATATACAATTGTGGATAAAACATATCAAGTATTAAAAAATCAATTGCGATGATCCACTTACCAATATCATTTCGTCAATCAATGACAAATAATAGAACATTCTTCCAACTGGAACTTACACATGAAAAAATAAAAACAAATTTGTCAAAATACAAATAGTTTATTTGTTACTAGTGAAATAAATATTGAAAGATTGATGATTATATGTTTAATGATATTATGATGCAATACTGATATATATTAAAAAATACTACAGAAACCTAAAATATAGTTTGAACTGTACTTCATCATAAAGCAGGTTTAGTGAAAATTTTATTGAGTTGACCATATCTATTTTCCAATCAAGGTAGTTTACACATTATTACACCATTATAAGAAAAAATAAAATTAAATAAATACTGATTATTGAGTAAATGTTCCTCGATTCCTGATAATCTAATTATTTCATATTTAATATTTTCAACCTTATCACCACCCATATATGTTTCTACATAACTGCAAAAAATATTTAATTCACCAGGTTTCCTTAATACCCACTTTACTCTAATTCGCGATGTGGTTCCAGTTGAGATTATTCCAGTGTTTCATGTTCCAGTTCCGAGAAACCCAAATATGCTTCTAAGCATATATTCAAAATGTATATTTGAAGACGTGGAGGTATATTTCGCATATTTATTTACTGAGTATGTGAATTTAGTCTGTTAATATTTAACCTTATCATATGCACATTTATCAGGGTACAACTATTCATGCAACGACAGAAGTAGATGCAGTAATGAATCTCAATGGTCAGCCTATTGAGGGTGGCTTGAAGGACTTTATTGTGGTCGAAGACCACAAAAATTCAAAATTACGACAAATGAGTTCAGAGTTATTTTCACAAAAAATACAAGGCTTACTAAAAATTTCCCTTTGCAGCACATTTCTCCCTATCAATGTTAATACTTAGTCAATTAGTTTTTTCATTTATTATAATATAAAAATAACTCACTCAAATTACATTTTCTTATCAACTTAGGACGAACGGGTTGCTGCTCCTCCACTTGCCGAGTCGATCATGTTCCGGTCGGTCAAGGACAGACCTTCATAGAAGTACTGTATAAGAAACTGATATGTGATCTGGTGCTATTGGGAACTAGCAACTAACTTATTAAACCTTTCCCAATACTCGTATAGTGTCTCTCCTTGGCATTGTCGAATACCGCTTATTTGCTTCCGAATATTTGTGGCCCAAGAGGCCGGAAAGTACCTCTCAAGGAATTGTCTCTCCATTTGTTCCCACGTTGTAATGGAAGCCGGAGGGAGGTAGTATAGCCAATCTTTGGCTAGATCTTTTAAAGAAAAGGGGAATGACCTTAACTTTATTGGCTCCTCTATCACCTTTGTATGCTTCATGCTTGAACATACAATATGAAACTCCTTGAGATGCTTATGTGGATCCTCTCCCAAAAGACCATGGAAAGATGGTAACAAGTGTATAAGACCCGACTTCAATTCAAAAATCTTGTCTTGTTCAAACACGGGGAAGGTAATACATAGAGGTTGCTGTGTGACCCCCGTGTTTGCTAACTCCTTCATAGTCCTCTCGGGTACCCTTTCATTCTCCATTTCTTCTCTCGGTTCTTCTTCAGGTGCAAGATTTAATCCTTCAAATTCTCCCCTGATTTGCCCAAATAACCGGACTCATCTCCTTAAAACTCGCTCACGCTCAACAATATCCAGTTCAAATAATAGTCCTTTCTCTCCTTGTGAGCGTGTGAACATCCACTAATATGCAACAAGCAAGAAAATTATAGTAAGTATCAAGATCACTAACAAATAAACAACTATAAATAATACTAAAAATAGTGCTTGAATACTAAAAACAACACTAGTCAACACCGTTCCCCGGCAACGGTGCCAAAATTTGGTACGAGCATCGAATACGTTACCAAATTAATATTGTATTGTAATACTAACCTCACAAACTACCCTACTAAGTAGAGTGGAAAGCAAGGATCGATCCCACAGAGATCGGCCGATTAGTTCCGATTTTAATATCAAGCAATTAGAGCTAAATATATAGGAATTAAACAACTTAAGAAAGTAATAAAGGTTGGGGGGTTTGATGATCAACTAACAACATACTAATAACAAATAAAAGCAATTAAATGAAATTGAAAGCATTTAATAATAGAATTCAAGTAAGCAAATAATCAAAGGCACTAGAATAGATTATTCGATTTGTGGTTTCCAAGTAATAGAAACGATCCACCCTTGATCATGCTTCCCCTTGGTCTAGACAATTTATGCAACTATTGTTAATGCCCGATTATTTGTGATTCAAGCCCTTATCTCAAGACTATTAATAAGCTCTAATAGCCTTCTTGTCTCTTAATCCTAGTTAATCAAAACAAGGTCTTCGATTAACCCTATTCTATTTAACCAAATCCTCGAACAAGCTCTCTTAGATTCAATAATCAAATGCATTAGGCACCAAGACAACGAGATAAATACGACATAAAACTCATAAGCTCGGTTTTAGTGGTCGAACTTTATGTTATCACCAATGAACATTCATTGTTTGCTACAAATGAGTCGAAAGCACTACAATTACGGACAACAATCCTGACTACTAGCAACACCTTCATAAATCTCATAAAGGGTGATCAATCCAATAATCAATTCATAAATGTGAATCAATAACAGCAAATAACACAAAACACTTGAATACACAATCCTTTCGGTAACACTAACCACAATAATCACATAAATATTTTCGACTCAAAGTTCCACATTGATCAAGGGTGAATAAAAGGGTGCTATCCACCCATTACACCTAATATAATCAGAAAATAGAAGGAATTACAAGAAAACATGATAAAATCAAAGATTAAACCAAGAACTTGGGTTGCGGAATGAAAGATCTTCAATCTTTTTTCTAAACTTGTCCTTGAGGACGATGGTGGCTCAAAAGTGGCTGGAAATGTGATCTAAGATAGGTCTAATTCGAATTGGAGGTTATATATATAGAGGGGAAAGTGCTAGTTCCAAGTTGGGCTAAAACGTGTTTGAGTTTTTAAAACAGGGGGCCGCGCCGCAGCCGTGGCACACAATTGGCCGCGGGCGCGGCCCAGATTTGCCTTGGCCGTGATCCGGTTGGGTTAAATTTCACCTCATCTTCCGGATCCTTTGCCACGGCTGTGGCCTGAATTTGCCTCGGCCGAGGCGTTTAAGGCTGAATTTTGGCCATCTTCTGGACGATTTACCACGGCCGTGGCTGGGGTTGCGGGTGTGGCTCAACCAACTCGGGCGAGATCCCGTTTCTTCCTGGTTCTCCTTCCCACTTAAGTTTGAATCGTCAATTTGAGATATTCGAAACCTATTTTTCGACCTTAATTCACCTACTTTGACACGCAAACGAACTAAACATGTCAAACTGCCCAATAAGAAATAAACGCACAAAACACATGTGAATATGCATACAAAAGCCGTAAAAGGACACTTAAATTGACCTAAAAGTGCGTGCACGACCACGTGTACCAGCGAACCTAGACAAACTCAAAGTTTATTCAGGTATATATTATGTTTTACATATTTACTACAGTAATAATAGTGATATAATGATTCAACCAACATATAATATGTTATGATTATATTAGGCCAAAACTAGCTTTGAGGGTGGTGGACAGTGCAGGAAACAAATGCCTCACTGGGAGAAGGAATGTGTTGAGCTTCTTGGCATTTAGAACAATGAAAATGTTTATTATTTGGCAGACTAGAAAAATGTTTTTAATTTTATTGTATGTATCTCTTTCTTATTCCAAATGTTCCGGTTTTAGTTTACTAATCAGTTAATTAATGCATATTTTCCTACTCTTATTTGTTCAATATCTCCACCATTTCTTTCAACAAATAACCCCTGCACTGTATTCGTTCATTAAGTCAGTCAATACGCAGTGCATAATATAAATTATAATTGTAACATAATGCATAATATTCAAGTGTCCATTTGATATACTATATAACATAATATTATACGCATATTTTCATGTCCAAATGTATATTTTCTTCTGATCCAATTTAATTTTTTAGTCCCAAGTTTAATGTATAATGGGCTTATATATGATAACTAAGCCCAATACTATTAAATATCTAAGGAAACAGTTCGTCTTGGAAAAAAATACTTTAAAGGATACTAGAGTGTATACAAGAGTGATTTAAAAAAAAAAAAAAAAAAACAGATAATTACTTAAACATGAATATATAGATAACCCTTAGCATTAATATAAAAATATATATCAGCTCTAAATATCCTTAAAATGTCATCCTATTTATAATTCCATAAAGATCTCACGGCCAAATATTATTTCGCATCAGATAATATGAGTATAAGTGTGCTCATATACATAAAAAATTGTACATACAAAAGACACGTCCCCAACAAACAATACACATGTAACATTTTGAAGGTTCGTTTCTTTAAATTTTTTAAATTTCCAAATCATTTGTCAAACTATGTTCTGGAGTACTATGTGTTTCATAAGAAGCATGTTGTTCATTCGTATGATAGTATATGTATATTTCAACATAAAAAAGAACGCTGACATGTTTTGAAATGCAAATATATTTTCAGTTCGAAAAAAAAATCATCACTTCTGTGCTGCATTGAAAATGATCCTCAGGGATATGCAACAACTGTTTGTGTTTACGTGGTCTTCCTCGTGCTGCCATACTTTTGGGAAAAAGAGAAATAGCATTTAATTATACGCGCACATGCCCTTGTTTAACACATCGAATAACTTATAAGCAAGTCATATACATAGAAGATATTGAGTTTACAAGTCTATTAATATATACAACAAGTACAATAGTTTTAGTACTCTAACCCTTACAAATGGAAGGTTAGGGTATAAAGTACATACAAAATGTCGATTGGTTTATCATGCTTTTATGAGCAAAAGAGATATGCATGATCAAAAGGACGATCTATATACATTCCTATCAGCAAAAGATACTTACGGTCTAGTCGTGTACTAAGCATCACTATATAATAGCTAACAACTATTACTATACATATATACATCCTTTGGGTTTCCAACTATATCAGAACCCATTACTAGGGCCTGCCTGGTTTTCTGCTGGTGGGGTACGCACACGACGACCTCCAGTTGGTATGTTCTCGCCAGGATTTGACCTTACAGACTCATTAGGTTTGCTTTCTTCTGAAGGATCCTCCTCATTTTCTTCTATTATGACTGCTTCCTCATGCTGTAATCTTGCATACTTGCGATAGAACTCTGTTAATTCTTTAGCATGCCCAGCAAGACGTTTGTTAGCAACAACCTCTAAACGCTTGCTAGCTGCAACTTCATTAAACCAATCTACCCTTCGCTTCTTGTTTTCAGCCTCCCTCTCCGTTCGATCTACAGTAGTGAGACACCTTTGTCGGTTCTTAATAGCTACTGTCAAGCAAAGTCTAAAGCATTTATAATCGATCAGTGGTCCGCTAATAGAGTCTACCGTAAGCATGTTGTCGTAAATCCACGAGCGATGGCTCTAAGGGATGGTAGGATAGTGTCTTTTAGGTGCACTATGGCCTCATGCTCGTTAATATAGTGTCCCTCGCGTATAGCATTATTTCGGTGTCTCTATAACATAACAATATGTTCTTCCATACCCTGATGCGCACCCTGCCTAGACCTCTGATAAACATATATTGCAGGTGATGACACATTTCTATCGGCAAGTACTCTGTGTCTATATATTACTTTCTTTCTAGTCGTTTGCCTCGTACAAACCATCCTATCATAAAGAAGAAATATGGATCAAAACCTCTATTTTGGCTTCCTAATTGGTGGTAAAATTTCAAGGACATCTCACAAATATCATGTTATTTTATGAAATGTAAATTCGAAGTAAAACATTTTCACATCGTACAAATTATAGTAAAATATACATACCTTGGAGCGAGTGTGGGATTGTTGGCAAAGTTACAGTTCCCCTCGATTTTATTTTATAAAACAAGTATAAAGAAAAGTAGACCCGCTCTGATACCACTCTATAGCACCCTAATCCCAATAAGTCGGGACCGAGGTACTACTAGTAACATTTTTTTTCTTTTATTTAAATAATAAATCAAATCAAGTGCGGAAGCGTGACATAAAAGATTTATCAAACAAAAGCATATTTTTTATTTATAACAAACATTGTCGAAGCAACAGTTACAACAATGGGTCTACATTTTTTAAGTAAAAGCAAACACTCGATTTTTACAACACAAAACTTATTTATATACATAGATGATGCAACAACGTCTTTAAGTCGCGGGTATAGGAAGGAATCTAGTGACCTTCGCCGCAACAGTCCCGCCACTCCGCTCAACTAGCTTGAAAATTTGTAATTATGGGCATGAGTATAAACTCAGTGGGAACTTTGTAAGCAGTTATACTAAGTGAAGGTGCACAATAATAGATATACCTTTGACTTATGTGCCCATCTTACGACACAGAAGCTTTTGACATTGGAGCCAATCTTACGACTCGGAAGCCCTATTCCGTGATTAAGGAGCCAATCTTACGACTCCAAAGTCTGACTAGGAGCTAATCTTACGACTCCGAAGTCTGACTAGGAGCCCATCTTATGGCTCAAAGCCATATTGAAGATCACTTAAGAGCCAATAATATGACTCGAAAGCATTCGACTTATGAGTCAATCTTACGACTCAAAGCCTTACTCAAAAGCCCATCTTACGACTTGAGAATGAACATACATATCAAAGTACAAGTTCAATAGCATAACGTACTTACAAGTAGCCCAGTCACCCACCTTTTATGCTTGCTTTAAAGTAGGTAAGTCACGTACGTCCCAAGGCCCGACCTGCACTGCACCTAGCACATGTTTAATTAATTATTATTACTTATCGGGCTTAGTATTTTAAAAATTATTAAGTGTGGTGCAATATCCTTGAATTATATCTATTTTTACAATCTCTAATACATAAGTCAAGTTGTTATAAATTATAGTCCTAAATTAAAAGGCCTAATTATTACAAACTTAAGAAAATAACGAAACTTATAAATCTACTTAAATCAAGAAAATAATTAATTCCTAAATTTATATAAACTATAAATGACAATAAGAAAAGAAAACTATTAAAGAAGACATACCTCAAAAGATTTTAACACTATACGACAACTCCTTAAAACACCGGCCGAAGCGTTGTCAAAATTAAATTGATAAGTACCTCCTAGTTAAAGGAAATCCAATATATAATATAAAGTTTTTATTTTACTTGTACCTTAACAATGAGAAGTCTGACATCTTTTATATTGAGGATTGTAAGAATTTCTTACGAAATTCTCCCGATGTAGGATTCAAACATACAATTGCTTATTCACGAAAGAAAAAAAGCTAACATTACTTACATTATTAACTTGCTAAGGTAAGTTTATTTACTAAAATTAATGTACCATTATTTTATTATTTACTAAGATTAGTATATGTGTGTGTTTTATGTAAGTTTACTTTACTTTAAATATTATTATATTAGTATAAATCCTAAATATCTAACTTAACCACTACGTATGCATATATATATATATATATATATATATATTTACGAACTTTAGTTATTTATATGTACAGGTATATAATATAAAATATAGTATCTAATTAAATAAATTTAATTTTGTTTCTTATTTCTTATATCCTATGAATTTTTTTTTTCAATCTTTTCGGTTCTAGGAGTACAGTCGACCTGGTACATCGCGGTCACACTTATTTTCTAAAATAAAATCATAAAAGTCAAATAAATTTGTAATTTAAACTAAAATAAAATTGGTAAAAATATTTTAAAACGCAAAGAATGTATTTTCTTGCGTTTTAAAGATTCGGCGTATCACAAAAAATTATGTGACAACATATATAAGATATTGTTTAAAGGTAGATTGTTACTAATCTATTGCCCAAAAGTATTTTACCTAACATAAATGAATTATTTCTCAAGTGCCAGAAAAAAATAGAGACCTATTAAAACTTGACATACATAAATCTAACTACCATATGGTTAAAAAAAACAAACCAATACTTTATATCACATTTAGTATCAAATATAAATATTAAGTCGTACAATATGTATAAAAACAAATTAAGTTTTCATTTTCTTGGTTAAAAACTATATACTAAACTGGAGTACATACATTTTTTGGTGAACATATAGTACTGACATACGTATTTAGCCTTTATATTAATAATTGTAAATAATAACTAATATCATATTTATTTTAATCTAAAAAATAGCGTAAAAATACTTATAAATAACATAAATTTTCATGTAATAAGGAGATAGAACATCGTAGTTTACCTTTAAGTGGCAAAAACTGTTCAACATATATTGACTTACAATAAAAAAAAAAATGATACCACATTCCAATTTAAAAAAAAAAAAACTAGTACTTACTTATAATTGACTCATGCAATTCTCCAATTCAAACTAATTAAAAAAACATATTTCTCAAATAAATGAGGCAACAATTTGTCTGAAATAACTCACCAATTTGCAGGCAAAAATAAAATTATTTTTCAAAATTACAACAGATAACAAATTCTATATTGAAACAAAACATTTTTGTGCCTCATTATTGACCAATTAATGTAAAAAGTGATGCATAAGCTATCCGAACTGATGTTAGTAAAACAAAGAATATTACGCACATGTTAATAAATATAAATGTGTGTCTGTGAATATTAGCAATGATTAAAATAATAATTTATAAATGTTTCTGTTCGTACCAGTATATTGAGGGTTGTGAATATGTAGAAATTTCCTATATAAAAATGATCATAAATTAGCAAATATTCAAATATAATCGAAATTGAACTATACATCAGGCTCCACCACCAAAATTTGATTACCTTTATTACATGAACAAACAGTTTGTAGGCAAAATAAACTTAGTTTTCAAAATTACAACAGATTATAAATTCTACATTGAAATAAAACATTTTGTGCTTCATTATTGACCAATTAATATACAAAAGGGATAATTACAAAATGGCCGCCGAACTATTAGCACTTTTTCACTTCAGCATATAAACTATTAGCAGTGACTAAACCGCCGCCAACCTATTTGAATATTACTACTCGAAAGCTGCCGGCCAGAATACCACCCAAATTCATTGCACACCCGGTTTCGGAAAACCACCTTTTGGGACAGAATTTGGGCGGTATTCGGCCGGCAGCTTTCGAGTAGTAATATTCAAATAGGTTGGCGGCGGTTTAGTCACTGTTAATAGTTTATATGCCGAAGTGAAAAAGTGTCAATAGTTCGGCGACCATTTTGTAATTATCCCTATAAAAATGATGCATATCTATCCGAACTGATGTTAGTAAAACAAAAAAAAATTATTAATCACATACTAATAAATATAAATATTTAGAAATTTATACTTTTTTGTTGTTGTTATAAGAATATCGAGGGTTGTCAATATGTAGAAATTCACTATATAAAAATGATCACACATTAGCAAATATTCAAATATAATCGAACTTGAACTATACATCAGCCTGCACCACCAAAATTAGATTACCTTAATTATAGGAACAAACAGTTTCACAGCCTCTGCCAAGTTCTGTTGACCATTTCTGCCTTTAACCTTTTTCTAGATTTTTCTAGCTTTATTTGTCAAACATAAAAATTAAATTAACTCACATACTAATTAATTAATAGTTTACCAATATGATAAAACAATATTATATTTATCATAAACACAAGTGGGTACATGCATAACTAAAAGATTTACCAGTCATTACTTGCACATTCCCACTAACCCAATCACACCACTTTGAATACTTTTGCAATACTTATGTAATGTCCCATTTTCGACAAGAAGAAATTATGGGAAAGAGGACGCTGCAAATTTTGTTTGAGGATTCATTTTCGTTTTTCTTTGCAAACAATACATTGTAAATAGAAATTCGAGTTATAAACATAACTTCATATCGTAAGATAAATATCAACAATAAAACATATTTTGGTGTGGAAGCTCTATTCTTAAGAAACACAAGTTAACTTTCAAACTTTAGAGGACAATACTCACGTACTTTTACATCAACTAAATATATCTTTGCTCAAATAAATAAACAGTTGAAATACCACCTTTGTGAAACTATTATGAATGAAAATAAACTTTTACTTTGAAATTCCGAGAGTTAGAGTGGTGCAGGGCCATGCTATCCGTATCATTCCTCCACATTGATCTTGGTACCTGAAACGTTAAGGGGTGAGTGTTTGAAAAACACCCGTGGGTTCACTCTGTTGCCCACTTAAGAAATATACAAATCATTGTAGCAAAAGATATTACAAGAATAATACGCATATCATCATCGAGCTCAAGTTCATAAACACATTGGGAATTTAAAATAATATATATGCGTACTACATGGATACACATAAGAGCACATAGGTGGGACACTCAGCTCGAGCAGCATAGCATATTCGGGAGCGACCCAAGGGTGATCTTTCGATCTATAAACATGTACGGTGTTACCCGTAGAGCATAATTATATACGGTTTTACTCTTAAGCATAATCATGTATGATTTTATCGGTAAAGCATAGCATGCATGATTTTACCTGTAAGTTTTTTTGAAAAGCATATTCGGGAGTGACCTTAAAAATTTGTACGGTGTTACCCGCAGTCCTAACATAGCTAGTATGGTATTACTTGTATATACTACACATAGTACCATTTTACCCATAGAACATAACTTCACATAAGTTTCAAATAGTGTTCACATAATCTTCACATAGTCATGAATATAGGCAAATATTCAGGTAAAGCAATTAAAACAATAATTCACATGAAACATAAGTAAACAACGTAAGTTATCCACATAGAGATTTCCCACCTAGAATTGTGTATGAGCTAGTTGGTGGTGTAGTCCTCTTCTAGTCCAAAGTCATCTCCTACTTCAACTTCCTTTAGTCCTACGATATAGAACATTTGTCTTAGTATAGATGGATACCTGGCTTAAACACAATTTGATGATTTAAGGTAAATTGTGATTTCAATAAAGTTGAGGGGTTATTTTGCAAATTTATAAAATATTCAGGATCCATATTTTTTATGAAAAACTGTAAATTTTGGAATTTAGGTTCTTTTGCAATTGGTTTGGGTCGAATCGAGTTAAAAACGAGCATTTTATGACACTTTAAAAGTCCAGTGGCATTTTTATAATTTCTAGAAAAAGAGTGGCCATTTTGTAAAGAAAAGGCAATGAAATTTTCGTAAATACTTGGATTGGTTGAGTTTAGGTTCAGGGTTTAGGGTTTAGGGTTCAAAAAAGCTGACCTTGACTAAGGGCGGAATTAAAAATTAAAAATTGCACTTTAGCCCCTAAAGAATGTCTAATTTTCAGAAAATGGTACATGAAATTTTACAGTAATTTTGACCAAACTTTTCTGGTGACTCGGTCTTTGGAATTTCAATCAAGACATGGCTATTGAAACCTCTTGTCAAGAGCTTTCTAGAATGACCAGCCATGACAGATCGAGGTTCAGAGCAGAAAGTAAGGCTCCTTGAAAGTGGTTCGGGTACATGGATTTCGACTAAACTTTGACCGGTCATAACCAGAGTTCTAGAGCTCGAATTGCGATTCCAAAGACTATTATGAAATCCTCTCACCGAGACCTATCATATGGTGTAAAAAAATATGGGTTTTGACAAAGGGAGGAAAATGAAAGTGGGGCAGAAGCTGATCCGCCAAGCATAAAAAGCTGCTGGGTCAATTTTTCGGCGACTTCGCTGGATTTCGGTGGCTAGGGATGGATCACTTGAGAGGGGATGAGGGAAAACTTACCAGCTATTCTTTGTGGGAGAAGAAGGGAAGACTTTCAAGCTATGTTTTGGTGGGAGAAGATGATGGAATGAAGGCTCTCCCATATCCCTATATATAGTCATAATAAACACACTTCCCTAGGAAAAATCATGGGAATAAAATCATGGTATCGGCTACTAGTTTAGTTGATCTTGTGGGCATAAAAGCATGAGATTTAGCCATTGGTTTTGGACAATATTGTGGGAATGAAATTATGATTTTCGATCGTTGGTTTTGGACAATCTTGCGGGAATGAAACCATGGTTTTGGGTCGTTGGTTTTGGGTTAGTAATCCTATGGAGAGGGCTTACCATAAAAAATGTAGGCTTCTCATATATCATTGGGTAATATCGCGTCTAAATATTGTCTAATTAAACTTCCGTTTTCCCTACCTATTCATACCATTAATTATGAAAAATGATAATTTATGTAAGTTTAAGAAAAATAACTAAGACAAGTAAAAATGTACACAAAATAATGCAACTCATATAGTTTCACATAAATCAACTAGAAAATTTGGGTCGTTACAACTTACACCATGTGCCTGCATTTTTAGCAATGCTACATATATATGTATATATATGTATATATATATATGTAATTACTACCAAGGTCACATAATATAAACAATAGAAATTAATCACAAAAAAAATACAAAGAATGGATCCTTCATTTGCCCTGCACGAGCTTTGACACCATTGAAAACCGATTGGATAACCTACGTGAGGTTGGTCCATTGCTATGATATGCCGGTTAGGCGAAACCCAAGTCTAATACTGAATGTTGAATGTCTCTTTGAAGACAATGAAATACAATCTAAATTTTCTAATACTCACACCCTATTTTACCTTTACAATTTGTACGAACTAATTATCTATTTTTTAATCCATTAACATTTTTCAGGGCGACATGATTCACTGCACATTGAAGGTGTAGCTTTGAACAAATTGACCATTTCACCGGTTGAGGGATACATCTATGCAGCTAGGGGCTTTTTAATGGTTCAAGATACAAGTCCCTACAAAAATTCTACTAACAGAAACAAACTTTTATTTACTGACACCAGAAAAATTGGTAGAGATCATTCCAGCTGAACCTGTCTCCTATATTCGGCATGTCATTACTACTTACCAAATTTAATTACAACTTTATTTTACGTACAATAATCATTTGATTTTTATTTTATACTCAATTTATTTTGTAGGATGCACGGTATTGAACGCCTATCAATGTTACAATTGTGGACTCATTGAAACTTTGGTTGGATGTGGCGTGCATACAGTGTATGCAGTGGTATAATTCATGTGGAGGTTTTATCAATTGCAATAAATGTGGTCCAAAAACTCCTACTATTTTATTTAGGTATACATGAAATGCAATTTATGTATATATGATTAACACTTATCCTATGATCTAAATAAGTAATACATATTCATTTTCCTCTTTTAAGGTAAAGTTAGGTGTCATCCTAACAAATGAGCTCGGCATAAAGAGGCTCACATTCTGGGAGAAAGAGTGCGTGCAGTTGCTTGGATATGAAAGCTACTAATACAGTTTTTAAATAGGTTAATTTTAATTAAGTTGAATTCTTTGTTTTTAGTACTTACAATGTTTTAATCATTCTGTGTGTATATATTGCTTTCTTTTATCTTGAATCACCGTGAGATAATTACATTTCCTTTGTGTTACCAAGCCACATGTCATCATGTTTACCAAGTTACAAATACGTTAGAAACTTTATAAAGACTGCAAAGGGACACTAAATAACCCATATTATAAAAATACATCATTGATAAGCACATTCACAAACTTTCTCAAAACAACATATATAACAGTGCAATTATGTTGTCACCCATAAAATTACGTTACAATCAGTTTTATAAATACAATGTAACCACAATTAATTTTACTGTAATAAACAAATCACTAACTTTATTTATTTTTAATCTATATTATATGTTGGAGAACATCATAAAAATATTACCAACTTTATTAAAATCAAATTACCACAGAAATTCAGATATATAACTTCAAAAATCAGTTCCTTAATACTAAATATACTTCAACAAATAAGCTATTACAAATAATATAGAATTCGTATATATACTATATATAACAGGATCCTATAAATACGGTGTAATAGGTTGATAGAATTGATGGAAATACTTATTTGTGTAAATACGGTGTAATACTTCGTAGCCTCTGATTGTTTTTGAAAGAACCTACCTCATCGAACTCTTTGGCCCATAATTTGCAACCTACTAAAGACATTCCCAAATGCGAACAAAGTAAACTTTAGGGATGGTTCGGTACGGCATACCGTTACCATATCGAAATTTTCAGTACGCCGAAACTTCATACCGTTACTGTACCGAAAATTTCGGTATACCGACATTCGGCATACCGAAAATTCGGTATGATATCGGTAAATACCGATACCGTACCAAAAATTCGGTATACCGAATTTTGTATCGGTGTCGGTATATACCGATCCATACCGTTGATTTTAGTATACCGAAAGTTCGGTATACCAAAAATTTACGGTATACCGTTAGAAATTTGGTATACCAAACTACCAAAATACCGAAAAAATTTCGGTATACCGATATATACCGAAAATACCAAACTTTTTTTGGTATTTCGGTATATACCGAAATACCGAAATTTTTAGATTATCATACCGTTACCGTACCGAAAATTTCTGGTACGGTATCATACGTACCGAAAATTTCGGTATTTTCGGTAATTTTTCGATACGGTACGGGCGATATTTCGGCATTTCGGTATTTTTCCCCACCCCTTGTAAACTTAATAAAATAAAATCAAGTAAGTTTAAACTACCACAGAAACTCACATATACAACATAAAAAAAATCAGTTCATTAATACTAAATATTCTTCAACAAATAAGCTACTACAAATAATATAGAATTGGTATATATACTATATATTACAGGACCCTATAAATACGGTTCAATAGGTCGATAAAATTGATGGAAATACTTGTCTGTATAAAAAATTATCGTTCATAACTTCATAGACTCTGATTGTCTTTTAAACAACCTACATTAATTGAACCCTTTTGGCCGATAATTTGCAACATGTTAACGACATGCCTAAATGAAAACAAAATACACTTAATAAAATAAAATGAAGTTTAAATTTTGTACTTACATTTTGTACATTGGATGTTTAATAAACTTATTCGAATGTAAAAAACACTTATTCATTGGATGAATTATGAGCTGTACGTGAGAGGTTTAATTTCGCTAATTTTGTTTTTCATTTTAATTCGGACCTGCTAACAAATAAAGCCCAAAGGGCAATTCATAACAAAAAAAATACATCACTAACTAAATTATTATAAATAATTACTATTACTCACAAAATAACTAAATTATTATAAATAATTATTATTACTCACAAAATTGATGGAATCCCATTTCTTAATATCAAATATATCATAATGATTGAACATAAATTATATCATATAATGTAATATAATATATTAGTTTTCAACTTTTGAGAAAACTAATTGTTTGTTTATTTATAAATCTTCATAAGAAAAGTTCGAAAATAAAGATTTTGTCCGAATAATACAAAAAATGGTATTAATCTACTTAAAAAACCGTTCACGTAAATACAAATATAATTTAAAATGAGTAATTCTAGAAACAATTCTATTTTAATTTTTTTAGAAATATTCCCTGTTTGAAAAAACAAGAAAAAAAAAGTTATACTTCATTTTTTTCTACATCATGGGTTTGGAAAATATTGCTAGATCTGTAGTCTAGTAATTTATGCAACAACAATATCAGCATCTTTCGACTCTATCAAAACCAGATCAGAAGATTTGCACGAACATACTCTCAAAGAAAGAGGTTTATCATTATACTTTATATAAATTTATAAGAAACACCAAAAATCATGTTAGTCATGTGCATTATATGCTAATTATATAGTGAGTTTACACATAGTTGTATCAGACTGAGATTTTAATTGTAATTTATTTCATTTTTTCCTAAAATCGGATTTGTCTGTAATTTGTTCATTTCAAATGTTACCTATCATTTGAAAATTCTCCAGATCTACAATCAAACTGAAACTCCACTTTTAATTTGTAAATTAATAATAAATAAATTCAAATAATCAAACGATTTATAAATCATCATCTTCAACCATTGCTTGGCTGTAAACGCTGATTTTATTTGAAAATATATAAAACTGCAGATCTATAGCTAAACACACACATGTAGCCACTTTTTCATGTTAGATAATTGGGTGAAACGTAGGGAAGACTACAATAACCTGAGACACCTTAAAAAATTTAATCGTAAATTAATTTAAACTGGATTAAAATGTTCCAAGCTTTTTTTAATCATAATCCACAATGATTGTTTGGCTGAAAATGATGATTAACTTTGGATTTAATGTACTACAGAATATATAAAGGTCTCAACTATATTCTTCTACAGGTGACCACAAAATAAAATATATGAAATTTCAGATCTACACCGAAACTCACACATAGACTATATCTGAAACTCAAGTTTTAACATGTATATGTGGATGGAGAGAGAGAGAGAGAGAGAGAGAGAGAGAGAGAGAGAGAGAGCTCTATGAATTCGGATCTATACACATAGCAACAGATCGAGAGAGGCGACTATATTGCTTTTGAGGGTAAGATAGAGAGGCATCTCCACATAATAGAGAGACCGGGGAGGGAGGGGGAGGGGAGATTTTAGGTTTAGCATGGAATGGACTCCAATTTTCGAGAAGGATACACATTTAATATAAGGAAAAAAAAAAAAAGACGGGCCCATTTATAAGTGCGGTAGGATAGAAATATAGAGTTTGGGCCGAGTTTTTTTAGACGGCCCCAAATTTATGCTAAGATTTTATTATAAGGTCTCATATAAAACTGAACACTAAATCCTGGCCGAATTAATATTACATTGTATGTTCATTGCAAATTGGGCTTATATTATATACATTTGCGTTATTTTTCATATTTGTATCAATCTTAGAGTTTCATGGGCACATGATTTTCAATTTTCATCCACTTTTTATTTTTAATTTTCTTAAATGATGTCTAATTGTATCTGTGTACAAAAAAGAATTTAAATATTATATATTACATATATTATTTAAACACTTATCTAAAATGTTATACTATATATTTTTATGATTTAGAACCTACATATTTGATAATACCTACTTGTACACAACAAAAAATACACAGTTTACAAAATTGGAAATAAGAATATATTTTATCAACTTTATGAAGCTCTATATTTATGTTTCCAATTGTCACATCTCCATATAATTAATTATTCTTTTATGTAGATTCTGATATACAAACATATAATGGATGATTGTCATTTAAGAGAAGCACGGGAATTACGCAAGAGTGTGATGAAAAAAAGGGCAAAGAAACTCGATAAGTAAGATTTTACTTTTCCAACTAGGATTTTCAGTAGTTTTTACATTGTATTAGAAACTTTATGAGTTAATTCATTTTATAAAAAAAAAAAAAATAGGTGATTTGAACTCTACTACTATTACTAAAAAGAAAAAAAAAAAAAAAAAGCCCCTTGCTTGAAGTTCTTCTACCGCTCTGTCATCAGCATCTGGACAAACCAATATTGACATGAGTAGCATTTGAAAATTTTATGCACTAATTTGAAAATTGATTATTTATTAATATTTTTTGTTTTAGTCATAAATACTAAAATTTGATTCAACAACTATTACACAACTTTTGATTACTATTACTTAGGTAAATTGCATTCTGCAAGATAAAAAATGGCTCAATCACATGTTACTATTACATCAACTGGATATTTAGCTACATTAAAAAATATTCTAGGTAAATGCTACTGTAATTTTTTATTGCGAATTCATCAAAGAGAAACTAATTTTTTTTTAATACTAATGACTTCATCATTTTTTAACATCTTAATAATTTATCTTAACGGTAATTAATCGTACATGCAACATTTCTATTTCTCATGTAGTCAATTTCAAAGGACCTATTGCCAGAGGATGTACAAAATTTCTTGAAACAATGCAAACTGGTACACAGTTAATTCCTATAGAAATTAAAAAAATTGTCTGACTCATTTTCACATGATGAAATATGACTTTACATTATTACACTGTTACTCTGAACCATGAATTTGATAGAGTGTCGAGTCAAAGTTCAAATTCACATTTGCCTTGAACTTCTACTGTTAGAGGCATTAAGTTAGTTCTTTATTTAGACTTTTTTTACTAAGTATGACACTATTTAACATTAATTTCCAGTTCTTTTAGTAATTATAGTATTTTATTATGACCATATGTTTGTATTACAAATTCCTCTGCTTATAAATAACTAATATTTCAACATTTTCAATTTTATTTGTATTATACAACACCTCAGAGGTTTGCACATGGAAGATTCAGGTAATGTTCTTTATTCTGCTTTGTAATTATATATGTTACTAACTTATTTTTTATTATTAGTGCCATATGAAATGAACAAGAACATCCACAATCACCTCATTTTTTTGGTTTGGATAATGAGAACGACTATGTTATATGTGTGCTTATTGATTGTGCACGTGCTAATTGCTTACTCTTATTTATTATTTTTTGAATGGTAACATTCCCAATTATTTTTTTTTAAATATAAGAACTGATTTATTGTTTATTTTTTTCCTTCAAAATATTGGGATCTAGGTGATGCAGACCATAAATGTGTGTCCTGCGATGCATGTTTTTGGTATGAAGAAAGGTTGAAGTCTAGCTATGTGGCAAGAAGGCCCAAATATTTTGGCTGCTGCATGCAAGACAATGTTAAACTCCCAAAGATGAAAAAACCGCCGCAATTGTTGATGGATCTACTAAGTGGTGACACTGAAAAGAACAACCATTTTATCAAAAACATCAGATCTTACAACAACATGTTTTCTTTTTCCTCTATGGGAGGAAAGATTGACAATACCTATAACACAGGAACTTTTCACCTATTTCTGTATGGTCAGAATTACCATCTCATTGGTAGCTTGATGCCGACTGAAGACCAAGCACCAATGTTTACTCAATTGTATATATATGACACTGAGAATGAGGTGGCGAACAGAACTAAATCTGTTAGATATGTTCTTTTTAAATGTATTTTTTTTGTTTTAAATAACTAAGAGTCTAACAATATATTAAGACTCGCACTCAAATTACATGTATTTTGAACTTGACATAGCATTTTATAGGTCACACAAAGACACAGATGAACTTCATACTGACATTGTTCAAGGACTGAAAGATATGCTTGATGCCAACAATATCTTAGTCTAAAGCTTCAAGATGGCAAGAGACAAAATTCAACGAAGCAGTGATGAGTGTTAAGATACAACTACTTAGAAGAAGAGAAAAGGATGGCAGAATGTATAACCTTCCACCGATTTCTGAAGTAGGAGCTTTAATTGTAGGAGACTTCGATGAAGCATTAGGTAATTGAGACATCATTGTGGAGTCACAAACTGGATTTCTGAAGTAGATTAATGAGCTACATTCTTCGTATCTCGGGTTACCCTCTTATCTTTCCTTATGGGGAAGATGGGTGTCGGGAAGACATCTCACTTTCAAACACATCAAGTACTGCAGAGAAGAGAAGAAAACGTATAACAAGCAGACAATTCTTCGCGTACAGATTCCATGATAGAGATGGAGAAGAATGCGTGCTTTTATGTTCAAGAAGATTGACACAACAATTAACAGTGGATGCGTACACCATTATAGAGTCAGGAAGATTAACGTGAGTTTAACCAGAAAACTCTTTGTTGTGAAGTGTACAAAGGACTTAGTAATGCTTTGTTTTGGGGATAGATAAACCTAGCGAATCAGGGTTTACCAATAGTTTTGCCATCCTCATACACTGGAGGACCCCGATATATGGTTCAAAATTTTCAGCATGCTATGATAATATGTGGATGTGCTGGATATCCTGACTTGTTTATAACCTTAACATGCAATGCAAAATAACCTGAGAACATTCACTACCTAAATAGAAAGGGTTTGAGCCTAGATATTGTGTGTAGGGTATTCAAGATGTAGTTGGATGGACTTAAAAAATTTAAGGAAAAATAGGGTTTTCGGCCGCGTAAAAGCAGGTATCTTCCCTTTTTCCATAATTAAATTGTCTTATTGATATGCATATTCACTTATGTAGGTTCAATTGTCATTATTTTTTATTTTACAAAAATTAAGACTTAAATAGTACTTTTATGTTCAAATATATTTATGTAGTTGTCTACACAGTTTAATTTCAGAAGAGAGGTTTACCGCATACACATATATTGTTGTTCTTAGCTTCTGAGAATAGATACCCCACTGGGGTTGACATAGATAGAATAATATCAGCTAAAATTCCAGATGTCAATATTTATCCTGCATATTACGCTGCCTTTGAGACGTTTATGATTCATGGTCCGTGCGGAGATGTTAACAAGAAATATCCATGTGTGTCTAAAAAGGGTTGCACGTAGTAGTTTCCAAAGGAATTTGTTGATAGCACTACTTTGAGTGACGAAGGCTGTCCTATTTACAGACGAAGAGAGAATGGAAGACATATCATGAAAAATGGAGTTCGTGTTGACAACCGATTTGTAGTGCCATATAATCATTTTCTTTTGCTAAGGTATGGAGCTGATACACGTTAATTATGCATGTATTTAGATCGATTTAGGAACATATTTTATAACATTTACATGCATATTTGGTCGAGAGCTGCTTATATTCATCGTATTGGGCCATTTAATGTGTTTTGACTTGTTTTGAAGGTTTTTAACTTTTTTACATTGAAAAGTCATATTTTACGACTATCGGATGAAGGAACAAGTCAAGAAGGGAAAAAGACCGGTTTGAACCAATCTAAGACGAGGTTGAACTGGAATGAACTGTCGCGACCGTGCTACTATTGGTCGCGGCCGTGATAAAAGATGCTCGTAATTGAGCCAGTTTTGAGAAGCTAATGTTTTGGGAGTCTTTAGGTTTAGTCGACTCGGGAGGGTGACTAAGTCTAATAGATCTAACAATATAATCGCTTCGGGAGGAGGGTAGGTATACTTAAGTCTAGAATTTTAGGTTAAATTATACATCAGACTCGTAATTGAAATCTATACCCTAGGATACACTTTAATCAATCTAAGTCGTCCTTAATCATTAATTCTCCATTTTCCAAGTATTTCGTGGGTTATTTAGAATTTTTAGGTAAATTAGTATTATGTTTACAAACATCTTTCATTAATCTAGAGTCTAGTTAGGAGCGTCTTAGAATATTTGGAGTATCGAACTATGCTTAGCGTCAGTCCCTAAGGATCGACCTTGACTACCGCTACCTACTCCTACACCGTATACTTGCAGTAAAACAGGGTTAGGAAACCCACTGTCAGGAGCTCACATGAATATGGAATGGTGTAATCAGTCATGGTCCATTAAGTATTTATTCAAATACATAAACAAAGGATGTGATCATGCAACGACGCAGTTCTTGAAGAGCAAGAAGGATGCAGAGAATTGGAAAGTGATTGATGAAGTACAAATGTACTACGATTGTAGATACCTTTCACTGTGTGAGTCTATATGGAGAATTATTGGATTCAATATAGCATATAGAGATCCACCTGTAGAGCGCGTGAGTTTCCACCTTCCCGGTGAACAAACTATTGTTTTCTTAGAAACGAAAGATATTGAATCTGTTATTGATGGTCAACATTTCAACATAAGCAAGTTCAAAGCTTTGTTCAAGGCAAATATTGAGTACCCACACAGAATTGACTTCACCTATCTAGAATATCCACATCACTTTGTCTGGAAGCAAGATGAAAAGAAATGGATATCTAGGAGTCAAGGAATTATTTGAGAGACCATACTATGTGCCGCTAGTAGCTGGAGACTCTTACTATCTTAAATGCCCGATAAATGTAGTTCGTGGAGCAAAATGTCATGATGGCATTAAAGTCGCACATTATAAAAATTAAAAATTACTAAAATTGATCTATTAAAAGCCCATTTATTTCATTTTAAAATAGCATAAATAAAGCCCAGTTATGGGATCTAATAAAAAATAAAAATTGGCATTTATATTTTTTTATATGCCCTAATAGGCTTAACCCAATAATGGGCTCACAATTCATTCCATACCCAGCTCCTTTTATTAACGTAACTTTTTTATTTACATTTTAATGATTCGGTTAACATAAGTAATGGCCGTCGGCCCATATATACTTTCAGTAACACCATACTATTTTCATATGGGCCTCTCATATTTTCTCTTTCTTTCTTTTTTAAAAAATAGTTTTTTATTTGGCTTGCCGCATATTTGTACATTTTTTTATGAAAGTCCATTTTCAACTGCATTAATAAATTAGGCATCTTAGTTATATTAATTTATTATGATATAAAAATAGTATTAGTGGCTAATTTTTTTAAAGCAAGATCTTTATAAAACAAATTTGAATATTCCAGCATACTTTGCTAAAAAAATATTCCAGTGTACTATTTCTCCATGAAAATTTAGTAAAAAGATAAAATTTAATTATTTAATATTGTAATTCCTTTTGTTAAAAAATGGATTGTATATGGAAAAAATAATATTCAAAGTTTATATTACAATGTTATTTAAATAGTTACAGTTGACATTTTTGGAATGTGGGCGATGTTTCATTATGTAATTTAAGTTCCTCAAAACCATATACAATGTTAATATCTTAACAAAAATAAATAATTTGTATATATGTTTAAATATATATATATATATATATTTATATTTTAATATTTACTATTATAATATATTTAAACTTCGCTTATATAGTTCTTTCAAATATTAATCAATAAATTCACATTTTTTTATATTTTTTTTCTAGGCACATCAACATATTATCAATAGCAGGCTGCAAGAGTGTTGCGAATGAGTGAGATGAATCAAAAGAGAAGGAAAGGTTTGATTCGAAAAAAATTAAAAATATAATTTTTTATTGTTAATTATTATGAATAGTATACAAAATCCTCTAAATGGCAAAAAAACTTTATTTGTATATTAATGAATTTTTTTTACAGTAATTTCTTTTGCCTTTTGCATCGAATGAGGATTACGTGGCTAGAAAATCTATACGAACTATAGTTGTTAATTCTCCAGAACCGAATCAATTTCCATCCACATCGACTATACCACCATTGGGCACAAGTGAGTGTTTTATTATAGTTAAACACTATATGTATTGGTTTATGTTTTACAAAAGATTATGTATAATTGGTTTTATCTATTTATACAAGTGAATTACATGCTGCAAGGAGACATTGTATAGAGCTGCTACGACAAAAGATAGTAGCTACATCGTCAAGGTAATTTTATATGAATAACATTTAATCATGTATATGAATTATACATTCAATTGCTTCAATAGTTAGCTTAATTATTTTATGAACATAATTATATTTAATTCAAACTTAAATTACTTTCACCGACTAATTTTTTTAATTATTAATGTGATAGTGATCTTGATCAAAATCCATCTCAAGAAGCAAGAAATCTACAAAAGGATAAAATTGATGGATGAACGAAATCTTGTTTCATGTGGTAATTATGTTGTAGTTTCATTTAAATTGTTATGTTGCAATTACTATGACATTCAAACATTATTAAATACGCTACCAATTTCAATAATAAGAGGCATAAAACTGCAACTTCTCGATTTTCTTCCACTGCTAATAATGTATCGACATCATCCACTACAAATGATGATGTTGGCAGAGGTAACATTATCTATTTCTCATTTAAATTTTAATTGTATTACATTTATATAATACAATTAGTTCCTTGTTCTTTTTAAACATAAATCGTTTGTGACAATTATTATTGTATGTCATTCTTCAGCACGATTGAACGAAGCATCTACTTCCATTGATGTATGTGCAACTACTAACATGTGATTGGACTAGATATACAGATTTGTTCATTACTCTAACATGCAATCCAAAATGGCCGGAAATAACTAGATACTTTGATAAGAAGGGTCTGAATCTTGAAGATCGTCCATATATTGTTTGTTGTATCTTCAAAATTTACCAAACAAATATTTAATCAAAGATTTAAGGAAAAACAAGGTTTCTGGACGCGTAAAGCAGGTACTGAATTTATCATGTTAAAATTCATTTTCACTGCATATTAATTATTGATTTTATTACACAGTACGTTTGGTGTTCTACATTTGTATTAAAATATAATATTTCATTTTTCATTGTCTAGTTGTGTATGCTATCGAATTTCAGAAGCGTGGATTACCGCAGGCACACATTCTTATATTTTTAGCTATTAAAGATAGCTATCCCACAACAGTTGACATGATAGATAATTTTTGTTGAAATTCCAAATGAGGATATTGATCCTCGTTACTTTGCTTCTGTTAAAAAACATATGATTCATGGACCGTGTGGAGATTTGAACCAAAATTCTGCTTGCGTGTCTAAAAAGGGCTGCACATAGTATTTTCCAAAAGAATGTGCGGATAATACGACTTTTAGCAATGAAGGATTTCCTGTATATAGAAGGAGGGATGGTGGTAAGAAGATTTTGATCAGTGAAGTTGACATAGACAATAGGTATGTAGTGCCACATAATCGTTACTTATTACTAATATATGGTGTTCAAATGAACATGGAATGGTGTAATTAGTCAAGATAAGTCAAGTACTCGATCAAGTAAATTAACAAAGCTTTCGATTGTGCAACAACATAATTTTTGGATACAAAGAGAAATGAACAAATAGGAGAGACAACAGATGAAGTTCAAATGTACTATGACTATAGATATATCTCCCCATGTGAGGCAATGTGGAGAATATATGGATTTGAGATCACATACAAAGATCCTCTTGGAACGGTTGCCCTTTCATCTTCCAAGTGAACATAATATTATTTTTTGTGAAGTAGATTGACTTGAATCAGTTGTCTCCTGGCAAAAAATCGTGAGGACCAAATTCGAAGCTTAGTTTCAAGCCAATATTGATTACCCAAATGCCAACAATCTGACGTACATTGAATTTCCTCAGCATTTTGTTTGGAAGCAGCATATAACAGAATGGTCTCCATGAGGAAGAGGTTGCTTTAGGAAGAACGTATTATGTCCCACTTGGAGCTGGTGATCTATACTATTTGAGGTGTTTGATTAACGTTATTTATGGTGCAAAATGTCACAATGACATGAAAGTAGCTCATGATGTTCAATATGAATCATATCGAGATGCTTGCTATGTATATGGCTTGTCAGAACATGACATTGAATATATCGATGTGTTTAGCAAGCTTTTAGGCATCTGCTTCATATCTACGAACATTATTTGCAACATTGCTTTTTGAGAATTATATGGGAAGGCCTGAAATAATATGGGAAACGTGTTGGGATTATCTATTCGATGATGTATTACACAATCAACGAAAGTTTTATAACCACCAATTTATAACTTTACAAATTAACACAGTCTAATAATTATAACATTAGCCATACTTTATCTGTTTCATATTTTTTTAAGTTACATGTGATTTATCGTATTGATATTTACTCTTATCTTGAAATAGGGTTAATGCTGAGTGAAGATCAAATAAAAAACTTTGCATTAATAGAGATTGACAAGTTATTGGAAAACTGGTAAGATGTTACAAAATTTCACATCTATGCCAATTCTTGATTACGAGGATATTTCTACATATCAAAACAGTTTAATAGTTGATGAGTTGAGATATGATAGAAAAATCATGTATGAAGAACTTCAAAGTTTGTTACCTACGTTAACGGATGGGCAATGTATTATTTATGACAAAGTTATCAATTTAGCTCAACATAACGAGGGGTAGGGTTGTGCATTGGTTGGTTTCGGTGATCGAACCGATCGAAAATTCGAAACTGGCCAAAATAAAAAAATGATACATTTCAAAACTTAACCGACTGACCAACCTTTTTGGGACCAAATCATAACCGAACCAAAAATTTTGGTCGATTTTGATTCGGTTAACCGAAACCAAATTTGAATTAAAAATCAATTTTTAAGAGTAAAAGAAAAACCTGTTATATAATAACGAATAATAATGATACAAGAATTCACAATTGTGGGCATTCAACAATTCACAGTGAGTGCAACAATTCAACCACCAACAATTCATATGCCTTCCATAAACCATTACTCAACAATCAAGAACATCAATATTTTAGTTTAAAACCCATCATTCAACACTTCAAATTTCAAGCACCCATAGTTCAAAAGTCATAGTTTCGGCTAATAATGCAAAATTTCAGTCTTACAGTACAAAATAAGTTAAATAACAGAACAACCCTTAACAAAGCAGTCTAAATTTCGAATACATGAAAAAAATTCCTAATAGTCCAAATTAAAAAATGAGCCCATTAGACAACATCAACTTCCAACTTCACCACAAATTAACTTCAGCTCCCAACAGTCTAAAGTTTCAATCAACTTCACTACATGCCATCTATTAAACAATTAAATCTTGTCAATGAAAATAATACAAGTAATGTTATGTTAATGAAATAAATGTACCTGAGCCAAAATCTACTTGTTTTATAATGTTTGTCCAAGTCTCACAGTAGGCAACTCTAAAATAAACATCAACATTCAACATGTTAAAATATACTATAACAATTTTTACATAATAACACATAATAATAATAATAATAATAATAATAATAATAATAATAATAATAATAATAATAATAATAATAATAATAATAATAATAATAATAATAATAATAATAATAATAATAATAATAATAATAATAATAATAAACATTGATAAACAATTTACTAATTCATATATATGAATCAAGTACCTCTCTCAAAAGTTTCAAGCTCTTCAAGTTGCTCTTCAACACAAACGGGGAGGTATTCATTTTGTAGCCAATCTTGTGCACATATCAAAGCTTCGACAATTGTTGGAGTTAAAGAACTCCGAAATGGATGTAGTACCCTACCACCGGTACTAAAGGCCGGCTCTGATGCAACAGTTGATATAGGAACACACAACATGTCACGAGCCATTCTTGAAAGAACAGGATCTTTCACAGTTGACCTTCCACCACTTTGGCACATCAAGATTTTCTCCCTCTACGATTTCCTCATTTAAGTAGATTTTCAGTTCAGATTTCTTAGTAGAATAACCCTCACTTTCCAATTTTTGTCTCTTGAAATTGGCTTTTAAGAATGAGGAAGGCTTGCTTCTAATAGAATCACAATCTGAAACACTACCACCTCCGGCTAACTTGAGCCACTCCCACTATCCGAACTTGTGGTCCCATCATTCTTCGGCTAGTATTTTTTGCTTATACTCATTGTACAACTTAAAAAGTTCATCCTTCACATTTTTCAGAATCCTATCACCCTTTTCCAAGCCATACATCTCATGTAATAAATAAGCCATACACTCAAGCTTATCTCGTGGATCAAGAATATTTGCCCATAAAATGATTTCATTCATTTTTTCTAGCTCCCCCCAATATTTATCAAATTTTATCTTCATAGACTCACCTAAACTCTTGACTAAGAGATCATTGCTCTTCCTCCACTCATTTAAGATGCAACATAAATCATTAACATCACTAAAAATGTATTAGACGTGACATACAAAGAACCTAAAATATGTAATGTAATGTTATAAAAATACTTTAAGAGGCTAGCAATTTTGCGAACATATGACCAATCATAAGAACTTGGAACCCCATTATTCCCCAAATCACCAACAACGGAAGTATCTTCACTTTCATACCTATCAAAGGCCTTCTCAAATTTTTGAGTTGTTAAATAAGTGGAATTCCACCTAGTAGCCACATCCAAACACAATGATTTTTTAGTTTCTATCCCTTCCCACTCCACACACTCCTTGAACTTTCGAAGTCTAGCTAGGGAATTCCTAACATACTTAATTGAATCTTTGACACGCTTCACCAAAGGGTTTATTTCTTTCAAACCCTCAGACACAACCAAATTAATTATATGTGTTATACATCTCATATGAAGATATTGCAATTTGCTACATTGCCACCCTAATTCAACATTTATTTTTGCAGGAATGACAAAGTTGTATCATTTAAACTTGCATTATCAACAGTTATGGTGAACACATTCTTCAACCCCCAGTCCTGGACACGTGTTTCTAAGGACTTGTCTATGTAATCACCTTATTGGTACTGACTTGGACAAAATTCAAGATTCTTTTGTGTAAATTCCAATCATTATAGATGAAGTGGACTATAATGCACATATAATTAATTCTTTGTGAAGAAGTCAAGTGTTAGTCGTAAGACTAATTTACGACTAACTCTTTGACAGTTACTCTTCAAAAAGGATTTCAATTTTACCCTGTTGCTAACATATAAGTCATAGCAATCCCTAGTAACAGCCTATAGAGAGGGAATGTTAAACCTAAGACATGTTTTACTCATAACCCTATGAAAAAATTTACCCTCCACAAACTTAAAGGGCAACTCATCAACAACAATTGTATATGCAATTGCTCCTCTAATTTCATCATAATCATATTTCCATGTGGTCAATGTGCCTTCCCAGAACTACCATCTTTCTTACTTGGTTGCAAATTAAGTAAAGCTGACGGGTTTCAACATTATGTGGGTTTTTCATACAACTATTCATATGACCCATAAGTGAGGAGGAACCATTCTTTTTAGAGAGGGCAACAAGCTCGCCTTGACAATAGTTGCATCTTGTCTTTCTATAGACTCCGTCCGGGTCTTTGATCTTTTCAAAATGATCTCACACTTGGGATTTTGGCTTTGTGCTCTTTCTTGTCTTTGGGGCCATCGAAGACGCTTTGAATCTTCTTGCGCATTTAGTTGGCCATCAGAAGACCCTTCTACGGGCTGGTTGGCTGCAGTTTGATCCATTTGAGTGTTGTTACTCTCGTCTAAGCCTTCCGGAGTTGACATCTAAAATATGTAGGCAAGAAAAATGGGCCAAACACTAAAAATCTGCAAAACATATATGAATTCAGGTATTATTCTTCCCAATATAACTAAAAAGACAGCTTCTCAATCTGCCTAAAATATGTAGGCAAGACGAATGGGTCAAACACTAAAAAGTAAAGAACATGCTAACCTGAAATCTCGTACAGGATCATATGTATTCAGATATTATTTTTCCCAACATAACTTAGTCTGACTATGTGATTCAATTAGTATCAAGTTTTTTCAATATTGATTGCACAAAATCAAGATAACTTCTCAATCGGTCGAATTACTACCAAACAATCAGAAATAACAGAATCATATATCTATAGCCTAGCAATTCAAATTTCAGATTCGTGTGGGTGTACAATGTATATGTATTTATAATCATTAGCTGCAACCTCCAATTCATTATATCTACAGCCTAGCAATTCAAATTTCAGATTTGTATGTGTGTATACAATGTATATATACTCTAATTAAAATTATTCAATATACATACACACACCCCAATCGATTCCCATATGCATACTAGCACAAATCAGAAGAAATTTACATAGTTACTATCTAAGCTATAGAGTTGAAATAGATATACATATTTTGATTGAAATGAGCGCAGGTTGATCTCGTGGATACAATTGATTGAAATGAGCGCAGATTGATCTCGTGGATACACCCAGACGTTAGAATCAGCAGGGGGAGGGGGGCAGACCGTCAGAGTGCCGATGGTGAGAGATAGGTGGTGTCGCCTAGATGAGGGGGTTGAGTTAGGGCAGGGTTAGGGCCATTAGGCTGTCGGACTGCAGGGTAAACGAGATGAGAATGAAAGAGATGAGAGAAGACTGAGAAAGCGGCGTACAAACTGATGGGGGAAATTAGGGTTTGTCTTTTATATTTACTAATAAATCGGTTTGGTTTGGTTAAATTCAGTGCTTAATTTTTGAAAATCAAAACTGACCGACAAAATTGACTTTTTGCAAAACTGGATTCGACAACTGATTTTGGAGTTTTAAAATCGAACCGATCGCGAAATTTTAGTTGGTTATTGTCTATTTTTTCAGTTAGAACCGAAATCTGCGGGAAAACTTTATTTCTCTATGGATATGGTGGAACTGGAAAAATATTTGTATAAAGAACATTGTCCGCATCTATTAGATCGAAAGGTGGAATTGTTTTGAATGTTGCCTCCTGTGGCATAGCGTCTTTAGTTTTACTTGGAGGTATAACTGCACAATCTGGATTTAAGATTCCTCTATAACTACAGCATGATTCAATGTGTAGTATAAAACTAGATAGTGAACTTGCTCAACTTATTCTCAGATCAAAGCTGATTATATGGGATGAGGCACCAATTATACACAAACATTGTTTCGAAGCTTTAGACAAAAGCTTAAGGGATATTATGAAAGGTGTGGACCGAGCAAATGCAACTAAACCTTTTGTTGGGAAAACAATTATTTTTGGTAGAGAATTCCGTCAAATTCTTCCAGTGATACCTAAAGGGCGAAGGCAGGACCTTGTTAATGCCACGATTAACTTTTCATACATTTGGCATTCATGTGTGGTTCTTCGCTTGACAAAGAACATGAGGCTACAAAGTCAAGGTGTAGAAAGTGATTCATTAAAGGTCAAAGAATTTTCTAATTGGATGGCAAATTAAACATTGGAGATGGGGTAATTGGTGATGAAGATGAAGGGCTCTCAACAATAGTGATTCTTGAAGATATGCTCCTGAGAAATACTAGAGATCCAATTGCAACAATGGTTGAAAGTATTTATCCACATCTTTCGCAAAATATTCATAATCCAGAATATCTTCAATAGAGAGTAATACTGACACCAACACTTGATTGAGAAAAATACTGACAAATCCTAAACCCTAAACATAAACCCTAAACACAAAACCCTCTCTCTAGAGCAGAGCATCTCTCTCTCTCTAAAATCTACTTATACACACACACACACTCACACTAGGTACTCCCACCCCTGAATCTGTCTCCGACCACCACCCTCTACTGGCATCACCCACTGCCCACCACCGGAGTTACGGCTAACGACCTACTATACAGACTGTAGCAAGTTCGTCCATGTTCCAGTGTTGCTGCACTGTTCCAGCACTGTTGCTCTTCTTTTCCGGCTAGTTTCCGTTCAACTATGACTCTCTCTCCTGAACCATAGTAAGCCACTCCTCTCGCTGGCCTCTTCTCATCCGTCCCCCACCCTCACGGTGATGGAATCTCAGAGCACCCCACCGCCTTGTACAATTATGTCTGCCGAGGTCCAGGTAGCATCCTACGCGGGTTAGGAGGCTACCGCCATACTTCAGGTGGCGCAGCCCGATCCCGCCTCATTCTAAACGACTAATCTTATGGTCTTTTCAACCGATTTACAATTATCCCACCTCTGCCTTGTTTTGGTTTCGGAACCACCACCACCACCTCGGACTCACTCCGATCACATCCTATACAACCCACAAACACAAGCCATTATCTCACCCTCATCATTGCCGGATTTCACTTCGCCGCCGCGCCTCTCTGTCAGTATCTCTTCCACGGCTGAGACAAGATGCGGTGCCTCCCTTGCTAGGAGTTCCGAAGCCTAACTGCTATGCTCCTTCACCTCTTATACTCACAAATGGGCCTCCTTCCTCGATTAGCTGTATATCTAATAAGGGCTCGGATATTTTTGGCCCTTTAATTTCTGGGCCCACTTATGGTTCTAAGGTTGGGCAGAAGTTATGGTCCATTTTAATTGCCTTGCGGGCCTTCGTTTGGGCTGGCCCATATCGTGCCCTTGCCTTAAAATTGAGCCCACCCAACCTCCTTCATTTGGACCGACCCCCTGCCCCTCAAACCTCTTCATCAGCTGGGCTTTTTTCACTGGGCTCAGCCTTTGGGCCCCTCTCTTTAGTACATGACCCCACCTTGGCCCAACCTCTCACTCTCGTTTTTGGGCCCCTTCTGCCGCCCCTCCTTATGCTTCCATCCTTGGGCCCTTTTCCGTATAAGGGCCCAACCTCTACCTCCCCTTATCTATTGGCCCATCCCCCCCTCTCTGCCGCCTTAACCCATATTCCCCAGTTCAATCAAATTCCCCCAACCCCATATTTACCCAACCTACTACCTTGCTCAAGCCCACCCTCCACCTCGTCCATTACCACTCCCTACCTTTCAAACTCTTTGCCACCCCCAACTCAACCAACCTACCCTCTACCGACCCATCCCCTTTTGATCTCCTCAACCCTTTTGCCGCCCCCCTCCCATCCATGTGCATGGTTCTACTTCACATGCTACCTCGGTCGTCTCGGCCCCATCCAATATGGCACATAGATCATTTGTGGATGTCCTTGCTCGGCCCAACCAATCTAAATCTGTGCCAAAGCCAACCTCCGCCTCAAATCCTTGCATGTTTGAGGGAGATATGTTATTGCTGTGCAGCTTTTGCTTCATGGCAGACAGAGAGTATACCTCATTTGTTCTTTCAGGGCAGCGTGGACTGGTCGGCGTAGGATTACTTTATGGCATGGTTTGGGGTGGAGGTAGAGCGACATCTGGCGTTGCTCCTCGCGAGCAACTGTCTGCCCCTCTGGGCCTGAACGGGTTGCATTCCTGCAGCCTGTTTTCTCCACAACACCACCACACCTCCGACCACTCTCAGACCACCCATTTTGGTTCGGTGGAGAGCTCCTGACCCCCCTTGGGTCAAGCTCAACATCGAAGGATCTTTCCTCCACGACACGGCTTCGGCTGGTGGTGGTGGTCTGATTCGGGGTCCCACTGGCGATATAACTCGGGCTTTTCATCAGTCACTCCGAGCTTCTTAGAGCTTCGATGCAGAGCTTCAGGCGTTGACGATATGACTCACCCTCCTTCATAACGATGCCACTCACATCTAGATCGAGATGGATGCAGCTACGGTGGTCAAGCTCCTCACCTCGGACAAGCTTGGATCTTGGCAGCCCACTCACTTACACGGGTGTGGGGTTTGTTGAGAGACAAGACTGTCCGGATTACTCACATCCACCGAGAGGGTAATCGTCCGGCGGACCACCTCGCTGAGCTTAGGCACCACACTCAGCCCCTCATCACTTACACTCCGGCGACAACGTTTCCTTATCTTCTATCCTTGGTTTGCATGGATTAGCTGGTATACCCCAGCTTCCGGTTCTGTTAGTTTTTATTTTATCTTTATGTTGTATTTGTCTGTACTTATCTCAAATCTTTATTTTTGAGTCTCCTACTATCTCCATTTGTTTTCTCCTTTCTTTCCTACCGCCTTGAATTGTCAGTTAGTCGGGTTGGGAGGAAATCCCTCACCACTTTCCTCTAGTTGGGAGTTTAGGCACTTTAGGCCTAACTCCCCCTGATTTGAGATTCGAGGCACTTTTGGCCCAAATCTTTGTATGTTTGTTTGGACTTTATCGTTATTATTTGTATACACAGGTTGGGGACCGAGCCTCAATCCCCCACCCTTTTCGGGTGTTTCTCCAAAAAAAAAAGAAATCCTAAACACAAAACCCTTAATCCTAAACTCCATAAATGAACATATGATTGAGAAAAATGCTGGGGAAGCCAGGTTGTACTTCAGTTCAGACAATACAAGTAACATGGGCCAACCAAGTGATGTTATTAATGATGTTCATACACCAGAATTTCTTAATTCCATTAAATGCTCTGATGTACCAAATGATGAGCTTAAGCTAAAAATAGGAACATCTGTTATGTTGTTAAGGAACATAGATCCAAGCCGTGGTTTGTGCAATGGAGCTGGATTACTTCTTACAAGACTTGGCAATGATAACACGTTATTTATGCATGTATTTAGGTCGATTTAGGATCATATTTTATATCATTTACGTGCATATTTGACCGGCATTTATTTATATTAATAATATTTGGGTCATTTGACGTGTTTCGACTTGTTTTAAGGTATTTTGAGCATTTTCAGGCTACCGGACGAGGAAACAAGTTGGAAAAGAGTGAAAACCGGCCCAAAAGAGTGAGAACCGTCGAAGAACCGGTCCAAACCGGTCCGAACCGGCCTGAACCGGTCCAGGAGCAAACCCGGGCAAGAACCGACACGGCCGCGTCAGACTTGTAACACGGCCGTGTCAAAAGTGGTCCACAAAGCGCTGTTAGTTCTGGAATGGAACACGGCCGTGTCACAACTGCAACACGGCCGTGTCAAATGTTGAGCAGAAAGTGAATTTTGTGCAAAGCAACACGGCCGTGTCACTTAAGAAACACGGCCGTGTCAGAAGGGTTTTTATGCGAGGATTTCATATTTTAATAGGATTTTGATCCTATCTTTCCCAAGATTCGTCCCCAACTCTATAAAAAGGACCCCAAGCTCTAGGAAAAGGGGGATGAATCATCAAGAACATAAATTACATCATCTTGGAAGACAGAGAAGACGAAGATCATCAAGACGGAGTCATCCGGGTTTATTTATTCTTTTCTAGTTTAATTCTGTACAATGTTTTTATTAAGATTTTGTATTGGATGATTGCTAGGCATGAGTAGCTAAGCTATTCGTGTCCTAGGGTTAGAAAGTAGGGATTTTTATAACAATGTTTTGATTTATGATTTAATCTATTAATTCCGTTCTTTATGTGTTTTATCTCTATGTTTATGCTTAAACTGAATTTAGCTTGATCACCTAGATTTAGTAATTTAGTTTAACAATTCCGCTTCGAGAGGAGGGAATTGTTATCAGACTTAGAACATAGAGCGCAGTTGTCTATGACTGTGTAGGCCGTGGCTTAGGATCGTTTGGGAGTTATTAGGTTTAATTGACTCGAGAGGGTAATTAGCTTAATTAATCAACGGTTTAATCGCTTCGAGAGAAGGATTAGATTATTGTCGTGCCGCCTAATAAACACTAGAATTGGTAAATTAATAGGTTAATCATATTCCACATTGAAATAATATCCTGAAATCGAAGCCCTAGGATATCTTTTCTCTTTGATTGTTAGTTTTCGTGTTTCCTAAGTTTGGAGTTATATTTAATTGAGTAGTTTAATTAGTAAAATCAACCTTTAAAACTTAGTATCTAGTTAGGACATTCCTAGAGTATTAGGGTATCAAACTACCTAAAACTATTCCTTGTGGGATCGACCTTGACAATAGTACTACACCTACATCCGTACACTTGCGGAACACTAGGTTAGAAACCGACGTGTCAAGTTTTTGGCGCCGTTGCCGGGGAATAGGATTTAGCGCTTAGTTTTTATCTTGAAAAATAGGAGGAAACTAGACTAGATTTTTTTTTTTTTTTCGTAATTTTAATTTTAATTTTCGTTTTTATTTTTTTGGGTTAATTTTAGTGTTACGCGGTAGTTCTTGTTTTTGGTGTTCGCAGGCTTCATATGCACACCAGATCAAAAGGGAAAGAAACCCTTCGTCCTTTCGATCCGGAAATTGAAGCGACAGCTCGCAGACACCGAACTAGAAGAAACGCCGCATCTGAGATGGAAAATCCACCACAGCATCCAAATCAAGATGACGCACTTAACAGAGTACTGACAGCTCTGGCACGGTTGGATGATCGAGTCACGAACATACAGCAGCAGCTACCTCCACAAGGGCCACAGCTACAACAGCAGTACGGCCCAATTCAGATAGACCCAGCTGCAGGCGATGAAGATGACACGCCTATTAGCGACTGCTTGAAGCCTAGTCCAAATCAGCAGGCAGGAGGAGTACAACCTCCACCACTTAATGCCAATAATTTCGAGCTGAAGCCTGCACTAATCAATATAGTGCAGCAAAACCAGTATCGGGGAAGTGCGTTGGAGGATCCGAATGCGCATCTGATCAAGTTTCGCAGACTGGCCGACACAATCAAGATCAATCATGTGCCGCACGAGCAAGTCAAGATGAGACTGTTCCCTTTCTCACTGAAGGACAGAGCATTACAGTGGTTCAATTCACTAGAAGACATCAGAGATTGGGAAGACTTGAGTACTTCTTTCCTGTTGAAGTACTTTCCACCAAGCAAGATGCTCGACCTGCAGAACCAGATCAATCAGTTCAAACAGTTGGACCAAGAGCCATTCGGAGAGGCTTGGGAGCGATTCCGGGATCTTATCCGGAGTTGCCCTCAACATGGGTTCACCAAGAAGCAGCAAGTATGCAAGTTCTACAATGGTCTACTTGCTCCGACTAGAAACCAAGTGGATGCAGCTGCGGGTGGAAGTTTGATGGAGAAGTCAGTGAGGATGGCATTCTCAATCCTGGACGCGATGGCCAGAACAAGCTACCAATGGTCGAAAGAGAGAAACATGCCAAGGAGGGTAGCAAGTGTCCAAAAAGTCGAGCCCGTCAATAATGAGCCAATTGAAAAGCTCACAGCACAAGTAACAGCATTGACGAGCCAGGTGAATTTGCTAACTAATCTAACGTTAGCACAACAGCCAGGGGGTCCGGAAGAAGTTGAAGAAGTAAAATTTGTGAATCAACGAAACTTCAACAACTTCCAGAACAATCAGCCTCGGTACAATCAGTACCCTCAGAATCATCAGAACTGTTCATATGGGAACGCGCAAAATACACTTAATCCGCCACCCGGATTTGCTGTTACAAATGGCATGATCCATGACGGTAAGAAGCCATCACAAGAAGAGATCGCGCTGTCACAATTTGAAAAGTATGATGAAAAGTTAGCTCAGTTGGAGAAGAAAGTGGATGGAAAATTCATGGAGCTAAACAAGCATATCACTGGGCAAGGAGCAGACATCAAGAGGCTCGAGAACACGTTGGTGCAGACTCAAGCTAGCATTGGAGAGTTGACATCAAACATGAGTCAGCTGATAAAGATAGTAGGAGCTCAACACAAGCAAGGCCAATACCCGAGTGATACAGTGGTTAATCCGAAGGAGCACTGCAATATTGTGGAGCTAGATGAGCATGAAGAGAGCTTGAAGGACCAAGAAGCAAAGGAATCAAGCGAGGAAGTCAAAAACATTGAGAAGGAGGAGGTCAATACAATCATAGATAAGAAAACTTCATCTCCTATTCTTGATGAGTCTTTTGATTTTTGTTTTAAAAATTCGTTCTTTGCTAACCTTGATCCTTTAGAGCAATCTAGAGTTGTTGTTGTGAAACAGGAACCACTAAAGGAGAGAATCCAAGTTAAAGAAAAAACAAAGGAGTGGGAGGATGGAAAAGAGGCGACAAAGAAGAGACCGAGCAGGGCCCAAGAAGAACGCAAACACAAGCATGAAACCAAGAAGAGCAACAAAAGCAAAAGATCCAGGGAGTTTTACTATTTCTTGCTCAATTGGTAGTCATGAATTTCATAATGTCATGTGTGACTTAGGGTCTAGCATAAACTTGATGTCTCTTAAGCAGTATAGACAATTAGGACTAAGGGAAATTAAACGGTCCTTTACTACTATCAAATTGGCGGATGGATCTTCATTAACGCCGTTGGGAGTAGCAGAGGATGTAGTGGTAAAAGTGCTAAATTTTGAATTCCCTAGTGATTTCTTAGTTGTTGACATGAAAGGGAGTGATGAATTCCCTTTTATCTTAGGAAGACCCTTCTTGGCGACTAGCCAAGCACTAATAGATGTACCTAAAGGGGAGTTGGTTTTTCGGGTTCAAAACGAAATAATCACACTCAACATACATAAATCGGGTCTAAGGGGTAGGCACAATTGTAGCATTATTTACACTACCCTAGCTGCTATAGAAAATCATCATGTCCCAAATAGCTCTTTAATTGGTCAGAAAACATCCGACTCGGGGTTGCTAGAAGAAGGTTGATAGGAAAAGAACGTCCGGCTGAAGACGTAAAACAAAGCGCTAGTCGGGAGGCAACCCGATGTTTATTGTTTTATGTTTATTTTCTATTGCATTAATTTTATGTTTTACGTGTGTTTTAGTGTTTTTGTTTTAGGAATCAACATGGACGAGTGTTGCAAGAAACTGGGGTCGAAAAGACGGAAAAATCGCGTTAAAAGGAGCAGAGGATGCAACACGGCCGTGTCACACTATGGACACGGCCGCGTCAAAAGGCACCTAGAAAGTGTTTTTAACACTGGAATGTAACACGGCCGTGTCAAAATCAGCCCAGAAACATCAAATTTGGTTCAAATGTAACACGGCGGTGTCACAACATTCAACACGGCCGTGTCAATACTTCAGCAGAAAAAAAAAATGCAAAAAAATTCAGAACGCGA
The DNA here is from genome assembly GCA_958295605.1 of Ajuga chamaepitys. Classification (NCBI taxonomy): domain Eukaryota; kingdom Viridiplantae; phylum Streptophyta; class Magnoliopsida; order Lamiales; family Lamiaceae; genus Ajuga; species Ajuga chamaepitys. Next base: position 33,045,920 of record OY282497.1, on the reverse strand, counting down.
TGCGGAGACGGCCGAACCAAGATTCAGTAAGCAGCAAAATGGCACGATGTCGGAGCTCGTAGGGGTTTCAAAAAGCCGTCGTTGAAACGATTTGTAAGTTAGCACCAAGGCGTACCACGTTTTTCCTCCAAACATTGGCTTTCAGCCAAGTTTGGGGGAGGGGGTAGACCGTGGAACGTCTTGGCAGCTAGATTTCTAGTTTTGATTTATTTTTTTCATTCGAGATTCTTGCTGTTAATTGTGGGTCCGTGTGCCCATTGTGCTGATTTGTATTGTTTCAATTGGTGTTATCGGGTCTGTGAGCCCAGTTATCTGATTTATCGGTGTTATCGGGTCTGTGAGCCCAAGTTGATTTGCAGGAGTTAGAGTTTAGAGTCTTAGTAGTACAGTTTTTAGAGTCAATAAGAATAATAAAACCCGGAAATAGGTAACAAGTGAGAAAAATAAAAAGAGAAAATTAGGGAAGGATGGATGATGAATAGTTAATGATGAGATGATTTAGATGAACAAAAAAAAATGGCACATAATAGAGCATGAGAGGTGTTTTGAGACGAAATTGAGCTTGAACTGAGAATATTCAATCAAAATTAACCTTGTGAGAATTTGAGCCTAATTATACTCCAATTTTTGGAGTCATATACTTTCTTTCGGTGTGAATTTGATTGAATATGTGTACTAGTCTCTAGAACTTGCCTTGAGTCTTTACTAAGAATGTGTCAAGTATGTGTCGTGATTTAGGAAATGATCTTAGGCAACTCTTTGTTTAAAGCCTATTTCTTTGAACCATGAAAATTGCCTTTGACCCATAATGAAAAAAAATTGTCCCTAGTTAGCTCACTTGAGCCTTACAACTTTATTTATTCATAACCTAAACAATATCAGCCGAAACCTTTTGATCTAACTCTTTTGACCATAATTGGATTAATCAAGTTAGAGGGAGGAGAATTGAAAGGAATTTTGGGTGAACAAATTGTGGGAAGGAATGGGAAGTAGGGATATTTTCAAAAGATGAAGGAAATAAGAGAAAAGTGATAGGTGAAAAACAAAGAATGGCCTCTCCTAGAAAAAAAGAAAAAAAAGAAAAAGAAAAAAAAAAAAAAAAAAAAAAAAGGAAAGGAAAAAAAAAAGAGAAAAGAAAAGTTGTATTATAGAGGAGAGGCTAGAAAATAAAGTGTTTAAATTGTGAATTTGCTTAGAACATTCGGGTAGTCCCAAAAATGTGGTACCCACAGAAATGAAAAGCACTTAAGTTGTACGGACTTTTGAAGGTGAAGAAGTCACTTTGCGGGGTGATTTGCTGAAATTTGAAGAGTGAGATTGAGTGATTGTATTGAGGGGTAGTCGGGTTAGACGTAACTTGATTAGTCCAATGAATAGTCATTTATATCCAAATGTATCCCACCTTACCTTAAGCCCACATTACAACCAAAATAAAGACCTTTTTGATCTTTTATCACACATATCAAGTACGAGGTCTAGTGTAGACGATTGGCAAGCATATGGTAGGCTTTGCATGTAATTCAATATGAGTGGAAATTATTTTAGCCTAAACACTTGAGAGATGAGTGAAACACTTACCCGGTGAGGGTTGAATAATTCGAAAAGTTCAAAGTCTCGAGATTAGTTGATTTACGCGTTATCACATATGCTCAAGTGAATTGTGTTGCCTAGTTGTTTTAAGGAAAATCAGACTGAAACTGAATTCATCATCTAATCGCCCTAAACAAAATGCATAATCACTTGTCTTCTTTGTGTCTTTTTGTATGATGTTCGGGACGAACAACAGTTTAAGTTTGGGGGAGTTTGATAACACGTTATTTATGCATGTATTTAGGTCGATTTAGGATCATATGTTATATCATTTACGTGCATATTTGACCGGCATTTATTTATATTAATAATATTTGGGTCATTCGACGTGTTTCGACTTGTTTTAAGGTATTTTGAGCATTTTCAGGCTACCGGACGAGGAAACAAGTTGGAAAAGAGTGAAAACCGGCCCAAAAGAGTGAGAACCGTCGAAGAACCGGTCCAAACCGGCCTGAACCGGTCCAGGAGCAAACCCGGGCAAGAACCGACACGGCCGCGTCAGACTTGTAACACGGCCGTGTCAAAAGTGGTCCACAAAGCGCTGTTAGTTCTGGAATGGAACACGGCCGTGTCACAACTGCAACACGGCCGTGTCAAATGTTGAGCAGAAAGTGAATTTTGTGCAAAGCAACACGGCCGTGTCACTTAAGAAACACGGCCGTGTCAGAAGGGTTTTTATGCGAGGATTTCATATTTTAATAGGATTTTGATCCTATCTTTCCCAAGATTCGTCCCCAACTCTATAAAAAGGACCCCAAGCTCTAGGAAAAGGGGGATGAATCATCAAGAACATAAATTACATCATCTTGGAAGACAGAGAAGACGAAGATCATCAAGACGGAGTCATCCGGGTTTATTTATTCTTTTCTAGTTTAATTCTGTACAATGTTTTTATTAAGATTTTGTATTGGATGATTGCTAGGCATGAGTAGCTAAGCTATTCGTGTCCTAGGGTTAGAAAGTAGGGATTTTTATAACAATGTTTTGATTTATGATTTAATCTATTAATTCCGTTCTTTATGTGTTTTATCTCTATGTTTATGCTTAAACTGAATTTAGCTTGATCACCTAGATTTAGTAATTTAGTTTAACAATTCCGCTTCGAGAGGAGGGAATTGTTATCAGACTTAGAACATAGAGCGCAGTTGTCTATGACTGTGTAGGCCGTGGCTTAGGATCGTTTGGGAGTTATTAGGTTTAATTGACTCGAGAGGGTAATTAGCTTAATTAATCAACGGTTTAATCGCTTCGAGAGAAGGATTAGATTATTGTCGTGCCGCCTAATAAACACTAGAATTGGTAAATTAATAGGTTAATCATATTCCACATTGAAATAATATCCTGAAATCGAAGCCCTAGGATATCTTTTCTCTTTGATTGTTAGTTTTCGTGTTTCCTAAGTTTGGAGTTATATTTAATTGAGTAGTTTAATTAGTAAAATCAACCTTTAAAACTTAGTATCTAGTTAGGACATTCCTAGAGTATTAGGGTATCAAACTACCTAAAACTATTCCTTGTGGGATCGACCTTGACAATAGTACTACACCTACATCCGTACACTTGCGGAACACTAGGTTAGAAACCGACGTGTCAGGCAACCATGTTTTGGAAGAAGAAATCATCACATGAGCAAGTGTTCGACAGTTGGTATTGATTCCAAGATTCCATAAAAATAGGAACACCTGATAGTTATGTATGTATGTATGTATGTATGTATGTTAATATTTGTATAAAAATTGATGGTTTTGTAAATCCATTATAACCTTTCCCTAATTTATTCGTTTGATCAATGTCTGCAACATGCCAACTACCAATTAAACCGACGATGAGGAGTTCGACTGTTGTTTAATTTGGGAAGTTAACAATTTTTCCAGATTGTAACATGTAATTTTTGTTGTTATCTTTTTTAAGTGAGTGACACATAGTTATACCATATATAATTGCTACTACCAAATTTATGGTATTCTTCAGAGAAGTTGGATAACTCAAGTGGCGAGCGAATTTGATTGGGAGATTCATTGGAAAAAAGAAGGAGCATCCACCACCTAGAAATGATCTTGGGTTCGAGTCACCTTGGTGGAAGGGGATTTTTTTTTTTTTTTTTTTTTTAATTGTGATATTTTTCAAGGTGGATTAGGAATCTCTTATCTCAAATCTTGAAATTTTCGGACGTGGATTAGGAATATTGTGTCTCAATTCTTGTAATTTATGAATTATATATATACACTAAGATATTTTAAGATGTCCTCGTTGAACTTGACTAAATATAATAGATCTATAGGAAATAGGTAAATTTGTCACTATAATTATGTGATTTGAACTAAAATTGCAATTCCTAGATTTAGAAACAACGTTTAAGTGGGAAAATCTAGAACTTATTTTTTTTATAGCCGGTTTCATTTTATTATTAATTATGATTAATTAATAATTATATTAACAAACATATTTAGCAAATAATTAATAAAAATTAGAAGTTGCATAAGCTCAAACCTGCTACCTCCCCTATTCATGTAGCACACCTAACCACCTGGGCTATTACAATTTGTTATTCAGAATTTGCAGCATTTTGTTTATATAAATAAATATTAATAAAATATAAATATGTAAAAGTTCGCATGGCTTTGATCACAACCTTGCAATTGATCAAATAAAATGCTACCATTGGGCCATCAACGCATATTATTCCCAATGTGCCCCTACGTGTGTGTCTATATATATATATATATATTTATATATATATATACACACACATATATGAAAACAAAAAAGGACCCACGAGTCATCTGGATCTAAGTATATACAATAATAAAAGGGAGAATTTTCATAAATAGTCTAGTCAAAGTCTCATTTATCAATAATGACCTTAATTATTCCAAACAATAAAAAATATGCTTTCTTTACACAACTCATTAAACAACCGAGTTGTGTAAACAACTAGATTATTTGATTAAAAAATAATTCTGGTGTTTTAAGTTGTTTGAAAGTTAAAACATAAAACAACCATGTTGGTTTACACAATTCAATCGTTTTCAATACAAAACAACCATGTTATTTGCACAACTTCAACAATAAAAAAGAAACTATAATATAAGTATATCAATCACAACCTTAATCTTAAAAAAATCATGTTTATAGATTGAGAAATAAAATAAAGTATGCTATATGAAAAAATAAGAACAAACGGAAACTTTGAAAAATAATTCAAATATGAAGATGAAACATATAGATAAAGAAGAGAAATGGAGGATTGAGGGAGTTGAAAGAGAAAAAACGAAAAAATGACAAGAAAACTTAATGCAAAAGGCAGTCTAGGCGGCCGCCCCGATTAAGGCCTGGGAGATTGCTCTGGGCATTTTTGGGCCTGGGCGCTGCCTAGGCTGCTTAGGCGATCAAGGCGGTGTGAGCGTTTTTCGATTTTTTTTTTTAAATTTTGTATTTTAAAAATAGGTTCGAAATGACGTCGTTTTCATTTAGTTTATTATGTTATTGACTTATTGTTATGTCTTGCCGACATTATTGCCTTGTTTAATTGATTTGGACTTAGTAATTGACTTATGTTGACCTCTTTTTATTTTAATTTTATGTTGACTTCTTATAATAAAGTTTATGCATTTGATTTTTTTTTTTAATACAAATCCTTCATAGCAAAAAAATTAGAAGTTTTTTTAAAATATTAAAAAAATTGATTGTAGTGCTATATCATGATTATCTTCTATATATATATATTTATATAATTTTTGAATTAAATAATTAATAAAAAACACATAAATAATAATAATAATAATGATTTCTAGGCGGCGCTTAGGGGGCCTAGGTGCTAGGCGGCCAGAAACTGCTCTGCCTCCGTTTTCCGCTTTCGGCAATTATGTGAACAAAAGAGAAAAGAGAAAGTACACATTAAGAAGAAAATGAGAAAATGAATTTCTATTCAAATTTAGTTTTTATCTTTATGTTTTTTTTTTTGTTTTTTTTTTTTTGGTTTTTTAGTAAGGTCAAATTGAGGAAGGCAGTGTTTGGTTGGGGCTGGGGTGGCTAGGTTGGGGGAAGTGGCTGGAGTTAGTGGCTGAGCTGTTAGAGAGTGATGTTTGGTTGGGTGACTGAGATTGTGGTTGAAGTGTGATATTTAATTATTAATTGTAAAATGTGATATAATATGTGTAAGATGTAGTTATTAATGATTGAGAGAATGAATAAAGTAGTATTGAGATTTATGATTGATGTCCCCCACCAAACCCTAATACCTCGGCTTGGCCAAACCATCCCAAAGAAACATGAGGTTGGGTCAACCCCAACCAAACATGCCCGAAGACTTTTTATGATAATTTAATGGATCAAAAGAGTGTAGATGATATACTCCCTCCGTCCCGGTTAACTCGTCACAGTTGATCGGGTACGGATGTTAAGAAAAAACAGATTTTGTGGAATCTTTGACTTTTTTAAAGGTGAAGATTGAATGTGAATGTTTTGAATGTGGAGATTGTTCCCTTTTATTGTCATTTATGGGTGTGACAAGTTAAATGAAACAAACCGTGGAAAGTAGGACAAGTTAATTGGGACGGAGCATCATACAACTAATAAAAGCAAATTTTTGCGCATTAGGGGCGGCCGTATAATAAATGAAATCTTGTAAATAAATCAGCCGAAAACAAAAGCAGTGCAGGCATCCCCTTGGCTTGGGACACTGACTAACTGAAAACAGAGATCTACCAGTAGCAGTAGCACCGATGAGTGATAATAATGGTTAATTACAGAGGCTACCATTTTCCCAAGAACAGGAACAGAAAATCTTCTTTCTTATCAATTACTTTGTACGTTATCCTTATCTTTGCTCTCTCGATCTTTACTTTCATGCTGTACAGCAAAGATGTCTTCGATGATGAAAATAACACGCCTCTTCTTAGAGTTGACAACTTCATGCCTAACCAGGTCCGTCACGCTATTCTGCTTTATAATGAAATTTTCGATTTTCTTTTTTAATTTTTTTTAATTTTTAAAACTTGATATTTGATAGTGGCATAAATTTGATCTGTTTCTTCTGATCTTTGTTATGGTATTTGACGACATTAGAGTCTGGGCGATGGCATTCTTTTTCTTTGAAAGTTTGGTGAATTCACGGTTCTAGCATTATTTCTGCTTTTAATTTCCATTTGTAATCGTTTTAAATTAGTCTGGCATTTTCTCATATAATTAATTGGTTCATAATAGAGTGCTATTCCTTGGAAGATCAATTGCCTCATGGATGACACAGATATTTGCTGAGCTCCCGGCAAAAGGTGTGTGTGCGTGGCCCTGATGTTATTATTCAGACTCGGGGGGATGGATGGGTGCTACCACACAGGGAGTATTAGTAGTTGAAACCTAAATAACTCCAAGTGTCATTGCATCTCTAGTTACTTAATGATAGGACTGGAAGACTCATTTTCAGGACATTTCTTCAGCCTTCTTTACCACCACAGCGCGTTACATAATTACCAAGTAGGTTCACGTATCCTTTTAGGTAAATAATTAATTGATATCATTCAGCTCATAGCAATTAAAAATGGAAATATTAAAAACTTAGCAGTTTGTTGCTCTACTATACCAACAACAAAACAATAACCTAACCAAATCCACAGACTGAACAACCATTATATCCTAACAATTCTGGATTTGCTTTCCTATTTGAGCCTAACCCGTGCCCCACCAACAAAAAGAAAAAAAGAAAGGACAACGCATTACGGCTTCTTACTGATAAATTCATGTCCACGCCTCTACTAGTGGATCTTGATTTTCACTACCTTATTTGTTCTAACATTGCGACTAAGTATTCAAGTGTGGTTATAGGCTTGTAGCCATGTCACTGGAATTCCGTCCATATACTAATTCGCGGAGGCATATAAACATTTTAATGGGACTCAGAATCTCCTAAAATCTGAGATGATGATTAAAATACTCCTTGTGAAAGAAAATAGAATCAGTTACTATTCCAAACATCTTCAATCGCTAATAGAAACACAAATTAGTGAAGAAGTAGAAAGAATCACCTTTCTATCGTAGCATTGTAATTGAAACGAGCTAGTCCTAGCAAATGACGTTATGGTTTCTGTTGGATAGCAGTTATACAGGCTCCCAATATAAAAAAATGCACCAATTTCATGCTTTTCTGGAGTCTAATTGGTGAAAAAATTAACAAATCAAGTGATCTGGTATCTCTTTGGATCTTATGGAACGAGACTACGAGGGTGATGTTAAGCTTCTGTGAGAAAACAGATGCTGTTTCTCCTTGTATACGAGAGTATCTTTAGCATCTTCAGTTGTCCAATTAAGAAATAGTATACTGTTGAACCTTCTTTCATATGATTGTTACATAAGAAACATGTATAGATAGATTATTTCTTTTTCTTTTTGTCAACTTTATTGTAAATTACCAGCGTCCAATTTAGTTAAATAGTTATTTATTGTATAAATTAGTGAAAGCTCATATGCTTGTAAAATATCGGAGCAACCTCCTTTATGGCCTTGTCCAGATATTTAAATATTTAGCCTCTTTCCTGTACCATTAGATTACAGCATAATGCCACTGCATCTTGTCTTGAGAATGCTGATCAGTTATAAAATGAGTTCATCAATAGTGTCCCTTTCTATTTGTTGCTCTTCGTACTGTACATTTGGGGTGTGGTTTTCATCATATGATTGGGAATGTTTCTTGTAAACAGGTTAAGTCATTTTGGGTCTGGTTTTCGGTAAAGCACAGAATGAACTTGGTTAATGTTCTGTTAAGCTGGTAGCTTATTTATTGACCACATAAATTTTTCAATGTAATGGGAGTAAGGCTTGTGTATGTTTGTAATAAGAACCTCCTTTCTGCTTACTGCTAAGTAGCTCTGCAAATCCTTTACATCCAAGCTTATTTTTGATTAGTAATTTGTGTGCGTGTGGATATTCTAAGAATAGTCTATCAAATAACTCAAATGAACTGAAATTCGGATACCTGATGATGAGGTCCTTCCGTTATATTCTGCAGCTGTTAGATGATCGACTCTGGGAACCTCCTTCTAATCATGGTTTACATCAATGTGTCAAGCCAACCAGTAAATATAAAGGTAATTTCCTCTTGTCCGACAGATTTATAGTAGTGTCTTGTCTTTATAGACCAAGCAAGACAGCTGGGCATAAAATTTGTTCGTTTTTAGAAAATATTTATAAAGATCACTATTATGTTATGTAATTACTGGTTCCTATGGGCGGCTCAGCCTAGACGAACATGTTCCAATCTTGTATAAGTTTGCTTCTGTTCCCTCTCTGTTGTGTCTCTTCTCGCCTTTTTGTCCATGTCTAACTTAGGTTGGATCGCATTTTACATATTCAGCTATTGCAGTCTGGGATCGCTATATGACTGTCCGTAGTAATGGAGGATTAAATCAAATGCGCACTGGGGTATGGATTTTAGTCCCTTTCTTTTGTTTGTGGGCATAAATTTTGAGGAAACTTCAATTTGCATACCTCTTGAATGATGCTAGTTGCCATGTGCTGATGAATGCTTTCAAGTTTGGTTTTCCGTAGAGTTTTTGTCAGTTATTTTTGTGCTATGCACATGGGTCATTTTATTTATTACAGATATCTCCAGTGCCTCATGGTCGGAACTTCGATTATTTTACAAGCAGACTAATCAAACTGACAATTACACAACCAGATCAGTGAAGGCAGTGGCATTTATTATCATTTAGGTTGGCACTTTATACTTCAAAAAAGATAAACTTTTGCTGTTGCAAATTGCATTCAGACATAAAATTTATAGAGCTACTTTACACTAATGGAGACCATGTTTCTTGCCAAGAAAGACAACGAACCGACTACTAGGCATTTCATTAAGTTTATTACAGGACATGCTGATATTTTCTATACTAAATTTTACTTGCAGTTTGGCTGACCGATTGATGACTACACTAATAACTTAACATTTGTTTCCTTCGACTTGTAATTAGCTATAATCCAAAGAATTTACATTTATCATTATGCACACGCTAATTCTTAAAAGAATTGTTTGTTAATAATTATTCTAGATAGCCGACATGGTGGCTGTGGCACGGATAATGAATGCAACACTTGTGATTCCTCAATTGGACAAGAGTTCATTCTGGCAGGATACTAGGTAAGTCTGTTTAGAGCTTCCATCCCCCAATATTGATGTTATATGTCATCATATAACTAAAGTATACATAAGAAACTAAGCTAAGGTCTTGACTATCTTAAAAACAAAGATATTAGATCCATCCATATTTTGAAATTACATTTACCTTGTTAAAATTATAAAAATGACCATTGAAGTTTGATATGTTTTACATTTGCGGTTAGTAGGTGGGGGTTATTCAACTGTGAAAAGACAAACTTATATCCATGGGTATATACAAGTTGCAGATGATTGTTTGGTAAATAGCTCAGACCTGAAGGGAGCATTAATTTACCCTATATGCTACAAAACTTGATGATTTTGTTGTTATATTTCGACATGTCGCCAATCATATAGGGAGTTATTGGATATGTTTGGCAGTTTTGGGGCATTTTTGGGAGGAAAAGTTTTATGTGGTGTATGAAATTGTTTGGGGGCCGTGAAGTGTGCTTATTTATGCATCGAAGAACATTTGGGGAAGATAAACTTTTGATGGAACATAAACAAAATTAGCCTTAGTTCTTGCTTCGCTGTGACAATTATGTTTGTTGACATTTGTATCACTTTAACTCATCTTTTCATGGGCTTATGTGCAGTACATTCTCTAATGTATTTGATGAACTTCATTTCATCAAATCTTTAAAAGAAGATGTGAGGATTTTGAAGGAGCTTCCTAAAGAAATAGAATCTCTACCTCGCGCCAGGAAACACTTCACCTCGTGGTCTAGTGTGGGCTACTATGAGGAAATGAGTGCATTATGGAATGATTATCAGGCAAGTTTCATGAATTTATTTTTCTCCTCTCTCTTTAGGGCGCCTATACCAAAATCTGTTGCATTGGCACTATAATGAGATGGGGAGCATTCTGTGCTATCGTGTGATCAGTAACATAAATCAAAATGACAGCTTCTTGGTGTATGTTTATTTGTTAATTGTGATGCTTGAATTTTGAGTTGTACGTGGCATTTCTTAGATTTAAGTGCTGATTAAGAAATAAATTCTATTTATTGTCATGCTGCCTTGTGGAGCATGACATGGCCATTCTAGTGCAATAACCTACAGGGACAAGGCCAAAACATTAAGTCCAAAAACCATGAATGAACTTTGGTCTGGAATTTGCTTAAAGTTTGGTGATAAAAGCTTTTCAGAATCAACTCTAAAGTGATTCAGATAATCTATCTTAAGCGGTTACAAACACTTCAAAATCATTGTGTTGCAAACATGCAACAAAAGTGATTTTGAGTTCTACTAGCTTTTGGCTTTTAAATCACTTTATTTCCAAACTCTACGAAATTCTAATTACTCATAAAATCAATTCAAATCACTTCTCTAGAAACAAAATATTTACAAACAACACCCAAACAAAATGTGTAAGCTCAGAGCATAAAATATTAACTAATTTCTCTCTTTCTCTCAAAGAAAGTTCAAATCCTTTTGCAATTGGGAGGTATGGGTGGTGAATAACGAAGTAGTGCACAAAAATGATAATAATTTACATGCTGAATGAATGAATGAACTCATATGCATACTTTATAGGCTCTAGCACATATTTTCAACAAATATAACCATTGTACATGAAAATTATTTTATCTCCAAAAGAAGATTTTATGAAACATGTTATGTAGCTTACTTGCTGAAACTAAGATCGCCATAGCATGTTACAGGATTGAGGTAAACTTCATCCTTGACCCATCACTCATGTTGAACAGTGGCCATTTGGGGTTTCAAGTAATAATAGGAACTGGTTCCTAATAGGTAATATTACCCTGAATAGAATTAGATATTGCAATGCCAACTTGGGACCCAAAAACTATAGAAATTTAGAGGAAGTTTGGTTTAGGGTGAAATTTAGGGTAGCCTTATGGTCTTCGAGTCATATTATGTTTAAGGGTCTCTCGGTGTCAGATTTGACGAGGAGTTGGAGTTTTGCCATGTAGTTTAGTTTTGTAGTTTTTCGATCCTTTTTTGTAACTTCGGAGGGACTTCTCATCCCTCAAATCTTTTTTGCAATAAAATTTTGTTTCTTATCAAAAAAGAAAAAATAAAAGTCTTCTGTAATGGTAATAATTGATGAATGGATGTATATAACATGTGACTTGCTTAGCACAACTGATTTCCATGATATGCTTGATAAAGAACCTGTGCTTTGAGAATTTCATCCATTGAAGGATTTGAAGGGCTTGAGAAAATGTTAGAGAGAAACTATCGAGAGGAGAAAAACAGAGAGAGAGAGAGAACCATGGGAGGAATAAATTCGTCAACTTCAATAGGAGAGGTCCAAATTACAGGCATCTAGGATCATCATTCAAAGTGGAGCAGAAGATCTTCAACATTAGTATTCTCGACAAAGGGGCAGTACTAAGAATCATTGAGAGATCAAGGAACTCCGGTTTTCTGGTTGATATTGACTTGGAAGGAGCATGGTGGCTCAAGCAAACCTTGGAGGCAGGAGTTAACAGTATCCTACCGGGAAGGAGCAAGAAAATATGGAGGAAGTAGCTATGTTCTCCTGTGTCAGTTCCGGAAGAACAATAGAGGTTCGTTTGTGGAGATAATGAAACTAGCAAGTGGACAGGACAAACAGAATGTCATCATACCAAAAGGTGATAACCAAAGGGGTGGAAAATTTTGGGCAGGCCATTGGGAGACATTCTAACTCCCAACAAGGAGAGGAAGAGGAGGTTAACGGGCCAACACACCGGCAGCAATCAGTAATAGAGGAGCTAAGATTCAAGCATCTTAGAGCTACGCTGAGGTTGTCAAGGGAGGGCTTCGGAAAGACTGGAATACAACAATAATCATCACAAGGTTGAACATGCACTTGGGAAAAACTTCGTGCCCATGGTGAGGTGTAGTGTGGGTAGTTGGTCAATCACCTACATAGGCGTGCCTTTGCGAGCTAATTTGCTAAATACTTCGTTTTGGCACCTGTCATATCCATGGTCCTGAAGAAACTTGCGGGATGGAACAGATCCTTTTTGTCTGGGGGGTAGATTACCTTATTCAGTTGGTTTTGCTGACATAATTGCCAAAATGATGAGACTTCTTATGGGATGGGTTAGAAGGAGGAAATCATGCGCACCTTGTGTGGTGGGAGGTGGTCTCATTGCTCAAGGAGTATGGAGGCTTAGGGATTGGACGCATTCATCTTCGGAATAAGGCCTTGTCGGTAAGTGGTGGTGTGGTTTCTCTTAGAAGAAGACGCTTTGTGGCGTAGGGTGATTAGAAGCAAGTATGGGTTGCAAGACAATAAATGGACGCTGGATTGGCAATGAGGACAACATTTCGAAGCGCGTGGAGGTTCATCCCTTGCGTCTATCCAGAGTTTACTAGGCTCATAGGCTGGTGGAAGTTCAGGTAAAGTGGGGCAATAAGGTTCGTTTTTGGGAAGATCTATGATTGGGTAATTCGGCTGTATGCTCCTTATTCCCCTCCCTTTATAGATTATCCTCTGCTCACAAAAATCCCATTAACTCCTTCATTTCCCAGGAGCAAACTGACTCTGTTCCTCTATCATGGAATTTCCATTTCTTTCGAAATATGAGGGATTGGGCGATAACCCAGGCTACCCAGCTACCACAGGTTTTATCACTGTTAGAGGCTGTCACACTTAGTGAATCAAGGAATGTCATCAGATTATGGGTGCAGATTCTGCAATGGGTTCCACCACAAACAGTCACGGACTTGTTACAAGTCAGTATGGGAGGTCTAGTCAATAAAAGGAACAAGATCTTATGGAAAATTATTGTAGCACTGATACTGTGGTCCATTTGGTTAGAAAGAAACGGGAGGATTTTTGACGAAAAAGAGGAGATAATAGTGGATGGGGGAGGATCAAATATAGAGTAGCCCTCTGGTCGTCGAGTTATAGTCTGTTTAGAGTCTTTTCTGTGTCAGATTTAGCTAGGGATTGGAGTTATGCCATGTCGTTAGGAATTGTATTTACTGATTGACTGATGTACCAAACAAGGGATCTCTCATCCCTCACATTTTTAATTGCAATAAAATTATGTGTTTTTTAGAGAAGAAAAAAAAAAAGAACCTGTGCCTTGAAAACAAGAACCTAACAAACATGCAAAGGATCAGTCACCTTTCTTTCTCCAATAAGATATCCTGGACTTGAACCAAATCTCTGAACCCACTCAAAGGAATCTCAATAAAGAAAAAGATTATACAAGCTAAAGTGCTGGAACTAATTATATTGTGTACTTAGGATTGCCGGCCTAAAAGTCAACTTCATAAAACAATTTGTATTGCAGAGTGGAACTGAAATTTCAAGTACTATCATTTTCAACCATGGGTCTCCTACTACCAAGAAACCATCCAAGAAAAGGCCAACCAATGATATATATTATTTGGCTACTGCCACTGATTGAAGCTGCTTAATAATAACCAAAAGACTAACAGACAGCAAATATGTACAAGCAAAAGAGCTTTCTGCTCCACCAAGTAGCAAGGTCAAACCATATGCCTTTAGACTTTGTGTACCATATAATGTCCTACTGAAATATATTTCTTATTTTCCTTTTTTGACTGAAGAAACTAACCTTCAGGCAAGGGAACAACAAAATTGAACCATCATATGGAGAGTTGATGTTCTTTCCTTGCAGTAAATAATCCTTTTTATACAAATAAAGATTTGCTTAGGTTCAATATAAAATGATGCCATTACATATTGTGATTAGAAAAAAAACGAAACTGTGAACTATCAAAAATGCAATTTAAATACACTGTAATATGAGATAATCCTCATTCTCTGCTTTAAAAATTGTAGTGGATGTTGCTATGGAGACCATAACTGGAACTATGTTTTATACATACATACACATATATATATGTATATAAATATTTGGATAATTGAACTATGAGTTTACCTGTTGCTTCTTTTTTGCAGGTAATTCATGTTGCAAAATCAGATTCTAGACTTGCAAACAATGATCTTCCACTTGACATTCAGAGATTGAGATGTCGTGCCTTGTATAATGCCCTTCGCTTTTCTCCTTCTATCGAGAATCTGGGAAAGGTAAAAACCATAATCCTGGGTTTCATGCAGGCTTATGTGGGCAAAATAAGATCCTAACTGTCATAAATAGTTCTAAATGAATGTATTCGTAAGATCCACTATAATGATGCAAAGACCATCAAAATTCGTTGTTGGCCTGTTAGATATCCAATAAAGATAATAGAGTACAAAAACATAGTCACACTGAGATTTTTCTATTCCTGCTTATGCATTTAAGAGTTCTCCCATGGGAATTCACTTTATATTAGGTTCTGAGCCTAAATGACGGTGACACCACAGAAGCTAGTGGAGCGACTGCGATCACGTGCAGAAAGATATATTGCCCTTCATCTCAGATATGAGAAAGATATGCTGTCTTTTACTGGATGTACTTATGGTCTTACTGATGCGGAGTCAGAGGAGCTCAAAATAATGAGGTAAAACATTTTCATTCGTTATACACGTCACATTTCCGGAAGCTTTATATTAAGTAGGGCTAGTCACAAAAACTACCATTGAAGTTAGCCTAAATCCAGAAAAACCGACTTATGTTTATCTCTGCACAAATTATACCAATTGTGGATGGTGTTTGTGAGAAAGAACGAACAAAGGAGTTTTATACTACCGAGGGGGCATTTGTATGAAAGCAAACTTCTTATTTTTTTTATTTCATAAATAAGCTAATACGCAAGGGTAGTTTTTGTAATCATCCTAAAACTTAATCTATAGGTTTACAGAATGTCTTCTCTAGCTTGACAATTAGATATCAAGCATCCTACCCTTTTTTGGGTATATTCGCAGTTCTGTATAAATATTTGAGTAAGTCCTGGACCTAGTCATTTGGTCTTTAAGTTTGAATAACAATTGAGGACCATGTGTCCGTGCACCGAGTCAGTCAAATACCCTTCTACAATTTGGTAGTAATGAAACTAAAGGCAATTTAGCCCACATTCTTAGAATCCGGATGTTCCATCCTTATGTTTATAGGAGCCGGATCTGGTTATAGCTACCTTTTAGAGGTTTCCCTAAATTTCTGACGTGCCTTAGTTTATATGACACACTGGCCGAAGTTATTTGGCGAGGGTTCAATCTAAAAATCCTTAGCCAAAGCAAAAACATTCAAATCCACTGAGATGTTCTGCAAGGGAAGCAGGTATAGGCAACATAAAGCGCTTTGATGTCTTCCTTCCTTCCTTCCAAGTCTATGTCAAAACATGCTGATACTACTTTTTTGGGGTAGAAGCCGATAATGTTTTCCTAAAATGTTGTGTTGCTTGCTTAAATAATTCATTGAATTTTTTGGAATGCTGTTTTCTAAATATCAATGGGTCACAGTGAAAGATAATTTGTGTTGAGAGAATTTCATTGACAATTTATTGTCCACCTAACTATATCTTCGACCTTGATTTGTCTTTTCACCTTTTGCTTACGTATGCTTTCTTTGTTGTTTTTTTGTCTTAAGCAGAGAGAAAACCAGTCATTGGAAGGTTAAGAATATTAACTCAACTGAACAGAGAGCTGGTGGTCTCTGCCCCTTTACTCCCAAAGAGGTTGGCATATTTCTTGAAGCTCTCGGTTTCCCACCGTCGACATTGATATACGTTGCTGCTGGCGAAATTTATGGTGGTGACACACACCTTTCAGAGCTCACATCTCGCTTTCCAAACATAGTCTCTAAAGTTAGTTGAATTGAATTTTGTGTTTGTTCTTACTGTTTACTTTAAAGAATAATTTCCAAATGAAGATATCTCAAGCAATCAGGCTAAAGTTCTCATTCATTACAGGAAATGCTTGCAACCCCTGATGAACTGAAGAGTTTTTCCAACCATGCATCACAAACTGCAGCCCTAGATTATTTAGTTTCCGTAGAAAGTGACGTTTTTGTTCCTTCTCATTCGGGTAATATGGCAAGAGCTGTTGAAGGTCATAGGCGATTCTTGGGGCACCGAAAAACAATCACTCCAGACAGGTATTCATAGTGGCAGAAACTCAATATTATATTACTTGCAAGTTCAAATTAATATCCTTTATATATTGAGGATATGCGACCAGAAACCCTGAATATCTTACGAAGAGCTGGAAGCCTGGAAACAAATGGTTATCTACTGGAATTGATGTGTTCTCCTCCTCCAGTGGAATATTACATGACTCTCGGCCATTTGCATCCAATATTTGCTATTAGCTGATTATATGCTACTGTATTGAACTTCACTTGGGATGCAAAATGGATGCTGGAGCACTTTTAGTGGAACCTTTCCTCTGGCTCTCTTTTACCTGTCGTTCCGTTTCCCTTTTGGACATTTAAAAGAGTTGTTCTTAAATACGAGTTACTTCGAAAAGATAATATAAACGTCATTTCGCATGCTGGAATAGTAGGGCTTGTGATAGAGCTGATTAGGGGAATAATCACCAGCTTATTTCATGCATATTAGTAGCATACTAATACCCTGGTTTTGGAGATATTGATGGAGCTGATTTGGGAGAATAATTACCTTCTTATCAATAGCATATAAGTGGCTTGATTCTGCGCATGATATTAGGAAAACCATCATAGAATAATGGCTGAGTTGAGGATGGAGATAGGCAGAAAATTAGATTTGATTTCGACTTATTGGCTGGGCAACTTTTAGCTGATGGGAATCATACCTGGTGTACCCCTTTTTTCTTTCATCCAAATTTATCAACTATTCCTTTTTACTTATTTCCTGCTCTTTACTAACATTTTGGTCCGACTCATCCGCCTTTCCAATCTAAAGAAAAGAATGACCAACACCAGAATGGAGAGCTGTATAGATTCAATAGAGAGAAGAGCATCGAATATTTGTCCGAAGAATCCCAGCAAAAACAGAAACTTGAAACTATTGACAAAATATAAGAGATGCTCATATTATTAAACAGAGGGAAATATGTCGTGGAAAGCAGTGGCAACTCCAAACTATAAAAACTGGTGATGAAAGCAGTGAAAACCTGCCAAGCACAGACTAACCTCTGGAGACTACCAACTTTCTGCAGAACGATGTTAAACTTCTGAATTTCAGTGACCCAGTCACTTGGGTGTTGAGCCTGAGCAATATATTGAACCCATGGAACAAAGGAGGATTGGAAGTGGACCTTGCCCTCACTTATTTGGAAAGATCTGCCATGCATCGTGTTCGGAGGTTAACAGATCGGTTCTCATATTTGACTTGAAGTCAGTTGGCATATGAATTATTGCAGAGATATGGGGGCTGCCTGTTGGCAAAACCTCTTGAAGCCCTCGTTGCCACAAGACAAACTGGAAGTGTGGATCATTATATTGACGAATTTGCAACTCGCATCGCTCTTCTTCCCTGTATCTCCCAGTCTCAATGTTTGGGTCTATTTCTTAATGGCTTATGTAATGAGATGGGGGTGTGTTTCAGATTGAAGGAAGCAGAAGAAATTTTGATACTATGCATTAGGCAAGGGAGATCGGATGAAAACTCGCATCTGACGCTGAGATGTATTCAGGCAATGGAATTAAGGGCCGTAAAATGGGAATTGGGCACGGCTCACAAAATACCAATCCTATTACCCACAGGATGATGGTCCAACAAGTTAGTGTAAGGACTCGGTTGACAGATAAGAGCTGGAAATAACTGATGAGCAACTACTCCTTTCCAACGGCCAAGAAATGACATAGGTAAATATCCTGCCAGAGTAATCAAAATTGGGGAACATGGTAAATATCCCACACGTAGTTGCTCGATCTTAGGACCCGTGGTCTCTGTTTAAAATACAAAGAACCTTATTGTCCATATGACAATTGCCCGAATCAATCCATAAACAAACCAATTGCCAGTGGAGTTGAAGAAGAAAGCAAAATTGATTACGAAGACCATGAGTGATGGATGCTAGGGTCAATTTTCTGATTTCAGCCTTGAGGATAAGGCTGTTTTGGTTTTTTTCTGGGGGGAGTGGTAGAGCTGATTAGAGGAATAATCACAAGCTTATTTCATGCATATTAATAGCCTAGTTTGGGGCAATTGGTGGACTGATTTGAGGGAATAATTACCATCTTATTACTAGCATATTAGTGGCTGGATTCTGCCCATGATATCTGGAATACTATCTGTCAGATAATGGCTGTAGTAAGGATGGAGATAGGGAGGAAATTAGCTTCGTGAATGGTGTATTTGTTGGTGTGGAATTTGGCGTCTCTCCTAAGTTTCCTGAGAATCTTTTAATTTATAAAGTGCAGAAGCCATAATTGCAAATATAACTTGTATATATATGTGACAATCTTTCTTTCTTATATAATAATGTAACAATCCATTTATTTATTAGCTTTTGGCTAAAAGAAAATTCATAAGAACTAAGCCAACATATAACCGGTTCCTGTGTACGAGAAAATTCATAATCGTAATCCTAATCATAATCATAATGCAATCATAGCTGGGTGACTTTCATTTACAAAGGTACCATGCAGGAAAGGCCTAGTTCAATTATTTGATAAAATGGAAGCTGGACTGCTCAAAGAGTCATCTTTGCCTCATCTTGTGAAGCAATTGCATAAAAACAGGTATGTCTTGATGTTCGATTTCCTCAGCCTATGTATAATATGTGCCTCTTGGTAGGCAGTTTGTTTTCTCTGCTAATTGAGCTACATCCAAATTATTATCTCCTAATATCTAAGCCATATGATGTTGAATGTGGTATTTGAATTGGAACATGATAAATATTTTCTTGATATTTAACATCCTAGTTTACTGTAAATGAAATTTTCCAGTTCAATCAATCAGTCATCCTTACCCACCTACCTGTCGTTGCTAACTTTTTTTGTACTTCCTGAAATACCTGTGAGCATGAGATGACATTCTTAGACAACCTTAATACTTTGGCATTATACCAATAAAGCACACATCCACTTCTCGTGGCGGAGTGGGAGGTTCTATTTTCTTAGCTATAGTGGAGATCTTTGGTAGGATTGTAATTAAGGATTCATTACCAAATATTGGTCCAACTTCTGTACAATGACATTTTCTCTGCCTTGTTGGGGAGGTAGAAATCGCATTTTCAACTTTTTATGGGAAAAGGTGCGAATTGGACCCTACACTGTTATCCCAAGTACAAATTGAACCTTAAATTAATTTCTTGTTCAGCTGAATGCCTATTCTTTCAAAATCGAACAAATAAACCCTAAAGTATTTAACATGAAATCACTAAACCCTCCATCAAAATTAAATTTAACAACGTAAATGCTGATATATAATGTGGGCCACACCTCTTCTTCAGCTTCTCAGTTTAGGGTCTTAGACACAAATATCACGTTTCGATAAGAAAAGCCTGAAATGAGACTTCACAAGCCCCATAAGAGTTCCGTTTGTAGATCAGAGAAAACATGAAGTTTGGAACGGGATTCAGCTTCCCAGATGGTGCAGGGATGACAGGGAGCATCGGCTAAAAAATTGAAATCTTTATTCTTTAGTAGGCAAATGCGCCAAAACAGTACCTCCATTATTATCACTGAACTTGCAGACATCTTCACAAATCCTGTACTGCTACTTCTCAGTCCACTGAAAGCATGGATTGGGGGTTGTGATTCTGATTGAACTCGGGAAGAACATGTGCGGTTTACATTTCAACTTCCATATCCATAAATTTAATGGCTTTAGCTTATATTTAGATGGAATATATATTTGTTCTAATTTAATAGCTTAGGTGTCTTTGTTCGATTTTGAAAAGAAGTGGTCCAAAAGATAGTATGCTGTCCAATTTGTACCTTTTCCCAACTTTTAGTATTTAAATTTGAGGATCTGGTAATGTACAGGTTTGGTGGGCCCCGGAGAAGAGCAGGCGGTCCTCCTGGAGTGAAGGGGAGGGCGAGATTGCGGTTGGAGGAATCCTTTTACCAAAACCCATATCCAGAATGTATATGCAAGTCCGAAGGTGCAGAAAGGTGAAATGCTTTTGGTAGGAGGGGGAAAAAATTGATGTAGATCTGAGGTAGCTGTTACAGCTTGCGAGCTTGTACAGTTGCTTCTTTATGAGTTCAACATCATACATTATTCTCGAATCTGCCAGCCTAGCTCTGTTCCATCCATTGACGGATTTAAGAATTTGTCTTACAGGAGAATTTTTTTCCTCTTTAATTTTGCTTCAAGGTTAGAACATCTTTATCAACAACCTCCCACAACCCAACCTATCAATAAAATATTCATTTCTCCCTCTTCCCCATACACAACTTACTCCACAACCTAAAAAATACATTTTCACACTTTATCAACAACCCAACCCAACCCAACATTTTAATATATATTAATTTCTTTTATCCAAATACAGATCTCATTTCCAATAAAATCAATATTTTTGATACGGTTTAATAATTGCATATTATTTTTCGCGTTTTTTCTAATATATTTCAAGAATAAAAAAATATTTGAATTCCGTAATTACAATAAGTCGATTTTGTTTTTCCGGTACGTTTAAAATAACATGCTAAAATAATAACCAAATTAAAATTGCAAAAGTTGAATTACGAAATCGAAAAAATAAATTAAGCTACAAATACATGTCTGAAATACTAAATTACAAATATAAAATATACAACTTATATATTTAATTAGCGGGACCAAATTTTGACCATATATGCTCGACCAGGTCGTATTTAAGATTATCGGATCGGCTCGGGGTCCGCCGGGGATTTAGCCCATCGGACCGGTCCAGACGAGCCAACTATTTATAAAAAGAATAAAATAAAGAGCTTCAAATTTTTATTCAAAATATATCAACATTAGATTCTACTTGTAGAGAAAAAAAAATAAGAATTTTGATAATTTTTATAAAATAAAAATTATATTATTTATTTATTATTAAAATTATATCCAATAAATAATTTAATACAACAAATGAGGTACCGACACGTGACAGGTTGTGGAAGATGGTTGAGTTGTGGAATAAGTTGGTTGACCAACCCCATCCACAACCTAGATCATCAATCATTGTTTATTTTTCCTTTTAGTTTTAATTCCAATTTTTGTCATCTAGCCATGCCTTTGCCCTTGGAGGGCATGGATAAAGATGGTCTTATAATTCAAATTTTATACAAATAAGGGAGTCTAAGAAAATTAGAAATCAAACTGTTAGACTCTTGAATTTTAAATATTGGATAACTTAATAAAAGAGTAAAATTTTAGAAAATCTAAAATGCGAGACCACTACTGAGCCTAGATAAAATTATAAAGTAGTAATGATAATGATAAGATTAATAAAATAATTCGTTTATAAAAATGAATAAGCAAGATAATATATAATGTTTCTAATTGTTTTATTCTATCTTTTAAAATCTTTAGCTCTATTGCATGTATGTAGAAACACATCAATAGATTATTAATAATTATTCAATTTAAACTGTAAAGTTATTTACTTTATTTAAAAGTGGTACTAATCTTACTTAATAATAAAGGGGAATCCTCTATAAGTAAAAATTGCAATATTTTCCCGTCCATTTTATGTTCCTAAATTAGGCTGTTGCATTTTTGGCTCATTTGTACACATTTGCCTTCGATGTATTGATTTTATTTTATCTAATTAACCGGATATGTGCAATTTTTGCTTTGAGTTATTATGTTGACTTTGTATTTGTATCTGAGTCTAATATGTATAAATCAGAAAGTAAAATCTCTATAAATTAATAACCTTGGGACCATGAAATTTTATTAATTTAGAGAGATATTAATATATCGATAAATTAATATTTTATTAATTAAAAGAGAGACTTTTTAAATTCAGCAAATTTAGTACATATGTATTGAAAATAAATGAATTCATATATGTTTAATTGATTATATTCATGCATCAACCAATTCTTTGTAACTAATTAAATATATTCATATATAATATCAATTCATTGGAATTACTTAAATATACATGTTTACATTAATTCGTTGCACTTAAATAACTATTATAGCCAATTAAATATATTCATGCACGATGAATGAAACATATACTATATAAATCTCAATATGGAAATAAAATAATTCATAACATCCAACCATGTCTACTCATCTAAAAGGCATCGCAAAATCATCCATGAATGATCAAATGCGTAAAGCATTATGTGAGTATAAGAGAGACCATCCCACATGCACTCAAAAAGATTTACAAGAGTGGGTTGATGAAAAATATCGTTTGAAAGTTAGTCAATGTACAATATCAAACACTCTCAAGAGATCATCGGAGTACCTTTCAGCCAACTTTGAGAAGGGTGGGGATATTAAGCGACACAAATTGGCGAAATATCCAAATATGGAGAAGGTTCTTTATGAATGGTTTCTTCAGTACCAAGATCGAGTCAACATGACCCGAGAGCTTATTTTGGAGAAATCAAAGGATATAATGAAGCTTTTGTATCCTCAACACCCTCTTGAACATCAATTTTCTCAAGGTTGGCTTGAAAAATTCAAGGTAAGACATGGTATTAAATCATTCCGTCGTTTTGGAGAAAGTGATTCGGTTGACATGCAGGACATGAAAATGAAACTGGAGACTATAAGGGAGAAAATAAGCCAATTTCCCATGAAGTATGTTTTTAATTTGGATGAAACAGATCTGTTTTACATGTTACAAGCTGATCACTCTCTTGCAACCAAACAACTTGAGGGAAGAAAGCAAGACAAAGAGAGGCTTACAATTGTTATTTGTTGCAACGAGGATGGTTCGGAAAAAAAATTCCTTTATGGATTATTGGAAAATATGTAAAGCCACGTTGCTTTAAAAATATCAACATGAGCAGCATCAATTGTCATTATCGTGCCAACAAGAGGGCATGGATGACTAGTGTGCTTTTTGATGAATATGTTCGTCGGTTTGATCACAAAATGAATGGCAGAAGAATCTTGTTGATGGTTGACAATTGTCCAGCCCATCCAAAAAATATTGAAGGGTTACGGAATGTTGAGTTATTTTTTTTGCCACCTAACATAACATCAAAGATTCAACCATGTGATGCATGAATAATTAGAGCTTTCAAGATGCACTATCGTAGGAGATTCTACAAAAATCTACTGGAAGGTCATGAGTTGGGGCTACCTAATCCTGAAAAGATTAATGTTTTAGATGCCATCAATTTTGCAGTCTCCGCTTGGACAACCAATGTTTCTCAAGTGTCAATAGCAAATTGCTTTCGGCACTGCAAAATTCGTTCAAATAAAGAAATCTCAAGCGACTCAAGTGAGACAAACTTTGAAGAAAGCCTACATGAGCTTGAGAATATGGTCAAGGATGTTGGTTATCACAATAAAATGGACGTCAACAATTGGTGGACTATCCGGGTGAAAATGATGAATGTTCAATGGTTCAAAGTTTAGAGGAAATTGTTGCTGATATTATTGAAGATCATACTAATGATGAAGCTGAAGATGATTCAATACCGTTGGAACCAGTCACGAGAAAGGAGGCTTTGAGCGCGACAACAATTCTTCACATTTTTTTGTTGCGGCTAGAGAACTGGACACCGGAACTCTTGACTGCAATTAAAAAAGTTAGGGATGAAATCCAATTAGATTTAAATTTTAAAAAAAAATCAAGTAACAATAGATTCATATTTTAGCAAATGACCATAATATTTATAATTGTAATATTTATGAATTTTTAATTTAGAGTTTTAATGGGACCTAATATTTATAAAGGGATTTTCCGAAAAATTATTATCTTATTGAATTTGATGATTTTTTACAAAGGCCCAAGTCGGGACGGGAAGATTTTATTATTTTAGAGAGTTTATTAATTTACTTCCAAATCTTGGAAATAAATATTTGATTGCATGCTTGACATCTCTATTGTTGTATCTTTGTAGATGACGTTGTGATCCTTTCCCATTATATGGTGTGTCAAGAATACGCCGGATCGGATGGAATCCTGATATTTTACTTGCTTTTCTGTTCCTTCTTCTAATTCACACACAATTGAATCACCGCTCTCCTTAAATTTTCTTTCACACACATTCTCCCTTATTGCCAAACTCAGCGGTCCACTGCCCCTTCATTCCAACCCATCCCGATTCTATGTAGATTAGAGAATTGATGTCGTTGACATAAATCATTAAGGGATGAAACAGGTCAAGTGTGACTGATTTAAATATCGATCGAAGAACGAAGGATAACCATTGAGTATCTGTGATTGGATGTCATATATGCTCTCTGACTCTCTCTCTCTCCGCCTTGTTTTCGTGTTTATATAATTAGGCAACGGAGATTAGGTAAATACAATAATTTTATGAAAGATCTAACGGATACAAGATGCACTGGCTGCGCCAATTGGTGCGACAACCGATTTTGATGAGGTACTCAACTTGGATCTTGTTTCCTGCATATCTTAACCTTTATTCTGATAAATACATTTCTAAATTGATCTGTGTGAATGAATGATTTTGGAAATTGCAGGATGAATTGGAGGGTGCGGAGTTGGAGGATAAGCTTCTTAAGCCTGCAACTACAATCCCTGCTCCTTAGAAACGAACACAGGAGGAAGACGAACTTGCTGCCCTGCAAGTAGAGATGACTCTTTGAACTTCTGGTAATTTAGTCCTTTTAGTTGAACAAACGACCTAAAGTTGAAATTAGAATTTTATATCCGAAACTAATCAAGTTTCTAATAATTAGCCCAAAATCCAATAAATGTGACTAAATAAAGTCAAAATGTAAAAAAAGAAAAAGAAAATGGAGGGATGGAAGTATAAATTAATAAATGGTAAACACCAGCAGCTGGCGTCCTTGGGTTCTTTGCCGCATGGTAATCTCGGAGTGTACAGTGCGCCACTAGATAACGCTCTTGAGGTATGTCACGACCCGATTTTCATAAAATCCATTTTTAAAGCATTTTAAATAGCCAAATATCCTATCAATGAAAATCCTTAATTTTAATATAAAATTGTTTATAAATCATGGCCGTTAACAACATTTTGGCATAAGTAATTTCATAGCACATATTCAAATAGTCATTTTTCGTACGCAAAACATATCATATAATCATATTTCATAAATATTAACTTGTAGCAGCGGAAGAAGAATATAAATAAATGTTCTAAGTGATTAATACGTAAAATCTTAAGTTTCAAAAGCTAGGTCGTATGGATTAAAGTATAGTCACTTTTCACATAATCCTAATCAACTACTAAGACACTTTATTATCCAACAATAGATACAATAAATAAATGAATAATTCAATTTAACATAAATATCCCTAAAGACTCATATATATCAAAGCATAAACAATTATCAAATAATCCTAAAACAAAATGCAATAAAAGAAATTAATTCAATTATAAATATTTCCTAAGTAGCCATATGCTTATCCGCCCGCCTCGACTCTAGTCACGCAACTCCGAATCAACCTGAAATGTTAGTTGTGGGGTAAGCTACACTAGCCTCTTACAAGTCCGTATTAAAAATAAATGCTCGAACCATAAACATGAATAACAACTAACTTACACATAACATACGTGTGCACAGGTTGCCCCGGATCACACCAACATAACATATATATGCAACTTAGATCTTGCATATCATAAACATACAATGCAACTTAGGTCTTGCATCACATAAGTAACAGTCATATCACATAAATGAGACAAACATATATAATCAATACAGGTCTTGCATTACATAAGTAACAGTCATATCACATAAATGAGACAAACATATATAATCAATACAGAAAGTAAGAATCCCACCTGAAATAGAGAAATTTGAGTAAAATCTTGAAATTTCACGCAAGTGTTTAACCACCGTGTTTCTTGATCGGAGGACCCTATAATATAAATAATGTACTTTAAGCAACCTAAAATAGAGAACTAATGCCGAAACTAATTATAAGGTTTTTAAAACTTGCCTAACAGGTTAGTAATTAGAATTGTAGTATTTGAATTTAATAAAGAAAATGGTGGCAGTTTGGTAATAACTACAAAATTAAGATTTTGGAAATGTGGGAAGATAGAACAATTTATAAATTAAAGTTCCCCTCTACCTACCAATTTATTGAAGACGCAGCCCCCTGCTTCTTCACTTACACACACTAACACACAGCCAAACACACACCTGCACACACACATACACACGCATAAACACACACACACCCACATCCAAACGCACCAAAATCACCACCCCATACGGACCTTCCCCTTGTCCATACGGACCTCCCCTGCCTGACACTGTTATTCTCCGTATGGAAATATTTCCAAAATCACCACCCCCATACGGACCTCCCCTGTCTGACACTGTTATTCTCCGTATGGAAATATTTCGTATGGAACTAACGATTTCGTATGGAAATAACGATTTCGTATGGTACTAACGATGATGACACCTAATTTCGTCCGGATTTGATACAAGATTAACAGATTGGCTAAATATTTAAAAATATTTATTGATTTGATACAAGATTAACAGAATGGCTAAATATTTAAAAATATTTATTGAATGAAGAAAGTATGAACAAGAATAAAAGTTTACCTAACGTGAAGTCTGAGAATTTTAGGGCGTAATATTATTTTGACTGCGTATGTAATTGATAGGTATTTGGAAGGATATATATATATATATATATATATATATGTATATATATATATATATATAATTATTAGGGCTAGGTTTATGGATTTGTATATCTGAAAGATTAGGAATAATATATCTGATCAAGAAACACCGTGATATAAAACATTTTACGGATATGCAGTTGAAGAATAGTTCATGACCTGGGCCAACTGACGGGCCATGCTCACATAATTAAAATAATAACTTTGAGCACAAATAAATACGGATTAGGGCCTAAAATAAATGACGATGCATGAAATGTCTACTTAATATGAGATATGAACATGATAATATTATCATATATACTATGCTCAATCATAAATCCAAGATATAATTTCTTGAACTATAATTGACTTAAAATAAATAATATTGTTTTGGGTCTTGAAATGTAATTTAGCCCAAAAATTTGAAAATAACTTAAATAGAATATAGCATAAATTACATATATATGTAGGAAAAAATATTAATGACACCTAAATGTCAATAAAATAATAGGCGAGAAAGTCGGACGTTACAAGGTAGCATGAGTATATCTTCAAAATACAACTCATTTTTTGCTCTCCATAGCATCCTCAAAAGTATGCTAAAATGACAATGCAATTCCTTACAATCTTGTTTCATCATACCCTCAATCCAATCCGAAATTAATGCATTTGATTGTAGCAGCTCTACCCTCATGCGTATGGACGAAGCTTTCCAATAGCCCACACACGCTACACAATCCCATAAGGTATGCTTGATTGTTTCGACTGCCTCCCCACATCTTTCACAATCTCTATCAATATCAAGCTCTTCGTAAATATTATAACGGATGCGAGAAAGATAAATAAACGAACACAAATTTACGTGGTTTACTAACAATGTATTAGCCACGTCCACAGATAGAAGAGAGGAATCGTTTATTATGATCAGATGTTCACACAGTACAGAATGACCCTAGATCAAATAATAGAGCTATATTTATAACCCCTAAATGACTAGGCCTCAAACTAGACCGAAAATAGTCCTAAATACGGAAGGACCCAAAAAACCGCCTTAACGGACGGGACCGCGTTTGATTGTTGCGGTCGCGTTCATAGCATAGATACCGCAGCCTTATCCAGACTGAGTTTATCGCGGCCGCGTTCAGCATTGTCGCAGTTGCGTTCAGAAAAAAGATATCACAGCCTTATTCAGGTTGCTTTCGTCGTGACCGCATTCCATCATGTCGTGGTCGCATCTTCCAGCCACGTGTAGTCCAGAAAACCGAATTCAAGGCATTCCAATAAATCTCCACCTTGACTTGAATCCTCTCACCGATCAACAGATGTATCAGATGCACCTTAAAAGCATCCTAACGTACGAGCAACCCCTCGTACACAGATTTGTCCCTAACGATGGGACAACTAACATCTCGTAACATTTAACAAGTCCAAACAATATTGGAACTTGTTACTCAGAACCGGTTTGGTGAACATATTAGCAGGATTATCAACAGTCCCAACTTACTTCACCTTAATCCTCCTCTCACTTCTTAGAAAAAGTCACCTGACGATGTGCTTCGTCCTCTCATGATGAACTTGATCCTTGGCCAAACATATTGCACTAAGACTATCGCAAAACACATACACATAGTCAAGGTATAGACTAAGATCACTAACCAATCCTCTCAACCAAATTTCCTCTTTGGTTGTTTCCGTTAAAGCAATATACTCTGCTTTTATAGTAGAAAAGTAACTGTAGGCTGCAAAGTAGCCTTCTAACTAACAACAGAACCACCAAGAGTGAAAACATATCCGGTCATGGACCTCATACTGTCCACATCTCCCGCATAATCAGAGTCAAACTATCCTACAACAAAACAACTTGTATCACTTCCATAAATGAGACCAATATCAGACGTACCTCTAAGGTACCGAAAAATCCTCTTCACTGCTTGGCAATGTTCCTTACCAGGTGGATCCATGAACCTACTAACCACACTGACAACATGTGCAAGATCAGGTCTAGTGCAGACCATATCATACACCAAACTCCCCACTGAACTAGCATAGGGAACTCGAGACATGTACTCCTTCTCCTCAGTAAGCTTGGGGGGAAATGAAATAGACAAATAAATATTCACAACACTTAAAGTATCAACGGGTTTAGCTGTAGACATACCAAACCTTGATAATATCTTTTGAATATATTCCTTTTGAGAAAGGAAAAGCTTCTTCTGACTTCTATCTCTATGAATCTCCTTGCCCAATATCTTCTGAGCAGCTCCCAAATCTTTCATCTCAAACTCAGCACTGAGAAGACCCTTCAACTTCTGAATATCTGACTTGACCTTAGCAGCTATCAACTTATCATCTAAATACAGAACCAAATAGATGTAAGAACCAACTTCCAGCTTGCTGTGATACAACTATCATATGGACTCCTGATGTAGCCAAGATGTTCATGTGACTATCAAATCTCTTGTATCACTGCCTTGGAGACTGTTTTAGCCTGTATATGGACTTCTTCAACTTGCAAACGTAATCTTCTTTCCTTGGAACTCGGAAACCATTTGGCTGAGTCATGTATATCTCCTTATCCAACTCTCCATGTAGAAAGCTGTCTTCACATCGGGCTGTTCAAGCTCAGGATCCTGATGGACAACCATTTGTAATAGTACCCTAATGAAAGTATGTCTGACCACAGGTGAGAATATCTCATCGTAGTCTTCTCCCTCTCTTTTTGCGTGAACCTTCTAGCAACGACTCTGGGCTTATACCTAATACTCTCAGCCGGTGATATCCCTTTCTTCTTCTTGAAAACCCATTTACAAGTAAAAATCTTTCTCTCTAGAGGCCGTTTGACTAATTCCCAAGTTATATTCTTGTGAAGCAACTCCATCTCATCTCCCATGGAAGAAAGCCATTGAGTGGACTCAGTTATGTAACAACTTCGCTATAGGTGGATAGCTCATTAGAATCCACCTCTTCAGCAGCCTGTAATTCATATCCCACCATATCCTCATACCCATATCTCTTTGGAGCTTCAACTCCAATCCTTTTAGCTTGATCAAGAGCTATACTGTACAGTCTAGCTTCAGACGGTTTATTTTCTGGTGGTAAAGCATCTTTTAACTCGGTGTCAGAATGTGAGTGTTCTTCTTCATCATCTTTCTGTGATTTACTTTGCTCCACCTGTTTGTCAACACTATCATATCCTGACACAACGGACTTCATAGCGGGGTTAAACATAAGTTTCTCATAAAAAATAACATTCAAGCTGAGTAGAACTATATTTTCAGATGGAGACCAAATTCTATACCCCTTAACACCATCCCCATAGCCCACTTTGCTCTTGGCTCCAATTTACCCCCACTCACATGATAATAAATAGTACAACAGAAAATTCTCAAATTAGAGTTATCAACAGACTTACTAGACCACACCTCATAAGGTGTTTTGAGGTTGATACCTGTGTGAGGTCCAAAGTTTATCATGTAACATGTTGTGTTCACCGCTTCAGCCCAAAATCTTCGAGCTAATCCAACATTAGAGAGCATCCATCGAGCTCTCTCCAGAAGCGTCTGGTTCATGCGTTATACAACACCATTCTGTTGTGGAGTATGCCTTACTGTATGATATCTTGCGATCCTCTCATTCTTGTAGAACTCATCAAAATCAGAAGAGCAAAATTCCAGAACATTTTCAATTGGCAGCCTTTTGATCTTCCTCCCAATTTGATTTTCCACCAAAGCCTTCCACTGCTTAAAACTCTTGACAGCTTCCCTCTTATGCTTCATCATAATCACCCAAGTCATTCTTGAGTAGTCATCAATCATAGACACGAAATATCTGTGGCCTCTTAGAGATTCAACACGTGAAGGACCCAAACAATTAGAATGGATGTAATCAAATGTGCCTTTCGTTCTATAAACTACCTTGGGAAACTTGCTGCGATGTAGCTTTCCAAAAACAGAGTTTTCACAAAATTCAAGGTTAGTGACCCTATGGCCACCAAGAAGATCTCCTTTCGGCATTTACTGCATCTCTCTTTCACCCATGTGACCAAGTCTCATGTGCCATAACTTGGTCAAATAATCTTTAGGAACCTCGGATGATGCAACAGAAGCAGAAACAGATACAGTTGAACCCTGCAATAAATACAGAGTCCCCCGTTTCATACATTTTAGAACCACGTTAAAACCCTTGAAGACGTACATAACTCCACCTTCACCTCTAAACCTGAAACCCTTACTGTCCAACAAACTCAGTGATATTAGGTTCTTCGACATGAGTGGAAAATGCCTAACATCATTCAACATGCAAAATTACCATCATGCTTCCTCAGGTTAATTGAGCCTATTCCAACCGCCTTGCAAATCGAACTGTTGGCCATATAAATATTGCCTCCATCCATCTTCTCGTAAGTCGTGAACCACTCTCTGGGTGGACATATATGGTAAGATGCCCCTGAATCAAGAATCCACACATCATCATTACGTGTTTGTTTAGCAGCGACGGGCTAAATCATCCTTGGAGCTGGTGTTATCTCCTTCAGCAACAGCAGCAGTACCTGCTTTATTTTTCTGTTTCCGCTTCTTCTTCGGACAATCATTCTTCCAATGCCCTGTCTCTTTACTGTAGTTGCAGGTATCATCTGGTTTAGGGCCTTTGGAGCCTTATTTCTTCTTGAATTTCTTTTTCCTCGAATTTTCAAAACCCGTGTTCCCATTCCCACTGACTACGAGCCCAACACCTGATTATTCGTATTCGTACTAGCTGCCATATGACATAACTCTCTGGTATGCAGGGATGATCTAACCTCTTCCAGAGTTACATTGTCTTTCCCAATAATGAAAGAATGCAAAAAATTCTCATACGACAAGGGTAGGAAACCAATAGAATTAAAGTAGCATCCTCACCATCTACTTTAAGATCAATATTACACAATTCTAATAAAATTGTGTTTAATTGATCTAAGCGTTCACAAAGCAACTGATCTTCGTGCATACGCTGACTGAACGGATGTTGCTTCAAAACCAACTTATTGTGAGCGACTTCATCATATACAGGCTCTTAAGTTTCAACCATAAATCTGCCGCAATTTCCTCCTCTGCGACTTCAGTATTGATATCATCTGCGAGACACAGCATGATCGCCGAGTGCGCCTTCTCGTCCAGACTGGCCATCTTGGCCTAGAGCCACGACCTTGCCCTTCTTATCGTTCGACATCAGCGGTGACCACAAACCATGTTGTTTCAACAAGGCTCGCATCTTGATCTGCCATAGACTGAAACTGTTCGTCCCCGTGAATTTGTCGATTTTCACGTTTAACACAGACATCTTTCTCACCAAATTATGGAAACACTAACCGGGCTCTTGATACCAATTTGTTGTAACGGATGCTAGAAAGACAAATAAATGAGAAACAAACAAACACAAATTTACGTGGTTCACTAACAATGTGTTAGCTACGACCACGGGCAGAAGATATGAAATCGTTTATCATGATCAGATGTTCACACAGTACAAAATGACCCTAGGTCAAATAATAGAGCTATATATATAACCCCTAACTGACTGGGCTTTACACTAGACCAAAAATAGTCCTAAATACGGAAGGACTCGAAAAAATTGCCTTAACGGACGCGACAACATTTGACTGTCGCGGTCTCGTTCAGAGCATAGATGCCGCAGCCTTATCCAGACTGAGTTGAACGCGGCCGCATTTAGCACTATCGTGTCTGCTTTCAGAAAACAATTATCACAGCCTTATTCAGGCTGCTTTCGTCGTGGCCACGTTCCATCCTGTTGCGGTCGCATCTTCCACCCGTGTACAGTACAAAAAACCAGGTTCAAGGCATTCCAACAGTAAAATACCTCGGCCCCTGGTAAAATCCTCTGGCAACTTTCCAAATAAAGACCCGCACCTTCGGTGGCATTGTAGAAGTGTGCATAGACACGCGGAAGCATAACAAAAGATTCAGAATAAGAGTTGGTCTACTGAAGACTACTCTAGCCGGAAGAGTTAGTTAGCTTATAGTTAGTATAAGTAGCTCATTAATACTCTTTTCATCATTAATGTGAACATAATTATACCTTGCAGTTATTGTATTGTAAAACCGTTTGCTGCATCCTCTTCATGAGCTTATACACAACATACAAAAGTTCACATTTAATAGGAATATCAAGGGGGGTTGGATGCTCCCTCTTGCCACTCATGTGGACCCATTTTTACTATAGCCTAACGATCTACGAAACCTTAAATTCTGGCGAAATAAATATAATCTACATAGACAGAAAAAAGTATGAGGCTATTTGGAATTGATTATTCTTCTAAAGATTGCGATTAAAATTGATTATTGTTGGAAAATTAAAAGTATAAATCAAGTGATTTTGGATAGAATTTAAGAAAGCATGTATGCTTAAATTACTTTTTTTTTTTTTTTTAGTAATTTGTGTTTTAAAATTTTCAAGAACCACTTAGTTAATCAGGTTGAAGCAACTATAATATACAAGTGACTCCATTTTCCTCATGAATACTTGATGTGCTGATGTTGTATGTCATTGGGAAAGTTCTTCAATTGTTGTTTCTAATTAGATTATTTGGTTTAGTTTGAAAACTAAAATAGGTTCAATTTTGAGAATGCTATGATTTTAGTTGTTTTTGTTGTTGTTGTTTTTTATTATTATTATTATTATTATTATTATTATTATTTGGCTAATGTGATGTTCACGGGACCTTATGTATCCTGAAAATTTTATATGACTGTAATTAACTTTCAAAGTGGAAATGGAAAGATTTTGAAATTGGGGCATAGATAAAAGTCCAAGCTGCGCAGTTGTTGGTTATATTATTTTTTTAATTAATTTATTTTTCATATTCATTGTTTGTGTAGCATGAATATGGTCCATCAAATTATTTGCGCGAAACTTTATTTTTGAATAGAGTCAACTATGATTATATGAAAATTGGATTGAGCAAATACCATTTAATAGCAAATTGGGGAAGTAAAGATCATACTGTAATTGTTTGTTTTTGTCACTTCAATATTTGAATTTGATACTTTATGTACAAACTCAATATATGTGATTTCTGGAGCTTATCAAAGGACTTATTTGAAATTTAATTTCTGAATTTTATTGCTTTTCTTTTAATGGAGCTTAATGCAACGAAAATAAAGCTATATGTCTAAAGAGAAACGTAATTTATAATCTTATCATTACTCCTTTCAACTTATTAATACAATTTTTGTATAATTTTTAGAGTTTGGTTTATATTTATGGTTATTTTTGTTCATTTGTAAAAAAATTCAAATAAATATTTTTGGTGTATTTTTCCCTAAAAGATCTACCTACTTTTATCTTCATCCATGCTAAAGTAAACTCAAGCTAGACATGAGGTAGTTGTGTTTCAATCTTTTTGCAGCCTAATTTATAATCTTCGAAAATCTTGCTGTTCCCAATATGGGTATAGCACCGTGACTCAATTGTTTATGCTCCTTTATTATATCTGAAGTCATACTTTACCCCTAATTACTTGCTAAATTATCACTATTGAAAAGCATGTTAGAGGATGAAAAATTGGATAACCAATTATAAATGAAATGATTTATCGATAATCGATGTCATATCCTTAACTTATATTTGTTTTTGAAGTGCATTACATGATTTTACCACTTCAATCCTAGACCTCCTTGCTCAAAGATAAGTTTTGCCTATCGAATTTATGTATCATTTTGTTGTTAAGTATCAAATCAAATGAATTAGCTTTAAAATATAGTTTTGGGCTATAACGGTTGTCGTTGAAGTCAGTTTGTTAGAAAAGAGAAATGTTTGAGTTGCTTGGTATTCTTTATACTCTTAAGTTTTTGTCTATAACTTCTTAATCCTATTTTAATAATCGTTTCTTGGTTTGGTCTGACAAGAGTTCGTGTAGCTCTAACAATTTCACTAACTATCATATAAAGACTTTAAAATCCACGCCTTCTAAGTGCAAGTAAACCGATGGTTTGATATTGTGATTTGGAGATCATGTGTGCCATGCGAATCTTAATATCTTTTTTGAAGTGTGTGATCAGTGTAAAGTGTTACCATTTGTGGTTACTATTATTTCATAAAATTTGGTTGTATTATAAGTTTTTTCTTCATTTTTTAGGGGTAAAAGGTGTGGAATTTGTTGCTTGCAATAGTCTTGACAAAAACACTAGTATTAAGATCTTAAAATGGTCTATTCAACCGTGTTATTCTTGACAGGAAAAATGAAGGTTAAGACTTTGTTTAAGATGTTGATTAGTAATTATAAAATATGTGGTGGATTACAATTAGTAATGGGTACATTTCTCTTTTATGCTTATATTATTTTGAATGTGAGGAAGGTTTGTTTTTGTTATTCTTTTCTCCTATATGGAATTTTAATTTGTTCACCTATTATTGGGACAAACGCCATTACACCATTTGTAGATGACAACATATTATGTATCTTCCACCTATCTCTTTTATCCAACACTGTTGATTATGGTAACAAGTGAGAATTGGGTTTCACTATATCATCATGAAAATATGATTATGTGAGCTTAATTTAGTATAATAGAATAGCCAAACATATGATCATTGTTACACTAATATGATAGAGTCACCGAGAGAAAACATGAGAACATATTAAATAGAAAAGTTACCAGCCAAGAGTAGCAGTACGAGCATAACTAAGAAATGCATATTGTGGGGTGGTGTTTTTTTTTTTTCTTTTCTTTTCCTTTTTCTATCTGCTCATGAGTTTTGGATGTACCGATATAAAATTTTGAAAGATTGATGTGAGTACCTCTATTTTACTTTTACTAGAATTGTTGGCATTTATCTTTAGTGACAGCCTACAAGCCTTCTATTTGGTTTCTTTTTATATTCATCTTCTAGTGTTTTTAAACAACATAAAATCATGCAATATCCTTCTTTGTAGGAGTAAATCTAACTATAACAAATGACCAGATAGATACACATGTGTTGATATGACTAAATTCAGATCATCTTTCTTTTTCCCCATTTTTTTCCGATTTTCAAGGCAAGCAATTTATTTTGGACAAACTTAAATGTTCCGGCAATATAATCATGAGTCGAAGTTGAAGGTTGGTGATAACACGTTATTATGCATGTATTTAGGTCGATTTAGGATCATATTTTATAGCATATACGTGTATATTTGACCAGCACTTATTAATATTTATAATATTTGGGCCATTTGACGTGTTTCGACTTGTTTTGAAGATAATTAGGTATTTTTATGCCATTTGGATGAAGTTCGAAGGAGAAACAAGTCAAATAGAGTGAAAACCGGCCCAAAGGAGTAAAAACCGTCCAAGAACCGGTCCAAACCGGCCTGAACCGGTCCAGTAGTAAAATAACACAAGAATCGACACGGCCGCGTCAGACCTGCAACACGGCCGTGTCAAAAGTGGTCCACAAAGCGCTGTTAGTTCTGGAATAGAACACGGCCGTGTCACAAAGCAACACGGCCGTGTCAAATTGTTGCTGGAAAAGGGAAATTCACAAAGCAACACGGCCGTGTCACTTAAGCAACACGACCGTGTCAAAAGGATTTTTCTGCGAAGATTTCCTATTTTTAATAGGATTTTGATCTTATTTTCCCCAAGATTCGTTCCCAACTCTATAAAAAGGACCCCAAGCTCTAGGAAAAAGGGAATCAATCAATCACGGAAGAACACCAATTACATTATTCCACCTAGAAGAAATCCTGGAGGACAAGGAAGACGAAGATCATCGAGACGGAGTCATCCGGGTTTAATTATTCTTTTCTTAGTTTTAATTCTTACAATGTTTTTATTAGAATTTTGTATTGAATTATTACTAGGCATGAGTAGCTAAGCTATTCGTGTCCTAGGGTTAGAAAGTAGGGATTATTATGACAATGGTTTAATTATGATTTAATCTATTAATTCCGTTCTTTACGTGTTTTATCTCTATGTTTGTGCTTATAACTGAATTTAGCTTGATCACCTAGATTTAGTAATTTAGTTTAGCAATTCTGCTTCGAGAGGAGGGAATCGTTATCAGACTTAGAACATAGAGCGCAGTTGTCTATGACTGTGTAGGCCGTGGCTTAGGGTCGTTTGGGAGTTATTAGGTTTAATTGACTCGAGAGGGTAATTAGCTTAATTAATCAACGGTTTAATCGCTTCGAGAGAAGGATTAGATTATTGTCGTGCCGCCTAATAAACACTAGAATTGGTAAATTAATAGGTTAATCATATTCAACATTGAATTAATATCCTGAAATCGAAGCCCTAGGATACCTTTTCTCATTGATTATTAGTTCTTTTTGTTTGCCAATTAGTAGTTAAATTCCTCAGTTTTTTGTTAAATTCAACCTTTGAAACTTAGTATCTAGTTAGGACATTCCTAGAGTATTGAGGTATCAAACTACCTAAAATTATTCCTTGTGGGATCGACCTTGACTATAGTACTACACCTACATCCGTACACTTGCGGAACACTAGGTTAGAAACCGACGTGTCAAGTTTTTGGCGCCGTTGCCGGGGAATAGGATTTAGCGCTTAGTTTTTATCTTGAAAAATAGGAGGAAACTAAACTAGATTTTATTTTTTTCGTAATTTTAATTGTAATTTTCGTTTTTTATTTTTGGGTTAATTTTTGTATTACGCGGTAGTTCTTGTTTTTGGTGCTTGCAGGCTTCGTATGCTCACCAGATCAAAAGGGAAAGAAACCCTTCTTCCTTTCGATCCGGAAATTGAAGTGACAGCTCGCAGACACCGAACTAGAAGAAACTCCGCATCTGAGATGGAGAACCCACCACAGCATCCGAATCAGGATGACGCACTTAAAAGAGTACTGACAGCTCTGGCACGGTTGGATGATCGAGTCACGAACATACAGCAGCAGCTACCTCCACAAGGGCCACAGCTACAACAGCAGTACGGCCCAATTCAGATAGACCCAGCTGCAGGCGATGAAGATGACACGCCTATTAGCGACTGCTTGAAGCCCAGTCCAAATCAGCAGGCAGGAGGAGTACAACCTCCACCACTCAATGCCAACAATTTCGAGCTGAAGCCTGCACTAATCAATATAGTGCAGCAAAACCAGTATGGGGGAAGTGCGTTGGAGGATCCGAATGCGCATCTGATCAAGTTTCGCAGACTGGCCGACACAATCAAGATCAATCATGTGCCGCACGAGCAAGTCAAGATGAGACTGTTCCCTTTCTCACTGAAGGACAGAGCATTACAGTGGTTCAATTCACTAGAAGACATCAGAGATTGGGAAGACTTGAGTACTTCTTTCCTGTTGAAGTATTTTCCACCAAGCAAGATGCTCGACCTGCAGAACCAGATCAATCAGTTCAAGCAATTGGACCAAGAGCCATTCGGAGAGGCTTGGGAGCGATTCCGGGATCTTATCCGGAGTTGCCCTCAACATGGGTTCACCAAGAAGCAGCAAGTATGCAAGTTCTACAATGGTCTACTTGCTGCGACTAGAAACCAAGTGGAAGCAGCTGCGGGTGGAAGTTTGATGGAGAAGTCAGTGAGGATGGCATTCTCAATCCTGGACGTGATGGCCAGAACGAGCTACCAATGCTCGAATGAGAGGAACATACCAAAGAGGATAGCCAGTGTCCAAAAAGTCGAGCCCGTCAATAATGAGCCAATTGAAAAGCTCACAGCACAAGTAACAGCATTGATGAGCCAGGTGAATTTGCTAACTAATCTAACGTTAGCACAACAGCCAGGGGGTCCGGAAGAAGTTGAAGAAGTAAAATTTGTGAATCAACGAAACTTCAACAACTTCCAGAACAATCAGCCTCGGTACAATCAGTACCCTCAGAATCATCAGAACTTTTCATATGGGAACGCGCAAAATACACTTAATCCGCCACCCGGATTTGCTGTTACAAATGGCATGATCCATGATGGTAAGAAGCCATCACAAGAAGAGATAGCGCAGTCACAATTTGAAAAGTATGATGAAAAGTTAGCTCAGTTGGAGAAGAAAGTAGATGGGAAATTTATGGAGCTAAACAAGCATATCACTGGGCAAGGGGCAGACATCAAGAGGCTCGAGAACACACTGGTGCAGACCCAAGCTAGCATTGGAGAATTGTCATCAAACATGAGCCAACTAATAAAGATAGTAGGAGCTCAACACAAGCAAGGCCAATATCCGAGTGGTACAGTGGTTAATCCTAAGGAGCACTGCAATATTGTGGAGCTAGAGGAGCATGAAGAGAGCATGAAGGACCAAGAAGCGAAGGAATCAAGCGAGGAAGTCAAAAACATCAAGAAGGAGGAGGTCAATACAATCATAGATAAGAAAATTCCATATCCTATTCTTGATGAGTCTTTTGATTTTTGCTTTAAAAATTCGTTCTTTGCTAACCTTGACCCTTTAGAGCAATCTAGAGCTGTTGTTGTGAAACAGGAAGCGCTAAAGGAGAGAATCCAAGATAAAGAGGAAATCAAGAAGAGGAAGGATGGAAAAGAGACGACGAAGAAGACACCGAGTGGGCCCAAGAAGAACACAACCACAAGCATGAAACCGAGAAGAGCAACAAAAGCAAAAGATCCAGGGAGTTTTACTATTTCTTGCTCAATTGGTAGTCATGAGTTTCATAATGTCATGTGTGACTTAGGGTCTAGCATAAATTTGATGTCTCTTAAGCAGTATAGACAATTAGGATTAAGGGAAATTAAACGGTCCTTTACTACT
Organism: Ajuga chamaepitys; assembly: GCA_958295605.1. Taxonomy (NCBI): domain Eukaryota; kingdom Viridiplantae; phylum Streptophyta; class Magnoliopsida; order Lamiales; family Lamiaceae; genus Ajuga; species Ajuga chamaepitys. The sequence continues at coordinate 33,005,933 of OY282497.1, read as the reverse complement.
ATCAAATTGGCGGATGGATCTTCATTAACGCCGTTGGGAGTAGCAGAGGATGTAGTGGTAAAAGTGCTAAATTTTGAATTCCCTAGTGATTTCTTAGTTGTTGACATGAAAGGGAATGATGAATTCCCTTTTATCTTAGGAAGACCCTTCTTGGCGACTAGCCAAGCACTAATAGATGTACCTAAAGGGGAGTTGGTTTTTCGGGTTCAAAACGAAATAATCACACTCGAAATACATAACTCGGGTCTAAGGGGTAGGCACAATTGTAGCATTATTTACACTACCCTAGCTGCTGTAGAAAATCCTCATGTCCCAAATAGCTCTTTAATCGTTCAGAAAACATCCGACTCGGGGTGGCTAGAAAATGGTTGATAGGAAAAGGACGTCCGGCTGATGACGTAAAACAAAGCGCTTGTCGGGAGGCAACCCGATGTTTATCGTTTTATTTTTATTTCTATTTTTATTATTTCGTTAAGTTTTATGTTTTACTTGTGTTTTAGTGTTTTATGTTTTTAGGAATCAACATGGACGAGTGTTGCAAGAAACGGGGGTCGAAAAGACGAAAAATTACGTTAAAAGAAGCAGAAGAGGCAACACGGCCGTGTCACACTATGAACACGGCCGCGTCATGAAGGTTCAACGCAACACGGTCGTGTCACACAATTGACACGGCCGCGTCAAAATCAGGCCTAGAAACCAATTTTTGGTTCAACAGCAACACGGCCGTGTCGGCCTTATAACACGGCCGTGTCAAAATTAAACTCCAACGTGGAAGTCACACTGGAATGCAACACGGCCGTGTCACACAAACGACACGGCCGTGTCAAAATCGGCCCAGAAACATCAATTTTTGCTCAATTATAACACGGCCGTGTCACAACCTTCAAACACGGCCGTGTCAGTGTCTCAGCAGAAAAAATGAAAAACTCAGAGCGTGATGCGGCGACGGTCGAACCAAGATTTAGGAGGGATTTCAAAACGTCAAAACGATTTGTAAGTTAGCACCAAGGCGTACCACGTTTTTTCCTCCAAACATTGACTTTCAGCCAAGTTGGGGGAGGGGGTAAACCGTGGGACGTCTTGGCAGCTATATTTCTAGTTACCATTGTGCTGATTTTTATTGTTTTGATTGATGTATCGGGTCTGTGAGCCCAGTTATCTGATTTATCGGTGTTGTTGGGTCTGTGAGCCCGAGTTTGATTGCATATTGTTTCCATGTTGAGTCTTAGGAGTTTAGAGTTAGAGTTTTAGTAGTGTTTTAGTTTTTTGAGTCATAAGAATAATAAACCGGGAAATAGGTAACAAGTGAAAAAAATAAAAAGAGAATAATAGGGAAAGATGGATGATGAATAGTTAATAATGAGATGGCACATAATAGAGCATGAGAGGTGTATTGAGCTTGAACTTAGAATATTCAATCAAAATTTACCTTGTGAGAATTTGAGCCTGATTATACTCCAATTTTCGGAGTAATATACTTTCTTTCGGTGTGAATTTGATTGAGTATGTGTACTAGTCTCTAGCACTTCCCTTGAGTCTTTACTAAGAATGTGTCAAGTATATGTTGTAATGTAGGAAATGATCTTAGGCAATTTTTTTTGTTTAAGCCTATTTATTTGAACCATGAAAATTGCCTTTGACCCATAATGGAAAAATTGTCCCTAGTTAGCCCAATTGAGCCTTATAGCCTTATTTATTCATAACCTGTCAGCCGAAACCTTTTGATTTAACTCTTTTGGCCCTAATTGGATTAATCAAGTTAGAGGGAGGAGAATTTGAAGGAATTTTTGGGTGAACAAATTGTGGGAAGGAATGGGAAGTAGGGATATTTTCAAAAGATGAAGGAAATAAGAGAAAAGTGATAGGTAAAATACCAAGAAAAATAGTCTCTCCTAGAAAAAAAGAAAAAGAAAAAGAAAAAGAAAAAGGAAACAAAAAGAAAAAAAGAAGAAAAGTTGTATTATAGAGGAGAGGCTAGAAAATAAAGTGCTTAAATTGTGAATTTGCTTAGAACATTCGGGTAGTCCCAAAAATGTGGTATCCACAGAATTGAAAAGCACTTAAGTTGTATGGACTTGGGAAGGTGAAGAAGTCAACTTGCGGGGTGATTTGCTGAAATTTGAAGAGTGAGGTTGAGTGATTGTATTGAGGGGTAGTCGGGTTAGACGTAACTTGATTAGTCCAATGAATAGTCACTTATATCCAAATGTATCCCACCTTACCTTAATCTCACATTACAACCAAAATAAAGACCTTTTTGATCCTTTGTCACACATATCAAGTACGAGGTCTAGTTTAGATGATTGGCAAGCATATGGTAGACTTTGCATATAATTCAATATGAGTGAAAATTATTTTAGCCTAAACACTTGAGAGATGAGTGAAACACTTACCCGGTGAGGGTTGAATGATTCGAAAGTTCAAAGTCTCGAGATTAGTTGATTTACGCGTTATCACATATGCTCAAGTGATTTGTGTAGCCTAGTTGTTTTAAGAAAAAAATCAGACTGAAACTGAATTCATCGTCTAATCGCCCTAAACAAAATGCATAATCACTTGTCTTCTTTGTGTCTTTTTGTATGATGTTCGGGACGAACAACAGTTTAAGTTTGGGGGAGTTTGATAACACGTTATTATGCATGTATTTAGGTCGATTTAGGATCATATTTTATAGCATATACGTGTATATTTGACCAGCACTTATTAATATTTATAATATTTGGGCCATTTGACGTGTTTCGACTTGTTTTGAAGATAATTAGGTATTTTTATGCCATTTGGATGAAGTTCGAAGGAGAAACAAGTCAAATAGAGTGAAAACCGGCCCAAAGGAGTAAAAACCGTCCAAGAACCGGTTCAAACCGGCCTGAACCGGTCCAGTAGTAAAATAACACAAGAATCGACACGGCCGCGTCAGACCTGCAACACGGCCGTGTCAAAAGTGGTCCACAAAGCGCTGTTAGTTCTGGAATAGAACACGGCCGTGTCACAAAGCAACACGGCCGTGTCAAATTGTTGCTGGAAAAGGGAAATTCACAAAGCAACACGGCCGTGTCACTTAAGCAACACGGCCGTGTCAAAAGGATTTTTCTGCGAAGATTTCCTATTTTTAATAGGATTTTGATCTTATTTTCCCCAAGATTCGTTCCCAACTCTATAAAAAGGACCCCAAGCTCTAGGAAAAAGGGAATCAATCAATCACGGAAGAACACCAATTACATTATTCCACCTAGAAGAAATCCTGGAGGACAAGGAAGACGAAGATCATCGAGACGGAGTCATCCGGGTTTAATTATTCTTTTCTTAGTTTTAATTCTTACAATGTTTTTATTAGAATTTTGTATTGAATTATTACTAGGCATGAGTAGCTAAGCTATTCGTGTCCTAGGGTTAGAAAGTAGGGATTATTATGACAATGGTTTAATTATGATTTAATCTATTAATTCCGTTCTTTACGTGTTTTATCTCTATGTTTGTGCTTATAACTGAATTTAGCTTGATCACCTAGATTTAGTAATTTAGTTTAGCAATTCTGCTTCGAGAGGAGGGAATCGTTATCAGACTTAGAACATAGAGCGCAGTTGTCTATGACTGTGTAGGCCGTGGCTTAGGGTCGTTTGGGAGTTATTAGGTTTAATTGACTCGAGAGGGTAATTAGCTTAATTAATCAACGGTTTAATCGCTTCGAGAGAAGGATTAGATTATTGTCGTGCCGCCTAATAAACACTAGAATTGGTAAATTAATAGGTTAATCATATCCAACATTGAATTAATATCCTGAAATCGAAGCCCTAGGATACATTTTCTCATTGATTATTAGTTCTTTTTGTTTGCCAATTAGTAGTTAAATTCTTCATTTTTTTTGTTAAATTCAACCTTTGAAACTTAGTATCTAGTTAGGACATTCCTAGAGTATTGAGGTATCAAACTACCTAAAATTATTCCTTGTGGGATCGACCTTGACAATAGTACTACACCTACATCCGTACACTTGCGGAACACTAGGTTAGAAACCGACGTGTCAGTTGGCACTTCTATAATATTTTTAGTGAATATAGATCATTCTACTAGATCGTGAAGCAACACTATGCTAGTTATTACAAAATGGAATGAAGGGTTTTGGCAGTAAGTAATGTCGGACAATTGTTGTTAGTTGCAAAAATGTCTTTGACTCTGTTGGATGTGAAATTGCGTTTCAAGTTTCAACATTGACAACATTCTTTAACTTACGCTATGATAATCAACAAAAGTCAAGACCAGTCCCTTTCTCATGTTGGTCTAGGAAAAATACATATATAATCATGACCAACTTTTATGTTGCAACTTCTAACATACAAGGATTGAAGTTACCTTTGAAAAGGATTGAAGATACTTATTTATGATGAGGATGATAACAATTGCAGCAAAACTACAAAGGCGAAAACTCATATACAAAGTATGCATGGATGTTCTTACTTACAACGAGTTGACTTGGTTCAACCACATTAATTTTCATTCAAAAATAAAGAAAGAACGAACCGAAGTGATACTTTTTGCAAGAAAAGTAATATTTTTTAAGAAAAATGTGATACTTTTTAAGAAAGCCTCATTTTCACTAATTCAATTCTTTCGAAAATGCCATTTCTTATGAGCTTTCCATATGAATCACAAGATGTAGTAGGCGATGATGATTCTGTCTCTACTACCTTTCTTAAACCCCACTCCACAAAGTTCCATCCACCATATTTGGAAAGAAGAAGAACCTACCAATCTCTAGCCTTCTCACAAGTGAACAAAAGATGATCTAAAGCCTTACTTTCCATAGTAAGGACCCACATGTACACCCTTCTTTATTAAAGCCTCATTTGTAGGAAGAATTCCATGGAAACGTCTCCTGGTTTTATTCTTCAGACCTATTTTCCATAAATTCATCCACATACACCTAGCTACAAACTTCCCTCTATCAGTACTCTCCAGAAAATCCAATTCAATGTGTGACTTGTTTTAGGATTTGAAAGGCGCACTTGACTGTGAAACATCCATTAAAGTTGAAATGCCAAATGATCTTATCTTTCCTACCTAGGATACTAATGGAAATTTTCAGAATCAAGTCCACGTCCCTAACATTGAAATGTTTTTCCACTTTGCTTCTGTCTCACTCATTTCCACCCTGTTTAATCAGTTCTCTTGCCCATATGATATTCTTGTCTTGATAAGTCCATTGAACTGGAGTAAAGTATGGGAGCTTAGGTAACAATCTAATGGATTTTCCGTATCCAATCTGGTATCTTACCCCCAACTTAAGCACTAGAATGCATTTTACCCACCCTTTCCACAGTCACGAGTCAATGGGTTTCAAAGTGGCTAAGAAAAGTCCACCAGCGGGAAAGTACTTGGCCTTAAGAGCTTTACTAATCAATGTATTAGGGTGAGTGATTAACATCCACAGTTTCTTAGTGATAATGGCTGTTAAAATTAATAAGATCTTTAAATCCAAGGTTGCCTTGCTCCTTTAGCAAAGATAGCAATGTCTAGTTCTTCCACTGTAACTTTTGTCGCGCCTCTTCCTTATTCCCCCACAAAAAATCTATAATTCTACTACCAATATCTCCACTAATCCAATCGGAAGTAAAAAGTAAGACATATCACAGACCGATAAAGCATCTAAAATAGATTTGATCATAACTTCCTTACCCGCCATGCTTAGGAAGACGTTTTACCAGTTGGCTGCAGTGATCAATCCTAGATTCCAAAATTGGGGGTACGAGCTACTATTAACAAAAAAATATGCACAAAAATATAGTTTATTATTTAAATATGATTTCATATATAAAGCCGAACGAATAAAATATACAAATAACTAAGATATTATTTAAAATCTAAATAAAAATTAAATTTATAAGTACAATGGAGTTCGTCAACTCTTCATATTTAGAAGCGATCTACAATGTCATTATCTAAAATCTAAAAAAACACATCTTTCTCCTGGAAGCAGTTTGCTTTGGCTTTTATTTTTTTTGTTTCATAGTGCATCTTCTTTTTGTTCCGCTGATTGGGGGCTGAAAGTTTCTTCTTGTGCAACATTCTCGTCTACGACATGAATTGGGTCAGCAACAATGGTCTCAGCTACAACAGGTGTGTTGGGTATTCACTCAGTTCCGTTCCCTACTGTAGGTACTTGCTACTTATTTGCAGTAGCTTCTCCTTCTTCTGCTACCGCATGTGTATTTACCCTACCTTCTGTACTTCATGGCACATGTACATCAAGTGTTTGAGAGTTAGTGAATGCCTTGCCTATTGTGACCTCTCTTATAGTAGATTCACAACGGTTCCTTGTTGTTGAGTCCTGAATACAACAGATAGAGGAATATTGTCTTCCCTAGGACTCTCTACATCAGCTGGTTGTACTGCTGTAGCCTGTAGGCCCAACAGGTTGCTGTGAATTGCTTCCACGGCCTCTAATAGAAGTAATTATATGCCTATGTAGGTGTTCCAACCTGCTTTGCTGCATCACCTGGTGAACGATTCTTTCCTCTTCTAGGTTCACCTTTTCTTCAGAGTCATCTACACCAAGGCATTTCAAGGGTGATTTTTCTTGGAGGTGCAACTTTCGAACTACACTAATGTGATCACCGAAGTCTCTGGAGGTCAGTTCAGTGATGTCCGTTGACCCTGCCCTGTTGGTGACCCATTATTCTTCTTCACCCAGTCTTCGTACTGTAGAATGGTATGGTACAACCTTCCCCTATTTGAACACCATTTATAATAACTTGGTATCTCTTCATCCACCTCCTCAATGTTATCTTCGAACCCTACTTGAGGAGGTTCATAGGCTTCATCCTCATCATGTGTTCTCGCTACTGCACAAACTTCATCCTCTACTCCTGCATCGGTACGTGATCTTCAACATGGGATGGTACACTTATAGGATGTGGTGGTTGGGGTAATGCTAACGTTTCCTCCCCCAAGGCCTATGGTAACAAAGTACAAGGGAGTGAGTTTTGGTCTTTAGGAGTGATTGAGACATCAACATCTAATCCGGGAGCATTAGGTATTTGCTCTTGCTGTGTAGCTCTAGGATTCATTTCAAGGTCAATAGATGGTGACCTTTGCTATGAGGGTCGTCTTCAGGCTCATCAAAGAGTTGTTTGGTAGTGCACTTCTTGACGTGGGATTTGACCAACCTCCTTCTCTTGTGCTGTAGGGGTTGCACGTTTGCACAAATCTCTTCCACTTTATCTTCTTCCACCGATAAAGGGGAAATACTCAATCTTTTTACAGGTCTCGATCTATGAGTCCTCTTATTGGTTGGTGATTTTCTACCACAACCTTCCGATGACCTAGGGTCATCTGCTTCATTTGAGAAAGCTCTTCCCTCTCTCAGCATCATCAACATATTCTCCTCTTTGTGATTTCTTCACAGGTTCTCTTGTGCCACCAATCCATTTCCCAATGCCTAGTTTTGCCTATTTACAATCCCAACTCCTAGATTGTAAATGACATATTTGAGCACGATCCTATATGATCTACGATCCTTCAACTTCGTGATATCCTCCATGAGCCGAGTGAAGAGATACAGTTGCCAGTTCACCATCTCTTCTTTCTAGACATCCATCATCAACCGGAATCTAGCTAAGTCTCTGCACTCAATGCTTCTACTGAATATATCAAGAAAATATTCAAACTAAGGGATGGATGAGGTCTTAGAACAAGATTTGTGCAATGTTTTTAGCACGTTAGTTGCCTAGGAAAACTCACCAGCATTTAAGTAGAAATTCTCGTCATAAGATTTAACGTCTTCTGGAGTAAGCCCTTCCTTTGACATCTTATAAATTTTGGTGAGTTTAGAGGGGTAATCTGCAAGATCTTACCCTTCACCGTGCATTAGATGGCTGTTGATTTATTGTGTTCAAACACGATTACCTTATCAGTCTGGTAATATTGTCTACCACCTGTTCTTGGTATCTTGGTGGGTGAGCACCAAGGAAGAAAGCCAAATGATTGATCTCCAGTTTCTTGAAGATGGCATCAATCAGTTGTGATTCTCTCTTCTTCTATGTGATCCACAACCGTAGATGGTTTAGAGACACAGGTAAACCACCCCATAACTGGAGTAGATCCCACTTCAGGTGCTTTTCTGCATGGGACAAGCTCGAAAATAATATGAGCGAATCTTTCAATTCTATGATAATTAAGGCCAGGTCTAAGCCTATTGTTTCCATGTTTGAGTCAATCAGAGTAGCTCTAATGAAAATGTTGCATATCAGGAGGGATAAAGTGAGGGCATATCATGGAGAATTTTTCCCTATAGTTGAGCAAATGTTAGAAGACCTAAAAAAGAAAGCATTAGAACATATTGTAGTTTGGAATGGCGAGAACCAATTCGAGGTTGAGAGTCTTTGGGGAGCAAGGTTCAAGGTGCATTTGGGTGAGAGCACGTGTAGTTGTAGGAAATTGGAGTTAAGCAGGTTGCTTTGTGCCCATGCAATAGCTGCCATTTACTACCTTGATTTAAAGTCGGAGGCGTATGCACACACTTATTATCGAAAACAAACCTTCCTCAAAGCGTATAGTCACCCATTTGGTACTTGGACTGGGCTGACATGTGGACAAGCATGGAGTGGCCACCATTGCTGCCCCTATTAGCCCAAAAGATGCCCGGGAGACCAAAACTATATAAGAGGAAACAACAGCCGCAAGAATCAGTTCTTCCTGTAATTAAGAAAAGGAGCAAAGGAGGGAAGAGGAAGGTAGATCAGCCTCTGAAGCTGTCCATAAAGGGCACTGCCATAACATGCTTCTTGTGTCAATTACAAGGTCACAGTGCTTGAGGATGCCCTAAAAAACCGACAGCCCCACTAGCTAGTGCCACCAAGGGTGGAAGAGATATACATGTAACAAGGTTAGAAGCAAGTACAACAAAGTCGAGTAAGAAGGTATAATTTTAATTTCATGTTACTAGTATGTTACCATGTAATCAATTTGATCTTAATTTGCCTTGTATTCTATGTAATCATTTAACAGGGTTCAAAGTGAAAAGCTGCTGCCCAGACTGAAGGATCTTCCCGAAGGGACAATCAAACTGAAGGAGTAACAATGAATGCAAAGTCCCAGAAAACAAGTAGAAATTTGAAAAATTGTAACAAGGTACAGAATGGACTGAAAAAATGCTCGTTAATGTATTTAGAGTTTTTTTTAGCTGGGGTGGATTTCTTTGCTCCTTTTTCTATGAAGATCTGAAGATATTTGGATCTTAGGGTTTATTTCACAGAAGGATGAGAACGAAAAGTCCTTTCTTACTAATTGAGTGAAAGAATATATAATCTTTTACATAGTGTTTTAGAAATGAAATTTGGTTATCTTGGCACGAAATCCGTGCGATTTGGACTATTCAAATTCATGGAAAGGAAAGTTTTCCCTCTCAATGATAAGTTTTAAGGCTCCAGCACACTAATTGTTGTGGGGAAATATAAATGTTGAAATAATGATGCTGCATGCTTTTACTTCTTTAAACATGAGATACTTATAACATTTAAAACATCTTTATGCTTACTCCAGTAAGATTACAATGTATCACCGTGTATTGCTTACAACAACACATGCAATGTTTTAGATTTCTCAGTAAATCACCATATGTTGTTCACAGCTATTATTCGTACAATGTCTCTAACTACAATAAGTGTTCGATGAATCACTGTGTGTAACTTACATTATTCCCCTTTACTCCAATAGGGGATACAACGTCCTATCATTTAGATGTTCCAGTCTACTCTAGTGCCTTTTAGAGAAACAAGCTTTTCCTACAGGGGATTTCCTGCAGATCTAACAAACCCAAGTTGGTCCGAAGCATATTGAAACGAGACTCACACATAGCGTTAGTGAAAATATCAGCTAACTGTATGTTTGTGTAGATCTTTTCAAGTGTGACATCCTTCTTTTCCACATGGTTGCAGATGAAGTGATGCCTTACTTGGATATGCATGGTCCTTGAATGAAGAATTAGATTGTGTATGATAGCAATTGCATTAGTGTTATCACACATTATAGGAGTTTCTCTTGCCAGTATCCCATAGTCCTTCAATTGCTATTGCATCCACAATATTTGTGCACATTAGGTTCCTGTAGCAATGTGTGCTTCTGTTGTAGACGTTGCAAATAGACTGTTGTTTTTTGTTGAACCAGGAGACTAGTATATTTCCAACAAGCTAAAAAATTCCACTGGTGCTTTTACGATCAATCTTGCGACCTACAATGTCGGAATCGGAATAACATTTCAGTTCAAATCCTCTGTCACTTGGATACCTCAACCCAACTGGTACACGTGTTTCGTGCACGCACTTTAGGGCACTTTTAGTGTCATTTTAGTATCAATAATGTGCATAATCACGTGTATTTAGTGCTTTTATACTCTCATGGGCAAAATAATGCGTTTGTGCGATTTTTGTGTTAAAACAGGTGAAAACGGGTCGAAAAAGAACCTCAAACGACCGCGGAGTCGAGGGATCGATCGAGGCAACAAAAAGAAGGGTTAATTGAAGATCTCGGCCGAGACAGGACTCAAATCTCGGCCGAGATGAGTCTCCAGGGCATTTATGAAGAGTTGGGCAGAAAGAAGATCTCGGCCGAGACACACAACAGATCTCGGCCGAGAAATGTTGCCAGAGAATTTCAAAGTTTTTCAATGACCCAGATCTCGGCCGAGATGATACTTAATCTCGGCCGAGATAGCCTTTCGACCCATAAACCCTTGAAAACCCCTTTTCACGTCTCGGCCGAGACACACTCCCGTCTCGGCCGAGATTAAGTACCCTATTTTAAAATCCTGAATGCGATTTTGCCTATTTTCGACTAGCACTTTCTCTCCTTATATATATATCATCCCATTCGAATTTAACCTAACCCTAATAACCTAGAACCCATCCCCCACACATAATCAGCCACTTTTCTCCATTGGAAGCAAGGAAATGGAAGGGGGTTGAAGATCTTGATCTTCAACCCCTAACCTTTGGTTCTTTCTATCATATTTTCATGTTTTCTTTAATTTTCTGTTATTTTATCTTTGTATTAGGTAAAATGGGTGGCTAGCACCCTTAGTTCACTCTTGATTATTGTGGAACCTTGAGTCCAAGACATTTATGTGATTATTACGGTTAATGTTACCGAAAATATTGTGTATTCAAGTGTTTTGTGTTATTTGCTGTTATTGACTCACATTTATGAATTTATTATTGGATTGATCACCCTTTAAGGGATTTGTGAATGTGTTGCTAGAATAGGAGGTCACTATCCGTAATTGTAGGATTTCCGATTCCCGAGTAGCAAACAATAATTATTTATTGGTGATAACACAAAGTTCAACCTCTAAAACCGAGCTTGCGAGTTTTATGTTGAATTTATCTCGTTGTCCTAGTGTTTAATGCATTTGGTGATTGAATCTAAGAGAGCTTTTTCGAGGATTCGGTTAAACTGAATAGGGTTAGTCGAAGAGCTTGTTTTGATTAACTAAGATTAAGGGATAACAAGGCTATTAGAGCTTGTTAATAGCCTTGAGATAAGGGCTAGAATCACAATTGAATAGGGCATTGACAATAGTTACATAAATCGTCCAAGACCTCGGTGAAACATGATCAAGGGTGAATCGTTTTGTTATTTAAAAAACCAAAAACCTATAAAAATCTCTTTATTTGTCTTTGTTTATTTAGGTGTAGTTGTTATTTCATTGACCCCCCACTTCTTTATTGTTTTCTATCTTATATACATTATGTTTCTTCATAATAATAGCTTAACACATAAAAGCAAAATTTGTTCGACCGTTCCTCGTGGGATCGACCCTTGCTTGCCACTCTACTAGTTAGAGTAGTCGGTAAGGTTTAAGTGTATCTTCATACACGATTTAATTTGGTAGTCGGAAACGACGCTACCCAAATTCTGGCGCCGTTGCCGGGGAATGGTTTAGAACGATTTTGTTTTATGTGTTAAGCGTTTGTTTTATTTACATAGCTAGTTGTTTGTTATGTTTATATAAAGAGCATCCGTCGAGCCAACGACGTTAAACAAAGGCGCTTGTCGGGAGGCAACCCGACGGTGTCTTTTAATATTTGCGTTTTTCAAATTCCTAGTTAGTTGTTTAATAAATACCTTGTGGCATATTTGATGTTTTTGTTAAGAAATATGCAGGTATAAATTAGAATAATCAAGAGATAGCATAAAGTGGAGGTGAAGGGGAGCAAAATGAAGGAAAAATGCAGGGGAGGCCATCTCGGCCGAGACATACAACATCTCGGCCGAGACCCACTGTGAGCCAATTGCTATCTTTTGCTTATTTTGGTTATGTTGATATGATCTTTATTGAATTTTGATACCTTGCATATTTTTAGGAGTAAGATTATTTCTGTTAAGTTAGTTAGTTGGTTTGTTAATAATTGGTTGAATTCGACGAGCACCAACTTGTATTCTTCTTTTTCCACAAACTTAGTCCGCAACTAAGTTTGGGGAGAGGTTGAGATTCGTACAAATTGGTAGCTCGAGAAAGCAATTGGATGAATTTAGGAAAGAAAAATGTGGCATTGATTAATGATGAAAAATTTTGACAAATATTTTTGAAAGAAGCACATGGTAGAGTATGATAGACTTGTTGAAACAAAATTGAACATACACTCAAAACTTTTGATCAAAATTGCAACCAAGTGAGTTTTTGAGCCTTAGAAGATACTTCCATCTTTGGAGTAATTTAAACTTTCTTTCGGTGTGAAATTCATTAAGTGCATTTAGTTGTCTCTAGAACTTGCCATAATTCTCTATTTTGCATGTGTCGGTGCATTGTGTGACATTGAAAATGATCTTAGGCAATCCTTGATTTGAGCCTACTTTCAAGCTTGAAAACACATCCTTTTTACCTAATTTGATATTGTCTCTAGTTGAGCCCCTTGAGCTTTTAGCCTCTTGTTTGACAGCCCAACTCTACAAGCCGAAACCCTTTCAATTAGCCTTTGAACCTAATTGGACTATTTGAGTATGAGGGAGGTGGTTGGAAGATAGTCGGGTAATCTACGGGGATTATTGAAGGGTGAAAAGAGATAAAACACTAGGCAAAGAATCGAGAATACTAGTTTCTCTCCAATGTTTGTTTATATTTGTTGAAAAAAAAAAAAAAAAAAAAGAGAAAAATCGAAAAAATCGAAAAAATCAGAAAAACAAAAGAAAAAGTTAGTTGTATATACTCAATTGTTGCTTTTGATTTGGAGAGGCTAGTATTATAAATGCCTTTCGATAGATGTTCTCAAGGTTGTAGAAATTCAAAAGAAAATACACTCCAAGGGAGAATTGAGAAAGCATTTAGGTTGTGGACTTTGTGGTAAGGAGAAGAAATCGATTCTTGGGATTGGTTTACTAAGGAAGTAAAGAGTGAGGTTGAGTGACCATTTTTTGAGGGGTAGATGAGATTAGCTAACTCATTTAGTCCGTTTTATAGTCACTTATACCAGAAATTGGAGAAGAAATCGATTCTTGGGATTGGTTTACTAAGGAAGTAAAGAGTGAGGTCGAGTGACCAAATTTTTTGAGGGGTAGATGAGATTAGCTAACTCATTTAGTCCGTTTTATAGTCACTTATACCAGAAATTTTCCCACCTTACCCCAAGCCAACATTACAACCTATTAAAGACCTTTTTGATTCTTTGTCACACACGTCGGTATACATCGAAGTTTAGATGATTGGCAAGCTTATGGTAGGCATTTTATGCATTTCAATGTGAGCGTATACACTTCCCTTTTGATACACTTGAGAGTCAAGAGATACACTCACCATGTGAGGATCTTAAGTTTGGAGTGTTATATCTCGAGAGTAGTGGATCTAGTCTATCACATATGCTCGCTTTTATCATGATCGCTTACTCTTTCTTATGAAAATTCTGAAATCAAATGCCACTAAACTTAGCCCTAAACACGTGTCCTTTTGTCTTTCTCTTTATTGTTCGGGACGAACAAGTTTTAAGTTTGGGGAGATTTGGTACACGTGTTTCGTGCACGCACTTTAGGGCACTTTTAGTGTCATTTTTAGTATCAATAATGTGCATAATCACGTGTATTTAGTGCTTTTATACTCTCATGGGCAAAATAATGCGTTTGTGCGATTTTTGTGTTAAAACAGGTGAAAACGGGTCGAAAAAGAACCTCAAACGACCGCGGAGTCGAGGGATCGATCGAGGCAACAAAAAGAAGGGTTAATTGAAGATCTCGGCCGAGACAGGACTCAAATCTCGGCCGAGATGAGTCTCCAGGGCATTTATGAAGAGTTGGGCAGAAAGAAGATCTCGGCCGAGACACACAACAGATCTCGGCCGAGAAATGTTGCCAGAGAATTTCAAAGTTTTTCAATGACCCAGATCTCGGCCGAGATGATACTTAATCTCGGCCGAGATAGCCTTTCGACCCATAAACCCTTGAAAACCCCTTTTCACGTCTCGGCCGAGACACACTCCCGTCTCGGCCGAGATTAAGTACCCTGTTTTAAAATCCTGAATGCGATTTTGCCTATTTTCGACTAGCACTTTCTCTCCTTATATATATATCATCCCATTCGAATTTAACCTAACCCTAATAACCTAGAACCCATCCCCCACACATAATCAGCCACTTTTCTCCATTGGAAGCAAGGAAATGGAAGGGGGTTGAAGATCTTGATCTTCAACCCCTAACCTTTGGTTCTTTCTATCCTATTTTCATGTTTTCTTTAATTTTCTGTTATTTTATCTTTGTATTAGGTAAAATGGGTGGCTAGCACCCTTAGTTCACTCTTGATTATTGTGGAACCTTGAGTCCAAGACATTTATGTGATTATTACGGTTAATGTTACCGAAAATATTGTGTATTCAAGTGTTTTGTGTTATTTGCTGTTATTGACTCACATTTATGAATTTATTATTGGATTGATCACCCTTTAAGGGATTTGTGAATGTGTTGCTAGAATAGGAGGTCACTATCCGTAATTGTAGGATTTCCGATTCCCGAGTAGCAAACAATAATTATTTATTGGTGATAACACAAAGTTCAACCTCTAAAACCGAGCTTGCGAGTTTTATGTTGAATTTATCTCGTTGTCATAGTGTTTAATGCATTTGGTGATTGAATCTAAGAGAGCTTTTTCGAGGATTCGGTTAAACTGAATAGGGTTAGTCGAAGAGCTTGTTTTGATTAACTAAGATTAAGGGATAACAAGGCTATTAGAGCTTGTTAATAGCCTTGAGATAAGGGCTAGAATCACAATTGAATAGGGCATTGACAATAGTTACATAAATCGTCCAAGACCTCGGTGAAACATGATCAAGGGTGAATCGTTTTGTTATTTAAAAAACCAAAAACCTATAAAAATCTCTTTATTTGTCTTTGTTTATTTAGGTGTAGTTGTTATTTCATTGACCCCCCACTTCTTTATTGTTTTCTATCTTATATACATTATGTTTCTTCATAATAATAGCTTAACACATAAAAGCAAAATTTGTTCGACCGTTCCTCGTGGGATCGACCCTTGCTTGCCACTCTACTAGTTAGAGTAGTCGGTAAGGTTTAAGTGTATCTTCATACACGATTTAATTTGGTAGTCGGAAACGACGCTACCAAATTTTGCCAACAAACTGTTCCCTTTATATTATCTCAGAATCTGCTTTGCTACTAGGAGATGAGACTCCTTCGGTGTTGCTTGAAAGTGCACACAAACTCCTAAAATGAACACGATGTCAGGTCTTCTTGTTGTAAGATACTGAAGTTGTAGCACCTATTCACTTTTTAGTGAACCGAGTTGCCACTTACTTACCTGGCCAATGTTTTCCTTTTCTTTTCTATTATTAACTTAATCCTTTCTTTTCACTTACTTAACTCTTTCTTTTCTCTTAACATACTTCATTTCTTTTTCTCGTACTTATTTCTCTTAACCCTTATCAAAGTTACTTAGCGTTATCGGAGTTCCTTAGTAGAAGAGAAACTCATAGCCCAAATTGTTCTGAACAGAAACTACACAAAAGAAACATAACATAGTAGGTTAAACCTTAATCATTTATTTCTTAAACTTCATTATTCATCATTACAGACTTAGACCCCTAATCTATGGGGACTTCTTCAAGAAGATTCCCCGACAGAGTCAACATACGCACAACTAAAGTAAAAGTCCTATGAGGCCCCTGGCTACAATCACTGCTCCCTAGCACGACTTGCCAATACCTAAAAAGTGATTATGGGAAAACGTGAGTTTTAGACTCAGTGGATAAAACTGACATTTAATAAAAAAAACTTTAACAATATACATACCTGCTTAGCGTGTTGTGCCTCCTCCCTTAAGTAGGGTTGAACTCTCGACACGTTTGTCCTTTAATCGTTCATTTATTCATACTTCGCATACTGCCTTATCTCGGTCAATAGCCTTATCCTTACTTGCGGCCCTTGTGACTCGCTCATATTTACAAACTTATATATACATTAGGAAATTAAACAACTGTGCTACCCACTTCCGCAGTTTAAGTCTGTGCTAGTGACTGTTGGAACTATCTTTGCCGAAATCCATCTCCGTTTGATACATATTATCAATTAAATGTTATTTTGTTCCTTACTAACCAAGTTTACATTATTTACTGTATTTGAAGTGTTTACTAAATAAACTCTAACTCAATTATGGATCGCTTATTAATTACTTAGTCATTTCCTACTTAATTTATCATATGATTCATTTATCTTGATCTCACTATATCACATCATCATCATCTCCTAACACTTAACTTGATCACATCATAATCATCATCAACATTATAATTTTATCATACTTGTTCATTATCATATTATCATCAATCTCATTATTCTTGTTCTAAGTTCATTTGCACATAATCAGATCATTTTCCTAATTTGTTCCACTTATTACCAAATCACCCTCACTAAATCAATACCTAATTCATTTCATCCTATATGTCGTACTATATCTTTGCATATCGAGGAATCTGTTTTACGGCTTCCACAAGGGAATACTGATTTCAACTTTCTTGAATACCTCCATTGTCTCCTTGTCTTTATTTCTGTCTGGAATCCTCTTCATTTGACTCAGAAACGGAACTGGAGGGGTCGGGACATTGGGTTTTGAAATTCCAGGTGCCGATGTCGAGGTTGAACTAGGGGCCGTGGTCGTGGAAAATGGGTCAGAATGACCCCTGTTACTTGTTGTTTTCCTCCCACAGTCGTGGTGCGTTGCCGTTTTCTTCATCTCTTATCTTCCCTTTTTCAAGTACCTTCCCGCTGCTCAAGACTCCCACGCTGACATTTTCAATTTCGTTCTATGAAGAGCATCTCTTGGTAGGAAAAGGCAGTAGGTGATCAGGAAAGCATGGAGCTAATGCCTCTTTTTGTCTTCTCAACTCCTTAGCAATCTTCCACTTCGGTGTCCGAACATGAACCTCGGCCACTTGGGGAGTTGGTATCTCTTTTGTCCTTGGATTTTCATGCAATTCTTTAGTCTTTGCCTGTGAAGTATACCCGGGCTTTTCAGGCTCTCCAAGTAACTCTTCATTAACAACAACAATGGCACTTACATTTTCGGATTGACCTCCGGTTGAGCTGGTAACTTTCCCCCTTCGGTGTTTTCTAGCCTTGACACGGCAGAGGCGATTTGGCTCATTTGAGTTTCGGGATTGGTGAATCTCGAATTGTTGTCCTTCTGCAGCTGGATTGTACTATTCGTGAGGCTCTTAACAATATCTGAAAGGGATGGGTCCGAAGGATTTGAGTCAACCGGTGCTTTCTGTTGGTAAATTCCCTTTGGGAAGAAGGGACTATTTTGATGGCTCTGTTCTCCCAATTTCTGAACATTCTGATTTTGAGGACCATAGCTGAAACTCGGATGATTCCGCCATCCCGGATTGTAGCTATTCGAATACGGGTCATTTTTCCTTCTTCCCGAAGGTGACCTTGGCCTTTCGTACCAATTGTGATAAGAATTTGCATGGGCCTCAATATCCTCTCCTAGAACCGGGCAATTGTCAATGTTGTGATCTGTGACATGACACACTCTGCACGGTTTAGGGCTAGGCATACTTCCAGCAGCTACTTTTCTTACAAGGATCGTCAACTGATCTAGCCGGTCTTCTATATCGGATCCTTGGGTTCCCTGACTTGACCTGACACTCTCTAGTCCCAAACTGCTGCGTGTTCACAGCCATCTTCGAAATAAGGGCCCAAGCCTCAGTGGGATAATGCCCCTCCACTCGCACTATCGATCATGTTTCTGTCAACTATACACAAGCCCTCATAAAAAAATTGTATCAACAGTTGCTCGGTTATTTGATGTTGAGGACAACTCGACGCAAGCTTCTTAAATCTTTCCCAGTATTCATACAGCGTCTCCCCTTGCACCTGCAGGATACCGCTTATCCCTTTTTGAATATTTGTGGCCCTTGATGCTGGGAAGTACTCTTCCAAAAAGAGAGATTCCATCTGATCCCACGTGGTAACCGAGCCGGCCGAAAGATAGTAAAGCCAATCACGAGCCAAATCTTTGAGAGAAAATGGGAAGGCTCGAAGCTTATTCCATTCATTGGTGACTCGTGTTGGATTCATGGAAGAGCATACCACGTGAAATTCTTTTAGATCCTTATGTGGATCATCCCCAGCCATGCCATGAAAGGAGGGTAGTAAGTTCACTACCCTTGTCTTCGGTTCAAATTGTGTATCAGCTCCAATCTCGGGGAAAGTAATACACAAGGGTTCTTGGTTGACCCTTGTGTTGGCCAGTTCTTTCAGCGTCTTCTCAGGTTCTCGTTCTGCTGCCATTACTTCAGGTTCGCTTGATTCTCCACTCTCAATATCGAGGATTTCAAAAGACTTCCAAATCCCGTCAAGTAATCGAGCTCGTCTTTTTAGTATTCTTTCTTTCTCAATGATATTTGGTTCAAACCAATGCCCTTTGTCTCCTTAGGAGCTAGTGAACATGCATTACACAACCAAAATCACACAAACTAGTAAGTGTCAATTACTAGTTAAGCAATACAATAGATAATTAATATGCTAGAGATGGTGCTTGAAAAGGAAAATAACACTGCACACACCGTTCCCCGACAACGGCGCCAAAATTTGGTAGGTAAGAGAAACAAACGCGTCGTTGAACCGTTTACCCTACAAAATTAGAATATTAATTTGATTTCCGAACTTTCCCGACTTTACTAGGTAAAGTGGTAAGTCCGATTCAATCCCATAGAGAATGATTGAGTAGTGTTGATTCAAATATTTTAAGCAATTAATGATTTAAGTTGGAATAAAAGCAATAAACATAAACACGTAAATGGGGGAGGGGGGAGGTTTGATTGAGTCTAACAACTAAATTCTACCAAGTACCAACTACCAACCTAGAAAAGCAATAGATGTTTTTGGTGTTTTAGATTAATCAAAGGATCAAAGAAAGACAACAAGCAAATATTTTCGGTTTTTTAATATATTAAAAAGGCCTACCCTCGATCTAGTATCCCCTTAAATCCGAATACCTATGGATTATTGTTGATGCCCCAATTTAGTGCAATTTAAACCCTTATCCCACAATCTACAAAGTCTGCTTATGTAAATTGTGTTGTTCCTTAATTGTGGATAAATCTAAGGTCCGCTTATCGATTTATCCCTACCCCAATCAATTAGTGATCCAAAAAAGCTCTTTTCACACTAATTGATATTGGATGATCATGAACTAGAACAATGGGATAAATAAAGCATAAACCTCGAATCGATCGGGTTTAGAGGCCAAAGTCTATAATGCCACCAACGATATCAAGCATTGTTCACTACTAAGGAAGATTGAAGCTTCAACAATCACCGAAAGTGAATTCCAATCTCTAGGAACATACAATAAATGCTTCCTAAAGGGTGATCAATCCTAAAACAAGCATCTAGGCATGAGACAATTCAAATAATCATTATAGAACATTTAAATTGCATAAAAAGGGTAACAAGAAAAGCCAATAATCACATATTTATCTTCAATCAAGGTTCAACATGATCAAGGGTAGAAAATGGGGTGCGACTCACCCATTCTACCCAAAACTAACAGAAAATTAAAGGAAATACAAGAAATCATGAAAATAGAATGATAAAACCCAAGATTGATCAATGGGGAAGATGAGATGACTCCTTCTTGCCCTTCTCTCCTCCTTGGAAGTGATGGTGACTGAAAAGTACTCCAAATTCGTGCCAACGATTAATGGGAGGATATATATATAACAGAGGAATGTGCTAGTAAAAAATAGGTAAAATCGTGTTCAGAAATTTAAAACAGGGCAAAGAATCTCGGCCGAGATGCAAATGTATCTCGGCCGATATGTGAAAGAGGGATTTTTAAGCTTGTGCATTGAGGGTTGATCTCGGCTGAGATGCAAGTGTGTCTCGGCCGAGACGTGAAAAAGAGACTTTAGGGATTTTTAGGGCTTGAATTATCTCGGCCGAGATCTTGATCTCTTGAATTTCTGATTTTCCCCTGGAGAGTCTTCTCGGCCGAGACGCAACACTTGTCTTGGCCGAGATCTTCAGTTTCTCAAAATCTCAGGATTTCCCTGGGGAGTCATCTCGGCCGAGATTTGCATCCTGTCTTGGTCGAGGTCAAACTTTCAGCCCTGTCCTTTGTTGTCTCGATCGTTTGATGCTCTTTTTCGATCCTTTTGCACCTGTTTTAACACATAAACAACAAAAACACATTATTTTGCTCATGAGAATACAAAAGTACTAAATACACGTGATTATGCACATTAATGACATTAAAATGGCACTAAAAGCTCCTTAAAGTGCATGCACGGGACACATGTACCAGCTACACATGAATCGAAGGCCCTACAATTACGGATAGTGATCCCAATTTCTAGCAATACATTTATAGACTTCCTAAAGGGTGATTAATCCTAAATTCAACTCATAAATGTAAGTCAATAACAACAAATACAATAAAACATTTGAATACATAGTTAAAAGGTATCATCAACCGTAATAATCACATAAATAATGTCGACTCGAAGTTACACATTAGATCAAGGGTAGATATTAGGGTGCTACTCACCCATATTAACTATTACAAGCAGAAAACTGATTGAAATGCAAAGAACCATAATACTAAGATAAAAGAACCCAGAAATTGTGATTGGAGAAGATGATCTTCAATCCTCTTGCCCATTCCTTCTTCTTGGTGGAATGACGACTGGAAATGGATGATAAAATGGCCCAAAATAGGTTAGAATTCGAATGCGAGGTTACATATATAGGGGAGAAGTTGCTAGTGGGTTTAAGCAAAAACGTGTTTGCAGTTTTAAAACAGGGGTTCGGATCTCGGCCGAAACACAAGTTGGTCTCAGCCAAGATGAACAAAATAGGGTTTCTTCCCGAAGGCTGGCCTCAGCCGAGGTATGTACTCGTCTCGACCGAGGTGGTGAGAAGGGGGTTTTCAGGGTTTTGGGTTTATGGATCACCTCGGCCGAGATCAGTGCTTCTCTCGGCCGAGGCCTTGAAAACTTGAGAATCTTCATTTTTCCCTGGAAGGTTGTCTCGGCCGAGATCAGTGTTCGTTTTGGCCGAGGTCTTGAGCTTTAAGTTTCCCAATTCCCCTGGATAAATGTCTCGGCCGAGGTCTTGAGCATTGATTTTCCCAATTCCCCTGGATGAATATCTCGGCCAAGATCTGTGTTTATCTTGGTCGAGATGCTCCTTCAGCCTTGTCCTCTCTTTACTTTGTTCGATCCGTCAACTTTGCGATCTCTAATGCTCGTTTTTAGTCTAATTGTACCTGTTTTGAAACAGAAACGATTTGAACATATTAATCTGCTAAATAAGAAATAAATGCCCAAAATACACGTGAATATGCACACAATTATAACTAAGATGGCACTTAATCAACCTAAAGTGCGTGCATGATCACATGTACCAGTAGGTTACGAAGAATGATGTTTTAATTTTTACCTTTTAATTCTAGACTCCAATTCATGTGTTTATCTGTGTGTTTGTTTTATTCTTATGATTTAGTTTGAATTGAACACTTAAGTTAAATCTAAAAGTTTAATAGTTTCGGTCTGGGAGGAGGAAATTGTTAATAGATATACAACACATAGCGCGATTATCTATGATCGTGTAGACTTTGGTTAAGGTCTTTTGGAAGTCTTTAGGTTTAGTCGACTCGGGAGGGTGACTAAGTCTAATAGATCAAAAGTCTAATCACTTTGGGAGGAGGGTTAGGTTTACTTGAGTGCTGCCTAATAAACATTAAAATTGGTTTAAGATATGCTTTAATCCATGCAAGTCGTCTTTAATCATTAATTCTCTATTGTCCAAGTTATTTGTGGCTTATTTAGTACGTTTAAGTAAATTAGTATTAAGTTTACAACCAACCTTCATCAATCTAATCTATAGTTAGGAGAGTCTTAGAATATTCGGAGTATCGAACTACGAGCATCAGTCCCTGAGGATCGACCTTGACTACCACTACCTACACCTACACCGTATACTTGCGGAAAATTAGGGTTAGGAAAACGACTGTCAAGTTTTTGGCGCTGTTTTCGGGGACTGGTTATAGTGTCTTAGTTTTTATTCTGCTAAATAGGACAACACTGGACTATAAATTAATTTTTTGCACTTTAATTGCAGTAATTTATTTCTGTTTTGTTTTTAGTTATTTTTCCTTTTACCCTGAGTTTATTTATCTTTGTTTTCAGGTAATGCATGCATACTAGGTCAAAAGGGAAAACACATCTTATCCCCTTTGATCCATAATTTGAAGCGGCTGCCAGAAGAAATAAAGTAAAGAAAAAGTTGACATACGAGATGGCTGACCTACCACGAGACTTGACTCCAGAGTAGGTGATCCAGAGACTATTCTAGATGAAGACATCTTTGGATAACATAATGACTGCTTTACAATAACAACCACCACAGCAGCAGAAGTTGCAAGCTCAGGATGATCCTTATGAAGATATGACATCGATAAATGATTGTCTTCGACCTTTACCCAATTAGACCGTCAGAGGAGTCCAACCACCACCGCTGAATGCTCATAGCTTTAAACTGAAGCTAGCGTTGATTAACATAGTCCCATAGAACCAATTTGGTGGAGGAGCACTGGAGGACCCCAATGTTCATCTGAATAAATTTCGTAGACTGTCTGAGACGATAAAGATCAATCATGTGCTACATGAGCAAGTTAAGTTGAGGTTGTTCCCATTCTCATTCAGGGATAGAGCACTCCAGTGGTTCAATTCATTGGAGGATGTCACTATGTGGGAAGATTTGAGCACGAGGTTTTTATTAAAATATTTCCCATCGAGTAAGATGTTAGAGCTGCAAAATAAGATCAACTAGTTTATGCAGCAAGATGAAGAGCCATTTGGCGAGGCTTTTGGAGCAACTCCGGGATCTTCTCCGAAGTTGCCCTCAACATGGGTTTACGAAGAAGCAGCAGATCTGTAAATTTTATAATGGGTTACTTGCATCCGCAAGGGACCAGGTAGATGCAACAGCAGGGGGTAGTTTAATCGAGAAGAGTGTACAAGCTACATTTTCTATTTTGGATGCAATGGCTAGAACGAGTCACCAGTGACCGAATGAGAGAAATCAGCCAAAAAGAGAGGCTAGTGTGACTAACTCCGAGCCAAATGAAACATTTATTTCTTAGTTCGCCGCATTGAAAAATCAAGTGAGTCTGTAACTAGTTTGACTCTAGCTCGGCATACAGACCCACCGTCACAATAGTCATCCGAAAAGGAACAAGTTGAAGAAGTGAATTTTGTAAATCAAAGAAACTTCAATAACTTCCAAGGCAATCAGCAGCGTTACAATCAATATCCACAAGGTAAACAGAACCATCCAAAATTCACTTATACCAAATGCCAATAGTTCACTTCAACCACCACCAGGATTTTCTGTCACCAATGGTATGATTCATGATGGAGAAAACCCAACTCAAGAGGAGTTAATAAAGTCACATCTATCAAAATATGACGACAAGTTAGTTTAATTACAGAGAAAAATTGATAGCAAAATCATTGAGTTGAAAAAACAGGTGACTAGTCAAGGGGCGGATATCAAGGAGGTTGCAGTCAATGTGACTCAATTAATACAACTCATAGGATCACAACATAAGCAGGGGCAATTTCCCAGTGACACTATAGTCAACTTAAGGGAGAAGTTCAATGCGATCTACTCGATGGATGAGACTGAACATGAGAGCCAAAAGCCACTTGAAACCAAAGATTGGACTAATCAAAAATCAAGAGGAGGAAGTCACCTTTGAGGTTGCTCTTGAGCTATCGAGAAAATGGACGAAGCCAAAAAGGATCATAATTGAAGATGGGCCTAAATACATACCTCCTGTCCCATTTCCTCAAGCACTTTATAAAAGGAGGAATGGACTAATTCGCATTGAACGTGATAAGCTGGCAGAGTAACTTGAAGCAAAGAAAAAGTTAGAGAAAGTCAAAATCGCCAAGAAAAATGAGGAAGTTAGCGCTATCATAGATAAGAAAATTTTACCTTCTTTTGTTGATGAATCGTCTGAATTCTTTTTATATGATACATTCTTTGCAAACCTTGATCCTATAGAATGAACTAGTACATTAACGGTGATGCAGGAAAAACCAAAGGGGAACATTGAGGAGAATGAGGTAATGAAGAAGGCTCCAAACCGACTTGTAGGGAAAGCTGACTATACACAAGAGGAAAAGAAGAAGAAACTCGTGAGTCCCAAAAAGAGCAAAAACACAAGTATCCACCTAAAAAGAGCAAAGAAAGAAAATGACCCAGTAAGTTTTTTTTTCTATTTAGTAATAAGTTCCAAAATATGTTGTGTGATTTAGGGTCGAGTATTAATTTGATGCCTCTTAAAATATATAAGCAATTAGGAATAGAGGTAGTGAAGCAATCCTTTATTACTATTCAATTGGCGGATGGATCCTTACTATCGCCATTTGGAGTAGTAAAGGTTGTGCTGGTAAGAGTTGAAAATTGTGAATTCTCTAGCAACTTCCTATTTGTTGATATGCAAGGGAATATTGATGTCCCTTTCATCCTAGGTTACCTTTCTTGGCGACTAGTCAAACTGTAATCGATATGCCAAAGGGAGAGTTAACTTTTCGTATTTAAAACGATACAGTCACACTCCCAATATACAATAGGTCGAATCTAAGAGGAAAACGCAAATGTCGTGTCGTATATATTGTCTACCAAAAAGCCCAAACTGGTGTAGGGAACCCAAACTGCCAAATAGAACTTTAATAACTCAAAATGTATGTAAATCTGGTTGGTTGGAATTCGGCTAATAAAACACCGAAGAGATCATCTGACTGAAGACATGAAACTTAGCGCTTGTTGGGAGGTAACCCGATGTTTACTGCTTTTCTTTAAATTATGTTTTTATTTTAAGTTTTATGCTTTTATGTTTGTTTTTAGCTCTTTTTGAAGTTTTAGGAACCAACATGATGCAATATTAACAAATCAATGGACTGGACTCGCGATAACAAGAAACGGGGATTGAAAGAAGGAAAAAAACAAAGAGTTTGCTAAACAGGGGCATCGCAACCGTGATACTATGGATCACGGCCGTGTCAAAATGGGTCTACGAAAAGCGATTCTCAACTGGGGAATCATCGCGAATGCGAAAATGTGGGTCGCGGCCGCGTAAAAAACGACCGAGATAGTAAAATAAACTGGCGAACCATCACGACCGCGATAAAGAGGTCTCACGGCCATGCCAAAAACAATACAGAAAACCCACTTTTGGGTTAGGGCTGTCGCGACCACGACGAAACATCAGGTTTAAAATCGCAAAGAGCCAGGTTTCATCTTCATTTTTACTTCTCCTAGCTTTCGCGAAACACACACCCACACACTAAAGAATCCAAGATTATCATCTGAACACCATATAATCACACAGAATCACTAACAAACACAAGCACACACGAATATTCATCAATTTCACCAAGAAATTTCGGATTGAACGAACCCAAGTAAATGAACTTCGGGCACTTCCAATTTTCGACTTTCGGCTAAATTTCTCTAGTAAGTATGTCTAACCCGAGCTTTTCTTTTGTACAATTAATTTTTTATGCTTAATTATCATTAAAGTTCATCGATTTGGAAGTTTTGAAGTGTTTGTATATGAGTTGAACTGATTTTGGCACTTGTAGTGCATAATATGAGATAGGTTTGATTGGGTCGTATATTTTAGACATAATTGGTGTGAATTGATTATGAAATTGTGTTGTTGATGTTGATGGAAATGGGTTTGAAGCAACAAGATTACAATAACATGTTATGTTCATTGAGGAATTTTATCGAGCATGTAATGAGCGAGACTACATAGTACCTTTCGCTTAATTGTGTTACCCCTTTGTGTTTCTATATGTGATACGATGATGAATAGAGTATATTTTACATGTTTGATGTTCATATAATTCGAATTTCACCAAAGTATTGTTTGAATTAAAGAAATTAGATGCTAAACATAAATTGAGGGTTAAAATTGAGTAATTTTGCTAATTGTTGTTGATTATGTTCATAAAAAGGAATGAGCTACTCTGTGAGATTCAATTAGGACTAAAAACAAATCTTTGTTTGAATAGAATTTATTGAATGATAGAAGATAGTTTATGATTTATTGAACTTTATTGAGTGTTGAGAATTTGATTTATTGAATTAGGTGTGTGTAGGTTCACCAAAATGGCTCCTAAGAAAGCAAGTTCCAGCCGTGTTAAGGGCAAGAAACAAGTCATTGAGGATGTTGCATCACCGAATCCAAACGACAGCGGAAGGCTATTCATGTTCACGTTGAAGAGAGAAGAGCATCGTAATCGATTTGATCATCTTCGTCAGTGCCAAGTTGTAGCTACACGGTTTAGCAATGACGAGCTCACAAGACCTATGGGGATACACGAGAATATAAAAGTTTTGCTTATAGCGGGAGGTTTGCACAAGTTCATGTGGGTCAAGCTAACATATAAGAGGCTCACGATGGAATTTATGAGCACATGTGCCATCAAAGTGGCAAGTAACCAGCATGATGGTCGACCTGATAACATCACGTTTTAGCTAATGGGCAAGCAATGCACATTGACATAAGCCCAGCTGGATAGGATATTCAGCTTCCCTAGAGCTGACATGGACAACCCACTCGAGGTATTCAATATTTAAGAATTTTGAGGTCTACTGGCAGCTGATCCTCCACTTTTGCAACCTCAGAGATATGTGGTGAATGCTGCCAAAGCCACCTGGATTAGAAACCCAATGATACGCTACCTTCAGAAAATGTTGGCTCATAATTTATTCACGAGAAAAGAGATGGGTGCCATGAGACAAGCTGAGCTTCAAATAATTTGGAATATGGGCATAAGGTTGATAATGCTAAATTATTGATGGAGCACTTTGAAAATGTCATCCGAAAGTAAAAAGACAGCATCATGATTGGAGGGTTGATCACACCCATTGCTGAGTCCTTTGACGACATTTCTTTAGAAGACATGATATCGGTAAAGGGTGAAGTCCAGTTCACTTGGGAGCTTTTGGAGAGCATGCAAGTTGTAGTGATGGGGGAAGATGGAAAGGTTCCATATGTCTATAAAAATGTGTGGCCATATATACGGCTCCCCTACATGGAGGGAACGGCCGTTGCAAGCACCCCTGATACTCTTAATTTTACCATGTCCTCTGACGAACATCTTTCTTATTCTCAAATGCCGGACTCAGTGGTGTTTCAATCTTGGCAAGCAGCTGAAGGAAGTAGCAAAGCCCAACCATCCAAGAAGAAGAGGTCGGCTACCACTGTTGCATCCTCGTCCGAACAAAATGAGGACGTCGAGGGGCTAATCAAGTCTTCCAACATGACGTCAAGCTATATCAGGACGAGGTGCAATCACTTGGCACCCGAATGGAGAGGTATTAAATGGATGTACGAGGGGCGGTACAGACAAATCAACATCGAACTGACCGATCAGCGGGTCATTTTGAACACCCTCCTCGAACGAAGCAATGAAGAGTGTACATAGCGACAATAGCAAGACATTCGATGGGGAATGTTGGCTCAATATTGGGATCAGCATGGCTTCCAACCACCACCGCCACCACCACAACAGACCGTGAGTTAGCACCAAGGCGTACCACTCTTTTCCTCCAAACATCGGCGTTCGGCCAAGTTTGGGTGAGAGGGTGTACTGTGGGACGTCTTTGCCGCTAGTTATCTTTTAGTTGTTGTTCCTATAGTTTTGTTTGTCATTGCTTGTTTCATTTGTCTGCTTCGTTCATTTACTTGCTGCATTTCAGTTGATCATAGGGTCTGTGTGCCCACTTGTTTGCTTTGGTTGGAGCTATTGGGTCTATGTGCCCACTTATTTGAGTTTATTGCTTAGTGATAGTCTTTATTTAAACACTTGAGAGATGATTGAAACACTTATCCGATGAGGATAAAATTGTTCAAAAGTTTCAAGTCTCGAAAGTAGTTGATAAATGCTCAAGTCTGTTGTATTGCCTGGCTTTTTGAGTAAAATCAGTTTGAAACTACGTTTGTCATCTCATCGCCCTAAACATACGCCTAATCACTTGCATCCTTGATTATTTTCTTTTTCCTTTTTTTTTCGGGACGAACAACAGTTTAAGTTTTGGGGATTTTGATACACATTAATTATGCACGTATTTAGGTCGATTTAGAAACATATTTTATAACATTTACATGCATGTTTGGTCGAGATTTGTTTATATTCATCACATTGGTCCATTTAACGCGTTTTGACTTGTTTTGAAGGTTTTTAAGTGGTTTTTAGGTTGAAAATTCGTATTTTACAACTATGGGACGAAGGAACAAGTCAAGAAGGAAAAACACCGATTTGTACCAGTCTAAAATGAAGTTGGACCGGTATAAACCGTCCCAACCACGCAGCTATTGGCCGCGGCCGAGACAAAAGATGCTTGGAAAGTGAAAGTAAAGCTGGACATGTATCGCGACCGCAACAAAACTTGTTCGCGGCCGCGACAAAAGCCAATGTTTGAGCCTATTTTGAAAATGCATGTCACAACCGTAACATGACTTGCTCGCGGCCGCGACAGAAGGCCGATGTTTGAAGAATGGCCTACTTCAATTAGGATTTGGATCCTTCTTCCCATGATTCATCCCCATCCTTATAAAAAGGACTTCAAGCTCGAGTTTTATGGGACAATCTGATATACTTACATACTTGGAAATGCTTGGAAACAAGAATAGAAGATCAAGGAGAAACACGATGAAGATCGACGATTGAAGATCCGTGTTTAGTTTGTTCTTCTTTTGTATTCAATTTTGAATGACGTTTGTCAATGAATGTTTATTTGATTTAAATACAATTATGAGTAGCTAAACATGTTTGTTTTCTAGGAGTAGAAAGTAGGTTATGAAGAATGATGTTTTAATTTTTATCGTTTAATTCTAGACTCCAATTCATGTGTTTATCTATGTGTTTGTTTTATTCTTATGATTTAGTTTAAATTGATCACTTATGTTGAATCTACAAATTTAATAGTTTCGCTCCGAGAGTAGGAAATTGTTAATAAACGTACAACACATAGCGCAATTGTCTATGATCATGTCGGCTTTGGTTAAGGGTTTTTTGGGAGTCCTTAGGTTTAGTCGACTCGGGAGGGTGACTAAGTCTAATAGATCAACAATCTAATCACTTCGGGAGGAGGGTTAGATTTACTTGAGTGGCATCTAATCAACACTAAAATTGGTTTAAAAGTCTAAAACTTTAGGTTAAATTATACATCAGGATCGTAATTGAAATCTATACCCTAGGATACACTTTAATCCATGTAAGTCATCCTTAATCATTAATTCTCTATTTTTTCCAAGTTAGTCGTGGTTTATTTAGTACTTTTAGGTAAATCAGTATTAAGTTTTACAACCAACCTTCATCAATCTAGAGTCTAGTAAGGAGAGTCTTAGTATATTCGATGTATCGAACTACGCTTAGCGTCAGTCTCTGAGGATCGAGCTTGACTACCGCTACCTACACCTACACCATATACTTACGGAAAATTTGGGTTAGGAAAACCACTGTCAAGTTTTCAGCACTGTTTCTAGGGACTGGTTAATGTGTCTTAGTTTATATTTTGATAAATAGGATAACACTAGACTAGATATTAATTTTCTGCACTTTAACTTCAGTTATTTATTCCTATTTTGTTGTTATTTATCCTTTTACTCCGAATTTCTTTATCTTTGTTTTCATATAGTGCATGTAGATAGAGAGATATATATCTAACCTTCCTTATAATAATTCCCACAAATCAAAATTTGAACATTAGAGTTCGGAAGATGCTCCTCCTTATCATTAATGGTATATGACAAGAGGAACACTTGCGCTAATCAATAGGGCTTTCAACCTAACCCCT
Organism: Ajuga chamaepitys; assembly: GCA_958295605.1. NCBI lineage: Eukaryota > Viridiplantae > Streptophyta > Magnoliopsida > Lamiales > Lamiaceae > Ajuga > Ajuga chamaepitys. Next base: position 32,975,555 of record OY282497.1, on the reverse strand, counting down.
CTTGTAGATTTTATTTCCACAATGAACATAAAAATACACTAAACTTGAAAATTTCTTATATATCATTGCAAAAGATGCTAAGAGAAGCAAGATTGATGGAATGTGGGACCCGAATTGAGGATAAAAGGCATAATATTTGTCAATTAGAAACAAAATATAGGTTTAGTGTAGAGAGCTAATGAATTGCAGGAACATATTTGTAGTTCTCCTTACCAGTAAAATGGATGATGACGGTGGGGAAGATGTTGTCAACGATGGAGAAGACGCACCAACGGATGAGAAAGCGAGAGTAGTAGTGAAACTTCAAAAGAGAAAGCGGGAAAGTCCAATGACAGATGAAGAAACTCTTGTTTTGACATTTGAAAAACTAGGATTATGATTTTTATTTGGTATTTAAAAAGTTATAAAATAATTTCATTAACTTTTTGGTGGCTTTCGAAGGGAGATGTTCTACAAGGTTTTTTCAAGAGCTATTTAGTGATAATAAACTTCTTTATTGAAATTATTGCTCGCCATTATTTTAAGTTTTCAATGAGAGTATTATTTTTACTACTCACTAAAAGCATCTATATCACACTTTCCGTGAGAATATTTTCAAACTCTCACTAGTTTTTATCATTAAAAGTATGTTTCCTTGTAGTGTAGTGCCCCAATATTCTGTAATCTTTGTAATAGATATGACTAATTCTACTTAGGAATAAGTCCTTGCATAAAGCTACATCAACTCATCAGGCAACATACAACAAGTACTGTAGGAAGATGATTTTAGAGGTTGAAGATAGCAAAAAGAAAGGTTTACGTGGAATTTGTGTACAACAAAGACTATTGTAGTTCGATCCACTTCATGACAAAACCAGGATCATATAGGGAAGACATGTAACAAGCAGGTCAGCAGAAAGGACTTCGAGTAAATGTCATCGATCTCAATATTATAAAATATAGCCATTAGAGACAAGAAGGATCCTTGTACTGACTATGCAATAGTGTGAATACACGTATCCTGACAAAAGCAGAAGTTATTCTATAGATTGATTTGTTATGGATAGGGATGTAATCAAACCAAACTGTTCGCGAGCTATTCGGGTTTCGGCTCGAAAAAATATTCGTTCGGGATCGTTCGTTGGCCTAAACAAACCGAGCCCGAGCCTAATTTCGAGCTCGACAAAATTTTCGAGCCGAACTCGAGCCTGCAAGTATTTGGTTCGTAAGCTCGCGAGCCTGTTCGCGAACTCAGGCTCGCGAGCCGAGCTTACGAGCTGGCTCGCGAGCCAGCTCGAATATATATATATATATATATATATATATATATATATATATATTTCAAAAATATATGTGTCAATGGGATTTAAACTCTAGACTATTTAAAATAAGGCAGAGGTTTTATACTACCAGGCCAACTATGACTTTTAGTAAATGTTTTCATTTAGAAACTGAGCTTAGTCTATAAACGAGCTTTGTTTTCGTGACTCTCGAGCTTTATTACAGGTTTCACGAACCTGACCTCGAACTATGTTATCGAACTTTTCACGAATCCGAGCTCAAACTATGTTTTCGAGCTTTTTCGAACCGAGCTCGAACTTAAGTTTGCTTTATTATGTTATCGAGCTTTTGCCGAATCGAACTCGAACTATTCGCGAGCTTGGTAATTATATAACGAACCGAACTCGAACACACTTTTATAAGTTCGAGCCGAACTCGAGCCGAACTCGAGCCCACTAAAAATCAAACGAGCCGAACTCGAGCCTGGTACTGTTCGACTTGGTTCGGCTAGTTTACATCCCTAGTTATGGATATTAATAAATTTAGGGTTCGATTTAACTACTATATATTATTTAATCATATCTTTGAATGGGCTTGTTCTTAGGTATGCTAGCTATTAGAATCTATGGGCCGCTAATTATGTTGTTTGGGCTCAACTATTGCAATACTGGAAATTACATTAGTTAAACTCTTCGTATAGTAAGGGAGAAGCTACAGTACAAAGAGAGGTTCGGGTATATTTAACCTTTTGTTATGACAACATGATTGCCTGTGCTCCAATATCACATTAATGCTCTCAAGCTCTATAACGGAAGAGGCGGTGGTATATTCAAGCTTCATGTAATAAAGATTAACTGAAGCCAGAGTTGATACTTAACTGTAATACAAATGTATTGGTATTCATCACATGATTTTGCCTACTCTCCAACCCTATGTTGAAATAGATTAGCCTTCGGGTTAATCCAACCACGAAGGGTGACATTTCTAATATTGTAGCCTTCTCCAGCCACCTTTTTGGTGTTCACATTCCTTCCACTATGAATTCCATAATTAATCAATTTAATTATCGCAATACAATAGCGTCTTATTGGAATGGAATTTGGTTTATCTTATTGTGAAGGCTATGAACTTTCCCCCAAGCTTTTTGTGATCTTATCTTTACTTGTATTTCTTTTGTTGGATTTAGTTTCTTCTTAAATGGCAGATAGTTTGGGTCACTTACAAACCCCCCCCCCCCCAAGAGGGATACGACGTTTCCTTTTCGCCATATCTTTTTATCTTTTGTGCAGATATGTTTTTCATGCATCTTGCATGATCTACAAACTTGCAATCAGATTTAAGGTATCAAATCATGAGTAGTGTTCCTATGGTATCTCATTTATTTTTGCAGACGACGCCTTCCTTTTTTTTGGGGGGGGGGGGGGGGAGGGGAAGGGGGGAAGGGGGGGCAGCTACTATTAGTGAAGCGGAGAAGTTAAATTTTTCGATTCAACTCTATGAGTGAATATGAGGACAAAGCATAAATCTAGAAAAATTGGGTATTCTTTTTAATCCTAATACTGATCCTCAGACAGCGGCAGATATCTGTAGAATTTTTTACATTTGGAGGGTGGAGTCTCATGCGAAGTAGTTGGGCCTTCTTTCTACGGTCGACAAGAATAAAAAAGAGATCTTTGCACATATCTGAGATAAGAGTTGGAAGAAATTTTCTTGGTGGAAAGAAAAAATGCTTAACAAAGCTGGGAAGGAGGTATTAATTAAAAGTCTTGCACGCTCCTTCTGGTGGGGCTATGGAGAAGGCCAGCGAAGAATGAGATAGGTTTCTTGAGACTTAATGTGTCATAATAAATCGCTTGGCGGCTTGGGTTTTTGGAAGTTAAAGGTTGTTAATATCTCTATGCTTAGTAAGCAAGCATAGAGACGTTTGACTCGACCAACATCTCTTCTTGCCTGCATCTACAAAACTAGGTATTTAACATTGTGCAAATTCTTAGACGCGAACCTCGGTAGTTCTCTAAGTTTTACTTGGTGAAGTATCTTAGAGAGACACCGAATCATGCTCCTTGGCAACAGAAAGCTTATTCGCTTTGGTAATCAAACTAAAATTGGATGGACAAATGGTTCCCAATAGCCCCTTTATTTTTTATCAACTCTACACCATCTATTTTATCGGCGGATGCTTTGGTAAGCTAACTTTGACCCGTCTATGGCTCGTGGTGTGAAGAGCTAGTGTGAGCTATATTCACCCCAGCTGAAGTCGTATGTTTTCTCTTCTTGCCCTTCCATAATGTTGAAATGCTTTTTATGTTCCTACTCATCTTGGCTCTAGTTCGAGTGCTCATCAAGTCTTGCGTCGAATTTAGAAGCTTCACTTACCTGGCTGACTACTCCACTTTCTTTGGAGATGTTATTCTGACTGCTTACCCTCTAGTGAGAATTTAGCCAAGAGACATTTGTAATTTTTGGAAATGTGTTCTTTTTGCGGCTATCGCGACTCATCATAGGTAGGGGTGAGCACTGGTCTCGGAGATAATCCGCTTCACATCCAACCTCGGACTGAAATCACCCCGAACCGATAATATCTATTGACATTTTGACTTTATTCAAATGGAACCAATCCGAACTTTCTTTGTTGTCATACTGAATCGCTTCGAACCGAAAAACTGAAATAGAACCGAGTATAACCGATTCTAAGTAATTAACTATAGAATTTTTCTATATGTCATTGAATTCATTCCTTTCATATTATGATATTGAATCATTATAAGTTTTAGTGAGTTTTAACAGTGGATATATAATACTACTAGTATTTGAGAATTTCATAAAGAGTTTAGTAATTAATGATAGAGTAAAATATTTATTATAATTTTCAGAACAAAAATAAATTAATTAACTGTAGATATATTAATCAGTCAATAAGTTTATAAGTTTTTATAAAAAATGCATTACATAATATGTTTAAATAAAACTCTACGTTGCCATAATCCTACTATTAAAATTAATTATTCAATCTAATATACAATATATAAAGGTAAAAATTCTAGACATGAACTCTTGCACATAGTTACTATCCTACACCTAAATTTTACCGTACACGCATTGCACGTTCTCTTCTTCTTTGATTCTCCACCTTTCTCATGAAGTCAATTTTGATTTCACTGTTTTTATAATCTATCTTCCCATATTATTTTGTAATAATTTATAAAAAAAAAAAAGGGAAATATGTGTATGAGATAAATCTCATTCAAAGTGTATATAAATAGAGCTTTATAGATGAAAAATAATGGATAAAATGTCTAAGGAGATTATCGATAGCTGATAACTTTATAATTTATTGATATTGCTTTTTTGACAAGACACCCTACTTCATAATATATGCTCCCTCCGTCCCACTTAAATTTGCACACTTACCTTTTTCGTCCGTCCTAGTTAACTTTGCACACCCTTAAACAGGAAAATTTTCTCACAATCTCCACCCTCAATCTACACCTTTGATAAAGTCAACTTAAAAGCAAAAGCAGTTTTTTCTTAACATCCGTGTTCGGTCAACCCCGCAAAATTAAGTGGGACGGAGGGAGTATCTTAATATATATCTTATAATTTGTTTAATATTACATTTATTTTAATTTTTAAAGAATATGATATTATTGTAAGGATAACATTATAATTTTTTCGTACATTTTGTTAATAAGATAAGAAGGAATAGCTCCGAACAACCGGACCGAACAGATTCGATCTCTGAAAGGAACTGAACTGATCAATAGAGCGGTTCTGGAGATTTTATTTTGGAAATCTCTGAATATCTTCAAGCTTTGTTTCGGTTCTGGAGATTTCCATATCTCTGAATTGCTCCGGACCATGCTCACCCCTAATCATAGGTACACTTGTTTTTCACATGTCCCACTTCAAGTTATGTTTAGTTAGTTGCGAGGCTCAATGATTTCATCATGTCTTTTGTACAACCATGTTTTGAGTTATGGTTCCGCAATTTGGTGCAGTCCATTGACACAAATCTTGTGCAGTACTCTATGGTGATTGCAAACAATATTAGGCAGTTAAGGTACTCACTCTTATTTTTTTATCAAGGGATAGACCCGTTGATTATTGTTTCAACTACCTACCGCCTTCTTAGAGATTACAGGTCCATCCTCTCCCGACCCAAGAATGAATCTCCTTCTGTCTCCTTTTGCACTCCGCCCGCTTTCGAGATGCGAGTTTTCTTCGATGGGACTATCTCCCATTCTCGCAACACTAGTTATACAGAGGACTTTATTCAAGATGAACATGGGAGTTTTACAGGGCTATGATGCTAAAGTTTCCCTACCAATCACACTCGGAATTGAGTGAATTACTGGCACTGCGACATGCTTTGCATCTTGTTCAATCTTTGGGACTTCATGACTTCTCGATTTTGGGTGATTCTAGTACAACTATCCTCGCTTCCCCTAGTGAGACTGACTGCGCAGTTGCTTGCTTACCTGTTCTTCTTGATATTCGAGAGTCATTAGTTTCTTCCATTGGTCCTAGGTTCCTTTGGATTGGTAGACTAGAAAGTTAATTTCATTGCGAATAATATTGCTTCTTTTGCTAAATCAAGCGCCCATGATTATGTACTTAGGGGCTCAGTCCCTCTTTTCCTTTTCCAATCCATGGTGGCTGATTCCGGCTGATCCGATGAAATTTTACGCTTAAAAACATGATACGATAATTTGATAAAATTTGTAATTCAAATTACAGATACCAAATGATAAAAAAAGCTACACAAAAGATGTGACCCAATAATACGACTCAATAACACCTACTTTTTAGTTAAATTAAAAATATTACTATCTTTATATTTATATAATATAAAATTTCCCCCGTCCCATAGGAATAGGTTAGTATCACACAGACTAAGAAATGGAAGTTGATACAGTAAATAATTGATTTTTTTTTTTTATACCCCTATACCTCATTTAATGTATAAATATATTTGGTTGATGTTGTGAATATTAAGACACTTTAATTAGGGATAAATATTAAAATGGAATTACTAATGTATTTAATATAATAAATGATCTATCTTTATAGGATGGACAAAAAATAAAAATAAGTATTTTTATAGAAGAAAGGAAATAGATATTAATATAAACACTACTAGCATGATAATTTCCCAATGAAAAAGATAAGAGCTATTTTCAGAAAGCAACCTGAACTATGCATGTTTATTCAATTTGCAACCTAAACGTCTTACTTTTTTCCAATTGCAACCTATATAATGTGATTTGTTACACTTTGCAACTCCAGACATATTTTTTGGCTTTATAGGCCATGTGCCTCTCACATGACCATTTTTCTGCTTTTAAATTTTTTAATCACTTAATGTTATATATATATTTCAAAATTATTCTTATTTTCATTTATTTTAAATTTATTTAAATAATTGAAATTTAATTTTAGATTTTTAAAATAAAAATAAAACTAGGAAAATAATTAAAACTTGAAAATAATTAATAAAAATATATTTTTCCAGAAATAAAAAATTAACAAAATTGTAGAACAATTATAAAATTTTTTCAGAAAATAAAAAATATATTCTTAATAAAATATATTTTTATATTTTTGTTAAAATATGAAAATTATATAAAACTCTTAATAATTTTATATAAAAAACAAAAATATCAAGAAATTAAAAATATTATTTTTAAATTTTTAAAATTCATTTATATTCAAAAAATAAAAAAGTATTCTTCTGAAAATTATTTTAAAATTTCTAAAATTTAATTAAAATTTAGAAAATTAAAATTAAAAATAATAATAAGAAACCTAGGTCATACTTCAATGTTGCGATTCACAGAATCAGAGCGATTCGGTCCTCCACTCAGTGACTCGGGACTGGCCCGTTGGAGACGATGGGACTTTACGGGGCTCAGAGAATGTCGGGTGATCGAGTGCGTTGAAAATCATTAATGTATGGGATGCAACAACGACCCAAAACACAGTAGTTTACAGTCTTAAAACCTTCAAGCTTCAACAATGGCAGGAGTTGCAGACTAGGCCAAGAGACGGAAAAAATGATGCATTAAACTCCAATTCCCATATCGCAATAAGAAGGGGAGATTAACAATGCAATGCCCACTTCAATTTCAGTAATGGCGACTCAGATTAGGTGGAACAGGGTAAGTGATTCACGCACCCAGGCGCTAAATCTGAGTTTCGAAGATTTTTTTACAGATTTTGATTGATGCTCACAAATAATACAACATCCAGAATAAATGGAGAGTGATGAGCATACACGGTGGAGTGTGATTCAAGGGAGGGGAGTATCTTTCTTATTCTTATTTTTAATTTAATTTTTTGGATATTAAATAAATTTTAGAATTTTCAAATAATTTTCAGAATAAATTTTTTTATTTTCTGATTATTAAATAAATTTAAAATTTGTTAAAATAGTTTTTGAATATTATATTTATTTTTTAAATCTTTTGATATTTTTATTTTCTACAATTTCGTTATTATTTGAATTTTCTTAAAATATACTACCTTCGTCCTGACTTAATTTGCCTACTCTTATCGGGCACGGAAGTTAAGCAAAAATAGATTTTGTGGAATCTTTGACTTTTTCAAAGGTGGAGATTGAGGGTGGAAATTGTGAGAGAAATTTCTTTTCTTGGGCTGACAAAGTTATTTGGGACAAACCAAAAATGCGAGTAGGCAAACTAAGACGGGACGGAGGGAGTATTTTTTATATATTTTTTTCAATTTTTTTTATTATTTTCCTGAATTTTTTTTTTTCATTTTTAAGAATCTAAAATTAAATTTCAATTATTTTAAAAATTTCAAATGAAATAAAAATAATTTTGAAATGTATAATAAGTGATAAAAAAAATGAAAAAATCGTAGAAAGGGGCACATGGCCTGTATAGCTAGAAAATATGATCGAAATTGTAAAATATAACAAATTACATTGTAGAGGTTGTAATCGAAAATGATAAAATATTTAAGTTGCAAACTGAAAAAACTTGCATAGTTCATCAGATTGCTTTTTGAAATCAACCCAATGAAAAATGAAGGTACAATATACGAGCCATTAGATCGCGTGGAGAAAGCAAAGACGGGGCTAGTGGTAATGCACTATTTAAGTGAACATAATTCCCTAGTTTGAAACTCGGGAGTAGTGATTTTGTATGTTTAAATTTTATCAATAGACTGCATTATATAAAACGGGCAGCAACTTAAAAACATCAATTGTTGTAGCTCAGTTGGTGAGGCATTTGTGTTTAAATGTTTGTAGTAGTTCAGGTGGTGAATCTTGTGTGTTGAAATGCTGGTGGAGGTCGTGAGTTCAATTCTTGAAAACCTCTAAATTACTACCTCCGTCCCGCTCTAACATAAGTTTTACTCCCACTCCCTTTTCATCATTTCAACACTTCAATGTTTCTTTCACCTTCTCCAAATCACCACAACCAACTCTTGTGCATAAAATGTGAGTTAGCAATATTTTGACTTCTAACTCAATCAGAGTAAGCTCTATTATGTTCTTGGTCCTAACCTATAAACATCCAATCGAAATGAAATGTAAATTTATTTTTATTTTTTCTACTCTCGATTTTTTTTTTTTTTTTTTTTGTGCTTTTGTTCCCCACTTTATATTCATCATCGCACTCTCATCATTTTTGTAACCCCCTCTCACATCCACTTTCCAACCCCCTCTATCAAACTCGTTCGATCCAAGTGTGGGGAAAATGCTAAAAAGATGGATATGGCTTGTAATTATAGCTATCAAGAAAAAGACTACAAATTCAACTTGGCTAACTAGGGATAATTCATATAAAGGGGTAGGAAGATGATTTTTAAGGCTCAAAATAGATTATAATCAAAGATTGCCTAAAATCATTTTCAATGCTCATAAATATTCCTAGTGATTTCAAGTAGACTCAAAGCAAGTTCTAGAGGTACTATGCATATGACCAACATCACACAAATCAAGAAAAATATTGAACTCCAAAAATAGGAGTTCCTCATTTTGGCTCAAAATCTCACTGGCTTATATAGTATGATTAATCTCTTTGTTCCAAAACAAGTGTGTGCATATATCACATTTTCAATCAAAACACAAAATTGTGTATCATCATTGACAACACTTCCAATACCTTATCAACCTAATATTTCCTCTTTCAAGAAATGTTTTGATTTTTTTTTTTTTTAAAAAAGCATCACGAAAAAATTTATCAAGATCAACACAACAGGAATTAATCAACCATCAAAGAACAAAATCCAAAACATAAACTACTAATCTAAATAACCTAATCAACTAAAAACAAAGTTCAAGAATTCGGTGGATGCAAGAAGAAGGCATTAAACAAACCCAAGCAAACTCAATCATTTTCGCAACCACAACCCCCATCAAACTATTTTTAGCTATATTCCAAGAGCGCCAAAATAGTTTAAAGAAAGTGAAAAGTGGTGCGAATTTACCTACAAACTCCCCCTGAGGGGAGGGCGGTGTTGGCTCGTAACACCTGGCTTGCACATTGAGATCTTCGAGTTGTGCAAGCATTCTCGCCATCCACCGTTGTTCCTTAGAATTTGCTGCTTGGACTTGCATCATGTCGGTCGGGGTCTTCACTATGTGGTCCTTCAATCGCCATCAACTGATCTTCAACATTCATATCACCTCCGCGTTGTCGAGAGGTCGAGACCTCTCCTCGCTGTCCAGAGGATGCTCCTTGACTAATGGATGCCTCCATTCACACCAGAAGTAAACGTCTTTCTCTTTTGAGACATGGTTAATAGGAAAGAAGAACCTACAAATATCTAACAATTTCAATCAAACTCCCTCAAACTAGAATTGAGGCATGCATATGAAAATTACAACAATTTAAGTATCACATTGTACACATTGCCTCATAACTAGTTTGAAAACCCCACTCAACACATATAACACACACAATTCCAACAAGCTCATGGGATATGAAATCTTAGAAATCAAAACTATCCCAATTAATGCAAATAAGTTCCCTCAAACTAAATTTGAGTCATGTATTAAAATGCTTAAGCTATGACCATAAACGCATGCCCTTAAATTAGTTTGATGGCTAATCAATATCACAACTCTGACACTCAATTGAATGAATTCATGGATGATAGTACAACAAATGCAAAATAAGCTAAAAATTCACAAGACAGGACTTAATCTTGCACCTACATGCTATGCACTCATAAAAAAAACTTGAATTCGAGAATCAAGCCATTCAATTGGAACATTTCAACAAGGTAAGAAACAAGATTAGGCACCAATTGGCCTTTAAATCAACAATTTAAGCACAAAATTGATTGCCCACAAGGTGTTCGACAAATTGCCTCAAGGAAATCTCAATTTAAAAAATGCTCAAATTCGATTTCTATGCATTTCTCATGGCCAATGTACAACAATAAGTGCTAATCAAACAATTTCATCCACAAGAAAGTAAGAAATCCGAAGTTGAAGGCAATCTAGCATAAGAACTCTAATTCGCCAAGAACTCCAAAAAGTCCGAAAATAAAATGAATTGAAAGACATACCTTGACTTCGGAGAGATGGAATTACCTTGAATCTGAGTTCTCAAAGTGAATGTGTGTGGATTTCATGTGTTTTGTGAGTGTTTTGAATGAAGACTTGCAAAGAAATTGGGGAGAAATTGAACCTGTTTTGTTTTAAAACTTAAAACCTGATTTTCGGTATAATAGTGCACGGTCCGTGCGACCCCTTTAGGATGCTCATGGGCTGGACCGTGCCTCCCATGTTCTTCACTTTTGCATTCCTTCTCCTCTTTTTGCATTTACCTACACAAATTGAACCCCAAAACATAAAAATAACACCTACAAACATAAATTTAACTAAAACACGAAACTAAACGAAATAAACAACCGGGTTGCCTCCCGACAAGCGCTTGTTTTTAAGTCGACGGCCCGACTTTCATGAATGTTATCCAGGATCCAAAAAGAAATGTTTTTTCTTGCCATGCAAGTTTGCTCAAGTAGGATTGGTGAATCTTCAATGCAAACATGGCAAGAAAGATCCATGGCAACATTATGAGTTTTATATTTATTAAAGAAAATCAATTCCATGCCCAATTGCGATGCAAGTTTTCTAAAATTATAGAGACATGACAACTCAAAACTTGCATGCCAATCACACAAATAATCATAATTTGACTCATTGAAAGGATATAAAGAGATTAAACTCCCTGAATCAATATGATGAGGTATTCTTTCTTTTGAGTCTTCATTGCCCTCATTGTTGTCCTCTAAGGGGCACTTATTAGAGAACTCTTCGCCAATGGCTTCCATCAACTCATGTGGAATAGTCGGAAGTTGTTCTTGAGGATTTGCATGTGAATTTCTTCTTAATTCCTATTTTTAACCTCCTCACACAACTTCTCCTCACAAAACTCTTCATTCTCGGATTCACCGACAACCAGTCCTTGTTCATCTAGGTTATTAGCTTCACTATCAAGTTGGCTTTTATGTTGTTGACTCACAATAATAGTATCCAACTGATCCTTCAAAGATTGTATTTGAGCTCCCAGATCCATCTCTACTGCTGGCTCAACCGTAACTCTTTCTACCATTGGTATATTTGGAAACCATTGATAACACGAAGAATTTGTAGCCTTCTGCAATGATTGATTATGAGTATACATCCAATTTTTAAGAGAATGGATCTGTTGTTGTTGTTGTTCCATAATCTTCAGCATCTGCTGCAACATTTCATTTCCCAAACTCATTATATCTTTCTCCAATGATCTCGCAAAATAACACAAGTTTTAGCTCCAACAACAAGAATCAATGATCAAAAGAAAAGAATACACATTTTTTCAAGTTTTTAAATTTTATATATATAAAACAAAATAAAAATGTCTAGAGTATCACAAAATGCTTATAACAACACTATCCGGCTATCGTTACCGATTCCCCGACAACGGCGCCAAAAACTTGACACAAACTTAGTTTTTGCAACTAAAATTGAGCAACTGCAAGTGTACGGCGTCAATAGTAGTACTAAGCAAGTACAAGGTCGATCCCACGAGGAATCGGCTCGATATCGGATAGACAAATCGAAATAAGCATTTTGATGGCTAACTAGACGATCGAGTGGTTAGTTTATTTTTTATATTTTAAGAACTATCTAAAATGAACAAGTAGCTAAAGCTAATAAGGTGGACTAGAGAACAAAATATAGGGATTAAATAATTAATAAAAATAATCTAGGATTAGATTTCAATTAAGGGCAATTAACAATTATTCTGGAGGTCTTGCACGGTCCGTGCAAGGGCGCACGGTCATGACCATGCAAGACCCCAAAATCAATGGATTTGATGTTTTGTTGCACGGGTCGTGCAAGGTTGCACGGTCATGACCGTGCATGGCCAAAACTGCACCTGTAGTCCAACTTTCAAGCCATTTTTCGAGGTCTTCGGGTCCGAATTTGGATTTTCCTCTCTCACACAAAGTTGTAGCCCTTTGAGTTGGCTTTCCATTGCCACTAATTTCATCTTCATTGGATATGTATATCTCAAGATATACCCAAAATACCAAAGGTGTGTCAGTCTAGCATTCTACACTTTCGCCTCTTTTCGCCCGACATTTTTGTCCCTTGCTCTTTCACCCTCGTTTCTTCCACTCCTTTACATGCTTCATTCTTTTGGCCTATTTCACCTACAAAAATGCTTGAAAATAAGGTTTTTCAACAAGAGAAAGAAAATGCGAAGAATATAACAAACGGGTGCTTAGAATCTACAAATGTATGTTAAAAACACATATTCTAAGCTTGTTTTTCACCCTAAAAACCCCGTTTGTCAGTAACTCCAAAAATGAAAAATTATTTCACAAACTCAACCCTCAAAATTTATTTTCAACTTTACTTTTGCTCACATTCAGCTCTTTGGCTAACCTTCTAATGGTGCCTTATTTTGAGAACGGGATAGCCTTCATTAATTCAGTGTAGAGCTCTTCTCTTGCATTTCCACCATTTAATTTTTTGTCATTGAATGAAACCGGTAACCCTACTAATATTTGCTTCTTTGCAGATTCCCAAGTGTATTGAATAATCTGCCGACTCACTCCAAATGATGATGTCGCAACCTTGATTTGGCCGAAGTGTACGACTCTGTTTGTGCCATGAGAAATTGAGCAATCAAGGTTCGGTCTGATGGAGATAGATTAGGACCTTTTCTATTTTTTGTCATTGTTGTAAAACTGTAATTTTTCTAAGACTGAAATTGTTGCAGCATTGAATGTTGAATTCAATGCTGTTTTGTTGTATTTATTGTGTTAGTTTGATGTGATTAAATTTTAGGAAAGAACTTTCAAATGTAATTTCAGCTTTGGTTTGTGAAAATCAAGTATAGTTTCAGTTGTATTGGTGTTGGAAGGTTGCGATTGGGGGGAGGGGGGAGAATTCCTAGAATATTGTCTTTGAAAAGTCAAAGCAAAAATCACATTTTTCTTAACGTGCATGTCCGTCCTTACATGCAAATCTGAGCGGGACGGAGGGAGTAATATATAAAGAAAGTAATTGATAAAATATAAATAATTAATACTATTTTTGGTAAAACAACTTATATTATATATCGGGTACGTATAAAAAAATTGAATAAATAAAATAAAAACTTCAGAAAATTGAAAAAAAAAAAGAAATTAATAATTAATTATTTTTTTTGGGTACTAATACCCTAGGTGCACCATAGAAGTCTTCATAAAAAATTCTCAATCATATACTTGCAAAATATACTCCCGTGCATTGCGCAGAGAACATACTAATATATATAAACTGAGGACAAATTATGGACCTCATAAAAGGCACATCCTCTGTCTCAAAACGGAGTAATGTTTCTCGATGTGTGACTTTTTCTGTTCAATTTGATAAAAATATAATATTATCAAATTTATAAATTTTTGTTTATGTGTCATTTTTATTATATGTTGACTTATTTAACAATATTTAGCTTATTTTCGAAATAAAATTTTAATAAAACAAGAAATTGCCTTTAGAAACTGCACTCTTTTCTAGTGATGAAATAATTCTGAAGCAAACTTTTTTGAAGGAAGATAGAAGTTCCTTTTTTTAAAGGGCCAATTTTTCTAATGTTGTGTAAAAATTAATAATTACTAGGGGATGAAAATATTTGGAAATTTCAGGGTTTTTTGGTGAACACGAAATGAAATTGGGATGTAACAGATCTCTTCTAGAACTTTATGGAAATTTCCGAATATTTCTGGATATTTTGATTTCGATTGTTTCCAAGTACAATATGTTGTAATTTCATGGAAATTTCGCAAAATTTTGGACTTTTTGGATTATTTTAAAAATGATTGGCATGATGTGCAATTGATACTCTTTTGAGTTAAAAGACTATATGTAATTGTGAGACAACGTTTATACTATTTAATATTTATAAATTAATTATAATAATTTCCATTTATATCAAAATTTTCCTAAACATATACGTTTAAGTTAGTTATAACCATCTGTAAACTATATCTTAAATTTTTATATTTTTAATATATTTTTCAATTTTCTTTTTTAAAAACGTGCACCAATATATTAATATTTCACGAAATTCTGTAAAATTAAAATACAATTTTTTTCGAAAAACCGAAATTTCCGTGCTTGCAATTAGCTGAAGCAACGATTTCGGATTCAAGAATCTTGGGGATAACGAGAATTATGTTTGTTCTTAGAAAATGAATACTAAGTGATTTCGATGTGGAAGCAAAATCATTTTGTTAACCTGAAAAGTTGAAAGAGACGAAGGATTGGAGGTAGAATTAATTATGTGAAGTAGAGAGGTGTAAATGCAAAGAAATGTGTGTGGCTACTAAATAATAATGAAGAGAGAAGAGGAAGCAGACAAAAGAAGAAGCAGCATGAAACAAAAGCAAATACAGAACAGAATAGAATAATGAATAATAATAATAATAGCATAGAAACTTGTGGGAGGCACCATCAACATCCCCCCTTCCTTCCTTTTCGAGCTTTGGGAATCACTTGTATTGCATTCATTTTCGATGCCAACATTATGCAGCCCAGATTTGGAAGTTGAACTTTGAAATTCCTGCTGGTTGAGATCACCATGAGACTAGGTCAGTTTCCGTTAATATTTTTTATTGGGTATTTTTCATTCTTGGAAAAAAAGGAGCTGCCGAATGAGGGAATCTGTTGCAACTGTGTGTTGGTTACCAATAATGTAACTGAAATCTGAATTTCTTTAATGTTTGCAACTCATTAGGATTTAATTAAAATGCGTTCATCAGATCTTTGAGTGAAATTCCAAAACGCACCTCAAATCCTTCTTCACTCATATGTACAGGTCATGATTCGGAGTCTGGACCAAGCTTGGACGGAAGTTTCCGGAAACCGGGATCGGGTATTGTTCTTTCATCCATTTAGTGCTTCCCAGATGATAGGAATGTAAAATAGCTTCTCCAACTTATATGATATCATTATTTTCTCATTCTTTGCCGAAAAGAAGAAATTAGAAATAGATGTGAACCTCTCGTCTCCAACCTGCTGTTAGCATATCTGATTACCACTTGAATGATTAATGAACAACGCTTTTTCCAGATATAATTACTCCGTAGTATATCAATTTCGTCTTTCTGAGTCTACATGGGATTTAATTACCTGCTAAATTTGCGACTTGAATTTCCTGTTTCAATGTTTCTATTGTAATTATTACTAATGGAAGATGATCACATATTTATTGCTTCCTTGCATTTAGCTTATACTATGCATCAAATGTAAAAGAAGATTTATTATCACATTCAATAAAAATTAGCATATATGTCAAAATTCAATCCCTGCAGAAGCTTCTATTCGCACAAGCACTTCAAGCAAATTCGTCCCAAATTCAAGAAGGGTGTATAAAGTTCTCAAGGAGTACGCTGTGAAGCTAGTTGATCATAATATATTTACAGAATATCTTGAAAATTGGGTGGGGAAGAACTTATACATCAATACCAGTGATGACGAGCACCGTTTTAGTTCCCCTTTCTCAGTGGATGACCTGCGTACCTTTGATTACGCATTGGAGGGAGTTGTCTTTCAACAGCTGCTACGCATGCCTCACCCACCTTATGTCTCTGACAATCTCAACGAAGACGAATTTCTGGCACTCGAAGATTTTCTTCACACTGCGGCTGAGGGACTGTGGCATGCATTCTGGCATAAGAATAAGCCGTTGCCGTATTTCGTATCCTGCCCCCATTATCCAGGATCCAAGTTTTACACTGTTGAGAAGGCAATATCACGAGGAAGACTGAAGGGGCTCCAAGGCGCTGCTTTGATGTCAAAAAACAACGGCAATTTACGCGCCAATTGGTATGACGTGGTCAAGTTTGTATTGTTCAAGCGAAATCTCGTGAAAGGAGAAGAAGTCAGGCTTTCGCCTTCGCTTGTCTGTGAAGCTCTATTCTATGCTACACATATACTCTTTTCGAGGAGCTTGGGCAAACACAATAACGTCACCACTGATCACGTTTACGTATCTCTTATTGACTCTAAATTCGGAGGGGTTGTGAGGCTCGGTGGCGACCTTGGCAAACTTGAAGTTGATTTCACCAATCCGTATCAGTCCATGGCGGATTGGATCACATGTCATGCTGAGGTCAGAGTTTGCCACGTGGACCGGGTATGGAACAAGCTCGGAAATGTAAACTGGGGGGATGTGGGAACGCTGCAGATACTTCTAGCTATGTTTAACTCCATGGTACAGTGGAATGGCCCACCAAGGAAGTCTATGGCCTCACTTGCAGCAAACCATAGTCTCCGCCTCCAAAAACGCAGATTGGAGACTCGGGTTGTGGCTTTTGATAATGGTATAGGTTCTTATCAACATGGTAGCAACTTCAATGGAGAAATTATCGAACTAGGTAATGAAAATAATCAGAATTCTAACAAGAGAGGACCGCGGTTGAACCTTAGTCTGGGTGAAATATTGATGTTGGAAGGTCAGAACCAGGGAATAAAGAGGTTTCGAATACAAGAGTTTCTCGATGATGGCAATGGTTGTTTGTGTATCGCTGTTGATGTGGAGAGCCATGCGGAATTCTTGACGTTATATGTTGGAGCTCATCCGTCCCGTTTGGAGCCATCATGGGAAGACATGAATCTGTGGTACCAAGTACAAAGGCAAACTAAAGTATTGAACATTTTAAAAGAGCAGGGTATTTCAAGTAAACATCTGCCTGAAATAGTAGCATCGGGCCGGATCGTGCATTCGGGCCCGTGCGAAAAGCAGAGCCCAAAGGGACGTTGCGATCATCCGTGGTGCGGAACACCAATGCTTGTCACATGCCCCGTGGGAGAACCACTTTCATCCGTCACCGCTCACCAACGCTCGTTTTCTGCTGACGAAGCAACGCGTTGCTGCCGGGACTGCCTAGCAGCATTAAGAAGTGCAAAGATGGCGAATATCTATCACGGTGATATACGGCCCGAGAATATCGTGTGCATTATGGACGAACGAGCGTGTAGCATGTTTGTTCTTGTCTCATGGGGGCGCGCGGTTTTGGAGGATAGAGACAGCCCTGCACTGAATCTACAGTTCTCGTCGGCTCATGCGCTCCAGCACGGGAAGCTTTGCCCGTCGTCTGACGTGGAGAGCCTGGTGTACCTCATGTATTTTGTGTGTGGTGGGTCCATGCAGGAGATGGATTCGATAGAATCGGCGTTGAAGTGGAGGCAGAGACGGTGGGCGAAGCGCGTTATCCAGCAGCAGCTCGGCAAGTTTTCGCCTATGTTGAAGGCGTTTGCTGATTACGTGGACAGCATATGTGGAACCCCGTACCCCGTTGACTATGATGTCTGGTTAAAGAGGCTGAATAAGGCTGTGGATGGGTCAGCTGAACGTGGGAAAATGGTTCAACAGAGAGAGGGGCTCAACGATGTTGGTGAGTCTTCAGCGGGTGCAAATTCTTTGTAATGTTCACTTGGGAATTCTTTTGGGGGGCTTCTTCTTTTTCCTCATGATGCATGGGTAATTTGGTTGGTGTTTGCATTATATTTAATCAACTTCTTGATTTTTTTAATCCAAAATAATCGAGATCATTTTTAAGTCAGAACTTCGTAACATTTGCAGAATGATTGACGTTCCTAACTTGGAAAAGATTAACAAAGAAAAAAAATGGTTGTCATGTGTGTTCTTGGTTTACACATAGATATACAACAGGGCCTTCCAAAGAAAGTTTAAACGGCCTTTGATATATATTAATGAGAAATTATGTATATCTTATCTTCGTTTAAGTAAAAACGGAAAGGTAAAAGAATGAGAGAGAAGGTGGAATATATCATAACTTTTGGAGGTCCCTTTATATAGGTAACACATTAGGGTTTAGGAATACATGTAATATAGTGAAACGCCTAAATTACCTCCTCAATTAATTGTTTTTTTTGAAGGCGTATAAATGTGTTTTTCCTTCAATATTTCCTCTTGTGTTTAATCAGTAGAGTGAATGGTGCGTGAATATTGTCTCTGTAAAAGTTTTGCTAAGTAATTAAATCAAGTGAGGAAAAAATTAAACCTTGGTAGAAGGAAAAAAAGAGTGCAACGCACTTACATTTAGATTCTCCCAGACGTCTACACATCTCACTTGATACGTATATTTATCAAGACAACTTTGTAAATTTCTACATCCTTAATTTTACATAGACTAAGAACAAAATATGTGGGTGCTGATTGTAGAAAAAATTCAATGATGCATGCTTCGTAATATCACTTTTGTTGTAGCGTAGTTTCATCTATTTGTTGCATATAACTTCGTCTTCATAAATAGGAGTAGGTCTTCTTTGGTAGGACTCAAGCCACCATCCTCTTGTATATGTGTGATGATGATCTTTAGCAATAGACATTTACGAACTGCTACATGCAAGGCAATGATCTCTGGATGATTTGACGAGACAACTAGATGAGTTGTGCTTGATTAATATTTGGGATCTTGCGGTGTTACTTGTGGTAATACTTAACTAGTTTAGTAATGGTCTATATGTTGGTCAATCAATATCAATAGAACTGGCTAAAGTGGTATTTGGCATTTCGTATTAGGGGGTAGCTTCAACATTTTATTTAGGAGTTACCTTTGTAATGACCCGGAGTTCTAGTTGCAATTATGTGAAACTATATTGCTTGCATTATTTTTTTTTTTTTTTTTTTTTTGTGTGTGTGATTTTTACTTGTCTAATTATTTTTCTTTGACCTGCTTAAGTTATCATATTTCAAATTTAATGTATGAAAGGACCGAGAAAATGGGAGTTTAATTAGATAACACTTAGACGCGATATTACCCAATGATATTGAAGAAACCTACATTTTTATGGTAAGCCCTCTCCATAGGATTACTAACCTAAAAACCAACGGCCGAATTCCATGGTTTTATGCCTACAGTATTGCCTAATACCAATGGTTAAATTTTACGATTTTATGCCCACAATATTGCCCAAAATCAGCAGTCGAACCACGATTTTTTACTTGGTAGGTCTATAAATAGAAATGTGAGGAAGCCTTTATTTCATCACCTCCTCCCACCAAAACATAGCTTGAAGTCTTCTTTTCTTCTCCCACAAAGCATAGCTAGTACATCTTTTCTCTTTTCATCTCAAATGTTCCATCCCCAACTACCGAAGTCCGCTGAAGTTGCCGGAAAACTGACCTGACAGCTTTTTAGGCTAGTCGGATCAGCTACTGCCCCATTTTTATTTTCGTTCCTTTATCAAAATCCATATTTTCTTCTACATATGATAGGGTTTGGCGAGAGGATTCCGGAATAGTTTTCGAAATTGTAATCCGAGTTCTAGAATTTCGATTATGGGGGAAAAAAAATGGTCCCATAACTTTTTACATTTTCAAATCTAGTCCCATAAGTTATTGCTTTTTCGATTTACGCTCAATTTTGGTCCAATTTTGACCAAATGTTGACCAGCTAACTGGAAAAGGTCACGTGACCTTCACGTGCCGGCGCGATTTCGGCCAAAATAATTCCATAACGTTTTACTTTTTTCGGATTTAGTCCTATAAGTTATTATTTTTTCGATTTAGTCTCGTATCTCTAGTTTTTTCTCAATTTTGATCCAATTTTGACCCAATATTAACTAGCTAACCAGAAAAGATCACGTGGCCTTCACGTGTCGGCGCGGTTTTGGAAATTTCGGCGCCTTATAACACGTGTCGCCGGACTTCCGAGGTGGAATACATTTTTTTTTTTTTTAAATTAGGAGACCACATCAGCAAATCATTTACCATGTCAACTTATAATTTTTCTTTTACCTGAATTGAATTAAACTCCAAAATACAAATGCAAAATAAGAAACTGTAATATCTTCTCGATCTAACCCATAAACCAGAATCTGCATCATTTCTTCTTATTCAGTTCGCGTTCTTCTACAAGAAAAGTGAGGGCTCCTGCAAAGGCTTAACAAGGAGAATACTGAAAATGAGGCCTTGTGTAATGCCTACATGAATCTCGAAGAAATTATTTCCGTAACCGCGATAGGGAATGAGCTACTCGTTAAAGAAAAAAAGCTGGGGGAGTTAACGAACAATGAGCTGGAATCCATCAACAATGAGCTGATAAAACATATAAGTTGGCGAAATTCCCAAATCACGCCGGCACGTGAAGGTCACGTGACCTTTTCGGTCAGCTGGTTAACATTTGGTCAAACTTGGACCAAAATTCAGCAATTACTAGAGATGTGAAACTAAATCGAAAAATAATAACTTATGGGACTAAATCCGAAAAAGTAAAAAGTTATGGGACCATTTTGGCTAGAATTTCCAAAACCGCACTGGCACGTCATGGTCATGTGACCTTTTCCGGACAGTTGGTCAACATTGGGTCAACATTGGACAAAAGTTGAGCAATTATTAGAGATGTGGGACTAAATCGAGAAAACAATAACTTATGGGACTAAATTTGAAAAATTAAAAAAGTTATGAGACTATTTTGGCTTTTTCCCCCTGATTATGGCCTGTCAAAGTTTAGGCGAAACCTATATAATCGAACCACTTTCAAGGAGACATAACTTTCTGTCTCGAACTCCGATTCTGTTGTGTCTAGTCATTCTAGAAAGTCCTTGACGAGAGCTTTTCATAGCCATGTCCCAATTCAAATTTCGACGACCAAGTCGTCGGAAAAGTTTGGTCAAAATTATTGCAGAAGTTCATGTACCATCTTTTGAAAATTAGATATTCTTTAGGGCCTAAAATATAATTTTCGAGTTTTTCAATTCCGCCCCTAGTCAAAGTCAGCATTTTTTAAAGTCAACCAACTCATATATTTACGAAAATTCCAATGTCCTTTTTACAAAATTGACACTATTTTTTTAGAAATTACAACAATGCCACTAGACTTTCAAAGTGTCATAAAATACTCGTTTTTAACCCAATTCGTCTCAAACCAATTGTCAAAGAACCCAAATTCCAAAATCTACAGTTTTACATAAAAGTATGAATCTTGAATATTTTATAAATTGCGAAATGGTCCCTCAACTTTTGTAAAATTATAAATCTTACCTCAAATCTTCAATTTATAATAAAGCCTAGTACCCACCTATGCTAAGATAAATATTTTATATTATAGGACTAAAGAAGTTGAAGTAGCAGAGGACTCAACTTTTATAAAATCATAAATCTTGCCTCAAATCTTGAATATTTTATAAATTGCAAAATGGTCCCTCAACTTTTGTAAAATTATAACTCTTGCCTCAGATCTTCAATTTATATTTAAAGCCTAGTACCCACCTATGCTAAGACAAATATTCTATATTATAGGACTGAAAGAAATTGAAGTAGAAGAGGACTCCTGTCTAGAGAAGGACTATACAACCAACTAGCCGTACGCACTTCTAGGTGGAAAATCTCTATATGGCTATTTTATGTTGTCTATTTGTTTTCATGCAAATTATTGTTACAATAGTTTTTACATGAATGTTTCTTACACCTATGTTTATGTGACAAGTATGTGAAGTTTATGTGTAACTTGTATGAAATTTATGTGAAGTTATGAGTAAACCATATTATGTGTATTGTATACGGGTAATACCGTACTAGCTATGTTAGGACTGCGGGTAACACCGTACAAAATCCTCGGGTCGCTCTCGAATATGCTTTTCAAAAACCTTACGGGTAAAATCGTACATGCTATGCTTTACGGGTAAAACCATACATGATTATGCTTACGGATAAAACCGTATATGATTATGCTTACGGGTAAAACCGTATATGATATGCTCTACGGGTAGCACCGTACATGTTATGGATCGAAAGATCACCCTCGGGCCGCTTCTGAATATGCTATGCCGCTCAAACTGGGCAATGCGTGCCCCACCTATGTGCTCCTATGTGTACCTATATAATATATATATATATATATATATATATATATATGTGTATATTTATTTTAATTTAGGTTCCAAAGTATATTCGGATATATTTTATGTATTATGGTATATGCATTATTTATGTAACTGTCTGTTATTGCAATTCTTTGTAAGACATCTAAGTACACGGAGTGTTTTTCTCGAGCTCTCACCCCCCTAACATTTCAGGTACCAAGGCCGATGTGGAGGACTGACACGGATAGCATGGCCCTGCACCACTCTAACTCACGGAATTATAAGTAAAAGTTTACTTTCAATCATGATAGTTTTTCAAAGGTGATATTTCAACTATTCATTTATTTGAACGAAAGATATATTTAGTTGATATAAAAATACTTGATGATGGTCCTCTAAAGTTTGAAATTGAACTTATGTTTCTTAATAAAAGAGCTTCCGCACCAAAGTATGTTTTGTTGTTGATATTTACCTTACGATTTGAAGTTATTTTTATAACTCAAATTTCTATTTAAATTTATTATTTGCAAAAGAAAAATGAAAATATATCCTCAAACAAAGTTTGTAGCGTCCTTTTTCCTAAAATTTCTTCTGTCTGAAAATGGGACGTTACAGTGTGGTATCAGAGCAAGGTCTACTTTTCAGGAGACTTGTGCATTCTAGCCCTTTGGGAAAATTATTTTTGAATTGAAGCATGTCTACCTTTCTGTAGACTTGTGCATTATAAATTTTTGGAAATGATTATTTTTTAGTCAATTTTTTTTTTTAACAAAAATGTGGAAAGATAAAACTAATTTATTACGATAATGGGTCATCATCCGATGTCATTCTGCCACATCAAAATCGGTATGTACTATGTCTTATGTTCACATGTGTTGTTTATGATTGATAATGTGTACCTTAAGTGGCAAATGAATATCATATATTGTCTAAATCTTCATATTGGCTCCCACTAGTAGTGTTTTTGCAGAAGAAGTATATGTATGTTCATCTCATGCTGATGCATGATATTTCTTAAATCAACTCCTCTAGTACCCACTTACACAAAATTTATTTCCACAACTTGTAACATTGATCATTCAGATGAAATCCTTGCATGTTTCAAATGTTCAATTACGCCCGATTTTCTAGGATAAAAAAAAAGAAAAAAAAAAGATATGCAGTATCTATTTTATGCATTTATTTGAAAGCCAAATATTCAACGAATCAGGAGATTTTTAAAACAAAATTATGATTTACAAGCTTACATGAATTTTGCTAGGTAAAATTTCCACGAAATTACTTGGACAATGATTAAATGGTCTAAGGTTATTTATAAATATTATGTGAAAGCCCTGATTTATAATTTTATACCCATGTTCATAAAAAACTAAATTTTCTTAAAACAGCATAAACCAAAATGATTTGAAAGCGAGAATTCTTTTATTTATAATCGGGGTAGTATTTCAATTCCAAAACTACTTTTTTTACTTTTGAAAATTTTAATGAAATCAAAAGGGGTGTTTTGTTTTGAGAAAAGAAAGAAAAGCAAATTCGATATTTTAAAAGTGAAATACTGGAGCATGTCTGAGTTTTTATGACAATAATTCGATTATCCGAAATATATCAGGGTTTCCTTCTATCCTCAAATGATCGTTACGTTTTCTCTAAATTGGCCCATGATTTTTGAAAACTATTCGATTTTCTGATCCCACCTTGTGGATTCATAGTCAAGCCCAAATAATTTTGCCAATTTTAATAAACATCTCAAATGTTTGTAAATTAGGTTAGTATCTAAAATCTCATTTTGACTTAGTCAAGTCCTAAATGATTAGATAGCATGTTTTCATTTTCAAGATGTATCCTTAAATTCTCGAATAGTAAGAAAGGTGGAAAGATAGTTTTCAATTTTAAACACATATCTTTATCAATCTAAGGTTATGACACATAGTTGTTTCACGGGTTCATATGAAAGAGGTACACAAGATATGTTGTCATGACAAGAAGTACTCCTCCAAATTTTATTTATCATGCAAGACTTATGTAATTTACAAAGATGCATATGACTAGATTTTTATGTGAACTATGCGCCTATGTGTATGTTGGGTTCTGATGATGCCACTAGCAGCTGTACGCAGCAGTGTGCACCCACATTGTGTGCTATTTGGGCTTGTCACAGGCCACTGTTTGTGATAGTGTGTGCTAGTGTACATGTTTCACTCATTTGATGTTTTACCTACATTGGTTTGTGTATGGAATGCATGATGAATTTAGAGAAATTTATTTATTGCTAGATGTTACCCTACTACTTTGTAGCAGCATTGCGGACCAACATATTAGGCTTGATTGTCGTCACTTGACCACTGATGGCTGCAGCGAGTACTCGTGCACGTGCATGAAAGGTCTTTGTTTGTTGGTAGTAGTGTGAGCCAGGTATTTGAGGCATAAGAGCAATTAAGCTTATGTTTTAGAATTGACAGAGATAGAAATGATGTAGTATGTTTGAGTACAACCTATAAGCGCGCCACACTCCAAGTTGAGCCTCGGTGGCGACTTTTTCCTGACAGTCATGATTCAAAGCATACGATGCAAGAATGTCGAGAATCCGCAACAACACTGAAGATGAAGTTGATTTGAATGCTAACCTGAAAACCTTAGGTCTGCCTACTCCCTCTATTCACAACATGATTCTAAGTGCCAAATTGCCATACAATAAATCCCCAACCTTCTTGAAAGGGCTTGTACCTTCTTGAGCCATCATCTTCCTTACACCCTCACTTTCAAAACTTCAATTTTTTTTATTGTTGACAGGCCTACTTTTTAACCCAAAAATACCGCAAGTATACAGGTGTAGATGTGTATAGGAAAAGTCAAGGTCGATCCTCAAAGAACAGGCTAACGTAGTTTGATACCCTTAGGATTATCCTAACTAGACACTCAAAGTGAGACTGATTTTAATAAACTAAATTACTTCAACTAATTAACTAACTTGACAAACGAGGAAATTTCAATTAACGAGGATGTATCCTAGGGTATCGATTTCATGAATTACTTCAATATTGATTATGTTTAACTTATAGACTTTCAAACCAATTTTAGTATCTATTAGACGGCACTTAAATACCTTAGCCTTTCTTCTGGTGTATTAAAATCAGCAGCTGATAATGGACTTTTGTTAATTAGATGGGCTATTGTGGCAACAGCTTCTCCCCAAAATTTCTTGGCCATGCCAGATTCCAACAGCATACACCTTACTCTTTCAAGAACGGTCCTATTCATTCTTTCAGCAACTCCATTTTGGTGTGGAGTTGTTAGGACTGTTCTATGCCTTTTAACACCCTTCTCTCTACAGAATGCTTGAAACTCTTCAGATAAAAATTCCAGGCCATTATTTGTTCTCAAACATTTGAGAGAAGTGCCCTTCTCAGTTTCCACCTCCACACACCAGTCTTTGAACTTGGTGAGTGCATCTGATTTTTGCTTCAGTATGTAAACCCATAACTTCCTTCAAAAATCTTCAATTATACTGAGGAAGTATCTTTCTTCTCCAAGTGAATTTTCTCTTGCTGGTCCCCACAGGTCAACATGTGCATATTCTAGTGGTTTTGTGGAATAGTGTTTGCCTACTGGGAATGAGGTCTTCTTGCTTTTTTCTAGGATGCACTCTTCACAAGTGCCTAATCTGATATTCTGTCCACATGAAATCAGTGTTTGCCTATGTAAGCTACTCAAACCAACCTCACTGAGATGTACAAGCCTTCTATGCCAGATCAGTGATTCATCTTCACTTGCAATTGCAGATTCTCCAACCAAAGTGTCATTTAAGTATTACAGACTGGACTTCCTTATGCCATTCATGACAGCTGCCTTGTTCTTTATAACATACAGATACCCATCCTGTGATCTGAAATTGCATCCCTTAGCTTCCAAAGTTCCCAGACTTACTAAGTTCCTCTTCAACTTTGGTATATACCTCACATCTGACAGAATTCTCTCATGACCATCATGCATTTTTAGTCTGATGTCTCTAATCCCCCTTACAGCAACAACCTCATCATTTCCAAGCATCACTGATCCCATGTCCTTCTCCTGATAATTCTCAAACCAGTCTCTGTGAGGGCTCATGTGAAAGCTACAACCAGAGTCTAATATCTAAGAGCTTTCTACACCTTTATCAGTTACATTTAAGACTTCAGTTTCATTCTGATCTTCTGCCAAGTCTAGTGAGCTCTTTGCTTGTTCTTTGTTGGCTTGTTTCTTTTTTCATTCGAAACAATCCTTCTTTAGATGCTCAACCTTCTTACAATGGTGTCACTTTCTAGTTTCTTTTCCATCTGCATTCTTTGGCTTAGAGGACTGTTTCTTCTGTGGATTTTCTTGGGAGTTGGTTTTCTTGAATCTTCACTAATAGGGACTGGTTTTCCCTCCACCACCCTTTGAAGTTCTTTTGGCTTGAGAGCACTTTGAACTTCTCCAAGAGTAATGGATTTTTCCCTGCCATACAGCATGGCATCTTTAAGATGGCCATAGGACTTAGGCAATGCATTTAATAAGATGATTGTGTTATCCTCATATTCCATCTTAACCCCTTTGTTCTCAAGATCATTCAAGCACTTATTGAAGTCATCCAACTGATCTTCTATTCCCCTGTCTTCAGTGAATTTATAAGAGAAAAATCTTTTGCTTAATGTACAGCCTATTTGCTAAAGACTTGGTCATGTACAACTCATCGAGCTTGGCCCAGACTTCCTCAGCAGTTTTCTCCTTTGCCACCTGCCTCGACACCTTATCTATCAAGCACAAAATTATAGCACTATGTGCTTTCTCCAAGAATTCTTCCTTCTGACCCTCAAATACTTTTTCTGCCAAACCTTTTGGCCCCTTCAATGCCCCAAACAATCCCTATTGCACCAATAGGGCCTTCATCTTGATCTTCCCCAGGGCAAAATCATTTTTTCTCGGAGAACTTCTCCATATCATACTTACTGGTAGACATCTTCGAGTTTACAGGATTGAAAAAATGATTTAGATTTTAGTCAGACAAATTCACAAACACTTGCAGTGCAACAATCCTTCCCACAGACGGCGCCACTTGTTGACTTTGCAAGTGAATTCAGTCAGAATTTAAACCCGTCGACTAATCCTAAATGGTTTTAAACCATTCAATTAACAAGAAACAATCAAGAATGCAAGTAATGTAAATGACAAAACGATATACGTGGTTCGGTCAATAGACCTACATCCACGGGGAGATCAAAACCAGAAGCAATCACTATGAGCAGAATTACAATCCAAGCTACAAAACATGCATAAGAACCTAATTGTCAAGAAGCTCACTAATCAGCTTCCAATCTTCTTATGCCTCTCCTGTTTTATTTCTTCCTCTCTTCTAACCTCTATCAAATTCTCTCGTACACCCTTTCTATAAAAGATTACAATTGTATACAAGAAAACTAGAAGAAGAATGAGTGTTTTTCTAGAGAAAAGTAACTGAAAAATGATATGCTAAAGATAATCAGCTTCTTAACTGCTCTTCCAGCTTCAATTATATTTTTCTGTTGCATATGATCTCACGCGTTTTTTATTTAAGTGTCACGTGCCTCACCAACTTAATTAACAAACTAATGCTTATTGAATGTGCAAGCTGAGAACTAAGCCATCTTCATTTCTTCACAATTGTTTTCCTTCAACTGGGCCTCGACCGAGTTGCCAAATAGCCTCAGTTGAGTGACTCGTTCTGCCCAAGCTCCAATTGTCCTTCGTTTCTTCTAACTTTCTTGCTCCTTTTTAGCCTTTTATGCCTGATTATCACTAATACAAGCACAAACACGTCATATAGCTCAATATACTGAATTTAAGCATATTTCAACTAGATACACATGCAAATGTTATTAATTATATCTCTAAATCGATCTAAAATGCATGTATAAATGACGTGTATCACATATAAGATGTTTTCCTTTTTCTTTTTTCATTAGACAGTCACATTTGAGATGCTCGTTTAGTACCTACTTTCAATTAAAAGACTTCTTTTAGTAAGTAGAAAATTTACCCCAAACTTCTTTAATAAACTTGAAACAAAAATTTCTCTACTATATGATAAAAGACAATAAACTCTTCAAAATATCTCAATCAAAACACACGGTTAGCTCCCAAATTGTATCCTAACTGTCCAGGGACGTTCACCCCCATGGTGCTCATCGTAAATCTTTTACTATTGGCAAATATATAATTTTATCTGAAAATGTTACACGGCTTTTACAATTCTAATACAATATTTAAAAAGTCGCTAACTAAATCACAACCTATCAAAATAGTTGATTCCATCCATTTTTACATATATACCTTTAAAAATATACAACTTAACTTGATCTTTCACAATTTACTATCATATTCGGTTCACTCAAATTTTATGTTTAAACTTAATTAGAAATTATAAAATATCCAATTTATCCCGATTTTTTTTTATTAGTAAATTTCTATTTGTTTAATTTTTTATTTGTCTTTTATATATTTCGAATGCTAGACATAATATTTTATTTTCTATAATTTTCCCATTTCAATCAGTAAACATAAATATAAATGAATAGAATAGAATTGTAAAAAGGATCAGGACTATATTGTACAATTTTTAAAGGATAAAGACTGAAATATTGTTTGTGAAATAGACAAAGGGTAGATCTGAAACATCATTTGTAGTTTTTAAATTAATGAATGATTACTAAATGTTGTGTTAGAATTAAAAGTTGTGAGACGTTGAGATATAATTGTAAATGTTGGTTGTCAGAGTAGTTTTATTGCCATTAATTAATATTACAAGATCTACTGAATCTGGGTTAAAGGAAAGTGAGGGTAGATGGAAATTTGGAATTTTCCTCTTAGCATCTATCATGGCATGGATGGGCAACACCGCATCAAGCATGACTTGGAGGAGAATACGTCATCAGTAAAGCTAAGAGGCTAAGTTTGAATGATTCAATTTACTAGTTAAGTGTAAATCATCAATGGCAATGGTAATTAAAAAATGAAATTGTGGGAATCCACCTGTAATATTAAAGGAGAATCCCAAAAAATAGGGAAAAATACGTGAGAAATTAGGCAAATATTTTATTTTAAATTATTATATTTTCAATCCTCTTATACACGTCATCTTCCACTTGAGAGAAAAAAACGTGATTGAGGCAGTTCTCTTCTCTTCCGGTTTTTATGATGAGAAATTATTTCTCAAAACTCATTATCATTTTCCATAAATCCTCTACCCTTCTACGGGGTGTTTGCAAACAATAGTGCTTTTGAAGAAGTGATTTAAATTGATTTTTTGATAAAATCAGAATTTGATAGTGTTTGGAGAAGAAGTGATTTTAAACAAATTATAAGTGCTTTTATTATGATGAGTGTTTGCAAAAAATATCACTTCTTTCACATGAATTTTTCGAAAATGCCTTTTAGATTAGTTGGAATATTTCATCCCAGACATTTTTTCTTCAGATTGGAGGTGAGAATTCCATCAAATTAAAATAAGATAAAACAATCCACAATAATAATTGGCAAATTGATACAGGACGACTGCTATAAAATAGCAAAACAAAGAAAATCATCAGAAATATCAATTAAATACAAAGAGAAAAGGGAAAAGATAAAGGATAATCAGAATCAAGTAAAGCAAGAAAGATGAAGAGGAACCGATTTGTGGCGAGGACGACGAGAGTGAGATTTGCAGGAAATCCGTTCTTTTTAGCTGTAAGGATTGACAAAATTCTTACTGCATCTACTTTTTAAAGAATAAAAAAAAACAGAGGAAAAAATTTCTTTTATTTACAAAAAGTCCAAAGCTCAGAAGCTGGGTTTTCCTGAATTCTGAAAATCACTTCCAAAAGTGATTCTAGTGCCCAAATCTTAGTTTGCAAACACTATTTAAAGTAAAATGACTTTCCAAAAGTGATTTTGATAGTGAAATTGAGTTTGCAAACACGCAGCCATATTCTCTAGAATCTGTACAAACCAGTCGGAATCGCCGGCGGTTGGGAAGAGAACCCTAGATAGACTACAAACCAGTTGGAATCCCTGCGGTTGGGAAGATTCGGATGGACAAAACCCTAGATATGGAGAGTGATAAGTTTTGATTGAGAAACTGGGGTTGCGGGCGAATGCATCAACTGGAGCTTTTAATTGGTGGAGTCATTCCATTACATTTTCAGGTAATTTAATTTGATTTTTCCTTTTCCGACTATTTGACATAGAGCACTTATTAGTAGATAATATGTGGTGAAGTACTTATATTCTCTCTTTCTCTTTCAAGTCTGCAAAATTTCTTCTCCTTACGGTTTCAAACACGCAAAAAAAAAGAAAAGAGAGGGACCTCTTTGAACCGAGGATGTCGCAAAAGATTGCAAGCCCTCTAATTCTAACGAGGGTCCTCTCAGGTTTGAAATCAAAATTTGATAATTTTCTTTATTAGATCATTAATTTTTATATTCTTCGAATTGATTTATCTTTATAATTCCTCATATATTTAATTATATAGGAAGAAAGGGCGTAGGAACTTCTCGATTTCGAAGCTAGAATCTAGTAAAGCACAAAAATACAGGTTCGGGTTATATGAGAAGAAGATTGTAGATTGCAATTTGATAAAATCTTTGATAAGAAAATGATTAAATTGCTTTTTGTTTGGTAATTTTGTCAAGTTATGTGAGTTTTTTTACTATATAAATTGGTTTTCTATATATTATATAAGCACTAGAAAATGTTGCTATATATAGGTGAAATTTGAAGTTTGTACTTGTGTTTTTGTTTCAAACTGTAATTTTTTAAGTGATCTATTAGTTTGGAGCACTAATTATATAAAGCCACCCAAATAAGTTGAAATTATTGGGATTAAAATTTACAGAAACAGAACTACCTCTTACATACAAAGAACAAAAATCATACGACTAATTTATAATTATATGCAATTATTTGTGCAAGTAGGTAATTTACGATCCTTGAGAAAGATTATATAAGTTCTGAAACTTGGTTGTATAATTTGGTGAATAAACACATATTTGTAATTTGTTGGGCATGTTGCAAATGTTAATGTGTTGGAAGTAATTTCATGGATCTTCATTACTTACTCTTTTTTAAGTTTCTACTTCTTTCTTTGGTTGTACGCTAATATGAACTTTGAACATAGAGACTCCCGAAGTTATGTATGATTTTATGTAGTCAACAACCCTGATTGCAAAGTTTTTTTCTCTGTATGTCTTATGATGCATTTCTTCACTGATATTCCACCATTCGATCCCATTATTTAACCCCCTATAGATCCTTGGTATTATCCTTTCTTTACTAATATCTACTCCATATTCACTGCTTTTTGGGTTTGACTGATGAGGCACCGCCACTGCTAGAAGAGAATGTACATTTCATGATAAAGGCGTAAGCCCCTGATTTCAAGTGTAGAATCTACCTTTATTTCAGTATTACTTATGCACGTCTGATAACAATTGTTCTCTTATTTTTCCTAAAATATTTTCCAATTAATATTTACCACTTCTTCAAAATTATTTCAAATTTTTATGTTTATTGAAGGTACGAAATAAATGTTCAAGATATAGACGAAAGTGCAAATGCCCATTTTCTGGGGTGTGATCGAGAATGCATTGAATTAGTTGGTCGTGTTGAACCTTCATTTTAGTTGAAGGAATAAATCAAATGTAAACATTTACAATACCCCAATTTAGGATAATATTATACTCTAATATGAAATCCACTTTTATAATAAAAGTCAATGGTGGTGATCAGAACCATTCTTCAGTTACTTACAGTATTTACTATCATTTTGACAGTGTTCTGTCAATTTACTATTATAATTTTGTGAGGAATATGGTATTTTGCATAAATTAGTAAACTTACTAATGATATTCATGTCGACATCAAAATTTGAATTTTTACATTGTTGTTGCCTTTTGTGTTCAGGAGCCCAAGTCAATTTGAAGATGCAAGAAACTGAGAATGATGAAGAAGTTGATCGCAAAGAAGTGGCAAAAGTTGGCAAAACTATTGGGGCAGTGAAGAAGTTTATTAAGAAGTAGGTTCTAGACTTTTAAGTTTAATTTATTGTTTACTATGTTATTTCATACTTTTAAAACTTCATAACAGGTCAGGTGTATGTTTGTGGTTTCAAATTTTTTTTGTTTGGGTCGTGGAAGTATTAGTTACGGCCACTACAGTCCTTAAATGTTTCGGTTATTAGTTATTAATATTTATGCACTTACGTTATTATCTAAAAGTATCCTACCGTCGTTCTATTTTATTTCAGTCACACTTACATTTTTTAGTGGTCTGCAAATAACATTGTCTACCATAATCGAAAACATGTTCCACTTATACAATATCCTAGGCTATTTCTATGTTATTCATTCAAGATAAATTGATTGTTAAAAACAAATTTGTTAACAAAACTGCATGCAAGTTTCAGTTCACCAATATATTAAAAAGGCTAAATAATCATAAAATATTACCTAAATGTTGAAGTCGTTGTCTTTCAACCCCTCCAACTTCAACTACGTAACTGAGTATTATAAAATATTACCTAAATGTGTACATCAGTTAGAAATTGAAATGGGTAGGGTTTGTCAATGTTGCTATAAGAATATTTTTTTATATTTGCGGTTCACAATTAAGTAAATGGATTAGACCTTCGGTCATTTTCTGTAGATATTTTGTTATCTTTGTTACTTACACCATTCTTGCACTATTCTATAAATTAATTTACCTCGAATTCATATTTCATTATACAACATTTTTATATTAAAATAAAAATTAATCTTACCCGTGCGACAACTAGTTGTTAACAAAAGGAGGTAATGATTAACTTATTTATTATGTACCAAGCACCAAAAATGGGAATAAATCTTCATTCATTCTCATTCCTTATCCCTAACCCCTCAACCAAGCGGACCCTAAATTTGGTTACATGCTTAGTTGTGACTTTTTAATCTAACGGCTATAATTAAATTTAAACCGAAGTCATCGTTAATGTAGGGCTGGCTGTTCGTAATCGTTCTGAGGTTTTAGTTCCGACCATTTTTCATTTGGGATAGAGACGCTTTCAGTTGGTTGACAGGGAAAGGGCATCCCATACTGTGATTGGACCAATTGTTCAAGTTCTGATGCAACGGAGTTTGCAGTTATTACAGATTATCGGAAATGATTCTTTTGGGTTCGTTTTGGTTTGCTTGGTAAGGATTGTAATGGTTCTACTACTCCGTGAACTGTTTTGGTTCAAAACAAAAAAAACATGCCAATTAATTATTGCGATCAATAAGGATACTGGTGCTTTGTTTAGGGACAATAGAGAATGATGTATTACAACACGCAAGCTCCAATTAACTTCATATACCAGACTAACGTTTGTAATCAAAGAGACCTAGTAGTACCAAGATTGTGCTTTGGGATGCTGCAACAATCATATCATAACGTGATTAAATCTCTGACAATCAAACTCATTTGTACACAAATTTCAACAATGACCGAATCAGGTAACCACACACTTTTTCGACTAAAACAGCGTGTCGCTTTCAAGACCACCCATTACACAGAATCCAATTTACGCAAACTGCTCATGACATTTCTTTTAAAAAAATGAAAAAATTAAGGATCAAGATGAGACCTAAAAACAAATACAATCCCTACGTCACGGATAATTGAAACCACACACCTTTCGTTGTTGATTGCAGCTTACAAAGTTCATATTTAATGTCTCATGTCAATCAGAGGAGTTGCCAGTCGTCTTCCTGTGCAGAGTTCTCGGAATGAACAGGATCACAATCTTGGGCCTCACCGCGAGTAGTCGGGGACCTGCGGGTTTCAGCTATTGTAAAGAGTGGAGCACCATTTGATTGATTAACTAGTTCCAATGCACGCTCACAGAAATCATCAAAATCACCTGCCACCAACAAAACTGTCATTATTGATTCACAACAGACTTGTTTGAACTTATGGATGGAAGACACATAAACAGATTCCAATTTCTTTTCTGGCCATCGCACTTCAAAATTTCTTGGCTTCTATTTTTTTGCTGATCTTGTCCCTTCATCAACAAAGGGAAAAAATAAAAGTGCAGGGAAATTATGCATTTTTCCAGACAATTAACAAAAGTAGGACTACGCGGGAAAAAAAAAAGGCTCATGCATACACTTGTTCCTGCAATAAAATCCAATTGCCAACGATGAATCAACGGACTCCAGAGCGATATGCCTCACAACACTGCAGTCCCGAGAAGTTGAGGAACAATATGAAAACAAGAATAATGTCAGAGACCGTAAAGCGTTAGGCAAATGGAATCAAATGTATTTAAAATCAGATTGGCAAAATTAACTTACTTGCAATGGTAAGAAGAAGTATCGGCATCTATATGGTCCCTCTTAATTTCAACCACCTACAGATCAAACAAACAGCAAGGGTTAGCATTACTAAAAAACACGATTGTGTATGAGCAAAAGTAAAAACTGAGTGCCCGTTTGGTTGGGGGGTTTAGGGGTAAGGAATGGGAATGAATGAGGACTCATTCCCATTTATGATGCTTGGTACATAACAAATAAGTTAATCACTACCCCCTTTTATTAACAATTCCCCCCATTTCATTCCATAATATGATTGACCCCTCATTCATACCCATTATCATTGCCATTGATGATTTGCAACCAAGCAGGCCCTGAGTACTTTTCAATATATATATAGTACAATGGAAAAAGATATCAACTTAAACCAGTGTAATTGGAAGGGAGCAGAAAGTGGGCAGAGATACTACAGATAAACTACTTAAATTGCTCGAGTTGAAGCATTTTGTGCACCAAAAAATGTAGTACCTATATTTAAACCAAGCAAGATCCATCAATCCACATTCATTCCTACATGTCAATTCTTTTGCCAACCTAGCTCCCATTAACAATCTCTGGGAGTCCAGTAACTATCACCGCTTTCCACAAAGCAGTGCACTAAGCTAAGTAGCCATCAATGAAATCTCAACAATTAAGGTATTTGGATTTTTCTCAAGAAAAAAAAAAACGAAAGAAAAACTTATTTTCATCTGCTAATATTAATCACCAAATATAATCACAAGTGTACAAGAGATTCAGCATTATGAATTGACAATAGGTTAATTACAGTGACACTCCATTGGACATAACAAATCTCCACTCATGGAACCACCAAAACTTGCTTCCAAAGCCCAAGAAAATTCTAATTTTTTTCTTTAATTTTCCAATTATACTGTCTTTTTCAACTTTTTTCATGAACAAGGATGCAGTAGGATTGTTTACGTAATGACTTTCAAACAATAAATGGAATTCTTTTTCATCCGCTGTGATTTTGTATATTGTGATTTTCCTATATTTACATTTTATTAATAGTTCAAACATTGTTTCTTTAACAATTTCATAAACGTTTTCTTTGATTACAGTTCTTCGGAGAACAGTTTCTCTATGAATTCCTATATTAAAATGTTCAATTTTGTACTTTTAATTTATCAGAATGTTCCTTACGAGCATTTAAATGGGCTTATTTAGATTTACACAAGAAAGAAAGATTCTTCTTAATTATTTATGTGTTTTCTGTTAGAACCTGATCTATCAAATAATACAGAAGAATAAGAATAAGAAACAAACTCAATTTCTCCTTTTCATCTCTCTCACCTTCCTTCCTCTGCTTTCTATTTTATCTATCTTCAACCTCTTAACCATCCTATTATTACCATACCATCAATCCTGTTGACGTCAACAACCATCACTTCTTTCATTTTCATCTTCTTTTTCATTTTCCCTTTCTTTTCGCCTTCTTCAAACTTCTTAGTGCCTCTCACCTTTAACTGGCCTCGATAGAAAATATCGGTGCTCATAGTTACTAATAGCACATCTTCACTCTCATGGTTAGACCAGAGACACAAAACACGTAAGTATGGCAAAGAATCTCGAATTAGTATAACTTAAAAGTTACGAGTTACTGGATTTTGGTAGGGGGTTTAGGTGGGACAATTGGGATGTGGACTAGATAGGGGTGCTTGGTGATTGAAAGTAATGCAGGAGGTTAATAAATTTGACATTTGGAAACATAAACTTTGGGCCCTTCAGGGGGGGTGGGGGGGGGGGGGGTGTTGGGGGGGAGGGTTGTGGTTATAGATTGATATTACTAAGTGCTCCACTTCAACTAGAATAATCATTATTTATTGAGAGGGTGAGTGTATGATTGTCCCTTAGAGATTTGAACTTTCTGAAAATTGTTCCGAGGTGTTTATGTACATTTAAGAGGTGTTTCTGATCAGTCATCTTAATACATTTCTATCATTTGTGACAAACAAAACTTAAAAGGTAGAATCTGGTAATTTCTATAGAAAAGTACCAAGATCAGTAATATCACAATCCTAACAGAAAAACCTTTAATGTCAACCATAATAAGTGAAAACCTAAAGCACCAGATAAGAAACTTCAATTCTACATTGCCCAACTCGACTATCAAACAGTGAAAAACCAAGAGATTGAGAAGCAAAGCAGTGCGTTACTTATTATTAAACTACAAGTGGCCAGTACTTTGATATCAGCATGATTGCTTCACCTAACTGGCCAACCCCACCCCACCCCCCCAACCAAAAAAAAAAAGATATCCTGTAAAGCCAAATTATTGGTGCAACATGTACATAGACAAAACGACCATAAATTATAAGTCAGCATCAAACCACCCTTGAATGGCAGAATAAACCTGAAGGCATCTGTATGTAATAATCATGAAGATGTATCGCTCCAACTACTCCATACAAGAGTATATTGAGAAAGACTACAAGAGAAGTAGCATAAACCTGCTGAACTTCATGCGGGTCCAAATAATATGCCTTCTCATCTTGCACCCCAACTATGTAAGTAGATGCACCTGGTCTACCGCCCAAAATACCAAGGCTTTGCGGAAATGTGAATGTAGCACATAACAGTGGAAGATACCTGTTCATAAACAAAAGATGTGAATCAGCGGTAAAGATAATTGACCTTGTTTTGGTGAGTATAAATGAAATTTGATGCAGAACGAGAGTGAAGTCACCAGGGATTTGGAGTGAGTGAATATACGATACATCAGCGGCAATACACATATTCTGCAGACACCATATGCTAGTAGCAGGGCTATAAAAAAATGCTGTACTCTACATATCGTATCCTCACTACCATTCATCCACATTTCATTACCCTTACTGGATTGGAAGTCAATGGACATGCTACTCTAACTTAACCTTTTCAATTACCTAGTAAGATACTAGGGGGAATTGTTAATATGTTGGTCCAAAAATCATCCTTCTCTCCTTCCATGATAAAGGTTTTCAGACAAGTTCCGAGTAGATGTTACGTCACTTCCTAGACATAAAAATCTCATTGATATCTATAAAATTGTTCAGCGCGTTCCACAATTATATGCATAGTTAAATAAATTGATTTTAGATTTCCTCATCACAAATTGGCGAAACAGGTTAGCAGTTCAGTTATCTATATACTTTATTTACATTCTTTTGCAATTATTTTCAACCTGAAGTGTGTCATATGTTTGCATAGAAGTATCCAACAACAGTTTAAATGCAGTAGTTTTATGACCATTATCTAAATGACGGTTAAACCTTAGCTCATTTTATGGTAGCAATTTTAGAAAATATAAAATATAGGTGCATTTACTAAATGAATTTCCCAAGTGAATACATCGAACTTACCGTGATACTTTTGTTGAAAGACTTAGCAACCACCAACTGAGACATGTCAAACTAGGAGCCGAATGACAAAAGTGCCCCAAATTGAGAATTTTTTGTATGGAATCCGCACATTATCATTCACCATATCATGCCTTAAGTTCTTAATAAAACCATTCACTCTGCTAGAAAGTAGGACAAACAACCATATTTCCACATCAATCCAAAAAGAAGACCACTTTGATATCTTTTAGCATTAGCTTACCTTTATAAGATTATTATAGAACAGTCATCCTCATACTTTTGCAACTGCCTCTACACATGATTTAAAAATCATTGCACCCATTTCATGAATCACAAATACACTCATGTAATGCGTAAAATGTAAGTCCCCGATCTGATGTTCTCTTTCATTGTCTCTAAGGAAACTAAGTAACCATACATTGATGAGGCAATGTTGTAAACCTCTCTCAACCAGCCAAAGAAAAATAGGAGCAAGCAAACAGCTAACTCCATGAGAGATGAAAGGCAAAAAGAGAACATGGGACTTTGAATCTTTTATATTTCCAAATCTTATGCTTTGAAATATAAACATACCTCGGATTGACTTTCTCCAGTCCTAAAACCAAAGGAACTATCAACAGGATAGGGGCCCAACCAACTTGGCTTCCGCTGAACTCAGAACAGTATCTGGATATATCCTCAATGCACAGGACAGGAGCTCCACCTCTTTCCCCGTCTTCATCTCCAGAAACAACATATAGAGCCATCATTGAGGACAAGACTCCACTGCTAGTTTCCTCCCTCTTATTCCGAACCAAAGTTTCCCAGGTGCGGCACATTGCATAAGGTCCTACCCATGAGCCCGGAGCAAGGCCATAAGCCTTTCCCGCTTCGAGAAGATTGTGTATAGAAAAGGGCGAGTCTTCAGCATCACCAAAAAGATGCAATATCTCTAGGTAATTTTGGTCGAGTGGCTATAGAAGCAGAAGATATCACTATAAGCAGGTCTTGATGAGATTGACAGACATGGCTAACAATCCAGGCTATGTTAGGGTTCTTCTCCCAAAATAAGAAAGCGTGTTTTGTCATTACTGTTTTTCTAAAAAAAATTCCTTTCTCCCAAATATAATTGTGCACCATTATTTAAAAATAAACAACATAGATATCTGCACTACTTATCCCCAAATAAGCAACATAGATATCTACAGGAAAAATTATCCCCAACTATCTCCCATGAAAACATCCTAACATACTTCTACTTTCACATGGTCTTCCACCATTGACAGAACCCTCTCTAAATGAATGGAATTAAAACAAAATATAACTCCAGGCTTTAAGTCTAGATATTTGTATATTACCTTGTGGGAAGATTTCCTCCATGATCTTCCTAAATTATGAACCAGAAATGCCTGCATGCACGGAGGTTAAATCAGCTTGCATCGTGTGAATC
The DNA here is from genome assembly GCA_958295605.1 of Ajuga chamaepitys. Classification (NCBI taxonomy): domain Eukaryota; kingdom Viridiplantae; phylum Streptophyta; class Magnoliopsida; order Lamiales; family Lamiaceae; genus Ajuga; species Ajuga chamaepitys. The sequence continues at coordinate 32,935,817 of OY282497.1, read as the reverse complement.
AAATATTTCCTAAAATAAATGATACAAAAAGAGACGCGTGTAATGCCTCAGCGACAAGCATCTGGCTGCTTCGAAGCATACAACCCCAATTTACATCACTGCTGTACTTTGTGTCCCCAATGGGAGAAAAACCTGCATGAACAGGTAAAAAGAAAACATTGCTACGTCATCATTTCTTCAACTTTTTACATGTACATCCCCAGACACTATGATTATACATGTTACCTTTACGATATGTGATCAGAATACGGGACGAGAAATCCTCAACAAATGCTGCAAATCCATCACTCTGAGTTGGATTTGAAGAATCCTGACCCTCCTGAGCAACATGATAACAAACTCCCAAGAGCCAGATATCGCTTGTGGAAGTTGAAATGCTGGTCTTATTAAATCCTAAAATTCTCCTCATTGATCCACCATTCATCATCACTTTCCTCACTGCAGCTCTCAATCCCTCATAATAGTTCTTCCCACTTGTTGACTTCGTCTTACTACTACTGCTATTGCTGCAATCCTTGAACTCGGTTATGTTATGCTCACTGTCCAAATTTCCGAAAATTGATATAGCTGGTGACCAGAATCCTGACCAGAGTGCTGCCGACTTTTGATGCTTGTTGTAGCCAACACTCGGTTCTGCCTCAGACGAGACAGAACCTGGAATTTTCTTTGCTGAATTCGTAAAACTCAACTTATTTCTGTTGGAACTATCACAAGTATCGTTACCTTCCTGAAAACCCTTCATCAACTAATCATACCGAGGATTCAGGAACTTGTACGCATTAGAACAGTAGCCTTCAATAATCATTGACCCAATATCTGCGCAGGAGAGATAAATCCTAACTATCAATTAAACCAGCGAACTCTGATTAAAAAACCCTTAAAAATCGTCACAGTTTGTTTGGGTTCAAAAATAGACAACATGAGCAGAATCAAACATCGTGAGACGAGGAGGGTGGTTCGCTTACCGGAGGTAGAAACGTTGAAACTCTTCGATGGGGCAGGGATTAGAAGAAGGGAAGGGAAATTGATCCGGTGCGGTGAGGTGTTTGTTTGGGTTCGAGACTGCTGTTCTCTATATCAATAAAGGGAATTGCAAAACTTGCCATTAGCTTAGCGGTGAACTTCTATTGTCGATTCAAGTCCGACTCGCTTTGTTGAAATCATCAATGATAATAATATTGAGTATGAATGAAGGATCAATTAAACTATGAAATAATATGAAAAAAATTATTAATAAAATAAAGTATTGATTAACTTATTCATTATATATCAAACACCATAAATGAAAAAGGGTCATCATTCATTTTCATTTCATATTCCTAAAATTCCAATCAAACACACTCTTAGTTTTACTATGGTTATGTTTACTTATGGCTGGACCAGCTTGGAGTACTGTAGGCTAAGAGAAATAAAGTATAAAGAGAAGTTGGATGAAATAAATGGGTGTTTGGTTTTATTATTTGTTTTTTTGTGTAAAATATGGATGCAAGTCAAATCAAATAATATTGATTCGATTTGTAATTCGAATTCGTTTAAGATGATTCAATTCGATAAAATTCAAATTCGAATCATTGTGTATTCGTTTAAATTTCGAATCGAATTCGAATATATATGTATTCAATTCGTCAAATTGGATGATTCAATTCGATTCGATATCTATATCTATATAATATATTAAATATTTAATATAACTATAATATATATATACACATTTAATAGTAAATATATGCACTCTTACTAAAACTGATAGGGTTCTGATATTCATTCCAAATTGAATTCGAATAGAATCGAACTTATACAAATTTAATTTCAAAGTGAAATTTGATTTTTTGAATTTATAAATCACGAATCGAATATATTTAAAATTTTGTTTCGAATCGGATTTGAAATTCGATCAACCAATCGAATCGAAGCCAATTTTCACGAATGCGAATCGAATCTCTTAATATCCGCTTCCGTTTTACATGCCTAGTGTAAAAGTGAAAAAAAAAAAAAAAAAAAAAAAAGATGATATGATGTGATGTGTATAAATATATTGCCAGCAACCTCAAAAGAAAGACGACTCGGCTGGTCGAATCCCCAATGGATTGGACCAAGTCATAAGAACACACTCTATAACTTAGGCCGTGTTTGGTTGGTTGCGGCTTGAGCTGATTCTAGAACTATTGACTGAAATAAATTGATAGATTGGAAATAACAATAATGGGAATTTTCATGAACGGTCTATTGAAAGTCTTACTTATCAAAGATGATTTTACTTACTCCAAACAAAAAAAATAGCCACTTTTTATACAACTCCATTGTTTAACATTTTAAGTTAAACAACGGAGTTGTATTAGGTTATTTCATTAAAAAATAATTCTAGTGTTTCAACAACTCGACCGTGTTGTTTTGCACAATTCTGTTGTTTTTAATACAAAACAACTCTATTGTTTTGCGCAACTTAAAAAATGAGAAAAAAAAAAACAATATCTAAGTATTTCAATTATAATAATATGGATCGAAAAATAAACTAAAGTGTATTATAAGTAAAAAAAAAAAAAAAAAAACAATATCTAAATACACGCCTAGAAAATAATGAGAGAAAGAGAGTGATGTGCATATATATTATTTCATATTTTATATCCATATTCCCTTATTTTTTGTTGATTATTATTCTTTATTGATCTTAATTAATTATCTTTTCATATAGGAGAATAATAATTGGACTTGAAACAAAATTGGGCTTAAATTGATATTTTGGGCTGAGAAGTGAAGAAGCGAGCCGAGATAGAGAGAAGATGGGCTTGGATTTGTTAAAGTCTTCAATTTTTTGAAGAAGCCCATCAAAAGCTTTATTTTAATTAGGCTTATTATTTCTTTTATGTAATTATCTAGATATTAGTTAGATATTTGCTTTTAGAGATAAGATTGGATTTTATTAAGATTTAATTGGGAGTAGGAAAAGATGTTAATTAGCGTGAATAAAAAGAGGGGAGGCGCACTACACTGACAGAGAACAATTCTAATACGCGCTCTCTCTCTCTCCTCTTCCCAATTATTCACGCCAGTTATCTCATTTTCTTCTAGTTTTTCATGTTTTGTTCTCTATTTCCTATTGAAGACCTTGGATTCCACCGCCATTAATTAAGGTTATTTTTTTGTTCAAGTTTTATTTCAATTATGTTATTGTGAGGCTATGCGTTTTAATCGTTCTTGTTTAATTCAAGTATTTGTAGATTCAAGTTTATTTATATAGGAATTGTTTATTTGAATGAATTGACAACTCAATTAATTATTCAATTCCTGACTGCTATTTATGAATTCATGATCCGTAATTGTCATGAAGGATTAACCCCTAATAGCAATAGGTTGAATTAATCGTGCTATCATAATTAATTTAACCTAATTGAATCTACAAGCTAATTATTGATAGTTGCAGTTATCTCGGCCATTAGTAATTAGGTTTAACTGTTTTCATAAATTTACATGCTATCATTAACTTGGTATGGAACGCTATCGTGCCCAACTAGTTAATGATAAGTATTAACCGGTTGCTGGGATTAGTCGATTACTTTAGGAAAACGCAAGATTTATTATGGCTATCCTAATAAATCTTTGGTTAAACTATTTAAATTGCAAGAAAATATATTTATGAGTCTATGATCAATAATGTAATTGAATATCAATATCCTTAAATCAGTGCTAGGTAATATTTGAATCGTCTTTATATTTTGATTATTCTATTTGCATGATTTAGTTAATTATTAGATTCTTAGTTTAGCTTAGACAAACAAATCAAAACCCCCTTGTTATTTCTTGTTTTCACTTAAAAGAAATTAATCCTCATGGATTCGATCCTACTTGCCACTATACTCGTTATTTTGAAAGGAGATTATTTAATTTTGCGGTTTGACACCCATCAAATTTTGGCGCCGTCGTCGGGGAACGGTGTAAAGTGATTTGTTTATTTTGATTTTATTTTAGTTAGTTATTCTTTCTTCCTCAATTTTCTTAGTTTCTTGTTTCCGCTTTGTTCATATTATAAATGGATGCTTATGCACAATATTTTGGAATTTGGCATGATAACATTCCCTATGAGAGTTCTTTAGATAGAAGGATAAATAAAGTAATCTCTCTTGTGGAAAAATTGGTTTTATTTCAGGTACAGCAGGTCAAGATTTGTGGAATATGCTCGATTCCTGGACATCCTACAGAAATTTGTCCCTACAATGCTAGATACAATCCGGGATGGATGAATTCTAATTATCAAAATCAAAGAGCAGAACATGGATTTTCTCAATATAATTACAAGAGACAGCCAACTCCCAATCAACAATCCGATTCTAGCCTATCATTGGAGGAAATAGTGAAAGCTCTAGCAATGAATACACAACAGTTTCAAATGAGTGTCCAAAAGTTTCAACAGGAAATAATAGCCAGCATCCAGGACCTCAAAATTCAGATTAGCCAGCTGACTACTGCTATTGATGAATTGGAGGCTAAAAGTTCAGAGAGGTTAGCATCACAAATTGAAGTTAGTTCGAGGGAGAATGTCAGTGCAATTGTTCTGCAAAACGAAAAAGAGATACAATCTAGACTTACTTTACTTGAGGAAACCACTGAACATCAAAGTAAAAAGGAACATGAAGTGAAAGAAAACTCACCTGATCCACAAAAGATAAAATATTCACACACTTTTTCGTGTATAACTAATGTAGTTGTTCCTCCATTTCCTAGCAGACTAGAGAAATCCAAGAAGAATGAGAGCCAAGAAGAAGTTTTTGGAATCTTTCAAGAGGTGAAAGTCATGATCCCGCTTTAGAAGAGACCAAGAAAATTCATGGGTATCCGGAGATTTCGAAGGAATTACACACGATGGTGAGAAACATGAAAAGTGAAGAACAAAGTGAAAATTCGAAAGTTCCAAGTAGCTTTTATATTCAGAAGATAGAGGATGGTGTCCCAATTGACACATATTTTGTGAAAATTCTCTACAACTATGAAGCGTATGCCAGTTTTAACCTGAATGAGATACTAACGGATGCTCGTGGAATTGGTTGACAACAATGATGGAGGAAGAACGTCGAGCATAACGACGCAAAAAAATTGTGTTGTTGGGAGGCAACCCAAATTTTATTTTGCTTTGTTTCGTCTTTAATGTTATTTTTAGTTTTTTTAGGTTTATTAGTTGTTCGTTCGTGTCTAGTAGAATAATAGGTTCGGGGACAACTTTTGGTTTGGCGTGATCATGCCAAATAAAAAAGTTAAATTCTCTTTAAATAGCCTAATTTTCGTAGGGGGCAGAAGACTAGTCGCGTTTTAGCGTGATCACGCAAAAAATGGACTAGTCTAATTTTGAGTCAGAATTGAATTGGGCGTGATCACACCCAGTTTGAAACAATCTTCTGCCTAAAAATATCTTACAATCTTTATTTTCAGGTTTAATTTTATAACAAAAAAAAATAAATAAATAAATAAATAAAATTGAAAAACAAAATAAAAAATCTGAAAATCGAAAAAAGTCTAATTCTGATCTTCTAATCTTTTTCTTCGCAGTAATCTCGCAGCTTCTTCTCGACCAATCCTCACCACAGCCCCACCATGTCTTCTATATGACACGACGAACCACCTGGAGTGAATCGGCATCTAACTCCGCCATACATTTACACACTGGTCTAGGCAAGCTACCCAAATGTTGTTGTTCTAAGTCCGTCAGCCACCATTGATTACCTTTGTCGTTTTTAGGGTTTCTCTTGCTTTATCTGTACTCACATTTTTTTTTCTTCCCTATATACACGATTATTTTGGTTCCACTAATACTGTCAATTTTTGCACAATTCATGGTAGCACTTTACCTAATATTTTCTGAGTGCTTGCTTTGAATTGCGTTGACTACATTAGGGACAATGTAGAATTTAGGTGTGGGAGGAGTTCATACTAGGAACCTGTAGAGGAGCGGAGCTTAATTTTAAAAAGATAAATCAGAAATTCTTGTTGATTGGGAGCATTCTTGTGCATATATGCTAAATTCTGTGGACTTAGTTGCTATGTCTTTGTTAGTGTTAAGTAGGATTGACATAATAAAAGAGTTAAGTGTGATTGATTATTTTTCTTGGTACTTAAAAAAATAAGGTGTCTCTTTGATCTTGATAGTGGATAGAACGAAAGTGTGCAAGATTCAACACAAATTAGCTTTTTTTTTCGTGAGCTTTTGAGCCTAAGAGTAATACATCAATCAATTGTGCTCTAATTTCTTTGTTGTGTGTGAATCAAGCATATCATGTACATTATAAAACTTGCTTTGTTATGCATTTCGAGACCGCATTCATGAATTGTGCATTAAAATGATAAAGGCACTTAGAAATAACCCTTTGATGGCCTTTCTTTCTGAATAACCTACCCAAACACTGTCCCTTAGTTGAACACGTTGAGCTTATAACCTATTCTTTGATTTTACCGTGTTCATACATAGCCTATTCCCTTTTCTTGTTTATGACCGTCTATCTTAATTTTTTAACCTTCTTGTCAAGAAGTGTGGAATTGCATGTCAAAAGGTGAATTTTTGTTGTGAATACAAAATGGGTGGGAAAGAAGTACAAAGGACGTTGTGACAATGAAAAAAAAAAGAAAAAAAAACAACGACGATAAAAAAAACGTGAACAATAGAGATTGCCACAATGAAGAAAGGGTAGAGAAATTTTGAGGTTGCCAACATCTTTGTGTTACTCTTTTCATGTCAAAAATAAAAAGTTTGACATATGCTACTTGAGAGTTGGCACCTCTAGGTTATTACTTGGTTTTGTTTTGATGATTTCTTATGATTTAGTGAGATTACCAAGTGTGGTTGGTAGGAAATGGTCTCTTGATCTTGTTGAAAATGAAGGTGTGTTTGTCATTAGAGACAACGTGCATATGAATTTCCATAACTTCTTAACTTGCTAGCCTTCAATGTTCCCTTTTATCCTACCTTTAACCAAGGCCCCATTACAACCAGTGAAAAGACCCTTTGATTGATGCATAGTTCATATTCCAGTGATGGAGATTTGATATATTAACAAGCATATGGTAATGTCACGTATGTTTTGACGACGAGTTATTACATATACAAACCCTTATCATACACTTAAAGAGCGGAATGAGGTTATCTTTGGTGAGATGTTGTTTCTTGTCACACTGGAGGTTATTGAAGCTGTTAAGTATTGATGGGACATATGGATTTAATTGAACAAACTTGAAATCATAATCACTTACTCTTGAAAAAAGTCATCTGCTTGATTTCTTCATTGCATAGTAGCTTGAGTTGTCATGGAAAATATTTGAGTGAGGATATAGTGATGATATAAGAGAGATTGACAATTGTTACCTTGTGCTTATCTGTTCTAATGCATGCTTTAGGACAAACATGGTTTAGGTGTTGGGGAATTTGATGTGCATATATTATTCCATATTTTATATCCATATTCCCTTATTTTTTGTTGATTATTATTTTTTATTGATCTTAATTAATTATCTTTTCATATAGGAGAATAATAATTGGACTTGAAACAAAATTGGGCTTAAATTGATATTTTGGGCTTAAAAGTGAAGAAGCGGACCGAGATAGAGAGAAGATTGGCTTGGATTTGTTAAAGTCTTCAATTTTTTGAAGAAGTCCATCAAGAGCTTTATTTTAATTAGGCTTATTATCTCTTTTATGTAATTATCTAGATATTATTTAGATATTTTCTTTTAGAGATAAGATTGAATTTGATTAAGATTTGATTAGGAGTAGGAAAAGATGTTAATTAGCGTGAATAAAAAGAGGGGAGGCGCGCTACACTGATAGAGAAGAATTCCAATACGCGCCCTCTCTCTCCTCTTCCCAATTATTCATGCCAGTTATCTCATTTTCTTCTAGTTTTTCATCTTTTGTTCTCTATTTCCTATTGAAGACCTTGGATTCCACCGCCATTAATTAAAGTTATTTTCTGGTTCAAGGTTTATTTCAATTATGTTATTGTGAGGCTATGCGTTTTAATCGTTCTTGTTTAATTCAAGTATTTGTAGATTCAAGTTTATTTATATAGGAACTGTTTATTTGATTGAATTGATAACTCAATTAATTATTCAATTCCTGACTGCTATTTATGAATTCATTATCTGTAATTGTCATGAAGGATTGAACTCTAGTAGAAATAGGTTGAATTAATCGTGCTATCATAATTAATTGAACCTAATTGAATCTACAAGCTAATTATTGATAGTTGCAGCTATCTCGGCTATTAGTAATTAGGTTTAACTGCTTTCATAAATCTATATGCTATCATTAACGTGGTATGGAACGCTATCGTGCCCAACTAGTTAATGATAAGTATTAACCGGTTGCTGGGATTAGTCGATTAATTTAGGAAAACACAAGATTTATTATGGCTATCCTAATAAGTATTTGGTTAAACTATTTAAATTGCAAGAAAATATATTTATGAACCTATGATCAATAATGTAATTGAATATCAATATCCTTGAGTCAGAGCCAAGTAATATTTGAATCGTCTTTATATTTTAATTATTCTATTTGCATGATTTAGTTTATTATTAGATTCTTAGTTTAGCTTAGACAAACAAATCACCCCCTCCCCCTCGTTATTTCTTGTTTTCACTTAAAAGAAATTAATCCCCGTGGATTCAATCCTACTTGCCACTATACTCGTTATTTTGAAAGTAGTTATTTAATTTGGCTGTTTGACACCCATCAGAGAGAGCATGGTAATGAAAAAATAATAGGGAAGAGGAAGAATAGGGGGAAATGAATCCTTTTGAAACTTGAAAGTTTTTAATTTTATTTTGTATTTTACATTTTATTTTAATATGGTCGAAGATGTTGGAAGACCTTTTCTCGTTATAGGGTGGGTTATTCTGCTATACTTGATATGAACCACTAAAAATAAATATTGTTTGTTTTGTGTGGTTGTAGAAAATATTATAGGTTGGCATATAATATTTAATTGGAAAATGTGGTGGATTGTGTGGAAGAGGTTGCTAATTGATAATTGTTTAATGGTTAAAGTAGTATTGAGAATTATGATTGATTGTTGATGAGTGGTGTTTGGTTATTTGTATTACTTTTTATTTTAATTGATATTTATGTATTTATTCTTTGCAACATTTCTTTAATAATTTTGAAAATACTTAAAATATTATTTTTTTAAAAATTATATAAAATTCAAAATTAATAATTAATTTTCATTTTCTAATTTTACTTTACTTTTTTTAATAAACTGCAAAAATGAAATAAAAAGAGAAAATGTGCGTACAAATGAAAAGGAAAATAGGTGACCACAAATCGGTCACTCAAGAATAGCTAAGCATACATGAAACCAAAAAAACAAAACTACACAGATCAAGAGCTCTACGCAACCTAGTGTAACTAGGGTGCTCACGGCAGTTTTGCGTTTTTATTTAATAAATTTAAACTGCACCGCAAAATGCTGATCGGTTTCCTATTTAAAATTAAACCACGGTTATGTGAAAAAACGAGTACACGGTTATGTGCGGTTACGGTCGGTTTGTGCGGCTCCAATCAAATGTAAAAGTAGAAGCATGTAATTACAATCTAACAAGCAAAATGTAAAGTTGGAAAATATAAAATAATATGTGTCTATAAACAGGGTTCTAATATGTGACCTAGCAAGAAATACAACTATACAAATACATATACTAAAACACCAATTTATGGAGTACTAACTATAAAAATCATACGGTTTTGATTATTGTGGGCTTGATTTCTCAATTAATATGACATGAGTCTGAACCCACTTAATTTAGATAGATGTAAACATATTAACATATAATATGTGGTGCAGTTATTGAGCCAAAATTTAAATTGCACCGCATATGCAGTGTGGTTTTTGTCAAAAAAAAAAAAAAAAAACCACGAGATACCTATAAAAATTGTAGATAGTGGTGCTATGCGATTTGGCTCAAGCAGTTTGGGCAGTTTTATAAATTTATGTTCAGCCCTAAGTGTAACCCCATAGAGGTGATGGCCTCGTTAAAACCCACCAATGGAAAAACCCAGTGGGAAAAACCAGAGGTAGGAAAAGGAGTACCAACAATGACTAAGTGAATCTAAAGAATTCGTATGAGTGCATATCATAATTAACCTGTGTAGCAAGATAATCGGGGACCGAATCCCACCAAGTATACCCTGTCCCAAGGTTGGAGAGAGCGTTCGCGACTGACTTACCCTCCCTGTAAATGTGAGAAATCCAAAAATTAAAAGAGGAGACTCGACGTAAGGTTTGCATCAATTGCCCTATAAACCTCCAGGGGATCGCTAGCGACTTGGATGTGAACATATACAGAGCATAGGTAGAGTTCGTCTCCATCCTTAAGTCCTTCCATCCCTTGAGATCTACAACCACTATAAGAAAAATCACTTTTAGTCAGAAAATATTAATGAGGGTATGAAAATGCTCTCACTAAATGTGAGATATACATAGCATTAGTGAGGGTAAAATGATACTCTCATTATAAGCTTGATTATTGGTGAGGAAAATATTGAGTTTATTTGATTAAAAGTTAGTACCGTCACTAATAATTGTTAAAAGAAAGTGGCGGAATATTTCCCACCAAATTGATGAAATTAATTGGAAGAAAAATATTCAAATAAGAAAAAAAGAAAATGCATTCCCAAAAAAGAGAAGAACTTTCCATTTCTTCTCTCTTTCTTCATTCGGCTCCTCCACTCCTCTCTGTCGAAAATCCATCGCTACCTCTCCATCCCGATCATTTTTCCCTGCTACTCTCCTCCCACTCGGTCGATTTTGCACTCATAGGTAAGGATTTAAATCCGTTCCTCCCCTTCACTATTTATGCGGATTAAACCTTGTATTCAAATTCCGAGCCCTAGGGCTTGTTTTATGCAAGTTAGAAAGTTAATAAATCTTGGCTGATCACTAGTTTGAAAACTCCGTCTCTCTATTTGCGACTGCCACTACGCAGCAATACACTACTACAAAAAACGTTTAAGACTATGGTAAAAAACCGTAGTTAAGGCATTTAACCACCATGGTAGTAGATATCGTCATCGTAGACCCTCTACCAATAACTACGGTTCATAACCGTAGTGGTTAATTATAAAGACAACGAGTGGGAACCACAGTCGTATATTTAATATCTACCACCACGGTATGTATGACCACGGTTTGGAACTTCCTTTGACTACGACTTGAACCGTAGTAATATATATTAACGACTACAGTTGAGAACTGTAGGCGTAGATTTAAATGACTACTGTTTGGTTATTTATTTACAACGGTCTTGAACTGTTGTCTTAGTTGTTTCTCAATTTTTTTTAAAAAATAATGGTTGTTGATGCTATTTAAAAATTTTAATTTATATATTTTTTTAATTATATTACTGAAATTAATGTACAATTAAACATACAATCAACATTTTGCGTAATAAAAAACGATAATGAATTATAACTCATTCTCTGAAGCATCTCAAATCATTTACAATCAACAATTACTATAATAATGGAATATAAACATTATTTCTAAATTAAGCAATCAATATTGGACTCAAAGCAGCTCCCACTCGAAATGCCGATGAAGTTCCTCATCAATGTCCCCATACATTACATCATGGTGTTCATCTTTCTTGGATAGTCTTTTCCAAAAAGTGAAAGCAATCATGTATTTAATTGTAAAAGAAAGAACAAAATAAAATTCTCATTAATAACTGTGATGACTAATATCCTAAATTAATCATCCTAAATTCAGTAACACAAAACTCACAAAGGAAGTTGTAACATCGTCACATTTCTTTTTCTAAAGTTAATCATTTCATGATTTAAAAAAAAATCGATTCTTAATTTTCATTGGACACAATAGTCTCATCATTAGATTTGTATATTTATCCATTCTTGATCATGTAATATGTCAATTTATGATTATTGATATGTCTGAGCACAACTTAAAGTCACAAAAATACGTCTTGATGCCTCGTACACTTAACAGATATACATTCTTTCTGAAGCAAATACTAGACGTGTGTATAAAATAAAATTAATAAAAAGAAAATGCCACACATAAAACAATATCAAATTTTTAGCATGTAAGATTTGACCCTTTTTCCGAGCACCAAACTTCCTAATTCAACCAAAATCAAGAAGGGTAAAGATATCCAATGAAATTTTTACTGTAAGGTATGAATTTATAGAACAAATAGAAGAAAAATACATTTTTTTAATTGTCATAAGTGGCATTGCCTCTAGTACAATCTGTGTATTTGATCATACAGAATTAGGCTAAAATATCTGAAAAATGAACTCCAATTACATTAACGTAACTCACCTGATTTGAGAATCAATTCCAGTAGAAAATGCCGCGATTACGATCGCACAGAGAGCCACAACAAAGCCCTGAAATCAACATCATAAAGATTTGAGCAAATTACAGCAAAGCCCTTTGTTCACAAAAGATCGTTGGAATGTGAAATCTTACAACTATAGTAGGCCAACCACTATGTCCACTTTCTTCCTTGAGAGAACTGCATTTTTCAGTAGAAGGTTCACTGCATTCAAATATCACAAGTTAGAGATACTTAATAAGTTCGATTTTGTTGGGCGCGAAGCATAACTGAAAAACTTAAAGTTGTGTTTGGATGGTATACGAATTCGGTACTTTCTGATGGCAGTCCAACAGAGAAAAACAATGTAAGAGGCCATAATCCCTGAAGACAGCAGGCCTCTGTTCACCTGTCTTAAGCACGGAAAATTAAGATTCGTCATATATCAGATGAATTTTCATGCTTAATTATATTGTTATTTATTTTCAGCAAAGTCATACCCTGGAATGCAATGAAATAACCATCATGACAATAAGCAGAACCCCGGTCCAAGTGATGAAAAATATGTTGAGAGAGCACGATGTTTTCGAGGCATAAAGCACATACATCACCGCTATACCACAGACGGAAGCAATATAAAAGATCGTTCACATGAATAGCCCAACTGAACAGCTGCTACAGTAAAAAATGGAAAAAAAAAAATATATACCAATGAATAAGTTAGACTTATAGTTTATTTTCAAATTCTTGAAATGCAATAAAATATCTTAAACTATAGATAATTTATTTTATTTTTTAAATGTAGAAATCTTAGGGAATTTATGTACCTTGATTTCATTTCATCGTCAGACATCCAATAGTTATTCTACCATGTGATAAACTCAATCACACTTATGAGCTGGAGAATTAGAAAAATCCTGCATCATGTGGATTAAATCAAATATTAGTTTGTACTATAATATAATACTTAGTGAATTAAAATTTGATACATATATTCGAGTATTGTATAATGATGAATGATCTTTGTAAGATATTTTTTAATAAAAGACTTGTAGTATAATGATTTTCGACGCTTGTAATAAAAGGCTTCAACAGATATTGGAGAACACATTAAACTGCTCTACATTTTAATGTTCTTACAAGTCCATGACAGCACTATAGTAGTGACAAAAATCTATATAAATGGAATTATTAATACTGGAAAATTCAGGTTAAGAGTTGAAAAACAAAGATTACCTTGCACCAACACGAGCAAGTTCACGCAAAAATAGTCAAAATGAAAGCTCGTTTAGAGAACAAGAATTTGAAAAAATATCATCTCTCTTAAGCATTATACTTCATTTTTTTGCTAGTAAACATACCATATAGTTGAATATAATCCATGGGGATGAAAAAAGGTATCACGAAGCAAATAAGCAACAATACGAACTTCAATCCCCACCATCCGGAATACCAACCATTACGCCCTTCATTTAATTTTCTGGGATTACATGTTGTAAAAAAAATTCATATTCTTACAGAATATGTATTAGAAAATTTACAGAAAAGATTCACTCTGTCCTCAAGGTCTGAAATTCAACATTAACCACACGATTGTCAGACTCATAATCAATGTGATTCTACCAAGAATGGCACTATGGCACCTGTTCTCGACTATGAGCGAAATTGAGACCACATGAATAGTGCAACAGAAATATGGCACACAAGCCCTCGATAACACAATCATAATTGGCTCACAGGCATTCCAAATAAAAGAAAAAATGGTACACATGCCTGCAAATAAAATGAATTCATATCTAACAAGTTTTGGACACAAATTCTCTCACACCCATGTTGATAATGAAGAGTTTGTTCACCATAGCATAGGTTCTATGTAAAGACAATTATTACAAAATATTTTCATTTCTTTGAGTGCAAAATGATACCTTAAGTTCCAACCGAGCAGAATTTGGAAGTACGACGGATCTGAATGAGAGAGAATGTGAAAAATCTGATGTGAATAGAGCTAATTAGTAGTGGCACATGGGTACCTGAAGAGCAAAAGATGAAAGAAATTTGCCCTGCATCTTAATCAACATAACATTTGCCAATTCAGAAAATTACTTGAGTACTAACCGTGCATCAAAATATTTCAATCCAAAATATAAGTTAGTATCTAAAACAAGCAATAACAAAACCAAGCTAAGATAGGTTTTGATATTACTCTTGTAACCTGTTTCAAGATTGCCTTATTTTGTTATTACTCTTGTAAGCGATCATTTCATCCCTCGTGTTCTTAACCATTAATAAAATTCTATGTTCCCTATCAAAAAAAAAGAAGAAAAGGTTGGCTTACCTCTGTAGTAGCACTTCCACATCAAACTACACAATCTGTCAAGCCAATTAATTAGATTTCATTCAACCCTTGAAAACTCGGAACACTGTGACATTATTGATAAATGCTGTTTTTACATGTATTTTAGGTCAATTAAAAGTTGTAATTTGTGACATATGCATGTGTATTTGGACGAAAAGTGATTAAAATCCATATTTTGAGCTAGATGACGTGTTTCTGCTTGTTTGAGTGATATTCAGGTATAAAAAGGCCAAAAAGTCCGTTTGGGCAAGGTTCAGATGAAAAACGAGCAAGAAAAGTCGGAAATAGCAAAGAGGAGTTGAAGCATGAGAAGAAGTTCCCACTCGGTCGAGTTCTATGTCAACTCGGTCGAGTGAGAAATGAAGAAGAAAAATGAAAGTTGGCCAGAAATTCTGACTCGGTCGAGTTACATTCTGCCTCGGTCAAGGCAGCTCTCCGAGTCCAGATAAGATTATGCGCGTTTTATGATTTTTAGCCTATCTTGAGCTCAATTTAGCCTTAATTATATAAGGAGGTTCCCAAACTTGAAATTGAGGGCTTGGATATCATCACATAGCATATTGAAGAGGAAAGCAACATCAAAAGATCAAGATCAAGACGGCGATTAGGGTTCTTATTCACTTTTTCATTTTTATTATTTCAAATTATGTTTGTCTATGAATATCTTTGTGTTATGAACATGGATATGAGTGAGCAGTTCTTTATTATTCTAGGGTTTTGAAAGTAGGTTTTAATGAATGTTTGATTAATTGAAGTTTTCTATTCTAGTTAATGATTGTTATTCATTATCTATGTGTTGTGATTTATTTTCATGAATAGTTAATTTGATCACTAAACTACTTCTACATGATTCATAAGTTTACTTTGAAAGGAGGAATTTGTGAATGGAAAAACAACATATAGCGTATTTGTTAAGGGGTCTGAAAGGAGGTGAGATAAGTGCGTAGACATTGGTCTAAGATCAATTGGGAGTTCGTTAGGTCTAGCCGACTTGAAAGGGTGGCTACGGATAATGAATCTACAAGTTAATTGCTCGAAAGAAGGGTTAATATATATGAGTGTCGTCTAATAACTATAGTAATCATTGCCAGTTTAGAATAATTCGATTGTCATACTTAGTTAATTCTGAAATTAATTCTCTAGAATTTGCCATCTGATCTTGATTATTTGATAAAGTGTTTTCTTGTTCTTAAAACTTGAGTGTTAATTAAATAGTTTAGGAAAATTAGTTTAATAATCAAATCAATCCAATTGAGAGCCTAGTTAAGAGTGTTTTAGGATATTTAGGATATCAAACTAGTCATTAAGTCAGTCCTTGTGGGAACGACCTTGCTTGCCGTTATTTACACTTGTACCCGTACACTTGCGGATAGTTAGGTTATAAAATAGGCGAACAATTATCCTTGAAGCATACGAGTTGTCCGTCCTCTTTTAAGTAAGCTGAAATCATAGCAATGACTTTTGGACCTGGATTGAAATACAACAAGTGAAACATTTACACCATTTAGAATCTAAACCCATCTGAAGTATCTGATAAGCTCACTTCAATAAGCAGCGGACAAGCTGCACGAATAGTAATGCATAGCTGAAGTACATATTTCTATTTAAAGAAGTTCTAGTTAATTCAGAGAATTACTCCATCCATATACTACCACAACGACTAAACCTTTGACCCGCTATGTAGAGTCAGCTCCATGGATCATATTATTCCATCACGTTTGTCAAGATATATAAGTTTTCGTGTAAAGTTGTGTATAACATATCATTTCTACTAGTTCCTAGTCCCCTCTTGATTTGAGTTTGTTTGTTTCTTTTGTTGTTTCTCAAGTTTTTAAATACAATTTTAGATGCAAAGATGGGTAAAATGATTCGAAGCCCTGACCTCCACTCTTACGGGGAGGTTAATTAATCTCTGTTTTCTAAATGGCTTACTCACGCATCTAGGGGTCTCGTAGCATATGTCTAGACCATCTTAATCATGTTTCTCTAATTTCTTCAAGTATTGTTGGTAACTAATCTCACTTTCTTTCTAATACCTCCATTACTTATTCTATCTAATAAAGTGTGTCCACACATCTATCTCAACACCTTAATTTACTACTCTCAATATGTGTTCATGTTCATATTTTACCCTGTCCGACACCATCGTCCACCCATATCATAACTGCAAAATGGTGAAACAGAAATAGAGTGAGAGATGGTGTGAAGACAATTTATTTTGCACATTTAATTTATGTTTTTATTTTTATCTATTTCGATTTTACGTGGGTACGTTCTTGTTAGTGTTTTTCGGGATTGTGCATGCATACCAGGTCTAAGGGAAAAGAACATCTTATTCCGTGTGATCCTGAAATTGCAGCTACAGCCCGAAGACACAGATCAAGGAGAAATCAAACGATTGAGATGGAAAATCCACCGAATCAAGAAGAGGTTATGAACCGTATTTTGTTGGGACTGGCCAATTTGGATGACAGAGTCACAAGTATCCAACAACAGCAACCTCCATATCTTCCAGTACTCCCAGTAGGAAATCAAAATAATAATGAGAATGATGATGAGGACACTTCTCCAATAAGTGACTGTCTTCATCCTCTGCCTAATCAGAATCCTGGAGTACAACCGCCACCACTTAATGCACACAGTTTTGAGTTTAAACCAGCACTTATTAATATTGTGCAACAAAATCAGTATGGCAGTACTGCGTTGGAAGATCCGAACACTCATCTAACTAAGTTTCGGAGATTGGCTGATACGATAAAAGTCAACCATGTACCACACGAGCAAGTGAAGATGAGGCTCTTTCCTTTTTCCTTAAAGGATAGGGCATTGCAGCAGTTTAATTCTTTAGAGGAGATCACTGAGTGGGATGAGTGAAGTGTTAGGTACTGTTGAAGTGCTTCCCACCCAGCAAGATGCTGGAGTTGCAGAATAAAATCACACAGTTCAGACAGTTAGATCAGGAGGCACTAGGTGAAGCATGGGAAAGATTCAGAGATTTGCTTCGAAGCTGTCCTCAGCATGGTTTCACCAGGAAACAACAAATCTGTAAGTTTTACATTGGCTTACTTGCACCAACAAGAGATCATGTAGACGCTGCAGCAGAAGGGAGTCTGATGGAGAAGAGTGTGAATTTTGCCTTGCTATTCTAGATGCTATGTCTAGAACCAGTTATCAGTGGCCGAATGAGCGAAATCAGACAAGGAGAGTGGCTAATGTAGTTGAAGTGGAATCAAATCAAAATTTAGCTGCTCAGATATCAGCTTTGACTACCCAAATGAACTTGCTAACTAATCTGACGTTAGCACAACATTCTGAGCCATCATAGACGCACCAAATCCAAGAAGAGATGGAAGATGTGAACTTTGTGAATCAGCGGAATTTCAAGAATTACCAAGGTAATCAGCCAAGGTATAATCAATCTTCACAAGGCAACCAATATCAGCAAGGGAACCGGAATTACTCCAATTTGTCTTATGGAAATTCGAAGAACGCCCTTACTCCTCCACCAGGGTTCACAGTCACAAATGGAATCATACATGATGGACGAAACCCAACTCCGGAAGAGTTAATAGAAGCACAAACAGCAAAGTTTGAGGATAAGTTAGCTCAGCTGGAGAAGAAAATGGAAGGAAAGCATAATGAGTTGAGTAAAAACATAGCGTGTATGGGCGCAGAATTGAAAAGTGTGGCATCGAATATCCATCATCTGGTTAGGGTTTGTAGTAGTGATACCACATAAGGTTCTCACGGCAGTAGTAATATCAGCAAAGTTACTTAAATCATATCACATTGGTTTTCATGTTTAGGTAGTAGTGCCTTTAAGCATCAGATGTAGTTGTTCCCATTTCCACTCTGTGACGCAGATATCATTTCCTCCTTTTCCTCCACTAATGGCGGCTCATCTAGAATACATATCCTCATCAACCTTCTGAGTTTTGGAGATATGATTATGTATATATTTCTCTACGTTGTCACTCCTCTATTCTCTATGTTAAAAGATAGAAACGTAGTTATAATTTTCTCATATCCCATCCCATTGTGTGCTAAGATCTTGATTTTTCCTATTGAATTGCTTCTTTTGCTTACCTATATTTGTTATAGATATATTTTCTTCTAAACACGAAGACACGTATATTAATTATGTACACAAGTGTTAAATAACAAGGGTTCATTAATTTTCTTCTCTGTAAGAGCGCGTCTCCAATCGTTTCTCGTTTATGCTATCTACAGTAGGGATATGGGGTAAGGTTTGTTGGATTCACTTGAGTGCTTGTTCTGGTCTTTTACACTTAGCAATGATGAGATAATTCTAAGCCTTAAAGCTTTTTTTTTTTTTTGGTATGTTGGTATTTGGTCCTCTATATTAACAGATGTGAGGGAAGTTATATTTTCTATAACTGTCTCTCTGTCTTTTGATAGGTACATTGGTAATTAATTGATTGATGCTCTTACTGATTAGTGTTTCCATTGTATGTATTCTTTATGATTTACACTGTAAGTTAGTCAAAATTTTAAAATATTCACCTAAATCTCAATCACTTAATATTTGAAATGGATCTTACATTTTAGAAAGAAGATGTATACATGTGAAAAGAAGGCAATTCTTGAATTTGTTCTTTTATGAAGCATAAAGGTAATCAATACTAAATCTTGGCAGTGACAGTGAAAAGTGAAGAGATGGGTTTCTTTTGGGAAGAGTTAGTAATGAGGATTGAAAAATATTCTATGGGCTTTTGGACGTAAAATTTCATTTCACAAGATTTTAGTAAGTTTTTCGTAACTTTTTAGGCAGCATTACCAAATTAGATTGCTTAGAGATGATTTTTATGGCTACTTCCTTCACATCTTGTAATGAACCTCTTTTGTTATTAACCGATCACATTCCATTGCATTGACTTATAATCTTTTTTTTTTTTTTTTTAATAATGCAGGCTGATGTCTTTTGGTGATTAATGAGGTTATTTTGCAGAAGATCTGCTGTCTCGATTTTCTAGGTGAAAGTTTTGAAATTCATCTTTCGTATAGACTAGCTTGTTTTGTAGAATAATATTAAAACATCTGTGGATTGCAAACTAACCCAACTCTTTTTACCAAAGTGAAGTTTAAGACATGCAAAAGAAAATCAACACAAGATACTCCCACCCCCACCCCTTTGTTTAGTGATTATACCTCGGATATTTGTGTCTCTCTATACACGTGTGTGTTTGTTCAGATATACTTATTTTGCTTAGCGAATTTTGACAACTTACCAATTGAGGTCTACCAAATCTTTCATTTTGTCAGTTAGTTCGGTATCCACAATATGATTTTTGTGCTTAACTAGATTTCGTTTCATGCTAAGAATGTTATTATTTTCAATCTCACTTTTGGAACATGTTTGGGTTAAAAACTACGGTGTTCCTGGCTTCTAATTGTTTGCATATCCTCTTCGACAACCAAAATACATTATGCTAAATTTGTATTTTTTTTAATATTTCTTTGGGTAAGGAGCAAACTCATATTTATTTGCTCTTTTTTATGTGGTTTCTATCTGCTAAAATTTGTTTTGTTAGGCTAAAGATTACTTGGATAAATCTATGGTAGCAAATAAAGAATTTGGCAAGAGCATGATTGAAGTTCAGACGAGCTTCGGCATGTTTGTTAGCAAGGCTAAATACATTAAAATCTCAAATTGTTCACATTTTGATGAAAGAAACTATCTATGAAAGTTTTAATTACTTTATTTTCAGTCCATTAATTGCAGTTGTATTATTTTTATAAGTAATAACATGATAGATTGCAGAACTTGTTTGCTTCCTTTACTACATTTTCTTTTACTGTAATGTCGCCCAAATTACATTTCTTGCAATTGCTCCAATTCATTAGACGCATCTGGTAGCGTCATATGTGTCACAGTTTGTCAAGTTCGATTTGGGTCAGATAGAGCATCAACCGCCAGTGGAGGTGCAGGGGTAGTGCCTGAAGTCTCTAGGCTGCAAAATGATGTCAAAAGCTCTATGTTCTTCTGCTGAGGCTAAAATGGTCTCTCTCTCTCTCTCTCTCTCTCTCTCTCTCTCTCTCTCTCTCTCTCTCTCTCTATTTTGGGTACATCTGGTGGGTTAGGTGTTTCTCTTGGTGCTTGTCAATTTAAACAAATTTTTGAATTGGCCCTTTTCATTTTATCTATCATGACTTGTTATTTCTTCTTTCTTTGTTTTAGTCATGCAATTAGACATTGGAGTTTTATTTATGATATGCCCATTTATTTAATCCTTATGATATACTGGTTGAAAATGAAGGGAAATATGTTTCCATTTGTAACACTTTCCAAGATGGTTAGCCTTTACAGATAACTACTATGTACACGTGTATGTGTGTGTGTGTATATATATATATATATGCATATGTGTATTCAAATTGTGTAAAATATGTATGTGAAGGTGTGCAAATTAGGCAACTTGAAATGTTAAACACGGCATGAGGTTATGTCTTGAAGTTGGATTGTGTTTGTTAGACTATCAAATATGATGATGAGGGTGAATACCGGAAACAAATCTGTCATTTACTTCACCCAAAAAAAGTTCAAATTTCAATGAAATAATAAGATCATGAATGTATCTAATAAAAAATCATGTAGCATTGGCATTGATGATTCCTCCAACAGTGACAACAATGACAATCTACACATATTTGAGGATTGTCTTTTTTTTTTTATCCATTTATCGTTGTCCGAAATATCCTTAAAGTTATGATTGAGTCATTGCATGTTAGCCATGATCAGCTTTGTTTTATATTATAGTTCCAATCAAATATGCAATTTACAAACTCAAATTAAACTTGATTACCAAAATTAGTAACACATTCTTTAGAATATACTTATTCATATATGTTTGCTTTTAAGTTTTTAATTTAATTATCAACTTGTGCTTGCAGGAAAAATAGATCGGAAGTGGATCGAGTTCAAGGATACTTTGCATTTTAAAATTAGTCTCTATAACATCTTTGTAATTTTATTAGGAGGGGTGAAGCCACCCTACAACAGTCTTGCTTCTTGAATATAATGAACTTCTGATTTATAGCTGGTCCTTCCCATGTGCTAGGGCATTTTCTGAATTGCAGGAGTTGTTCAATAGGTTCTATGAGGAGCAACTTAAGAGAATAATCGAGATGGTAACATGATGCTTCTTCTCTCTCTTCTATCTTTCTTTAAAGGTTTTGTTGCTTGACATATTTATATGAATGGGTTGAGTCGCAACTCATTAAAACAAAAAATAGGATTGAGCAACCAATGAGCACATTAGTCGAGTATTTTTCAAGAAGCAGGAATGTCCTTTCCTAATCTCATCTAATTATAAATTAGTGTTTTTGTGTTATTCCCTGTTCTATCGATATTGATCCATGTTACATTTGTGAAAACTACCATTGGAATAAGAAATGTTGTTAGGACTAGCTTTCTTCAGATAATTCTAGCACATGTTTGGTGTATAATTGGACTATGGATTATGGATTTCATGTCCCTTCATTGCAATGCCATATATGCTAGCTAATTGGTTTTAGCTTCTAGGCTGTCATCATGGTCTTATAAGTATTTAGTTTTGGACGTTCTTAGAAAGATGAAAGACCATCTTCAAGTCTTTGTCACATAAATAACTTAGTTACTTCACCCTCTGTTGCAGTTTACCCTGTTAATTCATAGATGCAGAGATTTAATGCAAGTAATTACTAATGGTTCTTTTTATTTTTTAATTCTATTTTTGTTCGGTTTTATTGCAGGATAATGAAGATGATTTAGAAGAAAAGATGGATTTGTAAATATTTTGATTCAGTGTAACATAATTAGCTTGTATTTTTTTTTTCTTTTTTGATTTGAAACTTATTGTAACTTTTATTTGTAGAAATAATTTGTTTTTTTTAATCTGATTTTTTCTTTTTTTTTTATGCGGTATTTTATTATGGATTCAACAAGAAATATATATAATATATTTTATATATCTAAGAATTACGATAGGTAGTAAAAAAGTTATATCACATTAAAAAGGAATTATAAAAGACAACAGTTATGAAAACCGTTGTCGTAGAAGGGGGACTACTATAACACCACTACCTTTCACAACAATTTCTGAGCCCCTACAATAATTCGAACTGTTGTCGTAGACGGGATCTAACACTACGCCACCTACAACAACGATCGCAAAACCCTCTAACAACGGTTAAAAATCGTTGTCTTTTAGCTTTTCTATAGTTGTATAATGATGGGCTATGATTGTATTAGTGATGAGATTTGTCGTCATTAAAAATAGTTTTTAGTGACGGTAATTATACTTACATTGTTTACTAATTAATAACGGGATCTGTTCCTGTCATTATTGACTTTTAATAGCGGAAGACGTAGCCAGGGGTGATGACGGGTTATTTCCCGTCGCTAAAAGTCTTTTGTGACGGTTTTTGCAATTTTAACCATAGATTTTTCTCTCACTAAAAGTAGTTTTTCTTGTAGTGAACCTCCACTGCCTTAATAGCAATTGCCAATTCCGCCTCAAAAGCATAGCCCTTCCCAAGAGTGCTGGTGAAGCATCCACGCACAGAACCCCGACAATTCCGAAAAATGGCACCTCCAGACAGACAACCCCGAGCACCAAAATCACTCCCATCAGCATTCACCTTCGCCCAACTAGGGAAAGGTGGAATCCAACAAACTAAAATCACCTGAGGAGCCTTGCATGGACGATAAAGTATGCCCAAGCCATGAATGATTGCAAGGTCCGCCGTGCTATTATGCATGGGACCAATGTCTATTTGATTCACTCTATTGAGATCCGGTAAGATCCAACGCCAATAGACTGCCAGGGCCGGATAACCTGCATATCATCAAACATAAGACAATTCCTTGCATTCCAAATACTCCAAATAATGGAAATAAAAGTAAAAGCCAAAGAGATAAGAGCTAAGGGCTAAAGGCAAAAGATATATCCTGTAAGAGAAGATCATGTGGACCATTCTCCAGATGAGAATGGATCTAGAAAGTCGAGAATGCAAGATGCCATAAATCTCGAGCAAATCAACACATGGTAGATAAGTGATCCAAAGTCTTCGGTGCATGATGACTTAAGGGGCACAGATTCTGCCCAAAAGTGTTGCAATTAGTACGGAAATCCATTGTGTGTAAATAGTTATGTATCATCCGTCACACTGTGAAGGAGCGACACGGAGGGATAAAAGGAGCCCAAATCCAACTCCCCCAATTAACTTTCAGAAACTTCGGCCGAAGGAAAGAGTAAGCCTCACATGAAGTAACTTCGGCGGTAAGTGAGTGCCTCCAAACCCGTATATCATCACTCGTGACTAGAGGATACCAAACAATATCTTTGGCAATGTCCAAGTGAGTCAGAAGAAAATCCGAGTGAAAAGACCCATACACTGTCCATCGCATAATCAGAGATAGGCTGACCAAATTGATCTCAAAAGTGTGACGGAATCTGCACTCTATAAGCACTAATATAACCAAGCTAATCATCTTACCAAAAAACGAACACGGATTTAACACCAACAAAGAGAGTAGAATCATGGATCAAATCTAAAGCTTTGGATTTGATACCAGTTTGAATAAAAGACTTAAGAGATAGCTTTCTGGTGCTCAAATCCGAATAGAAGTTTCGGATGTGAAGGAATAACATTCCAATGTCTTGAGAAGTCATGATCTCCCAAGCCAGCTTCGATAGAAAATCTCGGTTAACCACCTTAACTGAACGAATACCCAAGCCTCCTTCTTATTTCAAAGCACAACAACGGTCCATGCAACGGGACAAAAAGAGTGTCTCGCGATGTCCTCCATCCATATGAAATCGCGCATTGCAGTATTGAGCTCCTTCAACACGGAGCGCGACCTTTATAGCACATCGTCGAATGAGTACCCAAGCCTATAATGAATGACTCCATAAGGCATATTCGACCCGCAACCGGAAGAGTAATCCTACCCATCAAGAATAACGAAGAAGGATGGAATCAAGAAGATGCCGAAGATGTTCCCGCCTAGGAGAGTCGTTGAAAAGTAGGACCCCTAAATAAACGAAGAGGGCAGCACCCTCCACAAACCCTGAATGTCGGAAGATGTAGCCCTTGGTAGCGTGGTGGACTTTAGAACCAAAAACCACCCGCGACTTATCGTAGCTAACGACCTGGTCTGAAATAGCCGCATAGGAATTAAAAATAGACATCAATCCGTGAATAGCGTCCTTAGAAGCATGGCCAAAAACCATTATGTCGTCTGCATAAAGAAGTTATGGAGGACAGTAAAGATTCCAGCGAACACGAAGAGGAGTGAAAGTCCCATCTATGACCGCTTTGTTAATAGTCCGAGCCAAGGCATCTTTTGCAACACAAAAAAGAAGGGTGAAAGAGGACGGCCTTGTCGGACCCCCATAGAGCAAGAAAAAATGTTATTTACTTTTTGTTACTTTAATTTATGTTTTTTTTATGCGGTTTATTATTAGTTAATTAGTTTAATAAAAAATTAAAATAGTTGCAATAATTTTTTTGTCAGTATGATATTTTAATAAAATTATTTCTTTTTCCTAGTTGAAAAATTATGATTAAAATTATTTTTCCTTTTCTTATTGTGATATTTATAAAAAAAAGTTAAAAATAAATTTAATAAAAAGAAAAAGTAATTGCGAAAAATATATGTGGAAACTTTCCATGTTCTTATAACTTAATTGTAATATAAATTTATTGCCAATTCAAAAACTGCAGTGTATATGAAGTAAGAAAAAACCTAATAGAGGAAAATATTGCAGTCTATATGTAGTCTATTGGGGCAGAATTTTTCCTAAGAGTGAAGGGGAGAGAAAAATGTTGACAAAGAGATTGTACCCAACCACATAAAACAAGGCAAAAACTTATGCTCACTTGCTGCATAAATCTTACACCCATCCACTTGCTTGATCCTACCCAATTGGATCAATTTTTCGTTAAAATGTGTTTGGGATGTATCCGAAATTCGTTAAAAAATGGTCCAAATTTTGTAAAAACTGAGGAATGCATCCGAAAAAATTTGTTTGGGATGTCCCCACCGTTGGAACTCTACTTACAAAATATTGAGTGATTCTTATGATTACAAAGAGGCTTTATGTGGTTTTTTTTTTGTGTAAAACCCAATGAACGATATTCATTTGTTTACACAAGCTTGGGATACTTGTTCAAACTTCATTACACTTTTAAAAAATTTCGAAGAGGCAACAAAAGAACTTTTCGGTTGCTATTACCCCACTTCGCCCCTTGTAGTTGATCATTGTGTCGCGATTGCACTAGCTTTTTTTATTACAAAAATGACCCAATTTTAAGTCAACCTATTTCCAAAATGAGAAGAAAATGGGTCAAATATTTTATGGAAATCCCGGACGTATTTTTAATCGCTAAAATGTTAGATCCTAGAATTAAAGAGGATGGTTTAATTGAACTTTTAAAAATATATTATGAAGCATTGTTCTCGGATCATGAAGATCCTCCAAGTGCCACACATGTTGTCGCTAAGGCGAAAGAGGTTTTTTATACAACATTTCGAGAGTATAGAATTCAATACAATGGCGATGACTCTAGTGAGTCTAGTTATTTTGTTCCCTCTAACCCAACTGCTTCTTCCCAAAGTGTTTGTTTTAACCCTAACCAGGAAAGATTACGATGTTTGTACGCGGAGCGGTCCTTAAAAAAGGCATGTGGGTCTTCGGCAAGCAACCCATTTGGCGAGATTGTTCGATATTTTTACACCACCTTTGAAGAAATGGATTTCAGTAACACCAACTC
This sequence comes from Ajuga chamaepitys, assembly GCA_958295605.1. Classification (NCBI taxonomy): domain Eukaryota; kingdom Viridiplantae; phylum Streptophyta; class Magnoliopsida; order Lamiales; family Lamiaceae; genus Ajuga; species Ajuga chamaepitys. The sequence goes on along the minus strand of OY282497.1, from coordinate 32,909,368 downwards.
TCTTTTGAAGTGGTGGCATAGAAAATCCAAGGCGTTTCCTGTCCTTTCCCTCATTGCAAAGGAGATTTTTGCCACACCGGCATCAACTGTCTCCGTCGAGTCGGCTTTTGGTACCGGAGGCAACATTTTGGACGATCGAAGAACAAGATTGACAATTGAAAATGTTGAAAATCAATGTTTACTTTAAGATTGGACAAAGGCCGAAAAAAGACAACAAGCGGAAGACTTCGACTTTGACGAAGAGGGAGATTACGTCCCGTGGGAAACTTCAACCGGTTCATCCGAGGAAGGAGGCAATGCTTGAGCTTCAACCGAACACAACCAAGATCATATTTGAAAGATAAGCAAGGTAAGAAGAACTACGTGGGCTTTGATTCATTCACTAAATGTCGGACGGTGAATGACACGTAGACAATTTTATTTTAAGTTAAAAATTAATTATTAAATTTTTTACTTAAAATAAAACTCAAGCCCAATTTTTTTTTTCCGTTTTCCTTTTCCAATATTCCTTATAACTTCTAAGATTTAGATTTTAGCTTGTAATTCAAAAATTATAATTTGAATCATTGAATGTGATTTTATTTTATTACCGAATCCAAATTTGTATTATTTAAATTTGTTAATAATAAAAATTTCTAATCTATTGTTCAATATTTTCAAAGTTTGTCCCTTTTAGTTTTTTAAAAATTAGAGAAATCGATTTATGCATAATATTAAAAAAAAAAGATGGTTAGAACCGGGAACCGGAACCAGAACTGGACCGAAACCGGGGAACCGGAACCGTGTAGCTTCACGGTTCAAATACGGTTCCCCTAGCCCGCGGTTCCGGAACCGCCGGTTCCGAACCGGGAATCGGGAATCGGAACCGGATGGGCACCTCTATATCAGCATTTGATCTAAGAATGGGAGAGGGAAATGGTCTTTACATGTAGCCGCATTAAGTTTTCTATAATCTATGCACACCCGCCATCCCGTAGTTAAACTAGTGGCTATCATCTAGATCACCTTTCACTATTGTCATTCCCCCCTTTTTAGGCATTACTTGGCACCCATTTACTGTCTGAAATTGGAAAGATTATTCCTACATCTAACCATTTAAGAACCTCTTTCCGAACTACCTCTTGCATCATGTGATTAAGTATACGTTGATTTTGAACTGAGGGTTTATACTCATCCTCCATTAATATCTTATGCATGCAAATCATGGAATAATTCCCTTTAAATCAGCAATCGACCAACCTATTGCAGATTTATATTTTCTCAACACTCGCAACAATTTTTCAGTTTCAGACCCAGTTAGAGACGAAGGAATTATTACCGGATATCTTCGTTCGCTATCAAGAAATTCATACTGTAGATGATCTGGTAATGGTTTAAGGTCTGGGCATCCTTCACCCCCTTTTGGTACTTCCTCCACAACTTTCTTACTTATATCCTCCTGAATTGAGCTTCCTGCAAAGAATTAAGAGCACTAAAACTTTCTACAAGATATATCAAGGTTAGTAGAGTCATGGTGATCAATACGAAAAACAGAATTAGCAAGACAAGTTTCAAGGGAGTCGCAATCACTAGGTGAGATCAGTTTCTTATATAATGTAGCATCTAACGATTGTATAGAGCTACATGTTTCTAGTTGGTTCACCTCCTCACTATCATGTTGCTGAAGAGCTTTATAAATGGAAAAAGTAACGTTCTCTTCATCTACCCTTAAAGTTAATTCCCCTTTTTGTACATCAATTAGTGCTTTACTCGTTGCTAGAAACGGGCAACCTAAAATTAAGGGAACCTCCTTATCTTATATCATATCTAGGACTACAAAATCAACAAGAATGATGAATTTACCAACTTTTAATGAAACATCCTCTACAATCCCCCTTGGCCAACTCATAGAACGATCTGCCATTTGTAGGGCGATTGTAGTGGGTTTCATTGTGCCTATGCCTAATTTCTCATATATGGATAATGGCGTCGAGTTAATATTAGCCCCTAGGTCACACAGTGCTTTATCAAAAGTTACATTACCTATTTTGCATTCAAGTGTGAAACTACCTGGATCTTTGTGTTTTAATGGTAGCTTCCTTTGGATGACTGCATTGCACTCTTCAGTCAGGTTCACTGTCTCGTATTCTTCCCACTTTCTTTTCTTTGCATCTGTTGTGGTACCTCAACAAATGGTATATTAATCTGAATCTTCTTTAGCACATCCAAGAACTTTGCGAATCGCTCATCCATATCGTCTTTGATCTCATTCCCCGAACTTGGTTTCAAAGCATCTTTTTGCTTCCTTGTCTTTGCTTGAGTTCCTTTTTTCCTCTTCCAACTGCTCTTTCTCCACTACCTTTTCTTTATCAACTGGCAGTTGTGGTCCTTCATACTCAGTACCACTTCTTAGCTGAATGGCTTGGCATTGCTCTCTCGGATTCACCACTGTATCGCTCGGGAACTGCCCCTGCTTATGTTGGGCTTCGACAATCTTTATTAGCTGACTCATATTGGTGGACATTTCAGTTATGTTGTTCTCGAGCTGCTTTATGTCTGCTCCCTGTTCAGTCAAATTCTTATTTAACTCAATAAACTTACCATCCATCTTCCTTTCCAATTGAGCTAACTTTTCATCATACTTGCAAACTAGGACTGCACGACCTCTTCTTGTGTTGGCTTCTTACCATCATGAATCAAACCATTCGTGACAGCAAATCCGGGTGGCGGATTAAGTGAATTCTTTGCATTGCCATAAGAGAAGCTATGTTGATTCCGATTAGGAGGGTACTGATTTGTACCTTGGCGGATTATTTTGGAAGTTGTTGAAGTTCCTCTGATTTACAAAATTCACATCTTCAACCTTCTCCTATCTACTGTGGTGAAGTGTCATTATGCTGTGCTAACGTCAGACTAGTTATCAAACTTGCTTGGCTCGTCAAAGTTGTCAACTAGATGTAAGGTTTTCCAGTGGCTCATTCTTGTCTGGCTCTGCTTCCTTGACACTAGCCACTCATCTCGACTGATTTCTCTCATTAGGCCACTGGTAACTTGTTCAGGCCATGGCATCCAAAATTGAGAATGTTTTCTTAACAGTCTTCTCCATCAGACTTCCACCTGCAGCTGCATCTACATGATCTCGTGCTGGAGCAAGTAACCCATTATAGAATTTGCAAACTAGTTGCTTCTTTGAGAACCCATGTTGGGAACAATGCTGGATAAGATCCCAGATCGTTCCCAAGCATCACCAAGCGGCTCTTGATCCATCTGCTTAAATTGGTTTATTTTGTTCTGTAGATCTAGCATTTTGCTTGGTGGAAAGTATTTCAAAAGGAATCTTGTGCTTAGGTCTTCCCACTTTGTGACATCATCCAATGAATTGTACCACTGTAATGCTTTATCTTTTAGTGAGAATGGAAACAACCTCATCTTGACTTGTTCATGCGGCACATGATTGATCTTTATAGTGTCTACCAACCTGCGAAATTTGTTCATGTGCACGTTTGGATCATCCAGAGCACTACCACCAAACTGGTTGTGCTGCACTATATTTATTAGTGCTTGTTTCAAATAAAAACTTTTTGCGTTCAATGGTGGGGGTTGTACTCCTCTAAACTGTTGATTCGATGTAGGCCGAAGACAATCACTTATAGGAGTGATATCTTCGTCTGCATCATCTTGTGAAACCTGAACCTATCTCTGTTGCCGTTGCAATTGCTGCTGTGGTGGTTACTGCTGCTGCAAGTTAGTGACTCGATCATCCATATTAGCGAGAGCCCCTACTATGCGATTCAGCACATCCTCTTGAGTTTGGTTTACTGGATCGTGTTCCATCTCAAAAGTAGGATTTCTTCTCGTTCGGTATCTATGGGCGGTTGCTTCAATTTCAGGATCTAGAGGGACAAGATGTTCTTTCCCTTTTGATCTGGTTTGCATGCGAACCTGAAAACACAACCGAAAAGAAATACAATGTAATACTAAAATAAAATAAATAAATAAAAACGAACATTAAATAACAAAATTAAAATTATGGAAAATACAAATCTAGTCTAGTATCTTCCTATTACTCAGGATAAAAACTAAGACACTATACCTGGTCCTCGGCAACGGCGCCAAAAACTTGACAGGCCTAATTTCTAACCCTAAATACCGCAAGTATACGGGTGCAGATGTGTATAGGAAAGTCAAGGTCGATCCTCAGAGCACAGGTTAACGCAGTTCGATACCCCAATTTTCTAGGATTATCCTAACTAGACACTCGAATTGCAAGATTGATTTTAATAAACTAAAATATTTCAACTAATTACTAACTTGACTAACGAGTAAATTCAAATTAACGAGAATGTATCCTAGGGCGCTGATTTCATGAATTACTTTAATATTTATTAAGTTCAACTTATAGACCTTTAAACCAATTTTAGTATCTATTAGACGACACTTCAATAACTTAGTCCTTCTCTTGAAGCGACTAAGTCATGGATTGATTAGGACAACTACCCTCTCGAGTCAATTAATCCTAACAACTTCCAAAAGACTCTTAACCCCCGCCTACGTAGTCATAGACAACTATGCTATATGTTGTACGTCTATTAACAATTCCCTCCTCTCGAAGCGAAATCTCTAAACGTGTAAACTAAGCCTAAGGGATCAATTTATTCTTAGTTATGGAATAAAACAAACATATAGATAAATACTTAAAACTGCAGTCTATATTTCAAAATCTTAAATCAAATATTATCATAAAACACTACTCTCTAATCCTAGGGCACGAATAGTTTAGCTACTCATGTCTAGTATTAATCCAATACAATATTTCATAGAATACATTGTAAAGAAATAAAAACTAGAAAAGAAATAATCAAACCCAGCTATGTCAGCTCGTCAATCTTCGTCTTCTCGTTCTTCAATGGCTCTCTAAGTATTCTTCAATGTGTGTTTGATGTGATCTCTATGATGTTCTCCTGAAAAAGGAGCATCTCTTGTCCTTTTATAAACTTCAGAACAATCCTGGGGGACTTTGGAATCCAACTCCTACTTGAAACAGGTAAATCTTAAAAGAGTGAGTCTTGTGTGTGAACGGTCACACGTGTGATGGAATGCACTTTGACAGAAAATATTGATACTTTTATAGGAAAAAGTGATACTTTTACTACATTGATACTTTTACAGATAAAGGTGATACTTTTGCTACAAAAAGTGATATTTTTTTCTGTTAAAAAAAGGTGATACTTTTACAGATAAACGTGATACTATTACCACAAAAAGTGATAATTTTTTCCGTCACACCGTGTGACAACTGTGTGACGGTCACATACAAGTTTTTGCCATCTTAAAAAACAAGCATTTGGACGCGACCAAGTTAAGCACTGACGCGACCACGTGAAGTGCTTCTGGAATTGCCCTTATCCACCTTTTGACGCGACCGAGTTAATCTATGACGCGAATGCATCACTTACTTCTGGACTCGCCTTTTCAGTCCTTTCGATGCGACCGAGTCATGCTCTGATGCGACCGCGTCGCCTGCTTCTATCGTTGGGCCTTGTTTTTTGGCCCATTTCATGCTTTCTTTGACCCTTTTCTTCGTATTATCTCACAAAGTCTTCATTTTGACCTGAAAACTATGAAAACACTACAAAATAAACCAATACACGTGAAATGGTCCAAATTACATAAATTCATACAACTCTTGACCAAATACGCATGTAAATGCTATAAAATATTTTCCTAACTCGACCTAAATACATGCATAATTAACGTGTATCATTCCCCACATAGATGTAAATAACGAACCAACCCAGGATTAGATTATCAATAAATTGAAGCGGCGCAATACCTCACTATCCTTTCAACTATACACGGGCAAAATGACCTTAATATAACTTTTTAACTGTATTATCTCTCTTTCTTTATCTCTCCCTCTTTCTCTCTGAGGTTATGTTTTATTGTGGACTACTCAAGAAGTCCTCTGATCCTTCCAGGGATCATATATTATTATCTTTAATAGATCTTACCCATGGTTTCTTTTCCACACCATGTCTAGGGTTTTTGGTACTACTGACTTTACGAACTCCCTGACAGACTTCTATTACAGCTTCCTACGATAATTTCATATGCTACTCCTGTGACTGTCTCAGGGAATATTGACATAGTTATTTATATACCATATGCGATTCATGATATTTCTGCGACAATTCTCATTACGCGCTCAGATTGGGACAATTTCGGCTCCCCAGGCCCTTCTCCAACCTCTAGTTTCTTCTGCGACGTTACCGTATTTAGTTTCGGAGCCTTCACAACCACATAAGTCATGACACTTCGCGAATCATGGTTGGGGACTGTAGGGCTTTTGTTTTCTCATCTTTCTCCCAGAATGTTATGGTGGCGAATAATTCAGTGCGTTCTATGAGCAATCAAGATGGGACTCGCTGTTGTTTCTACATTGGGAACTGTTGGTTGCATCCATATCTAATGGATCCCAATATAGTTGGGATATATATCGGATGAGATATTTAATATCTTATCATATATATTCCCAATAGGGATGGAGATCTTATCCATAATAGGAGATAGATCTCTCCCATACTAGTATATATACGAATATACTGGTATTCGTATACTACGGAAAAAATTAATACCACAGAATACTCGATCTCCCTTTTCTCGCTAATTATCTTTCTTGGAGAATCACCAAAGTCCTCCAAGAGCCTAGGGTGTGAAGTAGACGGCAAATGCAATCTTAACTGCTGCCTACATACTGAACCGTGTGCCGTCTAAATCAATTCCTTCAACGCCGTATGAGTTGTGGCATGAGAGAAAGCCCAACTTAGACGCTTTGCGCCCTTGAGGGTCAGCAGGGTTTGTTCATAATACTTCCCATAAGTATGGGAATCTAGGTCTTAGATCAGTCAAACATATCTTTATAAGATACTGTGACCACTCGAAAGGCTATGTGATGTATGGTGAACATCCTGACGGGGGAATGACAGAAATTGAGTCACGCGATGTTAATTTCCTCGAGGAGGAATTTCCAACAATTGGAGAAGTTAAAGGAGATCTTAAACTTTATGAGTTACAAGATCCCGAAGACAACGCTGGAATTCCTGGCGAGGATGAGGTTTTACAACCAAATCCAGTAATCGACGGGAATAATGAGAGCGATCTTAGAGTCAGTGGGAGAATTACATTGCATGAAGACTCTCAAGATCTAGAGTTGCGCAGGAGCAAGCGTGGAACGGTTCCCCGAAGACGCTTTGAACTCGAAGGGGAATCTTACATGTGCGCAACAATGGATGTTGATGAGCCAGCCACTTATGAAGAGGCTGTAACTTCTCCAAATGCTACAGAGTGGATAAGTGCTACGGAGGAAGAGATGAGTTCGATGGCTAAGAACCAAGTTTGGGAGCTAGTCGATCTACCGTCTGGACGCAAGACAATTGGGAACAAGTGGGTTCTCAAAGTCAAGCGAAAAGCAGATGGCTCGATAGACAAGTATAAGGCTCGCCTGGTGGCGAAAGGCTTTAGCCAAAGAGAAGGTGTGGACTATGAAGAGACATTCTCCCCGGTGGTGAGATTTGCCTCTATCCGTTTCATTTTAGCAATTGTCGCCCACCTTGATTTGGAACTGTTCCAAATGGATGTGAAGACAGCATTTCTCAATGGAGAACTGGGTGATGAGATCTATATGGATCAACCTAAGGGTTTTCAGGTAAAGGGACATGAGCGCAAAGTGTGCCGCTTAAAACGTTCCATTTATAGACTGAAACAATCATCCAGACAGTGGTACCTTCGATTTCATCGAGCTATCACTTCGATAGGCTTTGCGATGGTTGAGGAAGATCACTGTGTGTATGTCAAAAGGGATGAGAAAAATTTCACAATTCTCTCATTATATGTGGATGAGATTTTGCTGGCGGGAAATGATACGGAGATGATTGTCGCCACTCAGCAATGGCTATCATCTACTTTTGAGATGAAAGACATGGGAGATGCAGAATACATACTTGGTGTTAAGATACACCGAGATCGCTCAAAGAGACTCTTAACTTTGTCTCAAGAGACTTATATTAAGAGGGTTCTAGAGCGATTTCGTATGCATAATGCTAAACCCGTTGACACGCCTATGGAAAAACATTGTGTTCTTAGCAAAGATCTATGCCCAAAAACAGATGATGAAAAATAAAGCATAGCTAAGGTTCCTTATGCAAGCGCGGTAGGGAGTTTGATGTACGCAATGATGTGTACTCGACCAGACTTCTGCTTTGCAGTAGGGATGGTGAGTAGGTATCAAAGTAATCCTGGACGCGCTCACTGGGCTGCAGTCAAAAGGATACTTAGATATCTAAAGGGGACAAGTGATTTAGCTTTGTGCTATCACGGTGGCAGTTTGAAGCTACTTGGTTACAGCGATGCTGATGGATCAGCAGATAGAGATGAACGCAAATCCACATCGGGATATGCATTCTTGTTAGGTGGCGCTGCTATCACTTGGTGTAGCAAGAAGCAGCCTTGTATATCTCTATCCACTATGGAAGCAGAGTACATCGCTTGTACATCTGCAGTTCAGGAGGCTATCTGGTTGAGAAGATTTCTTCAGACTTTGCGTATCACGGCACATGTAGATGATGCAGTAGTTGTCCTTTGTGATAACACAGCTGCACTAGCATATGCTAAGGATCCCAAGTATCATGGGAGGACCAAGCATATTGACACCAGATAACACTTCATCCGAGATAATATTGCGCAGGGGCAAGTGGTTCTCAGGCACGTTCCCACTGGTGAAATGATAGCTGATCCTTTCACCAAGCCTTTGAGTAGAGATGTATTTCAAAGGCATGTTAGGAGTATGGGACTTCGTAGAATTTAAAATTCTTTTAGCCTGTATGAACAATTTTATTTATCAATAAAATGTGCCCTTATTGTATGTTAGAAGTAATGTGTCTATTATATGTGTGATATGTCACAAGGCTTGGATTGTCCCCCTCACACGGGAAATCGCCCTGGCGCTTTGGTGAGCGAGCGGGATGAGACTGGCGGATCAAACACTTGAGTGATCACCTTCGTGAAAGGAACAACACGAAAGGTTGTTGCCCATAGTCGCCTTAGCAAGAGGCCAGGATGAGTTCATACTCGATCGATTATGAAGAATGTCCTAACTTCATAAAATCTTCTTAATAGCCGAGTGTGCGAATCATTAGGAGTTGTGTTGGAGACAAATTTCTAAGTGGTCCGCAGGTCAGACGCTAGAAGAGCGACTGGACTAAGACTCGTATGATGTTCAGAGCGTGACATGCCCAAATTTGAGTGGGAGCTCCATCATAGCATGTATTCATACTACATGTGCTAAATGTCGACCTTAGTAAGAGGAGTGACCGAATAGATCCCTGCTTCGTCACTGTGTGAGCTCTTATAGTGTTTTTTATGCCCTTTAGGACTTTGGACTTTGTCATGAAGTGTAAGCTTGATGACGCTAGTTTAGCATGTGTTCAATGGCCATGGTTGATACGGTCTGTCGGAGCATGACTAAGAAAGCTGTCAAGTCCAAGCAGATTGACATAGGAGGCCAAGGAAAAACTAAGCTGGGAATGCACTTGTGTACTATGGCTCATCGGCCGGCCGACTAAGTCGAATTAGTTTTGACATAGTCATGAGCATAGATACAATTAAGGGGTCAAACATGCTCTATATGAATAAGAGGGGTCAGAGATATTTTGGTCTAGTGCAACCACGTAGTTTGGGGTACACAGCGAGTCTCCTGAGTTGATGAGTTATGTTAGTTGGGTGATAACTTAATATAACTCTCCTCACTTTTCCATTCTGTTCTCGCTCGGTCGCATGCCTTAGTCTCTGTATGAAAGAAGAGATATGATGGTGAGAATTTACGAGTCTTTCAGATTCGAATAAGTCGGATCAGATTTGTATGAGTGGGAGATGTTGGTTGCATCCATATCTGATGGATCCCAATATAGTTGGGATATATATCTGATGAGATATTTAATATCTTATCATATATATTCCCGATAGGGATGGAGATCTTATCCATAATAGGAGATAGATCTCTCCCATACTAGTATATATACGAATATACTGGTATTCGTATACTACGAAAAAAATCAATACCACAGAATACTCGATCTCCCTTTTCTCGCTAATTATCTTTCTTGGAGAATCACCGGAGTCCTCCAAGAGCCTAGGGTGTGAAGTAGACGGAAAATGCTCTAGTAGTATTCGTTCAGACGGGCTAGTAGACGAATCAGAGTACGATCCGTCATTTTGGGAATCAACCGAATACGTTCCGCTGCAACTCAATTGAGGTATATCGATTCCCATATACGTGTGTATGTGTTTTATGTGCTTTAATCTCTAACAAGAACAAACACTTGCGCTACTGAGAGTTTATTTATTGGATCATTGCCATTGTCGGCTATTTTTTCTTTTCTTTTTTCGAACAGGCTGTTGCATATGGGAGGGATATCTGATCATGTTGAGACTCCCCCTCACATGAACTTTTCCGAAGCGGTGCATACAATGACAAACTCTATATGGACGCCCTCTACAAGTTCATATAATGTTTTTTCTGCAACATTTGCATCCCGATCATGCACCTGGAATGTTTGGGCTGCTGTCAACCTTATTGCCTCTTGTTCAACCACATGTCAGAGGTAACATTATTTTCCTCACTGTTAAAGAGGATCATTATCGAGCTTGGGTGCAGTATTTTCACAAGTATAAGACTAACGGTCAATTGTGGTATGTCAAAAAGGATAAACTGTTAGGGAGCATCATTTATATCATTGTTAGGGAACTCGATTACTAAATGAAAACTTACCATTTTTTATTTCTTTTATCTTTTACCTCATTCATTTGTATCACATCGTAGTAAGAGCAAAAGGAAACTACTACTACTACTATTCTTGTTGTTGTTGTTGCATGCCAGCAACCTATCTACGGGAAATATTTGAGGATTATTCCCCGATACAACCAAAACATGAAAAACATAAACAACAACCCTACTAGGCATTTAGTTGCTGTCACAGGCCATCACCTGAAAAGGTTACGTGAGTTTTTTACTCAGTGGATGGAACTGTAATTTAATTATAAATTTAACCACATATGCAAGCCCTCCTGAATGGCGTTGTGCCTACCATTTTATTGGTCGGACTCTTGACACGTCTGCCCGTCGCATAGTAACCCCTTAATGGTTAATAGACATAACATATGCGGCCCTTATGGCTTGCTTATTTCACAAACATATATATATTATTAAAAAGTAAAGTACAGTGTTACCTACTTTCGTTAGTTCAAGTCCGTCTCGGAGACTGTCGGAGACTAACCGAGCCGAGCCTCGTTGTCCCATTTATTAAATCTATATTCTTGCTATGGTTGTGTTTATTAACTAACTCAAATTTACATTTATATCATATCCTAAGGTTTTATATTATTGATATCCCAAACCAATTATGCTTCATAATAGTCCTTTTTATCATCATCTAACTACTTTAAGCAAATTCATTTAAATATCCAACTTATTTACTCGTTGTCACATATCCACGTATTCAACTTGTATAATAGAATACTAAGTCCACATATCATATGCATCAAGTTGGTTCAATTAAGAAATTCACCTTATGTCACATAAAACAAAACACCTAAGTACTTAACTTATCACCTTTTATCAACACAATGTTTACACACATTAAATCATGTAGATCGCATTATTTTAAGCATCATAACACATACACAATTTGATTAATTCTAATTTTACATTTTACTACCATATTTGTCCCAATTATTCCAATCCTTTTTATTTTGTTTCCAATTTAGAAATTCTAACTCATTTTAATCCCTTAAGCTCCTAGATTAATTTTTAACTGAAAATCTAACAACTCCTTTTTACAAAATTATTTTATCTATAACATTCTAATCTTCTTTTAAAGTGAATTAATTAACATTTTCTAACCTTATCCCCTTCTTCCCTTTTTGATGTAGCATATACCTCAAATAAGAATTGTAGTATTTGAACTCAAGCAAAATATTGAATAACGAATCACCTAATCACCTTCTTAATTAAACATGCACAAATTCACAACAAATTAACTATAGAATTTTGGAATTCAAGCATCATTTCCAACAACGAATCACTAAATACATAAATCATCTACTTGATAAATTCTCAAAATATACTATAGTTCCTAACATTAAACATTCAAGACCTTTGAAACATCACTTATATCATCACATACTTATCTGCTAGCATGATCTCTTCAAATCATAACAATTGCTCATAAAATCATATGCAATAACATGAATATCAATACACATGCCTGTTTATATCATCTCCTAGTTCGATGCCTACATGCATGCATATATGGTGCTTTCGTTGATCATCATGTGAGTTTTTTTACAAATTACATAGCAAGAGCATCTCATTCACAAATGAAGTAATCTATGCTAAAATAAACAAGATTACAACAAATTATGAACATGCAATTATCTATACAAGGGCTCGGTCTTTAGGGAAAAAAGGTATACCTCAAATTGAGATCTAAACCTAAGATGATAATGGAGGGAAAGGTAAAATGTTGCTCTTATTCTTGACTTTTAACCGAAGCTCCTCTTCTGTGGCTCCAAAGGATGGTGGCTTGGCTTGAGAAGGAGGGTATTCAGCTCTTTCTGAGAGCTCACAAGGGAAAGAGGGGGAGAGAGAGTAAAAGAGATTTTAGGAAGAGATAGATAGATCATATATAAGAGAGGATATTGGGGGGCCGGGTGGAGGTGGCTTCAATTTTGATCATGGTGGAGGTTATTATTCCAATTTTTGTGTGGCATATGAGGGGAGTGCATGAGGGTTGAGGTGTAGAAGTGTGTTTGTGTGCTATGGTGAGGCTAGTGAGAGCACTATGATCTCCTTAAAATTAAATATAGTGTGGGTTTGAGATAGTGGGATGAAACGGCCTCTTTGCTTGGTCCAAGGGCTAAGGTGGTTTGGATATTGTGATTGTTTCTAAGGAGTGCCGACGAAATCAAACTCAAAGTGCCAAATGTATAAGATTATAAGCTAGTGTTAGGAAATTCATGTATAATTTTGATGATTGAAAAACAAAGATTTAAGGCTCAAAGTGGCCTAACTAGGGATTTCGTAACAATATTTGGTGAAAAAGGTTAATTTTTGGCTAAAATAGTACGCTAAAAGAAGAAATGCCTAAAACCACTTTCTAAGCTCACAAAATCCACTTAACGACTTCAAGAAGACTCAAGGCAAGTTCTAGAGAGACATTTCCAAGATGACCAACAATTCACACCGAAAGAAAAGTAATACAGAACTCCAAGACTAGGAGTTTCAATCAAAGGCTCAATTTCCTCACAAGCTATGATGATCATCATTTCAATATTCATGCTAAATTTGGTCTCTATAGGCCTATCATGCTCCACTACATGTCATTCATATATATATATATATATATAAGTTCAGCTCATCGACACATCATCTTCAATCAACAAGTTTTAGCTTTTAAGTTCACCATTTTTCAGTACAACTTCCAGGTTTGACTCTAACACAACTGACTCCACAAAAACTCAAATAAGACAACTAAACAAAATGCAAAAATAGCCAAAAACAAACTAACCTACCTAACAAGATGCAACTACATAGCAATTTAACAAGTTCCCAATAAGAAACAAAACATAAAGATAAAAGCATAGTTGCCAAGACGTCCCACTCTACCCCCTCCCATAAACTTGGTCAAAGGACCAAGGTTTGTGGGGAAACACTCACCTCAAATTTGGGGAAGAGTTTAAAAGATATAATTTGGAAAAACATCGCCCCCTTGACCTTAAAACCCAATTTTTTGCGCCTTTTGTCTCGTTTAACTACATATCACTCACATCAAGTTAGTTTCCTAAAAATTAAACAAAACAAAAAATAAAACAATAACCGCTGGGTTGCCTCCCAAAAAGCGTTAAGTTTTATGCCTTCTAAACTTCATTTTTCACATCAACCTATATCTAAACGGTTAAAGTTAGGCAAGTTACCCTTATTTAAAGGCTTAGACCTCTTCTACTCATTTCTTACCACAACTTTAGCCTCGGTTTCCCCCGTATAAACAATACAACATTTATTTAAATGACTTAGCCCTTGACCTATTATATATAGGGATCATTACCCTTACGTCGTAAAGACGAAGAGTTAACTACCCTTTTTGCACACTTATTAGAGCTTGGCTAGTTGGAAAGAAAGGTCGGCCTAAGATGAAAGGAACATCAATATTCCCTTACATATCAACAATTAAGAAATCATTGGGGAACTCAAATTCGGACACCCGAACCAACACATCCTCTGCTACTCCATATGGCCTTAGTAATCCATCGGCCAACCGAATTGTAAATGATTGTTTTATAGTCCCTATTCCTAATTACCTATATGTTCTCAAAGGAATCAAGTTTATGCTTGGTCCTAAATCACACAACACATTGCCAAACATATAACTATCAATAGAGCATGCAAAAAACACCCTGGATCATTCACTTTTTTTGCTCTTCTTGGTCGAATAGTTGTATTGGTGATATTTTTAGAACTTTCTCCTTTTTGCACATTTTCCTCTTTTTTTTTATGCGCCTTCTTCTTCTTCTCCCCTGTGTACCACTAGATGTTACATCAGGTGAATCAGGCCCTTCTATGTTCACCCCCAATCTTTAGTGCTCTTTTTTTGTGCTTCCTGCAACAGATTCAATGTACTAACACAATCTAGAGGATCAAGGTTAGTAGAGTCTTGGTCATATAAAGTAAAAAACGAACCAAAAAGATAAGATTTGAAGGGATCATCTTCGGATGAAGAAATAGACTCATATCCAAGTCAGTATGTGTGGTATCTATATACTGCATTCTTTAATTTCATTTACTTATTCCCGATCACGGAATATCATTGCTTTATATATAGAAAAAATAACCTTTTCATGATTGGCCCTTAAAGTTATTTTACGTCAATTAATGCTCTTCCCGCTGCCAAAACCGAGCGATCTAAAATCAGTGGGACATCCTTATCCTCCACCATATCTAATACCAAAAAATTCATTGGAATTATGAAGTTACCAACTTTCAACAAAACACCCTCTACAATGCCCTTAGGGTCTGTAAAAAACATATATGCCATTTGCAAGGCTATTGTAGTGGATTATATTGTGCGTGTTTTCCATTCTGAAATATAGATCAAGGCATCAGATTAATAATAGCACCTAAGGCACAAAACGCATCCACAAAGACCTCATTACTAATATTACAAGGAATATTGAAACTATCCAGATCTTTTCGCTTCAGAGGCATCTTTTTTTTTTTATCCACCGCACTGCACTCCTCCGTCAGATTGACTATCTTGTAGTCTTCCCATTTCGTATTCTTCCATATCATTTTCTTCAAGAACTTTGCATAGTTTGGCTTTTGCTATAATGCATCAACAAAAGGGATATTAATCTCTATTTTCTTTAAAACTTTAAAAAACTTAGCAAATTGTTCATCAAATTTTTTTCTACGAAAATCTTGAGGATAACTAAGAAGAGGTCTCCACCCAATAATTAACAAGGTTTTGTTTATCTCTATTTTCATCAAACCTACGTTCTTATCAATCTAAGAAACTTTGTCATTAATTCATGCTATTTGGGACCGCATAATTTCCTCTTGAGTAGGCAACCGTTCATTATCTATCATACCATGCCAGATAGAGAAGCCTGGTGGCGGTTTACGTGCACTGTTTGGATTGCTATATGAGACGTTAGGATGAATTCTCATACTCGGCTGATACTGATTGTGTTGCTGCTGATTACCTCTAAAGTTGTTGAAATGCCTTTGATTCATATAATTAATATCTTCAAATATTTCTTGTATAGGTGGTTGCTGTAAACTTTGCTTAGCATGGTGAGATGAGCTAGTGTTAGTTAACCAACTCAACTGCTTGGACAGTGCCACCATGTGAGCTGAAAGTGATTCCGTCGGCTCTGTACCAATGATGCTGGCGACTCGCCTAGGCAGATTCATCTTATTCAACCATTGTCAACCAGTGGTGGCCATCTCATTGAAAATAGTAAACGCACCTCGTGTGTGATTTGAAAACGATGAACGACCCGATGTTGTATCTACGAGCACTCTTGTGAGCCCAAGTAGCCCATCATAGAAGTAGCAAATTTGCTCCTCAGTAAATACATGTTGGGGACACTTCCGAATAAGACCCTAGAAGCACTCCCAAGCTTCACCAAATGGCTCGGTGTTGAACTGCTTGAATTAGTTGATCTCACTCTTCAATTAGAGTGTCTTGCTTGGTGTGAAATACTTCAATAGAAATTTTGTGCTCAATTCTTCCCAGGTAGTAATTGTTTGATGAAAACGAGTTATACCGCCTGAGCTTGACCTGATCATGAAGAACCTCGTTCACATTAAAAGTCTCAGACGTTGCAATAAAAGTGGATAGTGTATGTTGGGGTCTTCCAATGGCCCCTCGCCAAACTGATTTTGCTGAATGATAGAGATCAATGCTGGTTTGAGTTCAAAGTTGTTGGCATTTATCGGTGGAAGCACAACTCCTCCATAATTTATTTAGCTACTGGACGAAGAAAACCTTGTATAGACATTTGATCCTCTTCAGGGTTGACCGGAAGTTGTGGTTGTGGTGGCTACTAAGGTGGTGGATTCCGTACCTCATTTACCTGATTCTATAGATCAAGTATGTTGTTATTCTGACGTCTCATCATTCGAAGAAACTCCCTAAACATCTACTCCCGAGTCATATTTTCTGGTAGGTCAGCCATTTTACTGACAAAATTTTCCCTAGTCTTGCATTTGAATGCAGTAAAAACCAACAAGATTGTTCTTTCCCTTACACCAAGTTTTCATGCACTGCTTGAGATCACAAACAAAGAGAAAGATAAAACTAAGACTAAAAAAATAAAAATAAATAAATACTGATAAATAAATGTCTAGCTTAATGCTGAACTATTTATTATGATAGAAATCGACACAGTTACCGGTCCCCGACACGATATTTCTATACCTTAGTATGATCGCAAGTGTATGGTGTAACTATAGCTAGCAGTGAGCAAGGTCAATCCCACATGGACTGTGTTCCTATGTCAACTTAATACCCTAATTCTTAATTCTAGTAGCCTAACTCTATCTAGACTCTCGAATACAATGGTTTGGTTTATTAAACTAAAATTGCAAAATAAACAGTAAAAACACTTAAAGCAATGAGAATAACAAATAATTACTTGGGAGAATTAATCGGATTAAAAGGCGTATTCGAAGCTCCGATTTCAGTTACGAGTTCCCTATATCAGATGGTCCTAATTATCTAGACCTTTAAATCAAGCTCAAGTTTTTATTAGACAATCAAAACTATTGTAAACCCTCCTCTCGATAGGGGAAGATGATCCTTCAATATCTTGCCCAATATCCTCCTTGGTGGCTAGAAAATGACTGGAATTGTGTTCTTCGATAGGTCAAATTCGAAATGAAACTTATATATATAGGGGAAGAGTTGTCACTTGAGTTTAAGGCAAAATCACATTCACAATTTTAAATCAGTGTTCAGAATCTCGTCCGAGATTCAAATGTGTCTCGGCCGAGACGAAGCAATGAGGATTTTCTGCTGGTGTATCGAAGGCTGATCTCGGCCGAGATGCAATCGTGTCTCGGCCGAGACGTGAAAAAGAGGATTTCAGGGGTTGTTAGGGTTTGGCTCATCTCGGCCGAGATAGGGTTTCATCTCGGCCGAGATCTTGATCTCTTAAAAAGCTGGATTTTCCCAGGAGAGTCATCTCGGCCGAGATACATTGCTCGTCTCGGCCGAGATCTTCAATTCTTCAAAACTTTAAGTTTTCCCTGGAAGGTAATCTCGGTTGAGATTTGTAACCTGTCTCGGTTGAGGTCTTCCTTTAGCCCTGTCCTTTGTTGCCTCGATCGATCCATCGACTCTGCGATATTTTGATGCTCTTTTTCGATCCATTTGCACATGTTTTAACTTAAAAATGAACCAAACACATTATTTTGCCCAATGAGAATTAAATGCACGAAGTACACATGAATTTGCACAAAAACATCACTAAATTGACACTTAAAGCATCCTAAAGTGTGTTCACGAACACGTGTACCAGTAACTGTCCATTATTGTAATTCTTTGTATGACATCTAAATGGGCAACCGAGTGAACCCACAGAGTGTTTTTTTTCGAACACTCAGCCCCTCCTTTCAGGTACTAGCGTGGAAGAGGAATGAAGATTGATGTGGGCCCTTGTCCGAAGTGAAAGCTACTAATAATTGATAAAGATCTTTATGAAACTCGATTTTATGGGACATATAAGCAAACTTTGTAGATTTTGTTATGCACTTCTTTCAACTTTGTTAAACTAGTTTTTCAAAATTATGCAATCTCTATTTAAAAGTTATGATGAACTATTTTGAAGTGATTATGACCTTCCGCTTGTTTTTAAGAGTGTGTTAATGTGATTTATAAACGTCTTTTAGGTATTTATTATTTTGAGCAAAAAAAATTATCATCAAAATTAAAGTCTACGGATTTTATATAGTGGCGTTGTTCATTTTTAATAAATATAAGTTTCATTGAGAAGGGGATGTCACACTTTATTTAAAGACAAAAAAGTTATTAATTTACGACACTTTATTTTCGTTATAAATACTAATTTTTATTTGATAAGGTGTTATTCATCACTAAATTAGTTGAATAAATAAGTAAAGAAATTATTTTGTCTTAAATAGTTAAATTTGGTGACAATGCACACCAATTCGTCATAATTTAATTTCTGATAATATTATATTCATCATTAATCTTTTAAAATATTTAGTGGCAATATTCGTTTGTCACAAATATTTATATTTAGTGATGATGCATACTAATTCATCACATTTTATTGAAAGGACAAGTGACGAAAAAACTATTTTATCATAAATGTTATATATAGTGATGTACACTAATTCGTCAGAATTTTAAAGGCTTAATTCACAACCTTGTTCAGCCAATATTTTTGTATTGTCTAAATAAAATAATTTATAATGAGTTTATTTGACGAAGTAATAATTTATTATTGATTATTAATTGATTATTTCCATATGGGACAAGAATTCTTATATATAATTTATAAAATATTTGAAATAGAAAAGTATAATTAACTCACTTAAAGGAAATTGAATACTAAACGTATATTTCATTTCCTTGGCATTCAATCAACATTAATAATGCAAGTACTTCTAGTTTTTTATTTTTTTGGTTATATCAATCATATATCACAATTAAAAAAAAAAAAAAAAAAAAAAAAGAGAAAAAGAAAACATGCCCCCAACTAGGGTCAAGACCCAATATATTCTTAACATTTCAATTGAGCACAATCAACATTCCAAGTTAGTTTTGGTTAAGTTTTTTCTTTTAGATTTTCTGTTTTCACTTTCCTTTTTTTTTTTTTTTCTTTTTTCCCTAAACTAGATTTCTTTTCTCTCTCTCACAATATGAAGGGCCAATTATTTTCCTTTTTCATCCTTTATGTATGTTTTAGAGAATCTATTAGCAAACATTTATTTTATTTTATTGTTAATAAAATATTTTATTCTCCCTTTAGAAATTAACTAGATATAAAGAAAAAAAGAGTGGATAGTTGATCGACTTAGAGGCCAAAAAAGTTAATTCCAAGTCAAAACTTTAAGGCAAGTTTCATTCCAGCAATCATTTTCAAGTTATATGTCTTTTATTTTTACGGCAATATAAATATTTTTAGTACTGTAAATGCTTTAATTATTTTTATATTTTTCTTTTGTTTTGTTATTTAATTTTTACATTGCACGAAAAGTAATTATAGGGGTTCATTTTAAAATATCAACTCATGACTAAATATTGCTAGGAGGTTTGAAGGGTCGAACCCAATACCTCCAATCCCTTAGGCAGGACTTCTACCAAACAAACATAAACGACAAATTGCTTAGCTTGGTAAATAGACGAACATAGATTGAATATTATAACCCATTTATTATCGAACATGCACGTTCAATAATAATAATAATAATAATAATAATAATAATAATAATAATAATAATAATAATAATAATAATAATAATAATAATAATAATAATAATAATAATAATAATAATAATAATAATAATCATCTTGTTATATGTTATTCTTTGGTAAAGTAATCATTCTTATGTTCATAATAATAAGCTCGTTCAATAATAATGAATTACATGTTTTATCATATGGACCATCCTTATACGACACTACAAATATTTCTAGATATTAGGATTAGGGCTATTAAGTAGGTCAGATGACGAGTTCGCAGGTCGGGCTGATGGTTAATTATAACACAATTTACATAAATCCAAACACCATATTTTTTGGATCAAAACTCGTAATTTGAGCATGACCATTTGGGTTAGAGTTCAACCCCCAATCTTTTGGAGTAGAAAAAATAAAAGAAAATTTATAAAGCCCTTAAAGTTTAGTTTAAAAGTCTAAAACTATAGATTGATCAACAAAATATTCCAAGACTAGATTTCTAAATGAATTTAAGCCCTACAAATCATTTTGTTTATGTCTTACAATATTTTAATATTACAAGTGTAGAAACTATGATGCAAGTATATAAGTCACAGAATAAGTTGCAACTCTAAAATAACATAAATTTAACCCATTTAGTTAGTGTCAATATGAACCAATAAATACGGGTTCTATTATGTCGGGCTAGTTAAATTGTGCCGCTAATTACCATCCCTAATTAAGATGCATATATTAGCACTAGAGGTGGCAATTCGGACGGTTCGAACCAGTCAGGCCGAGTCCATCGGACCAATGCTATATTTCGAGTTGGACCAAGATTTGATCGGGTATAAAATTAGTCAACCCGATTCTATCTATCCTCTTATAATATATTAAGATTATCGGGCCGGTCCGTGGCTCGTCTAACGTTTGGCCCATTAAGTCAGACATGTCGGGCCGACTAGTACTTTGGGCTAAGATTTTTGTGGCCGAACCCATCTAAAATATCGGGCCAAATTTCCGATCTCTAATTGGCACCCTTGAAAAACTAGTTCTTTTATATATGTAATAGGATATTTATCCAAAACCCATTAAATAGCATTTTAAAAATAAAAATTGAAGGAAATGAAAGGAGTAATTTATTTAGATTACAATTTTGAAAAATCGGTGCCCTCCCTTCCACATTTTCTCCCAATTGAGATCCAATTGCGATTTTATCTCCGATCGCGATTCTGTCTGTCTGTCAAAGGATGAAGAAGAGGCCCGTTTTATTTATTCTTTCTCATTTTTCTATTATTTTATTTTGAAAAGCAGTTACATTAGTTGCTTTACAGGTTGAGAGCTTAGGCACGTTTCATTTATAAGAATCGTGCTTTATATTTTGGTATTTGTGAAACGGTGTCGTTTTAAGATAGTTAAACGGCGACGTTTCTTCTACTCACGTTGTAAGCATGTGGTGAGGTATGTCACCTTTCTCATGCAAATGTTTTGATTATTGAAAAAGACAACCATTCTGGCTATAGAGGCGGATAATGAAAGGGGTTGGAATAAGGTGTAGGTTAGAATGTGATTCGGCTTTTGTAGTTCATCTTTTTCAGTCCCGTTGAGATCAGTTCCTTGGATATTACTGGCGAGGTGGCTCCTAGTTGTGCTTCAGGTTGCTCAGATGTTATGGCGACTCATGTGTTTCGGGAGGTAATCAGCCGGTTGATGCTCTTTCCAAATTGTGGGACAGTTACACTTGGTTTCACTATGCCCCAACAGTTGTTGCAGATTTAGCTTATAAGGACTTTCATGCGGAGTATTTACGGTTTTGTTGGTTTTTTAGTGTTTGATGCTGGCAATCTTTTTCCCAATCATGATTTTTTTCCACTGAGTTTTGCCATGGTCGGGTTTGTATGAGGCCAACTTAGAGACTAACTACTGATCTGTGGTAGCAGTTGTTAGGCGCGTCTTTGGGTTTGCATCCTAGACTGCACATGTTTTACATGTCCGTTTCTTTCCTTTTTTGTTGTCATGTATTTGTTTCTTTTTCTTAATATAGCATCAATTAGCTCTCTCCCTCTCTCAATATATTTGTTTTGATCATTTTGAGATTTTCAATGGTAAAGCTCTTAGGTCCATGTTGGGTTCAACATACTTCACATAATCTACAGGGCTTAGATTGTTTTCAAGATGACTTCAACAAAGTTTCGATATCTCAACGGGTCCTTTTTGTCAATTTTTCTGAATGTATGGCCCATTGAAGTGGACTTGAATTTTATGGAACCAGTTGGCTGGGAAGTCATATCAGTTGGAAGGGTAAGTTCCATTTCTCTGTTGATTTTACTATATAAAAAAGATATAAAAAGTTTGGTATATTATTTATTATGTGTGACTAGAAAGATCAACATTGCCTTATTTCCCTTAATGTTGTCAAAATTTCTGGTTATGAACTTTTTTATAGCTCCACACGCCAATAATCTAATTATAATAAATATGCTTGGAAAACAAGGTAGCCATATAAATTATGGTGGCAGTTCATGGATTCAGCAGTCAATTTTATGAACAAGTCATGTTTGAAGAATTAATACAAAATAGATACTTGAAATCTTCTATTTCGACAGAATATTAAGTATTTTAATTTATTAATTAAAGCTTAGGCTTTTTGATTTAATTTTTTATATTATTATTATTATTATTATTATTATTTTTTTTTTATTTCTCAACTTATTGCGCGGTTTAGATAATTAAACACCTAATTTGCGTGTAATTTTCTTCGAGGCTAGGAAGGAAAAGTAGAAAGTAAAACAAGACTAAATTAAACAATAAATATGTAAAGTATCATATATAGATGTTCTTAAAATGATGGTTTTGCTGAATCACTGCTAGCTGGAGTTTATTTTAAGTGTCATTTAAATGGTATTTGCTTGCCAGTATTGAATATTGTGATGTTATGGGGTATGAGGGTATCGAATGTTTACTAGTTTTGCATGTGATTTAAGTTTCTTAAAGGCAAACAATTTTGATCTTTGTTAATTTCCTTGGAAGGTTTATTTCTCTTGTATTGCTATCTTGTGAGGAGAACTTTGACATTTGCCAACTTCTAATCATTATATGCTCTGCCCTTTATTCATTGATAATATTGATATCTATTAGCATTCGGTTCCTTGGTACATTTTTTTGTCAAGTAGATTTGGAGATATACTTTAGATTGTATGCTTCCATAAATTTATACTTTAAGTTTTTCTATGTAATGTATTAATTTGTGGTTATTTTGATTTAATAGATGTAAGCTATTTGATGGAAAAATGAGAGTCACAATGAACTATTCGACATTAAAAGTTTTTTGTCAAGTAGTTTGAGTGGTCTTGTTCTTTTTTATGTATATGCTTAGACTCTTTCTCTTTTAGGGTGGAAAATTTCATAATAACTAGCGGCAAATCGCCTCGTCCAAAACAATATGTTCAAGGAAGTTTAGAATATTTCTGACTACCTTACCTGGACTATCAAAAGTAAATGCAAACTGCACTAAAAGATGTGCCACATAATTCGCAGATCGTCTAACTAACGAAAAATTAACTGAAATAAAAGCATAAAACTTAGAAAAGAAAACAGCAATAAAGGAACCAATGTAAGACATATTCGTGTTTGTGTTTCAACTTGTGGAAGAGGTTTGAATTGTCCATCTCAATCTAGAGTTGCTGATAACCTTGTTGAGCAGCCAGACTTATCCCTTCGTGCACTGTAGCAGCTTCGGCAACCTCAACTTCCAATATCTCCTCCATAAACAGAGATAAGGAGATCAGCACTTGCCCTGTAGCATATCTGATAACACAGCCCATACCCGTGCCTCGTTCGGCATTACAAGAAGCATCTAAATTAATTTTCACAAAATGGCATTTTGTGCATATTTTTTCCTTTAATTAGTTTGAAGAGCTTTTGTTGGACGATATACGTCTTGTTAAAAGCTATTGGTTTAACACTTCTTCCTTTACGTGTTGCTCGTTCCTTCACATACATCCTAATTACTATTATAGTAAATCTATTGTGATGGAAACCATACAAATAATGAAGAAGAATGCAACTAGTAAAATGTGATCTCTAAAGACAATATTTTTCATATAATAAAGGAGAATCTCATAATATTAAAACATTTAATGACGAGAGGATATGTATTTAGGGAAAATAATTGGTTATTAGCTACCTTATAATGAGGGAAAATAATTATATTAGTGACCGTAATTTCATCATTAAAAATACTTCTAGTGACAATAAAGTTTCTCTTACTATATACTTTTTTAGTGATGGGAGACTGTATTGTCACTATATACAATTAACTACAGAAGTGGTTGGTAGTCAAGGGTCGTAACAGGAGATCTTCCGTTACTAAAAGTTTTTTGTGATGGTTTTCTAAATTGTGCCCACAGTAATTCCTCTCACTAAAAGTAATATTTCTTGTAGAGAGTTAAATGAGTCTCTAGCCTTAAGCAATTTTTCTTTTCATAGAGTAGGCAGTAAGTTGTTGTTAGGTATACAAAACTTGTTCTTATAGCAGAGCTGATAGCAATACGTTTCTATATAATAGTTTGCATACATTGTGCTATTATTTTCGAAAGTTACATGGAGTAATGTCTTTTGAAGTTTATGCATAACGGGATATATTAAAATAGTTTTCAAAGTAATGCAGTAGATGATAGTAGCTTACAACAACAATTATGTAGTGATAAAAAAAATAACTACACAGTTATTGTAGTGGTTCGAAGGTGAAGGAAATCCTTCTACATCCACTCTTCCTTCCCACGGGAAAAATTTACTGAGTTGTTCACATAGTACAAGCTTAGTTAAATGATGTTCAAGTCCAGCTTAGCACCTACAGTAGTTTTCACCTATACTCAGGAGGCTACACCTCTAATGTTCCAGTACCTCGAACTAATTTAGTCCAATCTTAATCTCGGATTTAACAAAATACTCGTGTTTAAAACCACTCAAAGAGTTAGGTTTTTTAAGTTTCTTCAACTACTAGATGTTCTTCAACAATTTGATGTAAGCTTTTGGTGAGATAGCCTAAGATTCAGAATGAACATCCTATGAACTAACTTGATAGATGTTTAAGAATCAATTGCAACTTGTGAGAAGTATGCTTGAGCAGTTGCTAGTCGTGTTGTTCTTTCTTTTGCTCTCTTGTGAACTAGCTTGGCGTTCTTCATGAGAAGTATGCATGTGAACTAGCTTAGTGTTGTTCTTGCTTTTGCTCTCTTATTTAGTTGCTTAGACTTTATGAGTTTTGAAGATATGAGGATTTTGAATACTTTTTCCAGATATTGTGTGTGTCTCATATCTCTCTTGGTCTTCAGTCTGTCTCTATTTATAGCACACTTTTGGAGGGCCTTGCTCTAAGATTTACGCTATCAACTACTATTCAATAGGGTATAGTTAACTTGATTATCGAGAGCGATTCTTTATGCCTTGTGTACTATATTAAGGGTGGAGATTTGACATTACCTGATTGTGCTATAGTGGTGGAGGACATTCGCACACTAATCCGAAACATTATATGTGGAAGGATCGGATTAGCTACACCGCGAGACAGTGCAATAAAGTAGCTCACTATATGGCTAGATACGGAGAAAAGTTGGAGGAAGAAGAGATTTTGATTGAAGATGTTCCTTTATATTTTCCTGATTATTTGCAAAATGATGTAAGGCATTCGCCACACACTTGATTAATGCATCACTTTGGTTCTCAGAAAAATTATATTCTAATTAAAGGATGATACATTAATATGAGGTTATAAGTAGTTTGCAAGGTACTTGGGTCTACCTACGGTGATCGGGCGATCGAAGATACAAATCTTTCAAGGAGTTGTGGACAGGGTGATCAGTCGGATGAAAAGCTGGAAGGAGAACTTTCTTACAAAAGCAGGCCGTGAAATTCTAATAAAAACTGTTTTGCAGGCTATCCCCACTTACACAATGAGTTGTGTTGGTTGCATCCATATCTGATGGATCCCAATATGGTTGGTATATATATCTGACGAGATATTTAATATCTTATTAGATATATTCCCGATAGGGATGGAGATCTTATCCATAATAGGAGATAGATCTCTCCCATACTAATATATATACGAATATATTGGTATTCGTAGACTACGAAAAATAATACCACAGAATACATACTTCTCCCTTTTCTCTCTAATTCTCTATCTTGGAGAATCACCGGAGTCCTCCAAGAGTCTAGGGTGTGAAGTAGACGGCGAATGCTCTAGTAGTATTCGTCCAGACGGGCTAGTAGACGAATCAGAGTACGATCCTTCAGTTTTGGGAATCAACCGAATACATTCTGCTGCAAATCAACTGAGGTATACCGATTCCCATATACGTGTTTACGTGTTTTACGTGCTTTAATTTCTAACAAGTTGCTTCCTCTTCCCGGTAGGTACGTGCAAAGAGATTGAACGAGCCATCTCACGATTCTACTGGGGATCCACAGAAGGAAATAGGAAATACCATTGGTCCAGCTGGGAGAAAATGGCGAGATAAAAAAGGGACGGAGGTTTGGGTTTTCGAGAGATTTTTTTCTTTAATCTCGCTTTGGTATCTAAACAGTACTGGCGCATCCTTTCATCCCCCAACTCCCTTATGCCTAGACTTCTTAAGGCAAAATATTTCCCTAACACCACTACAAGAAAAACCACTTATAGTCACAAAAAAATAGTGAGGGTAAGAAAAACCTCTCATTAAATGTGCTATATTCTTACATTTAATGAGAGTAAAAAAATACCCTCACTAAAAATATTAGTTGTTGGTGACTAAATATAAATTTCAGAAATTTAATAAAATTCACCCTCACTATTGAGCTGAAAAAATGGGTGCTGAACTTTCCCACCAAAACTGATGCAATTAGACCACTTAAACTCAATTAGCAACTTAATTAATTATGTTAGAGTATTAATCAAAATTAAGAATACACAATAACAGATAACACTTTATTCTCACTCCCAATTTCTCTCTCAACGTTCTCTCTCTCCCTCACATCTTTTCCACTCTCAAGAAAACCCTTGTTTGCTTCCAACTAAAATTACAGGTCAAGATGCCAGCTTCCTAATTCCATGGTATTGATCGAAATCCACCAAAAGGCACATCCCCACTGATCTAAAATTCAAGCTCAATCAAAATCTTCCCATCGAATCTTGTTTTCTTCTAGTCAGAATCATCCCGTCGATTCCCGTCTAAAATTCCAGCTCAATCAAAATCAAAATTCCAGCTCAATCTAGCACATCGCCACTGATCTAAAACTCAATCTGGTAGTAGGCGATTATTTCCAGCCTTGGGTGGCCACAATTGCTCCTTCACCGTCAAAACTAGCGGTGAGTTTTCTTTATTTATTGTTTTCTTACTTGATTTTTTATTTAGGGCTGAGATTTTGTATCTTGATTGGTATCTCTTGTAGATCGGACTTGGGACGAAGAATTTCAGGGTTTTACATCAGCTCAAAATTAGGGTAAGTGTGGGGTATCAGAATTCAAACACCTTTCATGCATTTGTTTAAATTGATTTATTAACATATCACAGTTGATTCACCTTCACGCCGAGTTTCTGGCCTTGTAAACATGCTGCGTTTGAGCCATTGTAGAAGGAGAAGTAGAAGTATCTAGCCGTGAAGTGTGCCACTTCAATTTTTATTATTTGTCAACATTAATGTTTCAACATGAAATTCCCCTGAAAAGTTTAAAACACACACTTACAGTGTAAATTGAGGAAGTGGGGTTTGTCAAGATTGTAGCTTGAGTGAAGTTGCAGAAAGAGAAAGCTTTCTGTTTATTGAATACGTAGAAACTATACTGATATTTGTGCTGGAAAACTGATATTTTACAGAGAAAAGTGGAATGATTTGGGCTGTAAATTAGAAATTCAATATTAGAAAATGGTGAAGTTATAAATAAATAAATAAATAAATAAATAGATAAAGTGATGAAGAGAGTGCTTCTTTTTTAGTGGGATTTGATACTGATGATGGGCATTATCATTCTAAAATGATCTTGTTGTGATTATCAACTGCAGTATACACATACATGATATATATTATATTGAAAGTGTCATACTAATATTGATGATGGAGAGGAGTGCAATTTGATCTCTTTTTAACACTCTTTTGATGTTTTTATAACATTTAATTTCTACTTTATAATAAAATTATGTGCAACAAGATTATAGATTCTTTATCCTAGTTCAAAATCAACTACCAAAGGAACCTTACTTTATTCTTTGTTCTAATGAATAATCAGTTTGATTTGTTTGTGTATGTGTGTGTCTATGAGAGAGGGAGAGAGAGTGAGCGTGTTAATGAATGTTATACAAATATATGCATTGATAAATGTTAAAGAGAGCAACTCCTCTTTTGTGAAATTATTTGCCTCAATCTCATAATTTTCAATATTTAAGAAGTATCTTGCCCAACTGCAAAAAAAAAATTCATGTTCTAATGTCTTCTTTTTCTGATAGGCCTCTTACATTCTGCCATGATTTTGATAGATATATGAA
This sequence comes from Ajuga chamaepitys, assembly GCA_958295605.1. NCBI lineage: Eukaryota > Viridiplantae > Streptophyta > Magnoliopsida > Lamiales > Lamiaceae > Ajuga > Ajuga chamaepitys. The sequence goes on along the minus strand of OY282497.1, from coordinate 32,880,843 downwards.
TTGTCCTAACCAATTGTCTGTTATTTGTACAAGGCAATGTTGGATTGATCTCCACTTATGGTGAATTGACAGGAGCTTGGCTAGTATAAGGTGAATTAAACTTGCCTTTTTATTGTTTCTCATGTAAAAAATTTAGCCATTGATTAACTTGTCTGAAAATTTCTCTAAATTATCTGAATTATCAATTATTGATTCGAAATGAGTATTAATAAACACGGAATATTTGGGAGAAATTTGTTTGATTAGTTTGTGTGATCAATAGAAGTCAAGTATCAAACACAATGTTGATGTTTAACCTCTGATCCAAAGATTATGTTAAATAAATGTCCTTCTAAGGAGTAGAAATTCACGAAATTATATTCCATAATATTTTATATATTCAATCTCATTTTTTGAGTTATTTTGTAGATATTTAATCAAGTGTGCAGCAGCCAATACAGGTCGCCTTTGACGAAGAAAAATAGAAAAGGTACTACGAAATCTTATATTTGGATAGAATATTCAATATCTTAGGTTTTTAACTGCTAAGCCACTTTATGTGGAAATTTTATAACATTTTCTCTTCCAAGTAGGATTTCCAATTGTTAATTATTAATTGTTTCTTAAATCGATTCCAGGCTTGTGTTAGGAAGCTCTAGTTACCTTTAAGATGGCACCTTCCAAAAAATGGATAAGTCTTTTCAATGATCGGTTGAATGATCAATACAAACTTGGCATACACCAATTTTTAGATTATGCTTTCGCCAAGACCTTAGAGGAGAATGAAATACGATGCCCATGTGTCAAGTGTAAGAACACTGGTCTAGGATCCCGAGAACTAGTTGAAATGCATCTAAATGTGTATGGGATGATGCCAAGTTATACATTTTGGTATCATCACGGTGAAAGGCGCGGTGAGGCTCAATCTGAAAATATAGATATAGAAGATAGTGAAGGTGAAGAGGATATTCAAGAAATTTTGCATGATTTCTATCCTGACTATCAAGGTTTTGATAGGACTGGATTAGGGGCTGATTCGTCGAGTCAAACTAAGCATGTAGGCGAACTAAACAAGGAAGCAAAAATATATTATGGATTGTTAAGTGAGTTTGAGCAGCCAGCTTACCCAGGTTGTGCATCCTCCAAATTATCTATCCTCGTAAAGCTGTTGTATATCAAGAGTGTCGGTCGATGGAGTAATGAGTCATTTAATATGTTGTTACAATTGTTGAAAGAAATACTCCCAATTGGTTCAACCTTGCCAGAGTCATATTATGACTCGAAAAAAATCATTAAAGACCTAGGTCTCTCTTATGATAAAATAGATGCGTGTGTTAATAGTTGTATGTTGTATTGGAAGGATGATCAAGAGTCAGACTCATGCAAAATTTGTGGTGTTTCAAGATGGAAAGAAGATAACTGTAGTGGGGAAGTAAAAATTAGAGAGAATGGTAAGAGAATACCTAAGAAGACCATGCGTTATTTCCCTTTAAAGCCTAGGCTTAAGCGGTTATTTATGTCTAGGAAGACAGCGTCTTTAATGAGATGGCATCATGAATCAAGAGTAGATGATGGAGCAATGAGGCATCCTGCTGACTCTAAGGCATGGAAATCTTTTGACGAAATCCATAAAGATTTCTCATTAGAGCCTCGCAACGTAAGACTTGGCCTTGCTAGTGATGGATTCCAACCCTTTACCCATTCCAAGACATCATATAGCATTTGGCCCGTAATACTCATTCCGTATAATCTACCCCCTTGGATGTGCATGAAAGAGCAATTTTATTCTATCAACACTTATACCGGCTCCTGATGGACCTGGTGATGCAATTGATGTCTACCTTAAGCCCTTAATAGAAGAGCTAAAGGAGTTGTGGGCAGTAGGTGTAGACACATACGATGCTTCAAGCTGCCAAACCTTTAAATTGCATGCTTCTTTATTGTGGACAATTAATGACTTCCCGGCGTACGGAAACCTTTCTGGTTGGAGTACCAAAGGCAAGTTAGCATGTCCTTATTGTAACATAGACACCTGTTCCATGAGGTTAGTCAACAGCAAGAAGCAGTGTTATTTGGGTCACCGTCGCTATCTTCCTCACAAACACAAATGGAGGAATGATACACATTCTTTTGATGGAACCAAAGAGTTGAGACCACCGCCGAAAAAACTTTCTGGAAATGATATACTTGACCAGGTTAGTGACCTAGAAGGAATCACATTAACTAGAGATAGCACCAAAAAGGTAAAAATATCACACGAAAGAAGGGGCGACAATTGGAACAAGAAAAGTATATTTTTTGAACTTCCATATTGGAGCACCCTGTTGTTGCGCCACAATCTTGATGTGATGCATATCGAGAAGAACATATGCGACAATATTCTTGGGACAATTCTGAACATCAAGGGGAAGAGCAAGGACAACATTCAATCACGACTTGACTTGGAGTTGCTGAAAATCAGACCTGAGTTGCATGTAATCCGCAACGGCGATAAAATGGAAGTCCCAGCTGCATCATATTCATTGTCTAAGGAGAAAAACACTTGTTCTGCTTATTTTTAAACAAGTTGAGATTGCCTGCTGGATTTTCTTCTAATATATCCCAATGTGTAAACATGAAAGAGCATAAAATTTCTAGGTTAAAAAGTCATGATTGCCACGTTCTTCTCCAACAGTTAATACCCCTTGGAATACGTCGACTTTTGCCAAAATCAGTTGTTGAGCCCCTTGTTGAGTTGTCCATGTTCTTCTCCACTCTATGTGCAAACACACTAACCAAAGATGACTTGAAGCAGATAGAAACCCAGATTCCTATAACTTTGTGCAAGTTAGAACAGATTTTCCCCCCGTCCTTTTTTGATGTGATGGTGCATTTACCTATCCATTTGGCTGATGAGGCTCAAATTGGTGGGTCGGTCAAATTTAGATGGATGTATCCTATTGAGCAATCATTGTACGAGTTGAAAAAATTTGTACGCAACATGGCTCGTCCAGAAGGCTCAATTGCAGAAGGTTACATTGCTAAGGAGTGTATGACATTTTGCTCAAGATACTTGAAAAGCACAAAGACAAAGTTTAAGAGACTTCAACGTAATTGTGAAGATGGCTCTCATAGAATGGTAGGCGAATTATCTACATTCTCACAATCTGGACGAGCATTGGGAGCTGGTGTAACCCTTAATCTCAATGACGAAGAGTGGTTGCAAGCTCATATTTATGTTTTAAAGAATTCTGATGAAGTTCAGCCATTCCTCAAGTACGTAAACCTTTCTTAAGTAGCTTTATAAGTTTTTATTATTTTCAAGTGTTGAATACAACTAACTCATTATTGTTGTTATGCAGCGAGTACTCTCAAATCCAACAAAATGATAGTCCACAAGTGCAGAATGAGGCGTGGAATAAAGGTTTTATTGGATGGTTCAAAAAGAGGGTTAGTACAGTAGATGTTAAATGTATTCTGGTGTTTATTTAAGATTACTTGGTGCATTTAATGGCTATTCACATTACACTTTGTATTTGTAGGTCTCTGAAATGCAAAGGCAGGAGCAAGACACTAACCACGACGCTTTGGTGTCTCTCTCCCGAGGTCCTCTGAAATATGTCACATGTTTTAAAGGTTATATTGTAAATGGTTATAGGTTTCGAATAGAGGATTCTGACAGAAGCTGTCAAACCCAAAATTCCGGAGTGTGTGTAATAGGTGACCTAGGTATTGAAGTTGAGCGTATTGACTATTATGGGGTGTTAACGCAGATTCTCGAGCTCAAGTATCTCGGTGGGAGACGTGTGGTGTTGTTTATGTGTAGGTGGTTCGATGTGCATAATAGTGCTAGAGGAGCCAAAGTAGATGAATATGGATATACTGCCATTAACTTTCAACGCACCCTTAAAACAAATGAGCCATTTGTTTTAGCAAATCAGGCTTCACAAGTGTTTTATGCCGTTGACAACATGAATAAAGGATGGAATGTTGTTGTTAAAACACAGCCTCGGGATCTTTATAACATAACATTGCTAAATGATGAGTTTAAACATGTAGAGGACTTAGGTGAGGAGTATGAGCCAATGGTAGTAGCCACATCAAAGATCCAAAGGCTAGGAAAACGAAAACCCCCCGGATGAGCAACCATGCATGATATCTCAAGTAACTTTATTACTTTTATTGTTAGTTCATTATTTAAAATCTGTCTCAATGTATTAGTCAATATATTTGTCACATGTGCAATCTGTTACACTTTATACTAGATACTCATACTTCTTATTATGTAGATTGTTTGATGGATCCCAAAACTTGCAAAGGGAAGAACCAAAAGACACCAAAAATGATAGCACCTGGTGAGTTGGGACAATTATGTGGTTCCCGATAGAAAGTTTGTCCAGGCCCTAAACGAGTGGTTGCACAACTAGAACCTCGAATCTTCAACAGTAAATGGACTAGTAAGTACATTCATACCTTTAATTATATTAACTTTCTCTTATTGAAAATATCAGTAGCTTGATACTCTTTATTTTACTAAGTGTATATTTTTCTATCAAGGATTCTAATTAACAAGTTATATTGTCATGTGTTTCTGTCCAGTAATCACATCCCACACTCTAATTGTGTATTTTGAGGAACAAGAGTTCGAAGAAAAAGACTTCAACGAAGAGTGTTCGTTCTTGGATATCTTAGAGATATGCAAAAGGTTCATTGATATCTACACCGTTGGGTTTAAAGTTACTGATGGAGATGGTCGTCGATTGGTAAATGATGCTGATGTAATGCGGATGATGAAGGAACATGAATATGTTCATACCATCTTTGTCTTTTTGTACAAAGATGAAACAACCAAACCTCTAAGCTTCAAGATGCCACAAGACAATCCCACCTTAGGTGACTTTTAACATGGTTATTAAATGTTATTGAGTTCTGTTAGTGTTTTATGATGTTTAGGTATTTAATAATATATATTTTCAGCTTCAAGTATGCAGTCGAATCCCAAAGTGGTGGATTTGAAGATTGTGGGTGAGCTCAAGGTAAGAAAGAAAATCAAAATATGTGGGACTGTTACTAAAGGGATTGACGAAGCAAGTACGGTGCAATACTTTATTTGTAAAACTGAAATCTTTGATGACGAGGATGAGCTTCAACCTATTAGTCAATCTGTGACTAAAAAGGCAAGTAACTCTATTTGATGTTTGTGCTTTTCAAGTGACTACAAACATTGGGTAAAATATATTTCAGTTTATATATTATTCACACTATTGTTTATCTCAATTAGGAGTTATGTTTGCCACTGGAAGCTGTTGGTCATTATGTTGTCGCAAAATATACCCCTATGAATCAAAATGGAGATTGTGGTGAATCAGTTTTTGTTGTATCTGACAATATAATTGAAAGTAGTAAGTTCTTTAAGATATCTAAGTGTACTTTTGTTCAAATTATGAAATATAGGTTGATACAAGGATATTTTCTGTTTTTTCTTTGTTAGATTCATCTTCTGAAAAAGTCATTAAAGTGAGGGGGGAAAACAAGAACAAGAAGGTCGCAAGCTTGAAAAGTGGAGAAAAACTTGACATTGTATTCTACAATGACCGAGCAGTGGGAAGAAATCATCAATGTTGGTCAAGACACTTGGGAAAAATTGTGCGCGATCGCAATATCTGTCCCGTAAGAGTGGAGTCTTGGAGTGATATTGGAAATGTAGAAAAGCAACATATGTGAGAGGCTGTAAAGGTAAGTCAAATGTGTTAATAAAAGTTTAATGTTTATGGGCCTGATTGGTAATGATTAGGTTTATTTCCCTTGTGATACTGTAAACCTTTCTAAACTAATATGTTGTAGGAATGTTTTGAAAATCCTAACATTGAATTGTATCGAGACGCTACACTAGAGCATATGTGTACATTATGGATAGCTTGGAGGTCAAAACTGAACATAACCTTTGTGAAACCTTGTAAAAGTCGGATTGAAGCTTTGAAGAATTTTCCACGTGCAATCACAAAGGAAGATTGGGAGTGGCTTGTTACTAAGAAGTTTCTATCCGAAAAGTTTCTGGTATGATAAAAATAGTTTAAAGTATTACATAACATAGAATGTATTGGTGTATTGAGGACGTATATAAAATATAATGTTCTTCAACTTATTTGGCAGAACATGAGCGAGCAAAATGCTAAGAACTGTGTTGCATCAGAAACATTGATGCCTCATCTCACTGGGAGCCAACCACATAGAGATATCATCTATGAAAAGGTAATTGGGCATCCAGTAAGATTATATTTGTTATTGATGATTTCATGTTTTGGAATATATCTCTACTCAAATTTTTCTTTCGTAACATGTAGGGGGGCAAAGATAACCAGCCACCTAATATGGGAGTAATTTTCTTTGAGACTAGAAAGAAAAATGGGAAACTAGTTGGGGCTGATGTAAATAAAAAATACGTAAGTATAATACTTGTGGCATATTTCTTTTGTTAATTTTATAATTGATCATTTAATGTATTTATGATGTAGGATGAAATTGTGAAGACGGTCCAATCTAATCCAACACTTTTAGCCATTGAGGTGGTTGAGAAAAATTTTGGACCACAATCTCATGGTCATGTATATGGTTATGGTGGTGGAGTGAAGCGAAAAACATTTAAAGACTCGGACAGTGAAAATATCAAAGGGCTTGAAGCTGAGCTTCACGAGAAGGAAGAAGAAAATCGTGACCTTAGGAGGCGTTTAGATGGATTTGAGGGTAGGTTACTTCAGATCGAGAAAGGCTCCGCTGAACCACCTCAAACTGTAGTTCCTACTAGTAATGACCTTCATCAGGTAGAAACTATAAATTTTCACTTTCTTATCTTAAAGTTGTAAGTATATTTATAATATGACGAAATATTGTATTTGTAGGATCCTTAATATTTTGATGGGCAAATTGCAGTTTTTGGCTGATGGATATTTGTGTAGGTAAAATTTCCTCATCTTGCACAATAATATCGGTAACTACATTTCTAGTTTAGCAATTTTTAAGAATAATAACCTGGTGATTATATATATGTTCGATTGGAGTGTGTCAAAAAGATTGTGCGCCTGCTGCAATGATTCGTTCTTCGTCTATTTTGTTGAATTTTCACAAAAGTTGCAATTTTCTAGTTAATTTTTCTGTAAGCATGATGTATCAGTTTTTCCCCTCCGTTGGATGGGGTGAGGGTCGGGGCTGATTTTGACTTTGAATTTTTTTGCGGAAGAATAGAGATGCTTCTGTGGGCTCTCCTTGTATTAACTTGCTCTAACCTCTCGCTCTCTCTGATGGTTTTGTATTTGCTGGAAGTGTTTATCAGATTTGTAGGTTCATTAGTTTTGTAGTTGGTTATGTTGTATAGATATAGGATGTATAGACAGCCATTCCAGTTCACTCTTTTAGGAATCAGAGAACAATGGGAAAGAGAGATTATGGCGGAAATGTATTTGAGCTTATACTGTATTATAGCTTTAGGAATCAGAGAACAGTGGGAAAGAGAGATTATGGACATTTAGATTGAAATATTACTTCGAAAAAGAGTGAACTGGAATGACTGTCTTTGAGTTGATTAATCTTGTTTCTATTGTTTAACGTTTTCTGTTTGTTGACTTTCTTTTCTTGCGGAAGAATTAAGTTGTTATGTGGTTCCCCTTGTATTAACTTGCACAAAAGTGGGGTTTGTCTTCTTCTTGCCGTTGGCTTTGTAATCTGTGCAATAGTTTATGGAGTTGAATATATGCATGCCATTTACTATGATCATTTGTTATATGCATGTCATTTACTTTTCCCATGCAGATTACACATAATAATTTATAATCTATGAATGCTTCACTTATATCAGCTTTTATTTAACAGGTGGAAGATCTTTTGGCAACTCTGGAGTTGTGTTGATTTTGAACTAATTCTGGAAAGCATCTTTTGAAGATGAATTTTGTTTTTTGATTGTATTATTTACACTGAAAATGTAAGTTTTGTCTACGTGTTCCACGGAGCGAAATCTCCTAGATTAACTTACTTCAGAAAGCAAATTTCCAAGGTGAATGGCAGCTTTTGGTTGTATTATAAATTGATCGAAAATGTCCATTTTGTACTTGAATTTTAGATCAAATTCTTATATATTAACCTGTAATTCAATTTTATTAGTGATAACGAATATGCATTTTGTAGAGTTTAATTACAATTGCATCTTGTTATATATATAAATGGAAAAATGTATAATATTTTATGGGGGGATAATATATATATATATATATATATATATATATATATATATATAATTAATGACTAAATAGTAATTAATTTTTAGTGACGGGGTAGTTATTTATGTAGTGAGGGGAGTACTTTGTCACTATAACATACCACTAATGACGGGAAATATTTGATATAATGACGGAAAATTTAGATTTAGTGACGGGTTAGTTATTTAATATGTTATTCTATAATGAGAGTCTATTAGTGTTATCAGTGACGGGAATTGACAGTCACTATATAAACTCTATAGTGACGGTATATTACTATGACTAGTGTTATTAGTGACGGGTTACTTAGTTATAAATTTAGTCTATAATTAAGTTATTAGCGACGAGGATTAGTGCAATTAGTGACGGGAATTGACTGTCATTATACATCTTTTTAGTGACGGGTTATTACTGTTACTAAATACTTTTTAGTGACGGACTTGTGTCCCGTCATTATTTACCTTTAGTGGCAGAAGCTGTAGCCAGGGGCGGTGACGGTATGCTTTCCGTCACTAAATGTCTTTTATGACGGTTTTTGGACTTTTAACCACGGAATTTTCTCTCACTAAATGCAGTTTTTCTTGTTGTGCACGTCTCTTGCAGTAGCACAGGTTGGGCACAACCCTAGCTACTCTTGGCGTAGTATCATTCAGGCACGAAGCCTTGTCCAGATTGGTATGGCCTGGAGAGTTGGAAATGGCAGGAGCATAAATGCGAGACGGGATAACTGGATCGGACTAAATGATCCAGTACCGCCTTCGGGCAATGTCACAAACCTTCCAACTAATGCTCTTGTTTCTGATTTTGTATTTCCAGATATGTGATGTTGGAACGAGATGATGATCCATGCTACATTTGATTCCGATGATGCAATGAAGATTTTGGCTACACCGCTTAGCGAGCGGTGGCCTAGCGATCGACCCTTTTGGAAATTAACGGCAAATGGACACTTTAGTGTCAAAACAGCGTACCATCTTGATGTAAAAATCTTCTCGGAACTCGGCCACGACCTCCCAACCTCAAGCAATCCCAACATGGCATGGTTATCGATGTGTAATTTGCCATTGATCCCGAAAATCATACACTTCTTATGGAGAGCTTGCCTTGAAGCACTGCCTACCCGAGCATCTCTAGTCCGAAGACATATGGGAACCGAAGCCTACTGAATACTTTGTGGCGTGGGTATTGAGACGGCCGAACACCTTTTCTTTGACTGTGCAGCCATCCAGGATGCTTGGAGACATAGTCCTTTCCGCCTGATTAAATCGCAAGAACCATTCCGAACGAGGCTATGGAACCTCTTTGATGCATTGCCGAGACTAGGATCCCAACTCCTCTCATGCTTCCTGTGGCAGATTTGGTATGCTCGCAACAAGTTCATCTTCGAAGGTCGAGCTCTCCAATGCCAAAAGATAGTCCAGCTTGCCATTAAGCAACACCTCAACTTCAACGATGTGTTAATGGCAACTGATAGCCCTTCCACTGCAGCGAATTGCTCACATCCTGTTTCGACTCCCACCAGATGGTCTGCACCACCATTGAATCTACTCAAGCTGAATTTTGATGCAGCAGTCTTCGGTGATGGCACAATAGGGCTCGGCTTCCTTATCCGGGACAGTCTTGGCAACATAACCCTTGCGGGTACAAATCGTATACGAGCTCAAGGTGACTCCTTTCTTTTTGAAGCCTTAGCACTGCGATTTGCTTTAAACATGGCATTAGAAGCGGGGATCGATAATCTTATCGTCGAGGGTGATAATAAATCATTATGTAATGTTTGACGAGGCGCAAGGACAAATTGGATTATGCTGGTCTTATTTCTGATGACATTCTAGCACTAGCTGGTAGGATTCATTGTCATGGCTTTATTTTCACTCCGCGTAGTGCTAACTCGGTAGCACATACGTTAGCACATTGTAAGGGCACTACCGGTGTCTCAAAGGTTTGGGTTGATGATGTCCCGCCTAACATTGTTGTACTCACACTTCGGGATGTAGGGCGTTTGCCCGATTGATCGTTCAATGAAATGGGATTTACTCAAAAAAAATATGAGGTTACAAGTGATGCATTACTGAATACTTATATAAAACTTGATAGAAACATAAATTTTAAAACACATGTAACTATTATTTTTTTGTAAAAGAAGTCTTATGTTTCACCTGAAAAGTAGTATTGCATTTTAACATATAAGTAAAGAGTTTTTAGGAAAAGTGATACAGTTTTAAAAAGGGTTAATTACATAAAAATTCACGAATTTTTGGTCAGTTATCATCTCCAACATGATCTTTCAATTGTAACGTAGAAAATCACCATCTTTTTTATTTTTTTCATTTCAATACACCCGAGCAAAAATTGGGCTCCAATTACTGTTCGTGAAACCCGAAATTGAGATTTTGGTGATCCCAACTGCATATGTAATATCATACGATATTTATAACCCTATAATTAAATGAAAATAATAACAATGTCATTTTATTTAATTAAGGGTTAACATGGTTCGTACAATTACATGTATGTAATTGGGTGGACCCAAAATCTCAATTTCATGCGCCACGTCAGCAATTTGAGCCGAAAATTGTTCGGGTGCGTTGAATTGAAAAAATTACAAAGGTGGTGCATTAATTTCTATGTTACAATTGAAATTTCATGTTGCAAATGATAATTGACCAAAAGTTTGTAAATTTTTACGTAATTAACACTTTACAAAAAAAAGGTAGTATTTTGTTTTCCTGAAATATAATTTTTATAGTAATTCCATTAAATGATAAATGAATACAATTTGAGGGTTATGTAAAGCTTGATATATTTAATTATATAAAACATGGTAAGAACATATAAAAATATTCATCCCAAAACGTTATTTTGTAGTTTTAAAAAAGTATTTATGTGATGTATAATGACGGAATCCGAAGTTTTATTTTATTTATTGAGGGGAAGGAAATTTTATTTTCTTATGAATTGAGTGAATATTTTAGTTCCAACTGAATCAGGTGAATCAATTACATAAGCTTATTTTAGACAAGTATATAAATTAACTATTCTTTTTAGATTAACAAAAAAGAAAAGTATTTTGTCGTACATTTGTTGAGATCACAATTATAATTTGATAATGCGCAATTCGGTATCCAATAAACTCAGCGAAAATCAATGCAAGAAATATGAAAAAACACAAGATGTACGTGGTTCGATCCGGAGATCTACGTCCACGGGCTCAAAATGGCACCTGCCGAGGTGTTTCTTTCACTATACTCTTTGAGTTTACACGTAATAGTTTCAGAATACAAAACGCGAACCCGAATTCTGAGAACAATTCTCCTACTTATACTACTCAACTCAAAACCCTAACTAACTCCCTACAATCGCGCCTATTACCGTTGCATGGAAGTTGGGAGTAGATCATGGGCCAAGAACGTGGGGAACGCCGTAATTGGGCCACGCTATTTTGATCGCACGCTTCTGGGCCGTTTGTTGTTGGGCTTATCCTCCTGGGCCTAGTTGCCCGGGTCGGGTTGACCTGGCCCAGGATGTCACTTCGACCCGAAGCTACTGGGCCATACCTATCAGATGCCCCTCCCCCAGCCGGAGCGAGGAAGGAGCTACGGTTGCGAGCAGGTTGGAGCAATAAGCAAGATTTGTTGTTGTCACTTGTGAGCCGAGGTGTTTTGGGGGAGACGAGAATTGGCTGAAACGGAGATAATCCATGGTGGGGTCCGCGGGGACCAAGACGAACTAGACTGAACGTCCCCGAGGTGACGGCGAGGGCCCGAGCACCCCGAAGGCAATAAAGTGTAGCGAAAGAAAATAGTAATCTGGCCGAGGTGAAAGAGGCACCGGAGAGCTGTCCAAATCTTCCTGGCCAAGAATGAGGTTGATGTGACTGGCGGCGCCATCATGAGAGAGAGGGATGTGAAGTGACACGCTTTGTAATTTCCAATGAACCTGTTCCCCACGCGCCTTGGGAACTATAAGGCGCGTGTTTAGCACGATCAAATCTGAAACACAGAATTTGAATAGACCATATCTAGACCGTTATTTCCTTGAGTATATATTTGGAATAATGGCACAGTATACTTCATCTTCTTCATTGCGATTTGCAAGTTTAGAAAGCGGGAAAAAAGGAGAATTATGTGCGCCTGTGATTCATCTCAAATACAAACCAAGTAAGTATGCCTTCTTCATCATCTTCTTCTTCTATTAAGGAAGTAGGGACCCAGAGCTCTCCGTTAGATGTGCCACCCCTTCGCTTTGTTATTCCAGAGAGAATTGAGATTAGGACAGTGGAAAGGGCCGACAGCATGGAAACCAACATTAGGGTCGTTGGTTTTTATGAATGTACGAAAAATGACTTCGAAGTGTCCACTATAGCGCCGCGGATGACGCGGGTACAGATAGAGACCTTAATCCCTTCCTTCTATTTCCCATTTAATTTAGAATATATAGTGCCGGAACCCGGCGATAGGGCCTGTTGCCCGCCGCAGGGTTTCATTGGTGTATATATAGACCCCTTAAGAATAGGTTTGAGATTCCCCCTTTGGGACATAGTTATCCGGCTATTGAGATATTATAACATCGCCTTGAGCCAATTAGCGCCAAACACGATTAGGCAAGTAGTCGGGTTCACCGTAGTATGCAAGAATTCCGGGGTGGAACCGACCGTAGAGCTGTTTAGGTATTTTTACCAATTAAAAGCATTCGGAAAATCCAAAGGGTGGTACTCCTTCAGTCCCCGAGCACGAGGTGGTTTCAAAGTACAAAACCCCAGTAAGGTGGAGGGGTGGAAGGAGAAGTTCATCTTTGTGAAGACCGGAGTGGCCCTCCCGAGGTGGAGAAGGGAGGAGGTGCTGGATACTGCCCCGGTGGGGGATCCGGAGGCCGAGGTTGTGGATCCATTCCGTGCAGTGGGGACTTTCAAGACCCTTTGCACTGAGGCAGAGCTGGAGGAGGCGGGGCTGAGCCCATACTGTTCGGGCGATGCGGCGGGGATGTCCGCCCGGGGTCAAGAATCGGGAGCCGGGGTTGCCGAGGAGGGTAGGAGTTCTTATATCTGTGTAAAAATTGTTGCCTTGTGCAGGACTAACTCCAATTTCTGTATGCAGTGGGACGCTTCGGAAAGGAGCCGGCTGGAAGCCCCACAGTGGCTGCGGCAGCCAAGAAGAAGGGAAAAACTGCTGAGGTGTCTCCCCGGGGGAAGATGTCACCCAGTCCAAGACCCTCCGTTGGGCCGGAGGAGCGAGTGGTGGCGGCGGGGTCAACCCCCGGAGCAAAGAGAAGGTCGGAACCATCCGGGACATCTCCGGCAGCAGCCAAAAGACTCCGCACAGGGGAAAGTGTAGAGGTAAATCTGACATTCCCTGTGAGTTGCTGTATGTGTAAATGAAGTGTATGCTACCAGTATTGATTTCTGTGTTTTGTCTTTTGTGATGTTTGAAGGAGCAAGGGCCCCCAAGTCTGCTGGGGTTGGAGGGGGCGGACGCCGAGGAGCTTTTGCACTTGGCGTGGGGGATTATGGAGCTTGGCCGGAAAAGCGAGAAGGAGGCCAAAGAAGAGCTGGCCGCGGTGGCAGGGGATCTGCGCGCGCGCAACAACAGGCTAACACATGATCTGGCCGAAGCGCGCAAGAGGGCGGCTTTGGTGGAGAATGAAGTTGCGCGACTGCGCGAGGTGGAGGCGGAAGCCGGGGCCCTCCGTGGAGAAACGGCTCAGCTGCGGGCAGAGATGAAGGCCCAAGAAGCGGCGATTGTCGAAGGTCAAGAGGCAATGCTGAAAGCGTTTGCCGAGAAGTTGTTCCAGACGAGCACATTTCTCGACTTTCAGACCAACTTTGTTGCTATCGGGGACATGGCCATACGATCATTGTTGTTGGAACAGATCAAAGAAGTCTACACGAACGTGGACGCATATCGTCCAGAGTTCGGGTATGACTATAATGTCGTGGCCGGGGTGGAGAAGGCCTACTATCAAGCTTTAACGCACCTCCCAGAGTGGCCCCTCGTGAAGGCTCTAGCAGAGAAGAAAGAGATTTTGAGGGCCAAGGAGGTTGCAAGCTGTGAGGCTGACCAAGATCAGGAATTCCTGGCATTCCGCCGAGGTGATTTTGTCAGCGAGCCCCGAAATAAAGAACCACCCCCCCTCCCCCCCCCCGCATAGAAGCTGTTGCAGTTGCCGTAGAAGAGGAGGCAGGAACGGCTAAAGACCGGCAGGTGGTGGAGCCCGAAGACGCCGAGGGGACCGAGGAGGAGGAGGTCAGTCGTTCCCCTCAAATCTGATATAGTAGATGATAGGAACTTTGTAAATATCTTGTACCACACTACTGATAATGTACTACGGTTTTGTTGAATATAAGTGGTTGTTGATTATATGAATAGCTGTGCAACGTATTTTTTGAAATTCATCTTTCCCACTGATTCTGTTGCCCGCTCAGGACACCGCGGAGCTGCATAACACTATAAAGAAGCTCATGCAATCATTAGATTGGTTCCGCGGAGAGAAGAATAACTTGCAAATGCAAGTGGTGCCGAGGTTAGAGAAGCGGGCGGCCGTTGCGGAGAGAAGGGCGAAGGAAGCCGAGGAGAGGGCCAGGGACCAGGAATTAAAGTACCTGGCGAAAGTTGCTGAACTTGACCGTGTCCTCATCCATCAAAGGGAGTATGACCGGATACTGACAGAGTACGGCTTGCTGACATTTGAGGAAGTTGAGGAACGGGTCATAGAGATTCAAAGTGAAATTTCAGCACTGATGGCGAAGGGTCCGGCCGAGTCCTCGGAGCTTATAAGAAAGCGAGAGGTGCTGGAATTATTGCTCGGCATGTATGAGGGACTGAAAGGCCGCGGCAGGTGGCGGCACACAGCTGAGGAATACATCGCAGGCCCTAGCCGGAGCCGAGGTTCTTCAAGAGTCCCCTGGAAGGGCAAAAAGAAACCAGCGGGAAAAAGCCGAGGAATTATAATCCAAGAACCGGCACTGGTGACTGCAGTCAAAGAAAGGCCCGTAGTCGTTGCCGAAGAAGAAGTCGAGAAGCTGGCCGAAGAGATCGAAGTGATGGACCCCGCGGAGTGGGATCCCGTGAAATGGGCCCAAACACCGAGGTCTACACCACAGCCGAGTCTTCGAGGCCGCACAAGAGGCGAAACCCCCAGACAAGTACCAAGGACGAGTCCGCGACGCCGAGGGGGCCGCGGAGGGGAGAGAGCCGGGGCTCAACGCAGGGAAGCCTCAGAATCCCGGAGGACACGAAGTAGGTCCGGGAACAGATCTCAACGCCGGAGCGCCGAGTACTGGCTCGGAGGCCATAGATAGTTGTGTAAAAGACCCCCCCCCCCCCCCCTTTTTTTTTTTTTTTTTTTTCAAGTAATGTGTAAAGAACCTTTTGGCCTTGAATCGAAAAAATGTAAAAAACCATTTTGCTTTGCAAAGTTGTGTACTTTGAAAAGCAAACAATGAGTTGTTAACCCGAAATAATAATTGCCTTAATAGGTGCTCGGGAACATTATATGGACGGCGCCAATTAGAATCTCCCCGGACGGATCGGGCGGGAGTGAAACACCTCTCCGGTTAAACAGGCGAGAGGGGACACAAGTCCGGGGACCAAACGTGAATCTCCCCGGACGGACCGGGTGAGAGATCCAATTGTCCGGAGACTAATAATAATAGTACGACTACGCTAGGGCGTCCCCGTAACGTAGAAGAAAGCACAGTAAGATGCACAAATAAATAACTTTTATTCAAGGTGAGTGCTGGACCAACTTAAAAAATACAAAGAGAAATCGTAACGAAAAAGAAATGTACAATGAACGTAAAGATAGGAACGATACTTGTCATTCGGTGTGCATAGATAGAAACATCTTAAGTTGGTAACATGCCAGCTTCGGGGAATCGGGGTTCCATCAGGATGCTCCAACTGGTAGGACCCGGAATCATGCGCAGCAACAACGCGATAAGGACCTTCCCATGTAGCATGTAATTTCCCTTCGGGGGCAGCTTTGCTGGCTGAGTTAAGTCGGAGTACTAAGTCCCCGACATTAAACTGAGTACCCCGGACCCGGAGATGGTGATACTGAGCTGCACGTTGCTTACACTTGGCTTGCTGGATGAAAGATTGATCACGACGATATTCAAGCTCATCCAAGTTTGTACGGAGAGCTTCGTCATTATCCTCGGGAGTCAGAGTTACGAGGCGGGGGCTAGGTACGCTGATTTCCGCCGGAATAATGGCTTCGGAGCCGTAAGTAAGACTGTAGGGGGTCTCCCCAGTAGAGGTATGTGGCGTAGTGCGATAGGCCCAAAGAACCTGCGGAAGATTCTCGGCCCAAAGACCTTTAGCATGATCCAAACATTTCTTTATACCCCTAAGGAGTGTATGATTAGTGACTTCAACTTGACCATTGGCTTGCGGGTGAGCTACCGAGGTGAAAATTTGTTTAATGTGGAGCTCCTCGCACCACGACCGGAAGGGATCATTGGCGAACTGTTTGCCGTTATCCGAAATAATAGTGCTCAGGATGCTGAAGCAACATATAATATTTTGCCAGACGAACTTCAAAACATTCTGACCAGTGATGGCAGTAAGAGGTTCGGCTTCTACCCACTTGGTGAAGTAATCAACGGCGACCACAAGAAATTTCAGTCCACCCGGAGCGACTGGAAACGGGCCGACAATATCAATTCCCCATTGGATAAATGGCCACGCACTTTGAATTCCAGTGAGCTCGGTTTGCGGCAGGTGTTTCACACGGGAGTGCAGTTGACACTTGCTGCACTTGGTCACTAAATCATGGGCATCGTTAAACAAGGTTGGCCAATAGTACCCCCACCGAAGAATTTTTTTGGCCAATGTCCGTGAGCCGATATGACTGGCGCAGGCCCCTTCGTGAACCTCCCGAAGAACTTGATCGGCCTGGGCAGGAGCAAGGCACCGGAGATTTGGTTGTAAGTACGACCGTCGGTACAAGATTCCATCATGGAATGAGTACTTGGGTGCCTTGAGAACTATCTGCCGAGCCTGCAGCTTGTCATTCGGCAAAGTTCCATCTCGGAGATACTGAACGATGGGAGTCATCCAATTTGGACCATTATCGGTCAATACTGAGACCGTTGCCTCATGAATCGCCGGATGAAATAAATCTTCGACTATAATATCCGGAGATACATTAGTGCGGACCGCGGAGGCCAATTTACTGAGAGCGTCAGCTTTAACGTTCTGTGTACGTGGTACCTTCTGGATAACAACCGAATCAAAAGTTGACATAAGTTTGAGTGTTAAAGCGAGATACCTGATCATCGTTCCATCCTTAGCGATATAAGTGCCCTGGATCTGATTGGAAACAACCTCGGAGTCCGTGAAGAGCTCAAGATGGGGGATGGCTAAGGATTGAGCAAGCCGGAGCCCAGCGAGAACTGCCTCGTATTCTGCTTCATTATTGGTCACCTTAAATTTGAATCGAATAACATACTTAACTTCAACTCCCTCGGGGTCAATGAGAAGCACCCCAGCACCACTCCCACGAGCTGTGGAAGCACCATCCACATATAATTGCTACTTGCGAGGTGTGGGTTCAAGGGCAGCAGGGTGATGACTATCATTATCCGCGGAGGATTCATGATTAGCCACTGGGGTCTCGGCCAAAAAGTCTGCTAGTACTTGACCCTTGATAGCTCGGCGCGGAAGAAATTGAATATCATACTCTCCTAGCTCGACAGCCCACTTAGCGAGGCGCCCTGACACCTCGGGCTTGACGAGAATTTGACGAATGGGGTGATTAGTTAGAACCCGTATCTCACGTCCTTGAAAATATGGCCGCAAATGCCGAGCCGCCATGACGAGAGCTAGCACTGTTTTTTCCACCGTGGAGTACCGAGTTTCTGCCCCGTGAAGTACTCGGCTTGCAAAATACATCGGGTGCTGTACACCGTTTACTTCGCGCACCAGAGCCGCGCTAATAGCTTCTTTGGCGGAAGCCAAATAAATGTAAAGCGGCTCTCCGGAGAGAGGGACCGATAGAGTAGGCAGTTGCTTAATATGATGCTTTAAAGCCTCAAAAGCTTCGGCGCACTGCGGGGTCCACTCAAATGACTTCGCCTGCCGCAAAATTTTGAAGAATGGAAGTTGACGCTCCGCAGCTTTAGACAGAAAACGGTTTAAGGCCGCCAAACCGCCAGTGAGGCGCTGAACGTCTTTGACCGTCCTTGGTGGTTGCAGGTCTAACACATCCCGAAACTTGGCCGGATTGGCTTGGAGGCCGCGCTGTGAAACCATATAACCGAGAAACTTTCCGGAGCCAACTCCAAAGGTGCATTTTGATGGATTGAGACGCAAATTATAACGCCGCAAAGTACTTAATGTTTCAACAATATCTTGTACACATGAGGACTGGGAAGTAATTTTTATGACCAGATCATCAACGTAAACCTCAACATTTCGACCAATTTGACCTCGGAAAACACGGTCCATAAGACGTTGGTATGTGGCCCCCGCGTTCTTGAGCCCGAAGGGCATTTTCTTAAAGGCAAAACATCCAAAATCAGTGATGAA
Source organism: Ajuga chamaepitys (assembly GCA_958295605.1). Lineage (NCBI taxonomy): Eukaryota > Viridiplantae > Streptophyta > Magnoliopsida > Lamiales > Lamiaceae > Ajuga > Ajuga chamaepitys. The sequence goes on along the minus strand of OY282497.1, from coordinate 32,862,107 downwards.
TGCTGTTTTGAGGGCATCATGACGGTCCATGTGGATTTGGTGGTACCCCTTGTATAAGTCTAAGAAACAAAGAGCCACGTGCCCTGTAATAGCTTCGGCCTTTTGGTCGATAGAGGGCAGAGGATAACAATCCTTTAATTTGGACAGTGTTTATTGAGATCGAAAAAATCGACACACATTCGCCATGCCCCGCTGGACTTTATTACCATCACAGGATTAGACAGCCAAGAAGGGTAATAGACTTCAAATAAGATATCTGCATCCAAGAGCTGTTGTACCTCAATTCGTATGGCCGCGTTCCGCTCCGGGGCGAATTTCCTTTGCTTCTGCTGTATAGGTTTGACATTGGGATCAATGTTCAATTTGTGAGTGATGACATCAGAAGAGACCCCGGGCATATCCAAGGGAGACCAAGCGAAGACATCGGAGTACTCTCGCAAGGTCTGGATGATGGCATGATGTAACCACGGTACGTCCACGGCGCCAACAGTTACTGTTTGCTCGGGCTTGGATGGATCAAGCGGGGACGGAGAACTAACCACGTAAAAATCCACAAAAATGGTTTTTATCGCCGGATAAGTTCCCAGAGATGCCGGGAGATTAATAACGCCGTCTGGCTGAACTTCACCTTGGGTGAAGGTCTGTAACGGCCCGGGGGCCGGCCGAAGTTGCTCACGAGGAATCCCCATTTTCTGGAAACAGTCGGCGAATATAACACTCACTGCGGCTCCGTTATCAACGAAGACTCGCTTTACTGTAACATTAGCTACAGCCATGTCAATGACGATGGCGTCGGTATGGGGTGTAATCTTTGGAACTGGATCTCTATCCGTAAAACTGACAGTTTCAGATTGATGGAGGCGTTTATGACGCGGCTCCTCGGGAGGAGGACGGCGTGCCTCTGCCTTCAAAGCATTTCGAGAAGCCCCAGTGGGGAGGGCCCCGTAAATCACGTTTATGACATGAGTAGGTGCATTGTCTCCGGGTCCTCCCGGAGGAGGTGGTGGTGGCAAAAAACGAGGTTGTTGACGATTTCCATGGTCTTGCCTTGCATAATTGTTAGACCCCGGCCTATTGTTCTGCCATTGCGGCCTGTTTTGACGCGAACCACGGTCATGATAACCTCCACAGTTTTGGGATGAACCCTCATTCTGGCTGGACCGAGGCTTGTCATCGGTCCGAGCAATGTATTGTCGCAAGAAACCTTTCTTCAGACAATCTTCAATTTCCTTTCCGAGCTCTTGGCACTCCTCCATCTCATGTCCATGATCATGGTGGTACGCGCACCACTTCTCGCGGTTTCGCTTTTCAGCTGGAGCAGTCATCCGCGGACATGACCGTAAATCATTCTTGTGAACGGAAAGAATTCCGGCTCGCGATTTTATAAGCGGGGTGAATTGTGGAATATCCCCTTGAGATTCTAAACGTCCCCGGTTCAGACGAAAAAAGGCACTGGGTCGTGCACTGGGCCCAACCTGTGCCCTATTGGACTGCCGTTTACTAGCATGTTTCTCACGCTTCCGACGAGTCTGCTCCTCGGCCTTAGCATATCTGCACACAGTATTAAACAGAGCTCGGGTTGTAACTGGAGGATTACGAACCAGCTCGGTGTAGAGCGGTCCGGGACGAAGACCATTCATGAAGGCATTGATGATAACATCATCCGAGCAGCTTCCTACTTTAAGACTCTCCTCCGTGAAGCGGTCAAGAAATTGGGTAACGGTTTCGCCATCCCGTTGTTCCATATTCATCAGATCGGCCAAAGTGGACATGGGCTTTGCACGTGCTTCGAAACGTGCCCAAAAGTGTTCAGCAAGTTCTCTAAAAGAGGATATGCTATTACGGGGGAGAGAGTCGAACCAAACTCGAGCCTCGTCCTGAAGATACTCGGGAAAGATCTTACAATAGTGAAGGGATGTGGTATGATCTCGACTTAGCATGTTGTGCCTGAAAGCTCCAAGAAAATTGGTTGGATCTCCAGTGCCGTCGTAAGGTGGTATGGCAGGTCTCTTGAACCCTTCGGGAAGGGGCGTAGCCAGAATTTCTTGGGAGAATGGTGTGATAATGTCTCCATTGGCGTCAAGGCCTAGGATTCTATCTAGTTCAACATTGCGTTGTACTCGCTCATACTCCTGAAGATCTAGAGTATGGGGATTGGCATAACGAACTCTTTTAGTCGCATGAAGTGGACGGCGACGATCAGCGTCGGCATGTTCGTCATTCCGCTGTCTTGACCCATTAGAACTCCCATGGTCATCGGGAGAACCGGGTCGTTCTCGTCGTCGGTCCTGACGCCCATGGTGCACTGGATCTTGTTGGTTGGGCGGGTTCCGACGAGGTGGATGCACTGCGGGGTTGGTATCGTGTCCAGCAGGTCCGTCAGGATTTAGGCGATTGGCTGCCCAGTCTTGGAGAACATGAGCATGTTCTTGTAGGAAAGCCTGGAGCAGTTCCGGAGTCACCTGAATATTAACCTGCGGCTGGGTAGCAGCAGGGTTAGGATGTTGCACATCTTGTGGTGGTAGAGGTAAGAATTGATTGTCCGGATTCATAGCCGGACCTTGGTTGCCCTGATGATGAGATGTGTCCCGCATCGGCGATTGCCTCGGCGGCAAAGTTTGATCCACGGGTGGATCTTGATGATCACCTTGGCGAGATTGATTTAAACGAGTGGTTACCATGGTATAGCAAGATCAGTATCAATGTTAAAACCAGTTGCAGTTCCCACAGACGGCGCCAATTGATAATGCGCAATCCGATATCCAATAAACTCAGCGAAAATCAATGCAAGAAATATGAAAAAACACAAGATGTACGTGGTTCGATCCGGAGATCTACGTCCACGGGCTCAAAATGGCACCTGCCGAGGTGTTTCTTTCACTATACTCTTTGAGTTTACACGTAATAGTTTCAGAATACAAAACGCGAACCCTAATTCTGAGAACAATTCTCCTACTTATACTACTCAACTCAAAACCCTAACTAACTCCCTACAATCGCGCCTATTACCGTTGCATGGAAGTTGGGAGTAGATCATGGGCCAAGAACGTGGGGAACGCCGCAATTGGGCCACGCTATTTTGATCGCACGCTTCTAAGCCGTTTGTTGTTGGGCTTATCCTCCTGGGCCTAGTTGCCCGGGTCGGGTTGACCTGGCCCGGGATGTCACTTCGACCCGAAGCTACTGGGCCATACCTATCATAATTCATAATAATAAATTATTTATGACAAATAAGTTGAGATGATTTGAAGCTAGTAAAGCAATCTTAACAATCACAAAAGAAAAAAAAGAAAAAGGAAGGAAACATATAAACGTGTATTTCAAATTTAATTATTGCTATGTTGCTTCAAACCTAATTAAACCAAATTCAGCACTATCAATCTATATTGCTTGGAAAACAATATAACATCCATCTATATTCTCAATATTTAGCAGACGAGTTGGGTCACCTAACACTTGCTATGCCTTGTCAACTTATTTTAAACTCTCTTCTCTCTCTCTAAATTTTATTAACCTAAAAATGGACCTATATATATTCAATACGCATCTTGCACATGTTATTTAATCATTATATTTTAATCTGCTTTACTGCATGTATAAGGCTAAGGAAGGTAAGCTAATTCGTTGATCCATTTTACCATAATTCACCTATTATGACACCTAAAAGTGTAGCTAAACTTAACAAAATATTACTTTACAGTGTTACATCTGTTGGTATTACCTAAAGTCCGATTTGATGATTTTTAGTAACGCTTGATATAAAGCAACTTTATCTCTAGAATTTTTTTTGTATGTTATTTTTAATTTTTATTCTTGTTTTACTAGTTTTCTAAATTTATTTATATTTTTAATAGTTAAGGTTAAATAATATTTTTTTATTTCTACTTTTTTATCTGTTTTTTTCTCAAGTTTTGAATTTTAGTTTGATAAAGTTGAAATTATTTTGCACACCAGCAAACCAAAAAGAAAAGGAAAAATGAAAAAAAAAAAACAGTGCCATATCAGCAATTACCTAAATATTTATTTGATGCAGACGGTTACCATCAATTTATTGCATTTTGGAATATAAAGGATAAATTTAAAAAATGTAAAACAGAAAAGATGGGAATCAAAATAGTTACAACAATATTTTACCCTATTTTAATTGAGAGGCGTAAATGTAATGTTTTCTTGTGAGGTGGTATACAGACAATAGTGACACTAAAATTGTCTCTTACTACCAGATGTTTAATTAAAATTGCAACATTTTCCCAATTTACTTGGGTAATCATATCTTTTTATATTTACTTAGGTTTCGTAAATCAGTTATGGTAGTCTTGTTCTCCTACTAATTTAAAATGACAAAAACTTGGGTGCACAATAGTCTTATTGTGCATCGATTCGGTCGCGGCCGCAGCCAATTGTGACTGAAAAGGGTATTTTGGTTGTGGAGTTGGCAAAGCCGTGCAGTCTGGGCGCGGTCGCGGTCAAGGTCAACTGTAACTCAAACATACTTTATAAAATTGTCAAACATACTTTATGCAAATATCAACAATTATGCATGTTGACGCGTCACTCAAACAGGTGCATGATAGCACTATTGTGCACATAGTGCACCCAAGACCTACTCATTTAAAATTAGAGTGGTCATAGGAGAGTATGTTTGATAAGAGAGAGAAGTGTACTCTCTAACCAACTACCACCCCGTAGTCTTGGGTGCGATATTGAAATACTACCTAATTTTCCCTCCTCCCTTCATTATATTATATATTGCGCTAACTTATACCATTATATTCTTAATATCCAATCCCCCCTTCTTCGAACTATATAGCTTTCCAGAACAAACCAATCCTATTTTTCAGTAATCTCTCCCCTATAAATGCCGCCATTCACACACAAATTAATAGTAATCTCTCTCTAAATGGCAGTACTAATTAATGTCGTGGTTACACTAGTGTTATTCGTTTCATTAGCCGCCGGCGACGTGAAAACTGGGTTTCAGGTGAAGCTGAAACACGTGGATTCGGGCCGAAACTACTCGAAATTGGAGCTGCTCCAACGTGGGATGAAGCGCGGAAGGAAGAGAATGAAATTATTTCATGCAATGGCGGCATTAATGGTGGATGATGGCAGCACCATTGAGGCCCCCCTCCACGCTGGCAATGGTGAGTTTCTAATGGAATTGTCAATCGGCACCCCACCTACACCCTACTCTGCCATATTAGACACCGGCAGTGACCTCATCTGGACACAATGCAAGCCCTGCAAACACTGTTTCGATCAACCAACTCCCATTTTCGACCCTGATAACTCTTCTTCTTTCTCCAAACTACCCTGCTCCACAGCTCTATGCACCGCCCTTCCCATGTCGTCTTGCGCCACCGATGCCACGTGCCAGTATTTGTACACCTACGGGGATTATTCCTCCACTCAAGGTCTCATGGCCACCGAAACCTTTACACTGGGTAAGGTTTCGGTTCCGAATATCGGGTTCGGGTGTGGGATTGAGAACGAGGGGGGTGGGTTCAGCCAGGGCGGGGGGCTTGTTGGCCTGGGGCGCGGCCCGTTGTCTCTGGTTTCGCAGCTGGACGAGCCTAAGTTCGCCTATTGTCTAACTTCAATTGATTCTACTAAGGCAAGCACGCTTTCGATGGGGTCACTTGCTGCTATTGATGATGTGCTGGTGGATTCTAATGCAATAAAGACTACCCCAATGATAAAAAACCCATCATCGCCTTCTTTTTACTATCTTGGGCTTGAAGGTATCACAGTTGGTGACACGCTCCTGCCAATCGAGAAATCGACGTTTGCACTCAAAGGGGACGGGACAGGTGGCATGATAATTGACTCGGGTACGACGATCACGTATTTGGAGGAAAGTGCATATGATCTGTTGAAGAAGGAGTTCATTAGTCAAGTGAAGCTCCCGGTGGACGAGACGGGGGAGGCCGGACTCGACCTGTGCTTCACTCTTCCCACCGATGGGGTAGAAAGCATCGAGGTGCCGAAGCTAATATTTCATTTTCACGGGGGGGCAGATTTGGATTTGGCTGGGGAGAATTACATTATTGCGGATTCCAGTGGGGTAGCTTGCTTGGCCATGGGAAGTTCTACCGGGATGTCCATCTTTGGAAACATTCAGCAGCAGAATATAAAAGTGCTTCATGATCTTCTCAAAGGGACCATATCATTTCTGCCCACCAAATGTTGATTCCACTCTCCTGGTCAGACATCAAGTCAGATTGTAATTAATCAAAAAAGAAAAAAAAAAAAAAAATCTAATGCTCAAATCAAGCCCTTTTTTTTTTTATATTTTTTCCTTTTCTTTTTTCATGTAAGAGAGAGATACTTTACCAAAGCTGTTTGGGATATGGCATATTGTATCCTTCCTTTTTTTGGGGCATCTTCATTTTTCCTATTGCCAATTAGTTTTGTCAAACCACCATATTTGAAGATTTAAAGAAACGTTAATGAAATAAAACAAAAGAGAGTTTTCTACTAAAACCTGTGTAAATTTCGTGAAATTTCATGGGTTATTTTGAATTTGTTCTCTAAAATAGACAAATGAAAACATAATAACTTATTTCTCTTAGGGAAAATTGCAAAAGTTGTCCATCAAGTATAGAGTTGGCACATTTATGATCGTTATGTTTTGGGGTGACAATTGTTGCCCATTAAGTAACCAAATCCCGCAATTGTTGCCCAAAACTCGCCGCAGTTCACTAGTCACGTGCTCGGCGAATTTAAGAATTTCAAGAACCCCCACATTGCAAGAACCCTAGTTTGCGAAACCCTTGCAGAGACTTCAGAATCTCACATCCTTTCCTCTGCAAAAGCTTCGTCTACAACAATGTCGCACTTGGAGGGCAATGAAAAGCTACTACTGCGGGATTAGGGCTATAATTCGTACCTCATGGACCGATTCCAACATTGGAGGCGTTTTCAATCTTGTCTAGCATATAATGTGAGTATATTTATCTGAATTTTGTCCAAAGTATCTTTATTTTGTTAGTGAGAAGAAAGCTGAAGGATTTTGTCGTTGATTTTTTTGGTTAGCAAAACTTGCCCGTCAACTTTGCTCTGTTTCAATCACCATTGATAATGCTTTTTTTTTTGCCACAAAAAACAGCAAGGTGGTTGTACTTTTTCCAGTGGGAAAATACTGCCTATGCTAGAGAGCTAGGGCCATCATTTGGAGTTTAATGAGAAGGATTACACGTTGAAAGAGTAAATCAGCAGTTGAGAAGGACGAACGTTCAACTTACAAACCAGATTAATTTACTGAAGAATGTATTGGTGGTACTGGTGTTGCTCTTTTTCTCTGTGATAATTTGAATGGAATTGGGCGATGTTGGTGTGGTTGGAAACAAAAGGCAACTTCTGTAGTGATATGAGAGGAGTTATAAATGGGAAGAAAGTTATTGTTTAGTGTTTGTTTTGTTGGTAGTTATTGTTTTGTAACAAATCGAATGTCATTGCAAGCCTGCAAAGTTTCTGTCATAGGACTTTAAATCTTTGCATTTGTTGATTAATAAATGTTGTGTTTGCAAACCACTTAAAGGTTGTTTTCTAAAAGCATCAACAATACAAACTAAATGAAATAGCAACAAAAAGGCCAATGGGAGGCATGCAATATATTATTAAACCAAGTCAGATTATGCCATTATAACCAAGACAACAAAATGCTAATAGAGGCACACAGTATATCATTAAACCAAGTCAAATTGTGCCATTATAACCAAGCCAACAAAATGCCAATGGAGACACATTAATTGCACCCTTTAAATAACAACTAAACTACAATTACACTCAAAAAAACCAAGCTATGATTATGTCCAATTGAGGGCTGCAAATTTCACAATAATTGCAAACAAAACATAATCACAGAATCAAGTAGCAATACAATATTAAAATTGTTATAGACCTATATCTAAGGTCAATCCACACCTATCAAATTAGGAATCTTCACTTATTTCCACGTCTCTTCTTCTTCAATGGAGACTGTTTGGCCTTCATTCAACTTCATAACTTTTTGTCCGCTTTCCATTACAATGTTGTTAGGTTGTCCAGAAGAAGCAGTTGTAGGTAAATGAGCCTGTGGAGCATCCACCGTTCGTGGAGGGTGTCTGAAATACACTCTTTTCTGTTAGGCATGTGGACCAAAATTAGAAGTTGATCTTACATGCTCGGGCCAGGTATGTTTCCTTGGTTGTTGGTTGAATCTCTTGTTAGCTATTAACTTCAGGCTGGGTTGTCAACCATCACAGCAACCAATTTGATAGTGTGTGTTGTCGCACTTTATTTGGATGCATCTTTAGCTTGTTCAATATGTTTTTGGCGGCGACTATTTGCAACCCACTAAATTTCTCAATACAACCCACTAATTTAATAAATTAAAATACTATTATAAAATAACTAGAATATTCTTAATGATTAGAAAAATATGAATGATTAAAAACAATATATACATCACTTAAAAAGAAAAAGTAATCGTTAGTTCATCTTCTCTTCAACTAAAAAGTGCCTCTCTTCCAAAGCTGCATAAACCCTAGTTTCTTCTTGATCAATGAAGGACATAAATAACAATGAAGAATCATCTAATATGGACAAAATAATCTCCTTTAATTTGTTTTCGTCACTTTTACGGTGTTTTTTCGCTATATTTTTGTTCGGGAACAATGTACAATCGGTTCTATCATAGTTTACCATTAATTCTTGGATTTTTTATCCTCCATTCAAAATCCATAAAAACCTAGCCGAAAATTTAGTGGACAATTGAATTGTTTGAGATAATACGGAGCAAGGGATGAATCTATCTTCAATCAAAATGTTTGGTAGAACTCCTTTAAAAAATGAGTCACATAATTGAATTTGAGTTTACTGATTACTGGGGATATCAACAAACATGTTCTTCTTCTTTGTTTATTTGTTTAATGGTTTTATTCATAATATTTTATTTAAAATAATTTAATTTAATAAAGAAGGGTAAAAATTGATATTTAAGTGAGTCGTATCAAGAAGTTTACACTTATTTTTTAAACATAAGTGGGCTATATTAAGAATTGGACTGTGTTTAGAAATTTGGTGGGCTGCAAATAGTCATCCTATGTTTTTCCAGAATTTTATTTATTCTGTGACTGAGCCGTCTTTTCCATCTTTGTCCAGCCTTATCTCGATTCACATATAACCTCCGAAGTAAATACTCTCTTATCCATTCGCACATAGTGATTAGTGGTTGCCCTCTAGCATCAAGGATTTTGGCATTGAGAGATTCATAACAGTTATTTAAGAGCATTTAACACTTCAAAAGAAATGTGTAGTGGCTCTTACTCCACTATTCAGCAGGTTTGTTGTTAAACCATGCATGTGCATCTGCCCCAGACTCATCTCTTCCATCTTTGCATTATACTCATTGATGATTGAGGGTCTTTGCATCTGCATTGGTTCTTTGCCTCTGGTGCTCTGAAGACCTCACATCTTCGCTCATCCCTTCTTGGCTCCACCAGACCTTTCATCAGACAGCTCCTCTCGGAATGTCAGTGGATTATGGGACCAAACACCTCAGTCAGATTTTGGTTGACAATTGGCTCGGTTACTCCATCGCCAATCGGATTGGTATGCCTCTAGAGGCACATCTACATTTTCAGCACTTGATTTCGGATTATGATATTGATGGGGTCTGGCAGTTGGATGGACTTTTTGTTCAGAATTATCCTCTTATTGCTAAGGACAAAGTTGCTACGGCTATCTCTTCCTCTATACCGGATCATAGAGTTTGGACTCGTTCTCCTATGGGCTCTGTGACCTCGATTCTGGCTTATAATTATTTTCGGACCTCCTTTCCGGCCACTTCTTGGGGCAAATGGGTCTGGGCTCCCTTTATCCCTCTTTGTCGATCTTATACGGTTTGGCGTGCGATCCATCATGGACTTCCTACTTGGGAGATTATTCAATCACACCGTATTCAGGGCCCTTCCATCTGTGCCATTTGCCATACATCAGGGGAGTCTGCTGATCACATTTTTTCTAGTTGTTCTTTCTCTCTTGCTATTCTTTCTAAACTCTGTTGGGCTTTTAATATTTCTCTTGTTTTTCCTTGATTTAGTGCACTTTTGAGTGTTGTTTAGTTGTATTTTGAAGGTTAAGAAAAACCAGGAAAAAAAGAAGATCAATTGCACATACTTTCCCATTCCAGCCCAAAAAAAGAGGCCTAATCAAACCACATATAAGCCCGACTCGAAGATTGTCGAGTCGCAAATAAATTCATGAAAGGGTCGGGTCAAGAAGACCAAAAGAAAAGGTCCGAAATGGCGACGGAAGAAGTTGGCGAGCGTGGGAGCACAAAAGGAGCCTAGTCGAACCAGTACCAAACTGAGCTGGCCGGCAGTCGTTCCTACAATAATTCTAGTAGTTACTCGCTTCAGCCGGTACCATCCCTTACCTGCCGACAGCCGGTCTGGCGGTTGGCCAGTTTCGCTCGTTTTTAGCACGTCCCCTCCATAGTTTGACCATAACCTTCCCATATAAACTCATATTTGAGCAATTCAAGATGCTAGGCGAGACGAGATGAAGATCTACAACTTTTTGCTCAGGCCGAGAGTTGATTCCCTATTGAGTTTTTTTAGAATTCATGAGAAGGTCGAGTCGAGCGGATATGAGGGGCACGACTAGAAAACTTATGATCCCTCATATTTTTACTTATAATTTTACTTTTATACCCTTACTAAAGCACCCATTATGTAGATTTTTGTGTCATTTTGTATGAGGAGGGTTGAAGAGTCTATAAATACTCCCTTCCTGTCTCATTTAACAACTTTTTCTTTAGCTTTAATTTATCTCTCTAAATTTTCAATTGCTTTCTAGGATTCTTGGTGAAATTGTAAGAATATTCCAAGGGGATAACACCCTTGACGATTATCGAAGATTTCCCGATTCTTATCGTCACTACCCATTTATTCTCTCTCTCTCTCTCTCTCTCTCTCTCTCTCTCTCTCTCTCTCTCTCTCTCTCTCTATTTTTATTTATTTGTGATTATTGCTTGATGATGTTATTTGTTGGGATATTATTTATGGATTGTTAGTAGATCTTATTGTTTCCTGAAGCAAGGAATAGCCCGAGCTTCAGGATTTATATTTGATTTATTGATTGTTGAGTCAATTTAGGTTCGGTAACCTAAGGTTAGGGTTTGGTAGATTTATAGTGATTTCCAATCAAAATCGAGGCTAAGTTCACTGGCCTGCATTACGGTCGATCAGTCTTCGGTGGCTTAGAATTATTTCGATTGGTTGTACAATTGAGAGATCACAGTCAGCCCCTAGGCTAGGGATTGCTACCTTTCGAGGTTTGCTGACTAGATCTTGCGTGTATTGGGTTTGTATACTGAAAGCAAGACTTTTATGTTGTATACAGTGTTTCCAGTTATTCGTTGTTAATCTCCTATCTGACTCTGCATGTTTTCAATAATAATTATTTATGTCCTTATATCTTTTACAATAAGTAGATCATATGGTGTGTTGTAGATCACAGAGGATCATATGATTGGTTAACCTTAATGAGATATAAAATATAAATCGCAGCTGAGACGACTTGAGGACGAGTTGTTGGTATAGGTTGCAGCATTAAGTAGAAATAGTTTATCTTGACTATTTACTTATACTAGTACGTCTTTACGTATTGATAAGATCGCGGTGAGATAAGTTCTTCTACCTGACCTTCGTGAAGAACAAGAGATCTCTGTGACTTATTGTAATCTAAACCCTAATAAGATTACAGTTGTGTATGCGTGTCTGTGTATCATTTTGACTTACCATTAGTGAGATTTAAGTGATAACTGAATATACTCTGTATCTTGGGTGACAGCAGTTTGCATATGATAACTGGTAATTTATATTAAGGTAACCGTATCCGTTTAGGATGATGATATCCCCTTAAGGAGCTCAAAAGGTTTATTGTACTAAACCCTACAGGTTGATTAAGTTCAAGTACAATAATGAAGTTGAGTGGTACTACTTAAGGAATTAATAAGCAATTAATTAATTTAAACTGTCAAAGGCTTTAATTAATTAATGGATATTCGATATCTTAAATACGGGGATTAATTAAGTCTAAATTCAAGCCCCGACTCGATTCGAAAATAAAGAGGTAAGTCAATATTAATTCTCTAGTGGAATGGATTAATATTTATGAATTAATTATGTTCTAGACTGAACATAGAAAAATTAATTCATAGTTAGGCCCATCTTTATTCCTTGTATTTGATCCCTGGGCTGGCCCATCTGGCTCCTAGCCTAAGAGGGAATTAATCTATCAGGCTAGGCCCAGACTCACTGTATTAAGTTTAAATACATAACTCCTGATCTGTGATTTAATTAGCCTACCGTAAAATCACAGAAAAGAGAGAAATAGAGAGAGGAGCAGCGCTTGTAGAAAAATTACCAGGCTTGAGATTTCTCAAAGTTTTTCGTCCATCCACCATTGGGAATTGAGCAGGGATACAGTCTAGAAGATTAAATCTGGAGTTGATCATCAGTTCGTTGTGTACCCAATTCTCAGGTTAATTCTAAACAACAAAGTGTTGCATTTTAGGATTAATTAATGTAAGGTGGATTATGATAATCCAAGAAAAACCTAGGGATATTCAAAATTCCTACAGAGTGAGGTTAGGAATTTAATTATCACGCCTTAGAATTTTCGGGTGCGAAATTAATTTCAAAATATTAAATTAATCGATGCTCAATCAGTATAAGGGAGACCTATGAAGGAGAAGCTCTACCGAGAGGAGAGTAGAGTATAGGGGTGTTGGTTGGGATAGACGAAACTAAGCTTAGTCTCATGTGTAAGTATTACACCCCCTACGCCGGTCTTTAGTGTAGGAGAAGTCAAGTTATCTTTTTCTAGTCTCACGTAACTGGAATCCTGGGGCCCGGGGCTGACTTAGAATTGATAATCCATGTAGGTAGTCTACATAGAGCCCTTTTTACTCACCAATCCTAGGGTCGTGCAACACCTCAACCGTATTCTAGAGACATATTACCTAATTGTGAAGCTAGTTGGGTAGTATTTCAACCGAGTTAAATTTATTTCATCTCGACACTCGTCATTCAAACAATGGCATTAAAACTTGGGTGAAACCAAGGAACGCTTTCCATCATTTACCTTATTCATCATTTATTTTTATTTTAGTCTTAATCCACTTTCAAATTCTAATTAGCTAAACTTATGGAAATATGACTTGGACAATTCACACGAAATCCTCCCCGTGGATCGATTTATTACTACCACTGTCTTCTCATGTTCGCTTGCAGGATAGGAAAGCCCTTTCCTAAGTTAATCGTTTTGATGGTTTGTAAGACATGTTGATGGCGCCGTTGCCGGGGAAGATTATCTCCCCGTCTAATTAGTTGTGTCATTTAATTTTTGTGAGATTTAGCATTTAAATTTTGTATTATTTTATTTTCTGTAGAGACTTGACTAATTCTCTATTTAAGGTACCAATCTTGCATGAGAAGGACAAGAAGTGTGGAAACTACAATTATTGATCCCAACCCTAAAATTCATCAGAATTTTAGAAGAGGAGTTTGGCGTTTGAACGCGAATGAAAGGGTATAATTGTACAAGTAAACGAACATGGCAAACCACCAACCACAAGAAGAAGTTAAGGAGGCCATTCCTCGCCGGTACTTGGTGGACTACGTATCCTCGAATAACTGTGCTACAAACTCAAGCATTGTCCAGCCACGAGTCCAAGAAAACTCGTTTGAATTGAAATCTGGTCTCTTTCAAATCATTCAAGCTAATCAGTTTGGAGGACAACCTAGTGAACATCCCCACCTTTATGTATCTACTTTCCTTCAAATTTGTGATACATTGAAGATAAATACTGTCCCTCCCGCAGCAATCAAGCTACGGATCTTTCCCTTCTCCTTGAGGGATAGAGCCACTGTGTGGCTAAACTCTTAACCAGCAGATTCCATCACATCTTGGGAGGATATGTAAGTGAAATATTTATAGAAATTCTTTCATCCGAGAAAGACGGCTCAATTATGCCACCGGATTAGCACCTTCGCACATAAACAAGACGAATCCCTTTTCGAAGCTTGGGAGAATTTCAAGGAAGGATTGAGGTTGTGTTCCCACCATGGTCTTGAGAGATGGATGCTACTTGATATCTTCTATAACAGGCTCTCGTATGATGATCGAAGGGCTATTGATGCCACCTCGGAAGGATGCTTGATGAACAAGAGCATTGAAGAAGAGTTCGAATTCATCGAAGTCATGCCTACAACCATAATAAGTGGAATTTGCCTCGTGGAAATCCAAATGCATCTTCAAGTGCTCCGAGGAGAGTTTAAGGTATGCATCAGGTAGATACTTCAGATTTGATAGCATCCAAACTTGAGGTTCTCACCAAAAAGTTTGATACTATGAAATCCGTAAGCACTACCCCCACCCATCCCCAATCTTCAAATGCAAATTCATGTGAAATATGTGGAATTAAAGGCCACTCAGCTAGTGAGTGTTTGATTGTAGCCTAAGTTAAGAATGTTAAGTTGTTAGAAAGGGCTAGGAAGGGTGAGTGCAACCCTTATTCCAACACTTACAACCCGGGATGGAGGCATAAGCCGGCATTCTCCTATTCTAATGATCAGAACTCTTCAAACCCACCTCAAAAGCCACAATATCAAAACCAAGCTTACTCTTCATCTCAAAATCCTCCTAGTTTTCCACCATGAAATGGAAACCAAAACTATCCTAGGAGAAATAATTCTGAAATAGCCATAGATGCTTATGGCTCTAGCCAAAAAGGATAGAGAGGATGTGAACAGCAAACTCGAGTCCCTCATGAGCCACAATAAAATTATAGAACAACTCCTTCTAAACCAAACTAGTAGTTCGTCTAGGCAAGCAGGAAGCTCCCAGGCCAACTCGAATATAAGACCAAAAGTGAACCTAATGAGGACCTCAATTTTATGGGGGAGAAAGAATAGGGTGAGGAAAAATTGGTGGAAAAAGAAGTGGATATGCTTGAATGGTAGAAGAATGGAGGGATGGTGAAAAAGAAAAAAGTCTAAAATAGGAAAACGGAGAGAAAAATGGGGGCCTTGAGAGCATCGAAGAGGCATCCTTACCACCACCTAATCCTACCCTTCTTAAAAATCCTTTGGGGGATGTGATGATGTTAAATTGAACAAATGAAATTGAGAATGAAGAGAAACTCGAATTTTTTTCTCCGAAGTGTCTGTAAAGGGCACCGCACTTTCTAGTGAAAAAGATGGGAAAGCATTCGCTCTCGGAAAGCTTGAAAGAGTTTTCCCCAAAAAGTGTAGAGCTCCAAGCATTTGAGACTCTTCGTAATCTAAATGAGAATGAAATTGTGGAAGAGGAAGGGCACACTACAAATCTTTGAGACCCGAGATGCTTTGATGTCTCTTGCAAAATCAGGGAACAGTAAAGAAATCATTATCATAGTATTCAGGGAAGAATTTATTAGAGTACCTTGTGTGACCTTAGAGCGAGTGTCAACATCATGAACCGAAAAGATTTTGAAAAGCTCGGCCTAGCAAATTTGATCCCTACTACAATGTCTCTTAAGTTTGCCGAATCTCGAGAATCAAAGCCTGATGGAGTGGCAAGGGATGTCATAGTGGAGGTAGGAAAAACAAAATTACCAACCGGCTTTGTTATTTTGGATGTTGAATGGGGACTTGTGTTTCCGATAATACTAGGGAGGCCATTTCTTGCTACTGCGGGAGCATTCATCATTGTGAAGGATGGCCGATTGGTGCTTAACATTAAGGATGAAATTCTAAAATTTCAAATGTCAAAGAACAAACATCCTAGTGTTAACATCAGCATAAAATCCTCACAAAGTATTGTTGACAAAAGAGGAGGACTTCGAGAAATTTAAGATTTTCGGGAGAAAACTTTTCAAAAGAAGGAAGAAAAATTGAATAAAAGGAAGGTAATTGGTTTGAATGGGATTTTGAAAACCGGAAAGGAGGAAGAAATCGTTTTTGAGCTCCCTTGATTTTTTTCAAAATTTTGGGTCAAGCTAGTGACCATAAAAAAGCGCACTAGGGAACCATCCCAAGCCCTCATTTAATTTGCTTTCAATAAAAGTTGTTTAGGTTAATTTTGTTTATTTAATTTGCTTGTGAAGTTTAACGTTTTGATGAGATGGTAGATAGCATCGGGAGGATGAAGTGTGATGAAAATGGTGAAGAACAGTGTCTAGGAGAAAAACTCGTGCTCCGGCCCGGAATTATTAGAAAATTTAATTTCTAAATTTTTTTCAAAAAGTCGAATTCGAGATTTGAAGAAGAACGATGAATTTTTTTTCGAAATTTTTTCCCGACTCCCATGAAATAGGCGCCCCCATTTTTTCTACAATTCAAGAACACTTCTCTCTTTACAAATGTGTCTCCCCTTCTCTCTAAAACCCTCCAATTTTTGCCACTTCGATTTTCAAATTACTCTCAAACTGCTTGGAGTCAGCGCGTATCCTTTAAAGGGATAGCTACCCGGACCGAGAGGGTCATTTTGCACCATTCATTTTTCGGCAAAAGTAGTCGGAATCGAGCATTCATCTCCAAGGTAAGAATTTCGCCCCTTTTCTTATTTTTATGTTGTTTTTTTATTTTTCTTGTTCTTTGAAATACCTTAGAACAGTTTGCACCCATGGACTATTTTTTCTCCACCGAAATTTTTTTCCTGGCATATTTTGTGCTTTTTGTATCTTTTGGGATTGTAGGCTTACTTGAGAAAAATGACAAAACATAAGGGTGAGAAAAGGAAAATGAATTCTACCAAATCTCCTACTAAAGGAGAGACGAGTAATAAATCGAAAGAAAAATGGGTCGCTCTAGAGGATTCCTCGGAAGATGGGGAGGAATATGAGTATGAAAAGGACGCTCAAGGCACTCCCAAGTAATTTCTCCCTAGCCAAAACGACAAGGCTAATTTTTCGAGAGTGAGCAAGAAGTCAATTGATTGCTCTAAATTCATTGAGTTGACAAAGTTGAGAACTTTACCGTTTGTGAAAAGAATTGAAGAATGGTTGAAGAGTTGGGATTTGTTTTGGTTTCTCACAAGACCACAAGCAACATATGACGAGACAACAATCCAATTCTTTAGCACCTTACGAATAAAGAAAATTAAAATGTTCATGGCAAGGGGAGATGTTGACTTTGTGTTAAATGGGAAGTGCTTCTCAATGACAGCGAGGGAATTTAGACTAAACTTGGGCATAAGAGAGAAAGAGTTTTCCTCAAGGGTACGGTGACTATAAACCGATGTCTTTTGGGTAAGCTTGACGAGAGAGACGAATTTTGAATCAAGCTGATCGTGCTATCTGTTGATCAAGGATCCAACCGTTAAAGTGGTATTTCAAATCTTAACTCACATCGTCTTGGCAAAAAAAACATATCACGAGTGATGGAGGTGGAACTTTTCTTCATATGGGTTTCACTGAACGGGCAAAATATCAAGGTGGTAGAGTTCCTAGTCATCCATTGGTTGAAGGTACACGGACTTGGCTTTCGCACTATCCAATTTGGAGGTTATGTAACTGGCCTTGCTAGTAAACTGCAAGGCATTGATCCAGAGTCATGAGATCGATCAAATGGATTCGAGACTCTACCATTAGAAGAGCCCTAAGAACCACACCCGTCACATGGTAAAAGGAAAGATATATTTGAAGTAGAACAGGAAGCATCAAGAACAAAGAACGAGAAATTCAAAGAAGTGTTGAAGAAGATGGACATCTTGAAGAGATATGGTGACTTCTTGTAAAAAGGGCCAAAATTATGGGGAGGCAAAATGATGAGCTTGTTGGGGTGATAAAGGACATGCGAGGTAGAGTGGAGACAATCGAGAGGAAAGGTTGTGAAACTCACCTACTCACCTACTACTTCTTTGGTATTTGAAGAAGGGGTGAGGACATTCATGTACCTCAAGAACATCTTGAGGAGAAACTCGGATGAAGAGGACGGTGCCAAGGTTGAAAATGAGATTAAAGAGATTACATATGCCATTGAACCGCCTCCGCTTCCATCTTTGACGTGAAGCGATCTTTCCCGGGGATCTCCGGGGAAGAAGCATGGCCAATACAAGTGGAAGGTACTCTATTTGCCCCCCTCCACCAATTTATTGAAAGAGAAGAGCCCGAGCCCAGCAGAGCCCCCAATCCAATGAGGATGTACTCTCGATTCACGACCAATTACCAAAAAGGGGTTGAGGATCCTTCCCCTATGGGTTAGTACCACTTTCCCAAACTCCTTTTATGTGTAGATAGTGTAAGTTTAGGGTTTATGTTTTTGTAATAATTGGTTGGGATGGAAATGAGAAAGAACATAAATATTTGATTGGTGATTGTTGGGAGATAGTGGTCATAACATGCATGGTTTGATTTCTTGATTCTTGCTATTTGTTGAGCTTGTTGCATGTGTTCAACCTCTCACACTACTTGGGCTTGAGAATTTTGCCCAGGTTTATGGGGGAGGGGGACGGATTATTGTCTCCATGAGCATGACGAGGATGTTCCTCATGTCCAATTGAATTTTTATTATTCTTGATCTATGCCATTCCATCATTAAGCTTGCTTTATTTTAATTACTTTGATAAACAAATGCTTGTTGGGTTGTTGTTGAGATGAGTTGAATATTTACGAAAAATGAGAAAGGCTTGCAAGTTTCCCAATGTTTGTGAACTCAAGATTCAAAATCTCTAAAAATTTTAAGCAACAAACACTAGAGGATTCTTTGCCTAAAAAATAATAATAACCAATAGGTTGATGCGATTTACGGGTAAGAGAACATTTTTTCATAATAAAAAGGATCGTAAGTGTAAATAAAATTACTTTTCCCAAAGTTGTGTCGCTTGTGAACATCACTGTAATTCCAAAACATACATGACATGATTAAGGACGATCTTGTGAAAAATAATTTGATATAACTATAAGTGGATAAAATAAAGGAGATGGAGGAGGAGTGATAAGGTGGATTATGTCGCCGAGCAAAGTCAGTGCATCTCATTGTTTGTAATAGAATCTAGTGAGCATTTGTATACTCTAGTCATTGAGTTGAGTATAAAAACAAAAAAAAAATTACATTGTATGAAACATAGAAAAAAGAGATAAAAATCCCAAGACAATCAATCGAGTGTTGAAATAATTGTAAATCTTATGAAACTCGAAAAAAGTAGTGTTGTGATAATAGTACACAAAACTAGAATAGCAATTTCATCTTTTTAGACTAAACTCGGTGGAAAAAGGAGAAATTAGGAGATAAAATTGAGAATCAGTTGACTCGAGGGAGAAAAGAGCCGCATTCCTACACCGGGTAAATGCTTAGCGTCTTCCTAAAAAAAAACCAAGTTGAACCACCTAAAGTTGAGGATTTTGAAAGATAGCAAGTTGTCCAAGGTCATTTCACTTATGCACATTTTGAGATTGGAGTGAGGGTTCTTAGTATGTTGCCTAGAGTACTAAGCAAAATAAAAAAATACTTACTTTCCTAAGGCAAGATTAGTGAATCGAAAAGTGGAAAATGCTCAATAAAAAGAGAAAGTCTTGTCAAACAGGATTCCAATGGCTTTCCACCTCATTTTCTTTTGTGCTTAATTATCTAAATTTGCTCGGGGATGAGCAAAGCTTAGTTTGTGGGGATGATGAACGTGAAAATTACCTTTTTTCTTGCACATTTCAAATCCATTTTTTGTTGAGAATTGCGAGTAATCATCATGTCTAAGTAAAATTTTGTGTTTTAATGAATTTTCTGCTCTTAATTCCTTTTGATATGATTTAATGCCCTTTTGGATATTTTTTAGTTGTATTTTGAAGGTTAGGAAAACCGGAAAAGAAAGAAATCAATTGTACATACTTCCCCATTCTGGCCTGTAAAATGAGGCCCAAATGGGACTGAATCAAACCCTACAAAATCTTAACTTGAAGATCGTCGAGTCACGAACAAAAGACGTGAAGGGGTCAGGTCGAGAAGACGAGAGGAAGGGGTCAAAAATGGCGAAGGGAGAAGACGACGCATAAAAAAAGAGCACAAAAGGAGCCCAACCGAACCGGTATCGGACCGAGCCATCCAGCAGTTGGTTCGACAATAATTCTAGTAGTTTCTATCTTCAGTTGCTACCGGCCCCTACTAGCCAACAGTCGGTCCGGCGGTCTGCCGGTTTCACCCATTTTCAGCATGTCTCCTCCGTATTTTTATCGTAACTTTCTCAAAGGAACTCGGATTCGAGCAATTCAAGATGTTGCACGAGGGTGAGACAAAAATTTACAACTTTCATGTTTAAACCGAGAGATGATTCCACACCGATGTTTCCCAGGATTCACGAGTAGGCCGAGTCAAGCTCACATGGGGGGATGGAATCAACAACTTATGACGACCCCTGCATTTTTACTTGTAATATTATCGATATACCCTTATTAAAGGGCCCTTTATGCAGATTTTATGTCTTTTTGTATGAGGAGGGTTGGGGAGTCTATAAATACCCTCTCCCTCTCTCATTTAATATTTTTTTCCTTAGCACTAATCCATCTCTCTAAAATTTCATCATTTGGTTTCTAGGGTTCTTCTCTCTTCAAGAGAATAACTAGGGTTCCTGGTTAAATTTGTAAGAATATTCCAAGGGGCTTACAACCTTAAAGATTTATCGAAGATTTCCCGATTATTATCATCACTAAGCATTTATTATCTTTGTCTATTTTTATTTATTTGTGATTATTACTTGATGATGTTATTTGTTGGAATATTATTGATGGATCATGAGTAGTTCTTATTGTTTCCCAAAGCAAGGGAGTAGCCCGAGCTTCGGGGTTGATATTTGATTTATTGATTATTGAGATGATTTGGATTTGGTAACCTAATGTTAGGGTTTGGTTGATTTGTAGTGTTTTCGAAGCGAAATCGAGGCTAAGTTCACACGCCTACATTACGGTCGATCAGCCTTCGGTGGCTTAGAATTATTTCGATTGGTTGTACATTTGAGAGATAATAGTCGGCCCCTAGGCTAGGCATTGCTACCCTTTCAAGGTTTGCTGACTAGATCTTGAGCGAGGTTAGGAATTTAATTATTACGCCTTAGAATTTTTGGGTGGGGAATTAATTCCGGAATATTAGATTAATCGATGCCCAATCAGTATAAGGGAGACCTATGAAGGAGAAGCTCTACCGAGAGGGGCAGAGTATAGAGACATCGGTTGTGATAGACGAAATTAAGTTTAGTCGCGTGTGTAAGTACTACACCCCTACACCGATCTTTAGCATAAGAGAAGTTGGGCTATCTTTTTCTAGTCTCACTTAACTGAGATTCTAGGGCCCGAGGTTGACTTAGAATTGATAATCCATGTAGGTAGTCTACATAGAACCCTGTTTACTCACCAATCCTAGGAGAATACAACACCTCAACCGTATTCTAGACGTATTACCTAATTGGGATGCTAGTTGGGTAATATTTCAACCGAGTTAACTTTATTTCACCTCGACAATCGTCATTCAAACATTGACCGTAACACTTGGTTGAAACTGAGTTTCGGGAAACATTTTCCATTATTTTTCTTATTTATCATTTATTGTGATTTTAGTCATAATCCACTTTCAAATTCTAATTAGCTAAGCTTATAGAACTATAACTCGGACAATTCACATGAAAGCCCTTCCTGTGGATCAATTTATTACTACCACTGTCTTCTCCTGTTCGCTTGTGAGTTAGAAAACCCTTTCCTAACTTAATCGTTTTGATGGGGTTTTAAAACAAGTTCAACAAACACGGTTCACACTGAAATAGTGGCTGATTTAAAGAACATGCTTGATGAAAACAATATTCTTATGAATAACTTTATAATGGTTAGGCATAAATTTCAACAAGGTGAATTAAATATTAAATTGAAGCTTCATGAAAACTGAAAACGGGATGGAAGGATGTACAATCTTCCAACTGCATCTGAATTGTAACAATGGTTGATGGAGATTTTGAAAAATCGATTAGCAGTTGTGATATTGTGGTTGAAACTCGATCAGGATATTTGCAGTGAATAAGCGAGCTGAATGGTGCATATCCCGATCTGTAGTATCCACTATTGTTTCCTTATGGAAGGGATGGTTACAAAGAAGATATTGCATATGTTGATTTTGTTATGGAAAGACCTTCTTGCAGGAAGAGACTAAGTGTTGGAGAATACTTTTCATATCATTTGCAACAAGATTGATGATGATACTTCGACAATTCTTAGTTCTCAAAGGCTTATTCAGCAATTTTTAGTTGATGATATACCTTGGTAGAATCTGGGAGGTTGAAGTATATTAGTACTCATCAGAAAGAACTTCATTCTGAGATGTATAGAGGACTTGATGATGCATAGTTGAACGAGGAGATCAATGCCCGTATACAAGGCAATCACATTATTTTGTCATCATCTTTCACTGGAGGTGTACGTACATGATACAAAACTATAATAATGATATGGCCATTCGTAGGTAGGTTGGTTATCTTGATTTGTTCATAACATTTATTTGCAATCCAAAATGGCCCAATATTGAACTTTTTTGTTGGCGAAAGAGTTCTAAAGGCAGAAAATCATCCAAACATAGTTTCATGGATATTCAAAATAAAACTAGAACACTTGATGGATGATCTTCGCAAGAATAAGACATTTGGAAATGTTAGAGCAGGTGTTATATTTTAAAGATGTTTAAATACCATGTTTGTTTCAATTTATAAGTATAATCTTTATACAACGTTTAATTTATGGATCTCATTTGCAGCAATTTACATTGTGGAGTTTCAAAAGAGAGAACTTTCTCATGCCCATATATTGTTGTTCTTAGACAAGAAACACATAGATCATATTGGCATGATATCAATTGTATCATTTTTGCAAGAATACCTAATGAAAGCGATAATCTAAAATATTGTGCTGCAGTACATGGGTTTATAATGCATGGTCTCTGTGGTGCATCAGTAAAAGATTCGCCATGTATGTTTGAAGAGGAATTTTGCACCAAAAAAAAAAAAAAAAAAAAAAAACCCCGAAAAGGTTTGTTGATTAGACTACTATTGGCGACAATAGGTATCCCTTATATAGGAGAAGGAATGATTGAAGAAAAATAAAAAAAAAAAACGGAGTCGAGCTTGAAAATATCTTTGTTGTAACTCACAATCAATATCTTATCATGAAATATAATGCACACATAAATATGGAATGACGTGATTAATAAAGAGCCATCAAGTATTTGTTTAAGTATGTGAACAAAGAACAAGATCGTATCATTGCACCGAAACTGAATTGAAACTGAACCCTAAAACTAAACTAAAACTAAAACTAAACTAAACTAAACTAAACTAAATTAAACTAAACTTACTAAACTGAAACTGAAACTAAACAAAACTAAAACTAAACTAAACTAAACTAAACTAAACTAAAACTGAACTAAACTAAATTGAAACTGATCTGAACTAAATTAAGCTAAACTGAAACTGAAACTAAAACTAACTAAATTAAACTGAAAAACTAAACTAAATTGAAACTGAATTGAACTGAATTGAAACTAACACTACAAGAAATCTGAGCTTTTGCGACGACAAAATTCGTCATATTAAAGTCATATTTCGTCACTATAAGTATTAGGTGACGAAATTTTAGCGTCGCAACGATCGTCATGGTATGCCCGTGGTATTAGGTATATGTAACAATATTTGAATTCGTCACCAAACGTATGACTTTTAATGATGGTAAATGTCATTGTCACCATATCTTATAATATATAGTGACACATAATTCGTCACCTATATCATCCAAAATCTGTCATCTAATATTGTATGTCGTCATTGAAAGTGAACATGTAATATGACGATATCATTTTTTGTCATCAAAATATCAAATTTTGGTGACGAAAATAATTGAAATACTCAACTCATTAAACTTTTGTGACGTTTTCATCGTCACAACTATATTTATTATTTTGTCATGTTTATAATAATTCGTCACAAAAGTTCGTTTGTAGTTACAGAATTTCTTTCGTCGTTTTATAAATATATTTAATGACAACGAATTTCGTTAACAAAGGTTAACATTTGGTGACAAATTTTCACCATCATTAATACTTACAATTGGTGATGAGATGTCTTGTCACAATAAACTTACATTAAGTAACAAAAATTATTTTTGTTATTGAAGACTTGGATAAGCCGACGTTATATTTTGTCATTGTACAGTGACATTTTGTGACAAAATAGGTTGATGTCACTACATGAGCACATGTAGTGACAACCGAACTGTGTTATCATTTAGTTGTATTAGTATCAATAATATAACTCATCACCAATGCCATATATACGGTGACATATAGTTTCATAATTAATGATTATTGACACAATATTGTATTACTTTATAAATTTTAAATGCATTAAATTAAACAATGCTACAAGGGAAAAAAAATTAAATCAATAGCAACAATACTAAGTAGAATGACGTTATTTAGTAAGCTAAAGAAGTTCAAAATATCTAACATAAACATCCGAAATAAACACCACTTAATGAAAGAAATATGATTGTCTAAAAGGAAAAAAAAAAAAAAAAAAAAAAAAAAAAAAACTAAATCTTCAAACATCACTCATTCCAAACTCTGAAATGGTAAAGATCAAAATTGTCTCGTCCTTCAACTTCCTCACATATGCATCAAATCTAAAAGGATAAAAAAATTGTCAAAAAGCAATATATCAAATTGATTGTTCAAATCGTGTACAACTCTAGGAGATATATGTAAAGCCTGCAAGAAAATAATTGAATTCACCTGCAAGAAAATAATTGAATTCAATTTGTACCATGGTGAACCAATAATAAGTAACATCTATATAACAAAAAAGTTAAATCAGAATATATGAACAATGACAAATTAGCAGAGACTTGAATAAAAGTACTATAAATAAATTTACATAAGCATATTTGCTCCAGCAAAGTTATACACATTATTTGAGGAACCAAACGAAATGTTATAAGAAAACCATCACAAATTGCAGTTTGGATGATAGAAAAAGGGCAATGGAACAAAAAAAAAGTAAAGCAAAAACATGAAAGAAAAAAGAAGGAAGAGTTAAACTATATACAGAACCACGGGAGACAAACTTCTGGCATCAAATTCACCATATTAATCAAACTATAAAAGATAATATTTCACTTTTTCTTTATTCATTTTTTCAAATATAGAAAAAGATGTTAACACATAACTAAAGAAAATGGAAAAAATTAGAGTTTAGGGAAATTAAATGACAAGAATTCTTATGAATTCGCAGTACAAAGTCAATATATTCCAAATACTTAAATTTCATATAACGGATTCGTGTTAAAGATATGAGAAACTTTATCAATAGCAGCTTGATATATTTAATCAAAATCAACTATTATTTATCTAGATTTGGGACATACTGATCTAACTCAACCATATAGGAAAACAAATTCAAATGAACTAATTATGCAGAATATATGTAGCCAAAATTGATTATTATAATTTGGAAGCTATGCGAGGCGAAGCTTTCGAAATGTAAATTTCACTCTATTCCCGTCAAAGTTTAAATATTTGATCAACTGATTTATTAAAATATAAGTAGTAAACTACTTTCGAGAATCCACAAAATGTTGTAGCTAATGATGGTTATGGATTAGATAGAGAATCAAAACCAAAGCATCACATAATCTACAGAGTGCATATGAAATAACCAAGTTATGAGCAATTTATATAGGAAAAAAGCAAGAAAAAAAAACTAGATGAAAGGTAAATGTTTGAGCAAAAATCCAACAAATATTCTGCCGATTGAGTAACATGAAGATATCAATAACATAACACATTACATAACATGGCTTGGTGTGGGTTTGAAACTTAATTAAAACAAATTAAATTATAAAAATCCCTCAAACTTATCTGTAGGGAAAATTGCACCAAATATCCTTTAACTTTACCTATTTGCATACAATGTCCTCTAACTTTTACACTTGCATAAAATGCCCTCTAACTTACAAGAAGTTGCCCGCTTTATCCTTCAACCTGTTATAGCCGGTCACACAACCGGTTAACAGTCTAGGTGGTGTTTTCTTTCACATGCGGTAGCCTATTTTTCGTTTTTTAATGATTTACCTAATTGTTGCCATGTGGCATTTATTAAAAACAACAAAATAAGAGGAAAAACAAGAATCTGCAGACGTGGAAGATAAAACTTTCAATTTTTCTCTTTGTCATCGTCAATTCAGGGACTCAGCTGCAGCTGGTAGCCGCGAGGCGGATGACGATGAGGATAAGGAAGTAAAGGGCGATGAAGGATAATTAGACTTACAGACCCTCGTCTTATTTTTCCTCCTATTTTATTGTTTTTAATAAATGTCAACCAATTAGTGAAAATATTAAAAAAAAAACAAAAATAGGCTGCCACATGTGAAATAAATGCCACCTAGGTTGTTGACCTGTTGTGTTACCTGCTATAACAGGTTGGAGGATAAAGCGGGCAACTTTTTGTAAGTTAGAGGACATTTTATGCAAATGTAAAAGTTGGAGGACATTTTATGCAAATAGGTAAAGTTAAAGGATATTTGGTGCAATTTTCCCCTGTATTGTATACTACATAAAGTGATGGAACAACAAAGTAGTATAGAAGTGATTTTGTGAGGAGAGAAGAAATTAAAAACTTGGATATTCAATAGCGGCAATGGTGGCAGTGCCCCTAATGGAATAGGAGTACGGTGCCCATTCTTCTAGTCAAGTGCATATTTTGAGAAATTACAAACACAAAATAACTAGTGCGTTTTTTTTCTTGCGATCATCTAGCAATATGAAACAACAGAAGAAAAAGCGCCTAGAAAGATTATTTTGACATCTTCTAAGCAAAATTTATCTTCTGATAACTTTAGCATAAAAAAAAAGTAAAATAGTCCCAACACAATTTGGGATGAACAACTAATTCTGAGATTCCTCTTTTGGAGAATTCAATTGTGTAACTGGGCATAATGGTGTAACTGGGCATAATTTGCAAACATCCTCTCCCCTGCAATGCATCATCCTTGCCAACTTGCAAACATAAAACACATGATTTCGGCGCCTTACACCGTTTCTGCTGCTGCATAATTGGACTAATAATGCTTATATTAAAATCTATAACTTCAATTAATTACTTTTGTGAATTAACCGTTGTATGAAATGATTAATCTATCAAAACCTCCCGCATTCATTGCTTACACCGTCTGCTCTTAATTAACTGGACGATGCTAATATTAAAATCAATAACTTCAATTAATTACTTTTGTGAATTAACTGTTGTATGAAATTATTAATCTACCATAATCTCCAGCATTAATCTCATCATAAAATTTACATTTTTCTAGATCACAAAACTAAGCAACAACCTCAACCCAAAAACAGAAAAAATGAAAAAAAAAAATTAAAAAAAGGGGAAAGTAGCAAAGAATATTTCTGAAAGCAATTAACTATAAAATCAATTAATACAAAGCACCATGAAAATTTGAGGGAGAAGGCGAAAACGAGCTAAAAACCTGATGGAAGAACCCGACCAGAGAAGACGAAGGGAGAACTCCACAGGAAAGTCGATAGGAGAGTCCGGTTAGAGAAGGCGGTGAAACGCGACTAGAAAGCTCTGAGTGTGAGTCTAGTCAAAGAAGATGGCCGGAGAACGAAAAGATCGATTGAACTGATGGCAGCCGGAGCGTAGGAACGAGTGATATTTTGAAAGGCAAACGGTTTCATTAATTGGTGGGCTTAGGGAAAGAGTAATAATAACCCTATTTTCCCGAATTTCCTGGCGTCTAGGGGCCGATGTTGTCTGAGCAGTTACGGAGAGTAAAGGGCGTCGTAGAAGTTCCGTATTAAACGTGTTATTAATAAATTCACATTAAAAATAACCCGAATCGTCCTGAAATCGAACACAAACTCGACCCGATGATTCAAATTGTCACTCCTAATTTGATCTCTTATTTGGTTGACGGTTCAATCTATTGGACCGATTGGATCGGCGGTCTAACAAAAAAATTGATAACCATGTATCAATTTCTTATGTAATTATACTCATTATCATTCATAAAAAAATAAATACTTCAATAGAAAATTATCAATTCAAATTCAAATTTTAAATGAATAATTATAACTTAATATACTACTTAAAAACATTGATGTATTTAATTAAATTTAATGATTTATAGTCCATAAATTTCTTTTAACTTCAAAATTTCGTTCCAAACATAACAAATATGATAGATAGTGAGTACCTTGTTAAAATTCTATAAACTTATAAAGAAAGTAAAGTAAAGTGGAAAACTATAAGTGAAAATAAGCACAAAAAAGTTTAAAAAGACCACAAAAAAGATTAAAAAAAAAAAAAAAAAAACTCAAATAGATGGAAATAACCGATTTTCCCGGTTTTTACCAGTTGAACCATAAAAACGATTCTATTAGCGCACTTTGGGCCGATCCGAGCCCCTGTTCCCGATTCAACTGGCTGAAGCGAACAGTCCGGTTTGGTTCTTACTACATGTGCTCATCCGGTTCCCGATTCTGATTCCGGATCTAAAACCGCCTAAGGGTGGAACCGAAATCGAACTGTGATAAACAGAGTTTTGGTTACAATTTGGAACCAGCTGGTTTTAGTTTTTTATTTTTTATTTTTTATATTTCTACAACTACTTTAAAAAAATATATAGGAACGTAAATTGCAAATATAATTAAAAAAATTGAGATAAGTTTTATTAAAATAAATCATCATTGCAAACCAGTTACAACCTTACAATTCCTAAAAAAACAATTACAATATGTAACACTAACTAAAATGTAAAAGTGTACATAATCAATAAATATTGAAAAGGTAAAGAAGAAAAAAAGCAAAGGGATAGAGTTTGATTCTATGATAAAAATTAGTTCTAATTTTTAACTTAGAATCAAACTAGAACTAATTTTTAACTTCAAAAATATAAAAAATATATAAATAACAATGAACTAGTGGTTCAACCGACGGTTCCCAATTTTCAATATTACTAATCGAAATCTAACCGCACATAGAACGGTTACGGTTCTGGTTCTGGTTCTGGTTCCGAACTGAAACCGAATCAACAGTTTTGAAATCTTTGTTTGCCGATTTGGACCAATCCGGTTTTCGATATTCGAAACTAGACATCTCTAGTTCTGACAATACTGCATAAAACTATCTATTAAAATTTAAGTTCAAATAAAGATTATCGTAATCATAACTACTTAAGAATATGAATGTCTTAAATAAAATTTAATAATTTATATTATATAGTCCATATTTTTTTTCTTTCGCGATCTATTTCCAAACATGATAAATATGGCAAATAATGAAAATGAATTTCTTGTTAATAAATTATAAACTCATAAATAAAAGTAAAAAATTATCCATAAGTGCAGTAAGAAAAATATAATAATAATTTTAAAATAAACCAGTTTTCCCAATTCACCGGTTAGCCCGGTTCAATACGGTTCTATTCGGGTTTTTTTAGTTGAACCATGGGTTATTCGGATCAGATCAATAACCGATTCTCAGTTCAACCAGTTGAATCGGATGGTCCGATCTGATTCTGACAACAATAATTACAACATCCCTTTTAGTTTTAGCAAATTTACATGTAATAGATAGAAAATAAATATTCAAAACAGAAAATTAATTCCAATTAGCTAAAATTAATATCATGGAAAGATTGTAGTTTATCTGATCTAAGTAGGAAATGAACTCATAGACTTTATAAAGGAAATATAGATTCTTGGATTATATTTTAATACTACCTCCATTTTTTTTAGTTGTCATTCTAACTTTGGATTAGAAAATTAAGGGACATAAGGAGTTGACAAATCAGTCATCAACTAATTTCCTTAAATTCCTTGATTTTTTTAATCATTTCTAATGTTAACACTTTCCATAACTATAGGACTAGTATTGTAAACAAAGTGGTAAAAAAGTTAGAATGACAACTATTTAAAAATAAAACAAATAAACTAGAATGACGACTAAAGAAAATGAAGGTGGTAAGAATTAGGTTCATTATAAATAAGTTAACCCCATAATTAGGCATATAGATCAATGTGCTTTATTTTCACTTGTAATATATAGTAAATTTACACTTTGAAGTTCACAAATCCCTAGCCTTATCACAGGCGGTAGAAATCTTGTTTGATGATCAAGTGAACACGGTTCGACCATTTTTTGCCTATTTTTCCTTTTACATTTTTTCTACATTAAATTGTCTCCAACTATTATTTCGTCATATAACAAAATAGATATATTGTACAAAAGAGTTAAATGTAAATTAATAGACTTAAATCGCCATAATCTAAGATAAAATTGTCTTCATATTAAATTGTCAAAAAATATTTATGACGGATCAGCGTGCTTTGTCACCTAATTATATTAAATAAAATGAAATAGTTGTTACTTATTCTTTCAACTAATCAGTGACATAATAATATGAAAAAATTATTCTTTCAACAAAAACTGACAAATTTTTTGTGTTTCATAAAAAACTTTGTCATACAATGTGCAATTTTTTGTAGTGATATCTATTTATTATTCTCAGGGATTCATATCACAACAGAATGGTAGCTGAGTTGGTAGATTACTCAAGCGAATTATAGGAGGTCTTGAGTTTGAATCCAAATCAAAATATATTTTGCTATTTTTATTTTAATATAACATGTTAAATATATTGTGTATTAAGTAATAAACATAAGAAGTTGTAGACTTATTAATAAAAGTTTGGGACCTTTCATTCAAGGTCCTGAGTTCAATTCTTGATAATGATTTTTTTTTAGTTTTCTAGTCCGCATCTCAAATAGACAAATTAATAGACATTATCAAAAAAAAAAAAAAAAAAATAGTTTTCTAGTTTGCATCTCTAAAAGACAAATTAATAGACATTATAAAATAAATTAAATATCTTAGACAAAAAATTATATATATTGAGTATTAAGTATAAAAAAAAGAAGTTGTAGACTTATTAGTAAAAGTTTGGGACCTTTCATTCAAGGTCCTGAGTTCAATTCCTGATAATGATTTTTTTTTTCCCCAGTTCGCATCTCTAATAGACAAATTAATAGACATTATCAAAAAAAAAAAAAAAAAAAAAAAAAAAAGAAAAATCTTAGACGAAAAATTATGTTTTGACGAAAAAATATCGTCATATTTTAATTACTATAACGCAACAAAAAGTTAAATAATAAAAAATTAAAAATATTTTAGTGATGATATTTGTATTCGTCACCATAGCGCACAAAAAATATTAAATTGTGATGAAATAGCTTACATTGTCGCCATATATAACATTTGTGACAAAATAATTTTGTTGCCCTTTCGAAAAATAATAAAGGTGATGAATTGGTACTCGTCGTCACTGAATACGAACATCCACGACGAAATAATTTTGTCCCTTAATGTTTATAAACATTTATGACAAAATTTAATGTTGTCACAAATTAAAATATGACGAACTAATTGCCCTTTGTCACCAAATTTAGTTAAATATGACGAAATAATGTCGTCACCTATTCGCCAGAGTATTAATAATGAAATATTTTTTTGTCACAAAAATAAAGTGATTGTCACAAAAAATATAAGTGATTGTGACGATACATATCGTCATATGCTAATAATCTTTTTTGTCATTAAAATAAGTGGTGACAAATTTATTCATATTGTCACTAAATATACGAATAGGTGACAAAGAAGAATTAGTCATTAATTCCTTTAAAAAATTAGTGACAATATATGACATTGTAGCGAAAGAATAGAATTGGTGACACTAAATATCGTCACTAGTTATTTTGAAGTTGTCATTAAAAGGTTACCCTCCAAAATGTTGGTACGAAATTCTATCTTTAAAAATGATTGTGATGTATTTCCGGTAATCGTCATGATATATGCTAATTAGCGACAAAATTTCTTTTACATAATGACAGATACAAAAGTTGTCACAATAACGAATATTATTACGACGAAAATTAAATTCGTCACTATTAGGCAACAAAAGGTGACAAAACTTTCTGCGTCAAGAAGAAAATCGTCACAAAATGTGTGATTTCTTGTAGAGTAAACTAAATTGAAACTGGAACTAAACTGAAAACTGAAACTGAAATTGAAGCTGAACTGGAAACTGAACTGAAACTGAACTGAAATTGAATTTGACTAAACTAAACTAAACTAAACTAAACTGAACCGAAACTGAACTTAACTAAACTGATTTAATAGTTCAAGACCAAAACATTGGGAAGGATGTTGATGAAGTCCAAATGTATTATGATTGCGATACATTTCTTCATATGAGGCTGCATAGAGAATATATGGTTTTTAGATCCAATCCAAGGACCCTCCGATCGAGATACTTAGTTTTCACCTACCAAATGAGCAGAACATCATCTTTTCTGATACAGATTCATTGGTGCCAGTCATGAAAAGACCATCGGTCGAAGATAGTATGTTCTTAGGTTGGTTTGAAGGAAACATAACATACTTGACACACTAAAACTGAACCATAGTATGACCACAAGTGCACAACATAGCTATAGACAACTGTGAGCAAGGTCGATCCCACAGAGACTTTATTACTATGTCAATTTGAGACCTTAATCTTGACAATTCAACTCTATCTAGAGTCTCGAACTAGATGATTTGGTTTATAAATTGAAATGTAAAACAAATACTTAAAATACTTGAAATAGCAAACAATAACTTTGGAGAATAAATCAGATTAAAAAACTTATCTTAAGGTTCAATTTTAGTTACGAATTCCCTATGCTAGATTATCTTAATTATCCAGGCCTTTAAGTCAAATTTCAGTTTTTATTAGGCATTCACTTATATAGTTAACCCTTCTCTCGGACGATGCCAGCATGTAGATTACGTATAAATAGTTATCATCTTCGACAAACTATTGTATACGTAACTCCGGAAAGATAAAAAGATTAGTGCCTACACAAATATCTCACACATCTCCGTCGATATCGTATACTTATGCTATGTGTCATAAGCCTATTAATATTCCGCTCTCGGGCGATGAACTATTTAGCTAGTTGATTCTAACAATTGGCCAAATTGATAAATTCAAGAATAAACACAAACACATTGATAAAAACTTGGAATGCAGTCTAAATAAATCAAACAATCG
This sequence comes from Ajuga chamaepitys, assembly GCA_958295605.1. Lineage (NCBI taxonomy): Eukaryota > Viridiplantae > Streptophyta > Magnoliopsida > Lamiales > Lamiaceae > Ajuga > Ajuga chamaepitys. The sequence continues at coordinate 32,828,953 of OY282497.1, read as the reverse complement.
AAACATGAGGTTATTGTAACCTACTTTCTAGCCCAAGAATATAATGAAAAACTTAGCCAATAATGTTCGTAAGTAAAACAACCAAATATTTAAAGACAAACAATCAGTATGCAATACGAAAATGAAGAATTACTAAACCCTGAATTGACTCTTGCTCTGATATTCTCCTTCGTATGTCTCTTGCTCTCTACTCCAAGGCTTCAAGCTTGTGGAATGATCAAAAGTACTAATTTTCGCTCAAAATATCCCTTGTTATAGGTTTAGACGAGTTTGGGTCGAAACTGGTCGAAACTACTAAAAGTTAGACAAAACGTACACCGCCCAACAACTGATCCAACCGGATCACTTGAACCGATCTGGATGGATGAACTCTATTATCCCGACTTTGCATGAATTGGCCATCAAATCCTTTCGTATTGACTAATCTCATCCGACTGGATGAGACAATTTGTACTAGTTCACAATTTCCTCTTCGAACAGGTCCGACCGGATCACTTTATTCGTTCTGACCAGATCAAACAATATGCCCAAATGCTCTGTAACCTTGCCGTTTAAGGATATTTTATCTGACAGGTTGCTGTTGGGAGCATAAGGGGAGGTCTGATTAGATATAGAATAGCTCGTACGGAGTTATTTTTGTATGGATCAATTTTAGTCTGTTTTCGCTAGGAGGTGTCATTCTAAGAGTGCTCTGTTTTGTTTTCTTATCCCTTTTTCTTTATCTGTAATTCTTGTTTATATAAGAATTAAAGGCATACTAGTCTATGTGACCCTACTCGAATCAACAAAAAAATACAGATGATGCGCCTGGTAGAGAAACAACAAGTTGTCGTGCACACGTGCCTTGGGTATATTTTTTCAATAGAAGGTAATACATTTGAGATTATTCAAAAAGTATTACCATTTATGGATATGAAAGTGTTACTTATCACTGTAAAAATATATATTCAATGTTTAATTTGTTTTTTAAATAAACAATGATATTTTATTACAATATTATTTTTTAATCATAAGAAATTAAGAATATTATATTTCATACTTTTTGTTTTATGTATATTAAAAAAGTAACTAGCCCCCAAGATTCTTGAGTACTAGTGTAAGGGAGATATGTTACTTAAAAGTAAATGTGACAAAATTGGACCAACTTGATCTCGATACTTTAGATGGGCTATGCCATAATTTTTTTTATTACAAGTACCATCGGATTCAACAACCCGCATCCTATGAGTTGACATGAACATCATAGTATATTTTAGAAAGATGAACTAAACTCACTAATTCAATCCCATGAAATTCTTGGCTGAGCTATACCCGAATGCTACCTCTACCTATAAGGCCGATACAGGACTGCGTAACCAACCATTTTTGACCATGTGTTTAATGGACACAAATTGCTGATTTCATCATGCAAGTCACCGAGTTTCAATCTCAGAGGAATTGATTATAGTTCATTTGGTAGTGTCATCTTTAAATCCAGAGATAGAATCCCACTGAATTCCTCCCTTCATGATTATACTCACCAAAAAAACACAATCCTTCCCTCCCGAATTAGAATCTATATATATATAAAAGTAAAATGAGGGGTATTGCTGTCATTTTACTTTTCCCTCCAAAACTTTTACACCATATAATTGGTAACTTTTTCTTATTTTTGGTAATTCATAACTTTCTTTTCTTTTTTTTAAATGCAAATAACTTTTTCATTTTTAATCCGATTTTTATGCATAATATACCAAATTATTCATCTTTTCACGATCTTCGATTTGACATTCATATCACATATACTATAATGAGATATTTGATTTGAATAAACGGATTGTTTGTTGGTTAATTATTTATGTTAAAGTCGATGTTTATGTGAATCGGAATAATATTTTGGTTTGAGTTGCAACTAAAATTACTAAAATAATTTCTTTTATAAAAAAATATGAGTATTTTTTTTATAAAAATAAAACTAATCAATTTATTTTAATTTACGTAAATTTTCAAATATTTTTGTTATTTAAGTTATGCAGGGAGGAAAACCATTGTTTAAATAATGAAGCCCTTCTTTATTAAATCAAAAGCAAAAAAAAAAAAAAAATAACTATTTTATAGTCAACTTATTAAATCATCAAATTGGCTAATATATTTTTGTATCATGAAAGTACATAAGCTTTGAGTATATATATAATTATATATTAAATTTGTTATTAATTTTTTTTAATTACCTCATATATTTTTAATAATGTGTATTTTGTTAAAATGACTTTTTTTAAGGAAATTAATTCTTTGCAGCCTAAATTATGACATTTGTTACATTTTGAAATCTTTTTTAATTTTTTGCTTTTACTAAAATTTCAGTTATATGTTTTTACACTTTGTAAGCTAAATTATACTTTGACGCACTAATCAATATCAAATGTCTTTTTTACTCTTAACAATTTAAATTACTTTGTTCGCATTGATCAATTTCTATCTTCAATAAATAACTATTTATAAAAAAAAATATAACATTTATACAAAAAAAATTACAATATCAAATTAAATAAGAAAATATTCAAATTTTGAAGGACTCACATAATTTAATTTGTTATTCAAATTATTAAATAACTTTTGAATTTATTTTGTTAAAATAAGAATTCATTAAATGAAAAATATTTAAATATATTTGGAATTACCAAATGAAATGTTAAAAGTTGCAAATGAAAATCTAACTTTACAAAGAGAAAATTTTATATATATATATATATATATATATATATATAAAATTAGAACTTGAAAGTTTATTTAGATAAATTAAAAAGATAAAATAAAAGCAGAGACATACAAAAAAAAATATTAAGTTTTACATTACATATGAAATATCCAAATAAAATATCATTGTACCTTTTATTATATATTTCATGGTCATTTTAATTATTTATAGTTAGAATTTAAATATATATATATATATATATATATATATATATATATATATATATATATATATAAGCCACAGTATGTATAACTCTGTAAGTTACACTTTGTAGCCTAAAATTTTAAACTATTATTTGTAAGTTGTCACATTTGGTAAGAATCAAAATTTATTTTACTTTTTAAAGTTGCAAATATATTTTTTCATTTCTAATCTATTTATTATGCACTACCTCTGTTTTTTTAAATGTTCTTTTAACTTTTGTGTTTTGTTTATAATTAAATGTTCTTTTAGCTTCTTCTTTTTTTTCCACAATTTTTCATACTACCCCTTTTATTATCCCTAAAAATTCTCACATTATATAACCTACCATATAATTAGATAAAAATAGTAAGGAAATATGGAGAAAATTAAGGGATTTAAGGGAAGAGCGAAAAATCTAAAAATGAGCTTATTTGTCCACTCCCCCTACTCCATAATTTTTTATCCAAGTCTAAAAAATGGAGATAGTATACTCTATCAAATTAATCATCTTTTGACGATGTTTGATTTGACATCCATATGATATATATATATATATATATATATATATAATAAGGTATTCTATTTAAAATGTTATATTATTTGTTCATTGATTATTTGAGTAAGATTTTAGTGTTTATTGTGGGTTGTACATTAAATATAGAATTGGTTCGCAATACAGTAAAAATCATTCAAATAATTATCTTTTTAGTATAATTTTACTTAATTATTTCATGAAAACAAAAACTAATCAATTTGTTTTAGCTGACACGAATTGTCTCAAGTTCTCTTCATTTATTACATTGAGAGAAAAATAAATGTATATATAATTGAACACATATTTTATCGAATTAAAAGCGATAGTTAATATTTGATTTATAATCAACGTATTAAATTATTAAATTGACCAATGTTTATTTGTTATAATAATTATGTTTGTTGATAAATCATAAAACTATGACTTTTGCTCATATATATATATATAACTTTATATATAAGAATTATTCTTAATTTTTTTTACTGCTTTTTTTTTTTACATGTATTATTGTTATTTGTCTATAAATAATTACACTTTGCATCCTAAACTATGATATTATACAAGTTGCAACCAAATTTCTTTTAATAAGCAAAATTAACCAACTTGATTATGTCTTTTTTTTCACATTAACCAATTTCAATTATTTTTTTTCACATTAACCATAAGGTAAATTTTATATTAAAAAAGAAAAAGAAAAAGGGAACTGTATAATATTTATAAAGCTTTTTTTGTCCTTTTTGCTGGTAAATCCTCTTGTAGTAAAACCTTCTTTCAGTATAATTAGCCCTTTTCCGTTCCCGCTGATTCCCTCCCCCTCTCTCTCTCTAGATTATCACTCTCAAATAGTCTGAAAGGCAGCACATCTCATATTTAATTCAGTTATCTTCCACCAGCTGAATTAGATTAATTTGGGAAGACATGAAGAAGAAACCCTAGCTTCTGAACAACCCAATTTCTGTCACCATCCGTTTCATTGCGCCGCAGAACCGTTGAATTGTAAGGTTTTTTTTTTCTTCTTTAGTTTCTAGTTTCTTGTGAAAGAGGCTGGAAATGGACGGAACTCCGCATCCGATACCGAGAACTGTAGAGGAAGTCTTCAACGATTTCAAAGGACGTAGAGCTGGTCTCATAAAAGCCCTCACCAGCGGTATTTTTGTTTTGACTGGGTTTTCCATTTTCGCGAAAAAAGAAAAAGAAAAGAAATAAAAGTCATGTTGTTTGCTCGCGCCTTTTAATTTTTACCCTTTCTTTGCCGTGTGTGTTTCTGCGTGGATTATTTATATATGTGTATTGTTCGGACGTCTTATATGCGCTTTAGCATTCTTTACTTGAAACTCTTTTGTTGTTCGTTTGCTTGTTGGAGCTCAGGGGCTAATTTGTTGTGATTTATTTTTTATTGAGGTTTTCGCAGATGTCGAGAAGTTTTATCGTCAGTGTGATCCTGGTGAGTCTTGTTTTTCTCATTTCTTTTTCCAAAATTAACATTTTCTCCTTATGAATTTTGATCATAAAATCTTTGTATTGGCATTTTACTCATAATGCTTGTTGTGATTGCGGAGCATTAATTGCATGAATTCCACCTTTCAGTGGGGGGGCCGAAAACTTCAGCCCATATATCTATGTGCTTTATATTAATTATGCTCGTTCTAAATGTTTTCCATATGCTGGTGATATATTTCGTGCAATGTTCTACGCCTAACTTTCAGCTCACTTTTGGAAGTCAAAAAGCAACTACAAATGCTTAAAATTGGAATGTTGTGAATTCTTTGGTTGCGAGTGAAGTGTTGCGATCCAACCTGTCCCTTCAGGGTTTGCCTTGGGTCAATTGATTTTCTTTCAAGCACAAGTTTTTGTTCACCGACTTGTGGGGTAGCATACATGTAACCGCTTTGGTGTTTTACTAAAAGTTAGTATTGCGAGAGGTGAACACTTGGCCAATTGCTCAATACTACTTGTTTGGCAAGAAGTCAACTATATGCATATTGTTGTAATGTAAGAAATTCAGTAATTTGGTATCAGGAGAATATACATAAAGATGGTAGTGCCTGCCTAATGAGGAGTCATGAATCTGCATTCTGCTCGATACTTACACTGTTGCATAATATGTCAGTTTCTATGACAAAGATTTGCAAATACTACACTAAAGCTTTTCAGTTAATGCTGGGTGAGGGTGATCGTGGGGACTTAGGGCTGGATATAGTCCTTGCAAAGGCAGAATGGAGTTCTCAAGATGTGAGAATCCGTAGTTGAATAATGCTATATATATATATAGATTATAAGGTTCTCATGTTCTGACATTTAGCTTGCATATTATTTTAGACAGCATAAAAAATGAATGCAGTAGAAAGGAAGCGGCGGTAGCACCAGTGGATGGGAAAATAAGAGAAACACTCTTGATATGGTTTGTACATGTGAACAGGGTTCCTTTAGATGCTCTGGTATTGAAAGTAGAAAATCTTTAACTTTAAAAGAGACAGCAGAAGACCTTAATAGAATGGGAAAGACACTATTACAAGTTACATGTTATAGTTAACAACAAATGGAAAATTATGCCTAGATCAAACACAATGCTAAGATAGTTTCAGTGGCTGATATAGTGAGATAAATACCTAGTCTTTTATTTATCGTTCAACTTTCATTCCAAGTTTTTTTTATTGGGTTATTTAATAGAAGCTTGTAACCAAGAAATCATCATTTGCATGTATCTGCTACTTGGTACTACATGAGGGATATGGTATAGGAGAAGTCTATCATTGTGGTCTTCAATAATTTGTAGCTAGACATTTTTTCTACTTGAGGTATGAGATGGACAGCAGGACTCGTAAATTTGTTATTCTTTGATAGCAAGTCTAAAATTAGCCTTATTAATGATATCACTATCTTCTTTCATGTTCATTTACTTACACATTTCTACTTGGTTTAGCTGAAGGAGTGTCCATTTCGGTTCACTAAACAGAACTGGACCGGTAATTCAGTTAACTGAGAATAAGGTTATCGGAAAGTCCAAACTGGAAACGAAATCGATTAGTTCAGTTTTTCTTTAGGGTGATTGGTTCAGTTTTTGTCTGAATGCTTTCCAGTTGATCCCAAATTATTTCTATATTAAAAAATTTACTACTTTTAGGAAACATTTTATAAAGCAGATATTATTAAACTTTGAAGTTAATGAATTTATAGTAACTATGAGAGACATCTTTGTGCAAGTTCTAGTAAATTTCATAGATACAATCTGATTGACTAATCCAGCGTACAGTACCTTTAATTCAGTTATAAATTGTGATATCAGGAAAGCAAAAAGGACAGAATATGGACGGTAACAACTAACAAGAAATGATAGTATAAACACAAGCGGACTTAAATGACTTTTAACTGTTATCTAGTAGGGAAATAGGAATGATGTACTTCCATGTACCAAGAGAACATCAAGAAACAGCACAAGCCCTAAATCCCGAGAACATATTTATCTTAGCAAACACAATTGCCTTGAGGGAAGCTGAATGATAGAACAGAACAACGAATGAAGCTACAGGGACAACAGTACGACGATGAACTCAGAGCTGGGGTTTGGGAGGCATGTTCTTATCTAAGAATATACACACACACACACACAAAAAAAAAAAAAATTTAGTGTTTGGCTCAGCGCAGTTACCTAGCGCCTAAAACCAAATGTAAACTGAACACCGATATACAGAATAAAGTAATCGAGACTGAGCCAAAATTTTGGGCCATCTCGCAGGGGACGTAGTTTTAGTTTTTCGTTCGATTGGGGGTAACTAGACCGTGCACGCTATCTGTAAATTGGAGCTTATCCTCTTCTCATGCATTTCTTTTGTTTATTATGCTTCATCATGTAAGCTGTAATTTATAACTTCATATTTCTTAGCTCAATCTTTATGCACCAGCCTTAGGACTATTTTTGGAGGACATATATATCAGTAAGACACTAACTTTCCAGTAGATGATTGAAAGAAAATTGCTGTATTTTTTATTTGTCATACATTGTGGGACAGCTTTGGGATGAAAATATATGTTTATGGCATGCTAGGAATAGGATGATATATGGCTTCGTAAGGGATTTTTCTGACTTGGTTATTAACTATTTTATGCCTGCAAGTTCACGTTCATACTGATTATAACTTACCAGATCGTCCTTTCTACCTATTTTCTCCTTTTTGTATATTTTATATATGTACTGAGCAAGTGAATTGGAAAAACTCTTATCATTCTAATAACTGTTTCCAAAAAAATTCATGTCTTACAGATAAAGAAAATTTATGTCTATATGGGCTTCCAAATGAGACATGGGAGGTGAACCTGCCTGTAGAGGAGGTGCCCCCCGAATTGCCTGAGCCGGCACTAGGAATTAACTTTGCCAGAGATGGGATGCAAGAAAAGGATTGGTTATCACTTGTTGCAGTTCACAGTGATTCGTGGCTCCTTTCTGTTGCATTTTATTTTGGTGCACGGTTTGGATTCGGTAAGAGTGAGAGGTAAGTATTTGCAGAATAGCTCACATTCTAATTTTTGGTTTGAGAAATAATGTTTCCAGATTCCAGCTTGTAGCTTTTATTTAAACATTATAACCTTAAATTTTCAGCAGCAGTTGCTCCGCTCCAACATAATGACTATGATAAAGCTAGTTGTTTTAGGAACCTGAATTTGATTTCTGAACCATAGTAAATGAATAATCTCGACATGTTATATAAGTTGTATTTGTATAGTTCCTGAAAATTTTCCATCAATGTAAATCACTTAATGTTGGTTCTAAATAGATATCATCTTCATCATTAAGAGTAACACCCAGAAGAACGTCATGCATTTATGGGTGGTTAGTGGCACTTGGTGCCCATATGGACAAAAACAAAGGGCGGGCTCATATTTATACTTTTTTGAATTGTGAACATAATATATGCCTAGAAAGTATTGCAATTTATTATATTTGTCTATCAAAGTGTCGTGTTTTTTGTTGTTCCAAGAATATTGGCTTGAGATTGTACTTCCTATGAGTGACAATTGATGATACTGTTGAATTGAGATTGAATTGAGAATCGTATTATTCTCTCTTCAATTTTTTTTGTCCTCGTAAAATTTTGGTTTTGTCCATGCCTTACATATTTTTGTTCATATTTTATTGTGTCTGTTGATTATATAGAGCCGTTTGCTGCGTCGGATCTTCACAATTGCTAAAAATTGATTGCGCAGGAAGAGGCTTTTCCAGATGATTAATGATCTCCCTACTGTATATGAAGTTGTGACGGGAGCTGTTAAGCAGGCGAGGGAGCATGCTGCCACTCAAAATAACAGCAGCAAGAACAAATCTAGTGGGAGAATGGTTGGTGTTTTTTTTTTTTCTTTGTGTTCTGAATTATTCGTTTGTTATTTATTTATTGTTTATATATAGCCGTCTCGACAACCTGAGCCGATACCCAGAAGTGCCAAGATGTCAGCAGCACCAAAGGATGAGGACGAGAGCGGAGAGGAGGAAGAGGAAGATGATGAGCAGGGAGCGACATGTGGAGCTTGTGGTGATAATTATGCCCATGATGAATTTTGGATATGCTGTGATATGTGTGAAAGATGGTTTCACGGCAAGTGTGTGAAGATAACACCTGCGAAAGCTGAACATATCAAGCAGTACAAGTGCCCTACTTGCAGTAGCAAGAGAGCTAGAGTTTAATTTACCATTATTACAAATAGACAGAATCCTTGAGCTTTAGACGTTTTAGTCTTAACATGTCTTAGAATGCTTGCGGATGGATGTTTGTCTTTTGAACTTTCTCTTTTGAAGTCTGATTGTCTTTAGCCATTTTCGTGGAAATATTGTGCTCCTCCTAGGCTGCGTTACCTTAATAGACAGCATACGATAATTATTTTTAGGCCTAATTGCAGGAAAAATCTATCACCTTTAGCGAAATTACAAGTTAAGCTTAACTTTCAGAATTTAACAAAACAAAGCACTGCTTTTACTTATAGTTGTAAATGGGATCATTAGTAAAAATTTTGGTAATCGGAGTTCATGTTTCTAGTTTTTGTGCCATATCATTTGTCACATTATTCATTAAAAAGATAGAAGAAGTTTTAAATTTGTATAAAAAATACCAACCTTTTCAAGAAATTGCAATATACTCCTAAATTTTCATATTTGTATAAAAAAATCACAACATTATTCTTAAATTGCAATTTAAAAGAATTATTTCAGAAGTAGAGTTTTTTAGCCAAAACAAATAATATGGCACAAAACCAAACACATGGACTTCGGTTACCGAAAAATTTACTGACGATCCAATTTGCAATGATGAGTAAAAGCTATGATTTATTTTACTAAATTCTAAGCGTTAGGATTAAATTGCAACTTCGAAAAAAGTAGTGATTTTTCTTGCAATTAGGCCTTATTTTTATCTCACTTTTTTCGGAGTTCACTTTGTAAGAAATGTTAGACTGGGTTATTCTATTGACCTAGGGTAAAATGACAAAACCTAGATAATTTCTTAGATAATAATAACTATCCTCCACTTGGAACAACACTGGGAAATTTTCATTTATGTCCTTTTATTTACAAACTTAAAAATTAGAATGTATTTTAGATAACAACACTCTTATCCGAAATTCCATAGGATGGATAGAGATAGTTAATATACTTGAGATAATTAATATCCTTAAGAAGGTTATATGTTGGAGTAAACATTGAAAATATGTAATAATTTATATCCTATTCTATAAAGGTATCTTACTAGACTAGATAATTACTCGTGGGGTTTGTATGAAATTCGGGATTTACCGAATTGTACCGAAAAAGGCATTGAAAACATACCGAACTAAAAAAGAACCGTTGACTTTTGTCTTTCTCCGAACAGAATCGTATCGGAAATGAATATGGTACGGTTCTGGATATTCAGTCATATTTGTATCAAGAACCATACTAAACTGTATCGAACTGGCCTACGGTTCTGAATATTAAGTAATATCGATACTGAGGATGTACCAAACTATTCTGAATTGTTCCATGCTGAAAACGAGATTACAAAAATATATAAATGTATTAATAATTTTAGACATAAAGTAATTTACAGGTTTTGAGGATAATTTTCATACACTACTATTTTTGGACGACCTTACTTGAAATATTTACTTATAACTTGATATTTATGTCAACATAAATTTTAATTTTAGTTGCAACTCTGATGAGTGTATCTTGTTTTTAATTTTCCAGTTTTAACTTTGATATTAAAAATCTTGAAAAATCTCTAAATACCCTAGTATGTCGTATTGAACCAAACTGTCTCACTAGATCCGTTAGATCTGAAATATTGTACCAAACTGTTCCGAATCCTAGGACGGTTCGATAAAGATCTTTATACGTTTTGGTTCAGTTCCGGGTCTTAAATTTTGAAAATACCGAATTTTAGAACGATACTGAATTTTTAAATTCCTGAACCGTACTGTTCCATCTACACTCCCTCTATCTCAATTCGAGAAGGTAAACACAGCCTTATGGAAAAGACAATTGATTCCATTCCCCTTTTTTTTATGACACCCCGTTTGACGTGTTCATCGAAGAAGCGTGCAAGAACTAGTTAAGGACCAATGAGGAATATGACGGTTAATTAATGTATTGGAACATTTTAAACACTATTCCCTGCATTTCATAATAATTGACGTTTTAAAAGACTATATTAGACCGATCTCTTTCTCTTTATAACAATTTATGCACTCTCACGACTATATCCGTCTTTGAATGTCTATTTTCGATCTTCATAACCATATGCGTCTTTGAATGTCTATCTTCTGTTCTCATATTTGCATTCATGGTGCTTTGAAGTATCACCGTTTGTTATTGTTACCCTCTGTATATAATCTAAAACATTGATACTTAAGAAAAAAGAGGGAAACATTTCAAGAAAAAAGAGGGAAAAAACTTATTTCAATTCAAATTGTGGAATGAAGAAGGGAGAGTATAGGATAATTTAGTGAAAGACATAAGGCCCCATTTGGATGGAGGGATTTGTGCTATGGATTTGTAAATCCATTATCAAATCCACTCCATGTGTTTGGATAAAATACTAAATGAGTGGATTTGTAAATCCAGATTTTGAAATCAATCCATTTACTAATCCAGGATTTGAGATTCTCCAATTTACACTATATTTGGGTGGATTTCAAATCCTTTCACAAAGGTAGTCATTTTCAAATCCCTCATCACTCACACTTCTCTCTCCCTTCCCCCTCTCTCTCTCTCTCTCTCTCTCTCTCTCTCTCTCTCTCGTCCTCTCTCTATCTCTATCTCTCTCGTTCTCTCTCTCTCTATCTCTATCTCTCTCGTCCTCTCTCTCTCTCTCTTTTCTCCCCCCGCTCTCTCTCTCTCTCTCTCTCTTCTTCTCTTCTCCCCCTCGCATGTTCTCCAATAAAATGCTCCTAATATTTTTTTAATTCTTTTTTTTTATTTTTTTTTCCTTTTATCTCCAATAAAATGACCCCAATAATTTTTTGGGATATAAAATACATAATATGTATATATGTGTGTATATATATAATTGGAAAAAAAAATGTTCGATTAATTTAGATGTAGATAAATATTATTTTATTTAATAAAAAATATAAATTGTTAGTTTAAACTTTAAAGAAAAAAATTAGATTTTACAAATATTGTATCAGTTTTTTTGCCAAATAATGGATTTGAAAATTTTGGATTTCAAAATCCCTTCACAAATTCACCATAAATCCAAACAAGGAATTTCAAGTCCATGGATTTCAAATCTAAGGATTTTGGAATCTATTCATTTTAAATCCCTTGACAAATCAAATCTCTCAATCCAAATGGGGCCTAAAAGATTTTAGGATGGTAAAGATTTGACCTAATAAAAAAGGCCTAATTGTAGGAAAAAACACCACATTTTTCAAAATTGCACTTTAAGCTTAATTTTTAGAATTTAGCAAAACAAAACACCACTTTTACTTATAGTTGTAAATCGGATCATCGGTAAATTTTACGATCACCGGAGTCCACATGTTCGGTTTTTGTGCCATATCATTTGCCACATCATTTATCAAAAAGATAGAAGAACTTTTAAATATGTAAATAAAAATACCCACATTTTCAAGAAATTGCAATATGATCCTAAAGTTTCATTTTGCATAAAAAATGACAACATTTTCTTAAATTGCAATTTAAATTTTGATTGCCAAAAAAACCATACTTCTAAATAATTGCAATATAAAACTGTAATTTTCAAAATAAGAGTAGGAAAAAATGAATCACACACCCCCAACTTGTAATTGTAGTAAGTATATACATGTGTGTGTGTGTGTGGGGGGGGGGGGGGGGGGGGGGAGGGGAGGGGGTGTAATTGTTTGTGTAATTGATTTGTATTTGAGTCATGTACTATGACATGTGACAATATTGTTACATTGAACTATCAAGGACATAAATTTTAAGGTAAAACATAAAACTATTTAACATATGTCAGTCAAAGCAATACACCACATAATTATTTACTAGACTATATCCCTTTTTAGTCCCATAACTTACTTGACCCATTTTCGAGAAATGCTGCAAGGTTGCAACTTCAAAAAATAAGCTAAAATGGTTGTCAAAGCTATGTTGTTAAAAATCTAGAAACTTCCAATGGTGTTTATGCTGGGAACACACATACTAGGCTCCAAAGAACGAGTTGAAGGTGATTCATTTTTTCCTACTCCTAAGTTTTAAGTTTTAAATTCCAATTATTTTACAAGTAGAGATTTTTTTGGAAACTTAGATTTAAAGTGCAATTGAAGAAAATGTTGTGATTTTTTATGCAAATATAAACATTTAGGATTCTATTGCAATTTCTTAAAAAGATTGGTATTTCTTTTTACAAATTTAAAAGTTATTCTATCTTTTTGATAAATATGTGACACTTTTGCCAGACACATGGACTCTGGTGACAGGAAAATTTACCAGTGATTCGATTTGCAATTACGAGTAAAAGATATATTTTGTTTTGCTAAATTCTAAAAGTTCGACTTAAAATGCAATTTGAGGAAAGGTGGTGATTTCTTTTGTAATTAGGCCAGTAACAAAATTAGTGATATGTTGAAACATAGGCCATATTTGGACTGGGCTTGGGAAGTCAGGATTTGGGATGGCCCAAACCAAATTCACTCTATGGATTGAGAAGCCGAGTCGCCAATTCCCTCCATCCCATTTCTAATAGAGTGCCCTACCATCCACTATTTTGGTACGCGATTTTAGTGAGGAGTCACTTCTCACTCTTCTCTCTCTATCATTTCAACGTTTACACTCCCCTTTTCTCTCTCTTCTTCATAACTCATTAAAGGAGTTCCATTCTTTACTCACATAAACCGTCAATTTATGCCCAGTCTCCGTTAGGTTGAGGGCAATAACCACGTCCTCACCTATTGTTCTGCGTGAGGCACACCCATGAAGTTATTGCTTTCTCTCCAACTTTTGCAGAAGAATATATTCCCTGCCTAGTGGGAGAGGGTTTATAGAGACGAAGCTTTGCTGGAAGTTGCTGTATCTGAATTAATCGCAAATCTTTGTAGCCTGCTCTCTAGATTGGTCTTGATTTCTTGTAATTTTTTTTATAAATCTCGATCATAATTTCATCTTTATTAGGTGCATGTTGGATTTTCTGTATAAATAGGCTTGGTAGTTCTTGAGTTATGGTTCACAAAGCTCACATAACCCACACATAGTGCACTTGCAAAATTTATGGTTGTGGATCTGCTAGAGGCAGCAAGAGGAAACGAAAGAGAGGTCGAAGATCGGGCTCCGTTGAATCTGTCCAATCTTCTGTAGGTCCGATTCTCTCCCTAAGAAAGGTAATATTTTGTGTCGTCTGATAATATGTTTGGGGATTACCCTTGTTTGGTGTTGTTTTGTGTGATTATGTCTTGATGTTTTGTTGTGTGTAATTTTCTATGGAGAATGAAGCGATTTATTTGTGTCATTTTGTCTAAAACCAGGGGGTTTCGGTTTTTTCTGGGTTTCATTAATAACTATAGTCATCTTCTTTCTGGCAATATTGATTTGGAAAATGATTTCTTAAAAAATGGTGTTCACTTGAGTTATATTGATTTAGTTGTATGTTGAAGACAATAAATCTTGATTTAGAAAATGATTTCTCAAAAAATGATTTTATCTGTTGGGTCTGTTGCTTTGAAGTTTGTTCAGTAATGTTGCCTCTTAAATTGTAGAATCTTCACGTTGCTGTCAAATTTAAGAACTGTAGAATGAAAATAAAAAAAGACTTGGAAATTTGTGGAAGTAATTAATTAGTTAATTAGTTAAACTAATTAATTAGATTCGTGGAAGTAGGTCTAATAATTAGCATAATGTAACTAAAGTGGGTTTAGTTATTAGCATAATGTCTTTTACATATAACTAATTAGTTAGTTTCATGGAATATAAACATTGACCATGTGTTCTAATTAGACAATGAAAAGGAGGATTTGTTTTTTCATTTATTCCGAAAATAAGAAATTTAGGAAGAAAAAATATAACTAAGCAAATTCAGGCTCTGTTTGTTTATGGCTGTGAGTGGCTGGAGTACTGTAGGCTGTGGGGAATAAAGTGAAATATGAGGTTGGGGTAAATAAGTGAGTGTTTGTTTATGTTGGTTGGAGATTGGGTTGTGGGGTGATTTTAATATAAAAGGTGGTAAAGGTGATTTGATATGTGTAAGAGGTAGTTAGTGAATGATTGGTTATTGATTAAAGTTGTATTGAGAATTAGGTTTGATTGATAATGTGAGTAAGAGGTAGTTAGTAAATGATTGGTAATTGATTAAAGTTGTATTGGGAATTGAGTTTGATTGATGATGTGTGTAAGAGGTAGTTAGTGAATTGATGTTTGATGTTTTGTTGTTTGGTGTTTAAAATAATTTATTGGGGGATTTTAGAGTTGGGCACAATATATTGTGCACAACCTAGAACCAAACACATGTGGACTGTGCTAAATCCTGAACGGCTGTGTCAATCCATAAACAAACAGGCCCTCAGTCTTTCATTATTTTCCTGAAATGGAGATTAAAAATTGTTGTGTATTGTAAAATTTTCTAAATTGATGGCTAGTTTTGATCATGTCAAAAGTTTAGATGGCGTATCTATTTCCTTAATCCACCGGTAGTGTTTATTGTACTTTCTTGTAGTTGCAAAAACGAGGAATGATTTAGTTGTTGGTGTGAGTATTGTTGGTTGATTCGGTATGTGTGTCATGCATTGGCTTAGAATACTCGGTACTGCCTGGGGTTCTTCTACGAACACGTAGAGGAGTAAGTTATTCCCCCATACCGAGTTTAGTTCACGTTTGTGCTCACATTTATTGTTTTCCAGTGACTTTATTCCAGCGGGGCTAGTCTGTGTTCGGAAGTTAACACAAAAATGTTGCAAGCATTGTTCGTCTTTTGTTGGTTACTCGTTTTTAGAGCATGGTATGTAATTGGTGTCTTGTCTGGACTTGTTTGAACCTTGTGTGATCTTTATATGCAAATTATATGTATAGTTGGAGTGAACGTCTAGTTTATTAGGTGTACCATGTAGTGCTTGCACCATGTGTTAACTAACAACAAAATAGGCCATTTCCTATCTCCGTCCTGCCAAATAATGGCTTGATGGATAAGTGGAATATGCCAACATTCCGCAACTAAACATCTTACACCATTGGCTTGTTTAGATAGGATATTGCATAAAACTTATCAGATTCGTATATCCTGCTGCATCTTATGTATTGTGTTTGTTACAATTATTCAATCTTATTAATGTATTTACAACAACTATTAGATTGTTCGGTATTTGTCAAAATTATAGTAAAGATTAAATTTAATTAATGTTGGATTTACTTTTTGGTCTTTTATTAATTTCAGTTTTTCTATCCTTTTTATCTCGGTATATCAAATATTTTTAACCCAATCAAACATAATCACACAGAGTTTATCTGCTTTAATGTTGAACTCATTCTTCCACTGTTTTGTAAGCCAAAACAAAACATATACGTATATATATATATATATATCAAACTGACTTAAATCGTATAAGTTAATATTTAAGGAAAAAAATTTACAATTACAACTATCGAGAATTTTTTGTATCACAAATTTCGGAATCGAAGGTACCTAAACTTGATTTTTAAATCTCCACTAGATTTACACATTTATCTGGATTTCGAGTTTGTAGGTTGAATTATTAGTTATTAATCAGTAAAAACAAATAATATAAATAGGCATAAATTTTAAATATTTTTTACGCCACTTAAACTTACCTAGATACCAATTCTATTTTTTTTTACTGGGTTTTGAAGCAATACGCAAAAGATAAACATGCTTGAATTTAATTTGGGTGGACTTAATCATTACAAAATAGATGGAATATGAAATTAGAAAATTTACTCAACCAACATAATATTTTCCCTACTAAACTGCAATCATCTAGGTCGATATTCAGCCGTCTAATTTTGGTGATTACAAGATTAAAAAATCAATAGTAGGTATAACCATAAACATATTTCGTAGATGCCGCGCATTAACGCCCCTCTCGAGAAGGTGACGTGGTCGCGAGACAACGAGGCCAATTCATCCTTTTATGTCATCAAGAATACTTGAATGGTCAGCTTTTGACCCTAACCTTTTCCATCTCTAATCTCGGCCAAATCTGCCTAAAGTTGAATGCAGTTGCCTAATATCAAACTGTTTACACCATTGTACATTGTAAGATCAAGTGAAAGAACTTGAAGAGGGCGTGGAAGGTCCTGTTTCAGTTGCGCTATAATAGAGGCTCGGATCTAGGTTTGGATGATTCTATTGGGACAGTCTTTGGCCCGGATGATGTGATGGAGCATATTTATGCGGTATTTATTACCCTTTAATTAACCATATTATTTGACACTAAAAAAGTCGCCTGACTAAATAACATATGTAATAATGAATTTTGATTTGTCCTTTAGGGGCATCGTGACAATCACACTATCATTCGTAAGGGAATCCCTCACTTTAACCACTGCACCGATTTGTTCGGCAAGAATACTGCTAGTGGCAGCGTAGCACGCTTATCCAGAGTTAGGCTAGAGGAGACCGAGGATGATGAAACCGATGCCGATAACAACGAATAAAGTGCTGGGGGAGATACCAACCCCAAAACTGTAGGGCAAGATGGTATGGGTGGTTCCCGAGTCCCGAGTCGTAGACGCTCCGGAGGGTTACTGAATGCGAGGCTGCACTTACTTGAGTTCTCGATAACTTTAACGGGTATCTCGTGGAGAAGCGGGGTCACTCAACTGCTATGAACACTGAGTTTCTCGCCTGTTACAATATGGTGAGGGGAATGGGATGGGATTCCCACTATACAGATGAGGCGTGCTAGGGAGATGTTGCAGTCCTAAGCAGTCAGGAGGATGTGCTCACATTCACCCCAGAGGAAAGGCATGGCTGGGTGGCAACCCTTATCTGATGGTGGAGGCACGTATGTTGGTGCCGGTCTTTGGGAACTAATGGTTGACTTAACTAAATAATTCTTATTAATATGTAGTATGTGGGCGGTTGCTGACGGCGTAACAATTTCTATTTCTTGTGCTTGCTTTTGTTTTTTATTTATTAATTTTTTTTTGTTTTTTTTTAAGTTTTGAAGGACATGTTCCTAAATTTTATATATGTGATGTCACTCTAGGTTGGTTTTAAACCAATGTATTAATATATGACGAGCCGGCGGTGGCTCGAATTTTCCCCTACTTTGCTTGATACGTTACATGTTTTGTTGTCACCTCATGCATTCCAAGTTGCTATATGTGATGTGTATTTGAGAAAATAGTATGTTTTCATCATGAATTTCTTTCAAGGACTCTACTACCTCAAAAAGTCTTCACCAAAATAATTATATTTAAGAAGCCGTTAAACAATGGCAACTATTCTTTTATCAATTTAATTTTAGTTGCTAATTGTTACTTGAATATGAAGGAAAATGAATAATGAGGGAGGACAAAGGCGCGATTCTGAAACTGATTCCAAAGAAGAAGAAACTATCACTCGCTTCATGGCCGAGGTTGTTCTTTCGATGACCTATGTTAGGACGAACATACCGCACCACACGTCTAGGCTTTCAGGAAATGATTGGGTCGGTGAACTCATAATGGTCACTCAGAACGCTTCTTTGATAATATGCATCTTACCCAGCCAACTTTTTTTGTGCTAGTAGCAATATTGGAGTCTAGGGGCTTGATTAGGGACTGCCAGTAGACACGAGTATCGTGTATTGAGTCTTTGTCCTTTTTGATGCGGACTGTAGGAATGCACCTTCACTAACTGGGACACGATGGAAAGATTCCAGCACTCCTTCAAAACGGTCAATAGGCATGTACGAAGGATTACAGATGCCCTTGTTAACCTAGCCCCTAAATTTATTACTAGACCAGACTACGAGCATATCCACCTGCACATCCTAAACAATAATTTCTTCCTATTCTTTGAGGTAACTACATAGTTTTAGTTCTTCTACGAGGTTTAGATACATGATCATCTAAGTCTGTATTTTTCTTTTAAAGTACACACATATATTCTCTGATTTGCCTTACTTAGGGGTATGTTGGGGCGATGAACGTCACGCTTATCCCGGCTTCAGTCTCGATCCCTCAAAAAAATGTCTATCGCTCTTGGAAGTCACAAACTGCACAAAACATGTGCGCCATATGCAATATGGACATGCAATTCAATTACGCATATGCGGGGTGGGAAGGAAGCGTCAACGATGGATACGTATTGACTAATGCCATTCGTAGTGACCAGCAAAATTTTCCTTGGCCACCAGACAGTACTTTTTAAAATGTCTTCTCTGATTTACTTGATCAAGCTTTATAGTTTAACCATCTTCACAGACCCAATCTGTTATTCCAAGCGGGGAGTATAATTCCAATCCCTATACTATCCCCACTCACAAATATTCGGGGAATCCCCGACTCCGTCCCTATTTTTTTGGGGGGACTTCCCAATAGTTTTGGGTTCTAACGGAGATGGATCCCTACGGAGTTTTCGCCATCCTTAAAAAAGGAGATATACGCCATGGTACAAATAAAAAAGGAGATATACGCCATGGTACAAATAAAAAATATAAATTACTCAAAGATTTAATAAATTACAAACTACAAATATCGTTGTACTTCTTTTGCTTGTGTCAACAATTATAATATATATTATTTTTCTAGATTCTGTGAGCTAAAATGAAGATATGGCTAAGAAACTAATCAAATCAGTTGTAGAAGGAGTTTGAATAAGCTGGAGAAGCTGGGAAACGAAGAATCATGTTTAAAAGCAATTGAAGAGCAGAAGTGAAAGACAGCAGTTTCGTTTTTCTGTTATGACAGTTAAACCGTTGTCTTTCATTTCCAAAACCGTTGCATGAGGCTGTGAATCTGTTGTGCAAATTTGATGGAGCTTATTTAGGCAAATTAGATCAAGTGGCTAGCATTTATCTTACTTATAGCTTACATTTCACATTGTAACCGTTTCATAACACACAATTGAGTCACCTAGATATCAAGATAGAGAGAGAATAAGTTCAAAGAGAGGACTATGTTTCCTATTCTTCTTGATTTGAATCTTGGAGTTGTATCTCTATTGATTTGGTGATTAGTGAATTGGTGGATGGTTCTCTGCCCGTGGATGTAGGTTTCTAAACTGAACCACATACAATCAAGTCTCCATTTTCGATTTATTTCTTGATTTCTGCAAGCACGTTTTAATGCATTCTAGATGCTTGTTGCATTGTCTTAGTGTGTTTCTTGGAGTGTTCTTGAGTGAGTTTGAGTGCTTATTGCCAACAGATTCAATATTCAATTATTTTATTGCACTAAAATAATATGGATTTTATTTTCTAAAAGATAAAACAATAACGGTGCCACGCGATTATATATTCAATACTCTCTTCTACCAAAATAATTGTGGTTTTAGGAATTTAAGATATAATTTTCACTAATCTTTCAATATTACCAAACTATAAATGAGTCTTTAAAGTGGAAAAAAAGTTGTTGTGAAAATAAAGAAAGATACGACTTTTAAAAAAATACGATATAATAATTAAAATTAAACAACAAAAAAGGGGGTCATTTTACAAAACTCCTATATCTATGTGAAACTATGCAAACCGAAATTTATTTTGGCACGAAGGGAGTGTTAAGTAGCTCATGGAGTGATTATTTTCTCTTAAGAGAACACTTAATATCTTACAGAGCTCATATAAAATAAAATTACGATGTACTTATTTATTATTATTAAAATCATATTATACTTTTGGAATATTACAATTTACCATCCCAAAGTTGCATGTTTTTGTAGTTCACTATACAACTTAATTTGTTTTGTTACCAACTTCCATCTAAACTTACGAAGTTGTTGCAAATTAATATCTTGATCAAATCTTAATCATTAATTGATTTACACATGTTTAGCTATTGACAAACTAAGAGTTCTCCTAGGCAGTTTGCAATAATTGTCAGTTGAGTTGATAAATTGCAAAAAAACAAATAAATAATAATAACAACAACAACAACAACAACAACAACAACAACATTAACAACAACAACAACAACAACCACAACGATGATGATGATGATGATGATGATGATGATGATGATGATGATGATAATAATAATAATAATAATAATAATAATAATAATAATAATAATAATAATAATAATAATAATAATAATAATAATAATAATAATAAAAACAATTATAACCACATCTTGTAGGACTAATTCTTATTTTATTAAATAACTTTATATTGTAAATAATAACAACTCATTTTATAAAATATTACTACTATTTATCGCATTAGAAGGCAGTTTGAAATCCCCTTAAAAAAAACATAAACAAATAATTAAGTTTTATAATATCTTTAAATATATTGTATTATTAAATGAAGTAATTCACTGAGTTATGCATTCAAACTATTAATTCAGCTTCTCTTTTTGAGTGGTGAATCAAGATAGTTTTTCATTACAAACCCCCATTATATTTGAAATCTATTTCTAAATTATTTAATTTATAATTTGTTGGATTACATTAATGCTCAACCGAAATGGCATATTCGTAAAAAAAGTTTAATTTGTTTATCTAGTTGATGATTTATTATAAGAAATATTATGTCAACCATGTGTACTAATCAAAATGTTACAAGAATAATAGATTTGATATGCGCGTGAAATTAATAGGAAATCAATTTGTTTACATGGTTGGCATAATATTTTTTTATAATAAATTATCAAGTAAATAAACAAATTAAACTTTTTTAACGGATATGCCTTTTCGGTCGAGCATTAATATAATCCAACAAATTATATCATTTTTATCATTTTACAACAAATAATTTAGACATATAAACATGTAAACGTATTGTTACTCAACAATGCCTCAAGATCAATCAATCCAAATAATCCAAACACTTGAAACTAAACTTCAACAAACAATGAAGAATGAAAACTGAAACAGAAATGGAAAGAAACCAGCCAAGATTTTACGTGGTTCAGTTTTACAACCTACATCCACGGACAGAGAAGACTCCTCTATCAATTCACTATATCAACTTCAAGATTACACCACTTAGAGCTTCAAGAGCTCATGTAGAAGAAAGTAAACACTCTTTTCTATTCACTCTACAAACTCTCTCTCTAAGCTAAATCTGAAAAACAGAATGAATCAGAATTACATCATTTATGTGTAAAAGAATGAGTATATAAGATGATCTCAGTTGTAGAAGGTAAAACAGAATGAAGCAGTTGCAACAGATTGACAAAAACTGCTCCCAGAAGTTTGCAACGGTTTCTTCAATAAACGACAACGGTTTCAGCTGATTGACAACGGTTTCTAACAGAAAAATCGTTTTCTTGACAGCAACTTCCCCCAGCTCGTTTTAACTATTTTCTGTGCTTTCCAAACTGATTTTGAACCTTCCAAATCTGATGAACACTATTGTGAAGCCACACACCCTTATATCCTCACAATCTCCACCTTGGCTTCTCAATCAAAACCAAAACATAATCACTCACTTCATTCCTTAACCATGAATTGATATCAGAAACCACTCCACCTTTTCTCAGGCTTTCTTCAAACGGTTTGAATCCTCACTAACTGAAGACAATACTGGAATTTGTCTCGAGTTAATGATTTTGTCAGCATATCAGCTGCATTTTCTTCTGTTCTAACCTTTTCCAAACATACTGACCCTTTATCAACAATATCTCTCACAAAATGTAACTTAACATCTATGTGTTTACACCTTTCATGAAACACATGATGTTTAGCTAAATGTAGGGCACTTTGTGAGTCACATTTTATCTTGACTGAATCTTGTTTGACACCAAACTCAGACAATATGCCTCTAATCCATACTGCCTCCTTTACTGCTTCTGTAAGTGCAATAAATTCTGCTTCAGTAGTTGACAAAGCCACTACGGACTGAAGCATAGACTTCCAGCTCACTGCAGAGCCATATAAGGTAAAAATATATCCAGTCTGAGACTTTCTGGAATCAAGATTAGCTGCAAAATCTGAATCTACAAACCCCACCACAGCATCTCCATCTCTGTCCTCCTCCTTCCTGAACATAATTCCATAATTCCCAGCTCCTTTCAGATACCTCATGACATATTTCAATGCTTCCCAGTGAGCCTTTCCAGGATTAGACATGTATCTGCTCACTACACTAATAGCATGAGACACATCAGGCCTTGTACAGACCATAATGTACATAATGCTTCCAACAACATTTGAATATGGAACTCTGCTCATTTCTGATTCTTCATCCTCATCCTTGGGCTTTTGATGTTCAGAGAGTTTAAATTGTTGTCCTAAGGGAACTGTAACAGACCTACACTCATGCATATTAAATTTCTTTAACACTTTCTGCACATAATCAGTTTGATGCAGCAACAAATACCCTTGAGACCTATTTCTCAGTATATCCATTCCAAGAATTCTTCTAGCCTGTCCAAGCTCCTTCATTTCAAACTCAGCTTTCAGTTGATCTTTTACCATTTTAATCTCTGCCTTGCTTTTACTTGCAACTAGCATGTCATCTACATATAAGAGTAGAAACACACTAACTCCATTTCCAGCAAACTTCAGGTATACACAGCTGTCATACCTTGATCTTTCAAAACCAATGACTCTCATGTAGCTGTCAAACTTCAAATACCACTGTCTTGGACTTTGTTTGAGACCATATAGTGATTTCTGTAATAAACAACACTTATCTTCATTCCCTGGAACTATGAACTCATCAGGCTGAGTCATATATATCTTTTCCTTCAGTTCTCCATGAAGGAATGCAGTTTTAACATCCAGCTGCTCCAATTCAAAGTCAAACTGAGCCACTAAAGCTAGTAGAATTCTGATGGATGTATGTTTTACCACTGGGGAGAAAATCTC
Source organism: Ajuga chamaepitys (assembly GCA_958295605.1). NCBI lineage: Eukaryota > Viridiplantae > Streptophyta > Magnoliopsida > Lamiales > Lamiaceae > Ajuga > Ajuga chamaepitys. The sequence continues at coordinate 32,805,087 of OY282497.1, read as the reverse complement.
ATTAAAATCTACTCCTTCTCTTTGAGTGAAACCTCTGGCAACCAACCTTGCTTTAAACCTGATTTTCTCAACTTCTGTGACCTCGGTTTTCCTCTTGAAAATCCACTTGCAGCTTACTAGCTTCTGGTTTTTAGGTTTCTGAACAAGCACCCAGGTTTGATTCTTTTCAAGTGATTCAATTTCCTCTTGCATTGCCATAAGCCACTTTCCTTTATCTGGTCCCTGAATGGCCTCTGAATAAGTTCTTGGTTCTGGAAACTCAATCTTCTCTTCAGCTGTCACAAGTGCATATGCTGTTAAATAATCATCAGCATATTTTGTGGAAGGTTTCCTTGTCCTTCTTTCTCTATCCCTGACTACCTGATAATTTTGAATGTCTGGTTCTTCTTCTTGAGTTTGCTCTTCATCAGCTGAATCTTCTGACCCTGAATCAATAGTCTTCCTAGACTTCTCCACTTCAGTCATGGTATCAGTGCCATTTTGCAATATTACCTCTCTTTCAGTTTGTACTGTTTTGAAAGGCAATATTTCTTCACAAAACACTACATCTCTGCTGATGACAATCTTTTTCTGTCCTTCTTCTGTACACCATAATCTGTATCCCTTTAGTTTTACAGAACCTGTTAAACTCATCAGACATGAATTCCAACCCATTATCTGTTCTAAGACACTTGAGCTTGCTCCCCTTTTCTGTCTCAACTTCAGCACACCAGTCTTTGAATTTTGCAAAACATTCTGAATTGGATTTTAAGACATATAACCACAATTTTCTACTGAAATCATCCATAATGCTTAGAAAGAATCTTCCTCCACCTAGAGTTTGAGTCCTAGATGGACCCCAAAGATCAGCATACACATAATCCAAAACATTTTTGGAGGAATGTTTTCCAACAAGGTAAGGTAATTTCTTTGTTTTCCCTAATATACACTCCTCACATGTTCTATGTGCTTTGAGACTTCCAGTGTGATTTATCAGTCCTTGTTTTGCTATTTGAGTTATGCTAGTTTCTCCCACATGCCCCAGTCTTGAATGCCACAGGTCATAATCAGTATGAGAGACATTAGCAGATTCACCATGTATCACTTTTCCATCAAGATAATACAAGCTGTTTCTCTTGATTCCCTTCATGACTATCTTGTTTTCTTTTAAGACATACAAGCATCCCTTTTCTGATTTGAAATTACATCCTCTGGATTCTAAAGTCCCCAGACTAATTAAATTTCTTCTCAAGTTAGGAATATACCTGACTTCCTTTAAGACTTTGATTGTGCCATCATGGATCTTCAGCTTTATGTCTCCTGTTCCTTTCACTGGACACACTTCATCATTCCCCAGCATGACATTTCCTGACTCTTGCTCCTTGAGATTCTCAAACCATTATAGGATTGGACACATGTGAAAGGAGCACCCTGAATCAAGAATCCATTGCATTTCTGGACTGGATTCCGTAATGTTTAGGACTTCTGGATCTTCAGTTAGAGCTTCAACAGCATCTGCATTGTTGGTTGAGAGAGTACTTGACTTTTGAGATTGTTTCTTCTTATACTCAAAACAATTCTTCTTGAGATGCCCAGGCTTTTTACAGAAGAAGCATTTCCTTGTTTCTTTTCCTTCAGTGGTCTTTGGCTTTGTATCAGGGAATTTCTTTTGCTGTTCTGAATTTGGAACCTTCTTAGCTTTCTGAAACCTTCCCTTCTTTACAAATAAACCTTCCCCTGCAGTTTCCTTTGTGTCTTGATTTAGTCTTTGCATCTCCTTGGATCTTAATGCTGATTGAACTGCAGCAAAGGAAACAGTAGTGGTTCTGCCATACATCATTGCATCCTTCAATTGATCATAGGATGGAGGCAATGAATTTAGAAGTAGGATCGACTTGTCTTCATCTTCCATAGTCACTTCTACAGATTCTAGATCATCAAGAGTTTTATTAAACTCTTCCAGTTGATCTTCTACAGACCTCTCTTCAGAGAATTTGAAAGAATACAGTTTCTGCTTTAAGAAGAGCCTGTTGGTCATGGATTTCTCCATGTATAATTCATCCAGTTTCTTGATTACTCCTGCAGCAGTGCTCTCCTTTGAAACAAGTCTCAAGACTTTATCAGAAAGACACAGAATGATCAAACTGTGTGCCTTCTCCTGAATTTCCATCTTCTTGTCTTGAATTTCAAGTTTCTTTGCCGGATCACTTATTTTAGGATCATCTTTTCCATCCTTCAGAGCTGCAGATAATCCCTGTTGAATGAGTAATGCCTTTAGCTTCAGTTTCCAGAGCCCATAGTCATTCTTCCCTGTGAACTTTTCAGTTTCTAGCTTGGAGAGAGACATCTTTCAGATCTTGATGAAATGTGGGTTGTCGTTTCCCACAGACGGCGCCAATTGTTACTCAACAATGCCTCAAGATCAATCAATCCAAATAATCCAAACACTTGAAACTAAACTTCAACAAACAATGAAGAATGAAAACTGAAACAGAAATGGAAAGAAACCAGCCAAGATTTTACGTGGTTCGGTTTTACAACCTACATCCACGGACAGAGAAGACTCCTCTATCAATTCACTATATCAACTTCAAGATTACACCACTTAGAGCTTCAAGAGCTCATGTAGAAGAAAGTAAACACTCTTTTCTATTCACTCTACAAACTCTCTCTCTAAGCTAAATCTGAAAAACAGAATGAATCAGAATTACATCATTTATGTGTAAAAGAATGAGTATATAAGATGATCTCAGCTGTAGAAGGTAAAACAGAATGAAGCAGTTGCAACGGATTGACAAAAACTGCTCCCAGAAGTTTGCAACGATTTCTTCAATAAACGACAACGGTTTCAGCTGATTGACAACGGTTTCTAACAGAAAAACCGTTTTCTTGACAGCAACTTCCCCCAGCTCGTTTTAACTGTTTTCTGTGCTTTCCAAACTGATTTTGAACCTTCCAAATTTGATGAACACTATTGTGAAGCCACACACCCTTATATCCTCACACGTATACTAAATAATTTTATTTTAAGAAATTTTTTTATTGAATAAACTCACTTTTTTCTTTATAAAAATATCTTAAATCACAAAATAGAATTGAATCAAAAATGTGTTAAACATTCGAAATTTGGGTAAAAACAGAAAAAGAAAGAAAGAAAAATATGACTGCTTACCTTGGAATTTTGATTGGAACTCACACAGAGTGTGTTTAAATCCGTAACTTCATTTTCCCCGTCTTTTGTTCATGTTTTGCTATAAAAAATTTAACAATAATTCTAGTAGTGACACATGACAATTCTTAAATTTAGTGCTCCTCATTCTATATTAACAAAAAATAAAGCTTTATGATTTTTCTTAGAAGAAAAAAAAGAAAAGAAAAGATAAGGATTCCATCTGTTAATTTTAGTCCAATATGGAACTAAGTTATCAAGTTAAGAAAGAAAGTAATATTAGGAGGTAGAAAAAGGCCACAATTATGAGCTACACTTAGGAAAATAACCTACATTTACCCAAATAAAAGGATTAAAAAACAAAAAGGGGTGACAATAATAATAATAACAACGACGACGACGACGACAACAACAGCAACAACAACAACAACAACAACAACAACAAAAAAAAAACATCAAGACATTTAGAGACTAGAGGAAAACCTCGATTAGAATGGTTTGTTGCAAACCGCTTAATCTTGTCCAGCGAAATATATTTTTGGTCCTTCCTAAGACGCTTGCAAAGAGCTACTTATTATACGTATCGTCTGGCACTAGTGATTGATTGCCCCAGCCTTCATCGGCCCTGAGCACCACAAGGGAAAACACATCTAGATTAGCTTTCAAGATGTTGACTAATTCTATCTAATGAAGTTTAGTAATTCCCGACTCGAATTTATTTTCATCGACCTAAATGATGGCAACCTTTTCAACTGGAATTAAATTTTCAAGTAGCTCATTGTTTCATTTACAATAAAATTCTTATCGTGGTTGGAAATCCGACGCACAAGAAGTCATCAAAGTTACCACTTTTAATTCCATAAGGGATTTGAGATAAACTGTAATTGGATGGTACGTTGACTAACTAGATTGTCATTGTATAGTTATTATCTTTTTTTAATGGCGCTTTTAGGTCGACTCCTAGAGTTTAAACTTTTTTAGCCACTATAATCCTCGGTCTAGCCTATGAAATGTCTTATGGAAAATATATCCATGCCATGTAGTAAACTGTCATGTCTGTTCCCTTTCCCACTCACTCGCCTTCGACGCTCTAACAACGGCGCGGTAGTCGCTACGCTCTTCCGGTGTAAGATCCGGCGGACATGCGATATAATCATCTTCGTCTTCATCGTCTTCGTCTTCGTAACCTTGGGAGAGTCCCTGTCGTAATTCTGATCTTATATCCGCTATTTTTTCGACTTTCTTCCTTTTGGCCATATTTTTGGCATTAATTAAGCGACGAATCTCTTTCTTCACATCTGGTAGAACTTTCCTATACGGTGCAACGTTCTTTTCTGGGTCCGTACCACTCAGATGATATTTGAACCTAGTTATACCCCCGGAATTCTGGACTCCACAAAACTAACAAACGGTAGTAGTTTTATTCCCTGGAACGACAGTAGCATACTTCCATGCGTAATCAAGTCTTGAAGACCTGCGGTCACCAACATCGCTTCCGCTCGCCATTCCTTTTCACCTACATGTTCATGTAATCCACAAATTAGTTCTGATATTTACCGAACTTCATTCTTCAATGGGAAGTATCGATAAAAGGATAATTATATTGGCTACCTAACATTGTTTTGAAGATATAGTTAAACATGTTGAAAAAAATAAGGTCGATAATTTTTCACGTTTATTTCTATATTGGGGAGGACTTTTATATATATTTTTTCTAATTTTTTCCTTTCAAATTGTGTGAACTTATTTTATTTATTATTATTATTTATGTCTTCGAAATATTTAGTTTTTTTATGCCTTATTAATTTGTACCGTAATTTTTTAGATACTAACTATCCTGGGTTATACTTGCAGTTTGGTGCCTGCTCCATCTTCATGATGATATGAGCAAAGATGTGAGATGTGAAGATTATAATTAAGGTACAAGGCATAGTACTTTATTCTCCATTTTATAAGTTTGAAGCATTTACAGAAACACAAAATAGTGAAGAAGTTTGAAGAACATTTATATATATCAAATTCATTTTTTTTTTATATCTCGATATTCATTTATAAATTTTTTTTCAATTCGACGAATTATAATTCTCAAAAGGCGATGCGACCTCTATTATCATATGTGCAGAATTATATCTCACTTTCCACATATAAATTCTACTTATCAAAAAATTAAAATATTTAATTGAACACGTTAATGATCCCATCAATATGTAAATTATGTTATTTTCCAATACTTTGACATAAATAATATAGTCATATTATTTATGCAGTAATAGCTCTCCGAAAAATATAGTCATATAGTCATAGCACGAGGCATTTCAACAAGATTTAACTCCAAAATAAATCATAACTAGACATCAAGACTGAAATTAATGTTGGTAACATAAATTAATTTACCGTTGTTCTTCACGACCTTCAGACTGGGTAGACAATTCTTATTCGACTGCAAAATCGCTATTGCGCCTACTTATAGTTCGATCTCTCTACTACCTGGTATTTGCTTAAATTTTTCACTAAACTACGATTCTTCAATATTTTTGTAGAACAAACTAAGGAACCCTGCACTTCATTTATACACAAATTGAAACCCTCAACTACTGAAGAAATTGTCACTCCAAATGTCACACCAATCACTCCACTTGTCATCTCCATTTCTTCTTTTAAGCCTTTACAGGTTGTGTCACATGGGCTCCTAATTTTCTGCTGCAAATTGTTGAACCAAGGCCATAGCTTAGGAAAAAGTTACTGCAAAAAAAATAAAAAATATAAAAAAATTACCTTCGCCGATATTTTGGCGATATTTCGGCGAAATATCGTCGACATATCGCCGAGAAAAGGACAAAAATGAACTGCAGCCACTCAGGCGTAAAAGGGGCCGATTTCTCGCTGAGATTTTCGCGAGATATCGCGAAATCTCGGTGATTTCAGTACAAAACGCCATGTAAGTTCAGTATCGTCTCGGTGCCTCTGATTTCGCGAGAAATCGGCGAGATTTCGCCGATTTCTCGCGATTTTTTCATCCTTGGATAAAACAACTTAACTTCATCTACTACGAGTTGATAATGGCTTAAATTTCTTGGACCTAGTAGATTAAGCAAGGTTCTTCTCTCTTATGAATCTATCTAGATTGGAAATTCTTCACACCATTAGATTGGAAAAAAACAATCGACTGGGGTGAGTCGGGCTGAGCTATAGATTTACCAACCCATTGGTCGTCGGCCCACCAGACCCGATTCGGACATACACCTTAATCCGACGGGCTAGATTGGACTGGCTGGATTACCAGCTCTATTCATCAATTACTTTTAATAAAAGGCACATTAATTTATATTTTTCCTTCAACATAATTTATATTTTGTTACTTTTATTTTCTTTTTATTTTAATATTACAACTATTTAACATAAATAGTTGAATAATCTTACTATATAATAAAATGAAATCCTCTATAAATAGTAATTTCAGTATTTTCTCGCCTAAATGCACTTAGGGCCCGCTTGATTACAAATCATCAATGACAGTGGTAATGGGTATGAATGAGAGGTCAATCATACTATGAATGAAGTGGAGGGAATTGTTAATAAAATGGGTAACGATTAACTTATTTATTATGTACCAAACAACATAAATGAAAATGAGTCTTCATTCATTCTCATTCCCTACCCCTAAACCCCCCAACCAAGCCGGCTCTTACTTAATATAAAAATAGCAATTTATGGTAAAATTATAATAATCACAAATTTTATGGTAAGATTATACTGCAATTACAATTTGAAAATTCGTCGAAAATTATGGTTAGCAGAATCTTACCATAAAATTTCGTATTTCAATTAGCAAAAAATTTTATATTCCAAATATTGATATATTCAACTAATATTAACCGAATATTTTGTATTCCAAATATTGATATCAACATAATAGCCAAAATTTGAGGTTATTTTTGAAAATTAAAATTTTCTATAAGTATAATTTTCTTTTATATTTAGATAAGACTATTTTGCTTTTACTTTTTGGTTTATGTAAAATAATTTTGGGCTATACAAATTATTTAGTTTTACATGGCATAATTTTGTTGAATTTATAATAACAAATGAAAATGAATTCAGTGTATTAATCAAAGTAATTTGTGAACCGAATTATCTTGAAATAAGATTTATATTTGTTTTAACTATGTACTTCATTTGAAAAAAAAAAAAAAGAATTGGTATATCAAATTTTTAATGTAATTTTTTATGTAGTTAAGTTTTGATATATATTGATATTTAAAATATTATACAAAATAAAAATGTGAAGTTATTCTAAGAAATTAATTTGAGTAATGCTCAATAAATTGCGAACTTTGAAAGAAGATCAGAACAATCTATATTCAAGGATAACAAAGATATTCACATCCTAAATAATTGAATATGGCTATCTCATCATGACTTATTCGTACTTATATATTTTTAATTATTTAAGCTCTTTTTTTTTTATTATAAATTTGTAAAATTTACATCTTTTATTATATTACAATATAATTATATAAATATATCATTTATATTTTACATTCATAATTCATGCATCGCAGGAGGGGGACTCCTAGTTAAACTAAAATGGTAACGTTTTTAATTAAAATGGTAAAGAATCTTATTAGCATTCGGTAAAAAAATAAAGTAACGGGAAAACAATTAAAGCATTTGAATTAAATTAGAAAAGAATCTTAATATAAAAAATGGGAGACAAAATGGAAATTCCCGTTACTCATTACAATTTATTATTGCAAGAGAAAGAGAATCTTTGGAGCCTTTCGGGCGGGGCCATAGATTGTGGCGATCGCTTTTCCCATTTCAATTCATTTTCTTCGATTTCAACAAACAGCAAATATTTCGTAAACTTCTATGTTATTTCGTTGTTTTTTAGTAGTAATTCTCTCTCTTTCCCGTCATTGCCTCTTAATTTCAGGGCTCTTCATTAATGGTAGCTTGAGAGATGAAACTACATTAATGAAATGCCAACAGAATCTGCAGATTTGCAGTTGGTGTTAGACCCATATATTAGGCGCACATTCACAACTAACACGTGAATGGAGTTATGCATATAACCTGTTTGTTAAAATAGTGTGGTGCTAGTAGAGCGAGAAACAGAAAAGAAAAGTGATGTCAGTTGAAGTGGGAGGGGTAGGGATGGTGGGTGGTGGGATTGATCCTAGCAACCTGCATTTAAAGAAAGAATTGACTCAAATCCGCAGAGCCGCCAGAGTGCTAAGGGACCCTGGAACGACGTCGTTGTCCCTCACCAAGCATCACTACGTTCACCACCAAAAGAATGGGCACAGTGAAGGTAATTCCACCCCTGATCACCTTTTGAAACTACCACTCAAAGTGGAAAGTAGTAATAGTCTTAGTAAGTGTGATGATGCTACTAGTGATAATAAAGGTGTTAATCCAAAGGAGAAGAGTGTATTTTTGTATAACTGGATGAATCAGAAATCTGAGAGTGGTAGGAGTAGGCAAAAGGATGATGTGTCGTCCTCTACTCGAGAGGAGAGTCTTGATACGAATAGCTCGATTAATATGCGTAAAGTTGGTGTAAATGATTCGAAGAGTGATGGTTGTTTGAGTAACAGGTACTACTCTTCGGGGATGCTCAAATGTCAGTACTCAAACTTTACACCATCTATTAGGTGCGATATAAAGAAGAAACTGAAGAGGAGTAACCATTCTAGTTCCAGTTCTAGATATCACAAGGAAAAATTGCGAATGAAGATGTTACTTAGTAGATACACCAAGAATATGGTGGATGGTTCGCCTAGTTTACGTTTAGGGAGGGATGATTTGCTGAATTCAGTAGAAGATTACTGTCATTCTGAGGATTTAACAAGAGATTCTGCAATGTCACCCTTGCTTGTTAGGCTTAAGTATAAGGGTTGGATTCATAGAAAAGAGGAGGACTCTGTTTCATATAGTGCACGAGCATTGTCAACTAGCTCCTACAATAGATATTCCATTAGGAATCCTAGTACTGTTGAGTCTTGGGATGCCACTACAGCATCTCTGGATGATGGTGACGATGAGGTGGATGATGATCGGTTAGATTTACCTGGGCGAAAGGGATGTGGGATTCCTTGTTATTGGTCTAGAAGGTCCACACCAAAGTCTAGAACCGGGAGTTCTTGCTCTCCATCTCTTTCCGATACTTTAAGGAGGTTTTGTGGAAGTCAATCCATGTCTCATAGACATCACTTCTTATCTTTGAGTTACAATAAGAGGGGACTTTGTTCCAAGACTGCAGCTCAAAGCTTCACGCCCCTTCTTGATGATGGAAGTGGGACCCATAGTGATGACGAGCTCTCCACAAATTTATCAGAGCTTGATTTGGAGGGGTTGAGCCGGTTGGATGGAAGGAGGTGGCCTTCAAGTTGTAGGAGTCGAAAAGGGTTAGAGTTAGCAGGTCTTAACGGGGAAGTACGCGAGGAAGGTTCTCCTGAAAGCACGAGAAGCCTAAGCAACAAATATAAACCTATGTTTTTTGACGAATTGATTGAGCAGAATATAGTTGTCCAATCTCTTACAGGTGCAGTTTCAAGAGGAAAGATTGCACGTGTTTTTCTATTCCAAGGTCCTCGTGGAACTGGAAAGACTTCAACTGCTAGAATCTTCACTGCTGCTTTGAATTGCCTTGCCACTGAAGAGACTAAGCCCTGTGGATCCTGCAGTGAATGTGCCGATTTCTTATCTGGCAAGAGCACGTGTCTTGAAGAAATTGATGGCTCCAATAAGATAGGAATTAACCTACTAAAAGATCTTTTCAAGAAAATATTGTTGTCTCAGTCTCTTCCACTACCACGTTACAAGGTTTTTGTCATTGATAAGTGTCATTTGCTGCCCTCGAAAACATGGCTCGCGTTTCTTCGACTTCTTGATAAACGATTGCCACACATCGTTTTCATACTCATAACAACTGATATTGATAATGTGCCACGCGCTATATCGAGCCGGTGTCAGAAGCACCTTTTCAACAAAATAAGCAATTCCCACATTGTTGCTAGATTGACGAAGATGTGCGTGGATGAGAATTTAGATGTTGAGTCAAATGCACTGGAGTTGATTGCTTTGAATGCAGATGGTTCACTAGGAGACGCAGAAACCATGCTGGACCAGTTGAGTTTGTTCGGGAAACGGATCTCTAAGTCCCTCGTTAATGAGCTTGTGAGTTTATTTAAATCTTGACTTGTATTCAGATGAAGATGTTTATATTTTTTTTCCTTACATTTTTTCAGTAAATTATCCGAATGGCTTATAAAAAAATCATCTGATTTGCATCATTTTGGATCAAGTTGAATTTTCTATTGAAATCATGCCAAATTTCCATATGCCTTCGTATCGTATGACTTCTTTCTTTCTACAGATGGGTGTTGTCTCTGAGGAGAAATTACTAGATCTTTTGGAGTTGGCCATGTCATCGAATACTACAGAAACAGTATTAAGAGCTAGAGAATTGATGGATGCTGGTGCTGATCCGATATCTCTGGTTTCTCAGTTGGTGACCCTTATTGTGGATATTATTTCTGGAACTTACCAGAGTCTTGATACTTACCACAATGATCTGTTATTTGGTGGGAGAACTCGTAAGTTTAACCTTGTTGCTTTTTATCTTCTTTTCCTTTTTTTTCTTTTACTTGTATTCTTTCCCATGCTGAGATTCTTCGTCTTCATCTGCTCAAACTATACCAAATCCAGGAAAGTTTGGCTGCTAATATAGTGTAGGACGTATAATACATTTGGTCACAATAAGGGGAAAATTGTGTTGTTAACAAAACAGGATAAACTTTATTATTTTGTAAACTGTTTTAACTTATAAGATCATTTGTTGAGACATCAAAATGATATCCTTGGGATTGACCTTTTCATTTCATACCCTTTAATCAAATTCAATAGATTTCTGGTGAATATAGATATGTTGTTATCAAATCAATTTGTCTGTAAGCTATTCTAAATAAGGAGCTTGCTGTGTATCACTCCAGGCCGCCTGATGCTTATGTAATGCTGGAGGAGTCCAGGGCCTCCTCGAGGGGGTGAATATCATAATTTGACCATTTTCTTGTGACAGAACTTTATCGTCTAAGCCTCCATGGTTTATAATGACAGATTCCAACTATTAATCACAAAGGGCTGTACTTAAGCAGCTCCAAACAATTGCCTTTATAACTGAGGTTAGGCTTTCAACAGATTATTGCTCTACTAAGTGTCATCGTGGGTGTAGGCTGAAGAAGACCCTTAAAGTGTAGCTTATGATATAATATTTACATATTTGGAAAAGTATCAACTGTGAATCATTTCAATGATTATCGTTTGCCCTTTTTCTTAAAGTTATACAATAATGAATCATTTTTGATAAATGTTACATGCCTTTTATTTTCTTCAACAGATCAAATTTAGTATTTCAGAAAATGGGATTTTAGGTGGTCATTGTATACTCATAATTCTTGCATATTAAATTCTCAGTGGCGGAAAGAGAATTAGACAGACTGAAGCATGCATTAGCACTTCTAAAAGAGGCGGAAAAGCATTTAAGAGTTTCAAGTGAACGTTCAACTTGGTTCACAGCAACGTTACTACAGTTAGGTTCTGTCTCATCTCCTGATCGATCTAAATCCATAACCAGTCGAAGACAGAGGACTGATGCACAGTTTGATGGTGAAGAACCGAGAGTCTCACATGATGACTCAAGTGGGACCCGTAGAAGTGGGACCCCTACATGCATGGACTCGAAGATGTTAACTGATATTTGGCTTCAATGCATTGAAAAGTGTCATTCCAAGACACTGAGGCAACTGCTTCATTGTTATGGGAAGCTCGTTGCTATATCTGCAATCAAAGGTAAAATTACGATCCATAATAATGTGCAATCAAAAAGTTCAATGTGAATTAGAAAACTTTCTTGGAGATAATGTGTCTTTTTATGCGTGAGCGTGACCAACTTCCTTGTGATTTTAAAGTGTTGCTTCATAAACACTTTTTGTCTCGCATAAGGGAACCTGTTTCTAGTCAATGTCTCATTTTATTAGTCAAAGTACAAACGTTTTTAAATTTTAATTTCATGAATAAGTAATATAGTTCATATAAGTCAAATTAATAAACAGACAATGTTGTGTAAGAGAGAATTCATGATTTTTAGTAGGCTGTACCTTTATTTAATTGAAATAAAATAAAAAGTTATACCTTTGTCAAACAAGATTTTTTTTGGAACAGAGGGAGTATTTATTGAATCCTGGATATATGGTTGTCAAACGAGAATTACCTTGATCATCATATCGCGATGGAGTGGTTATCGTATCGTTAGAGCAAAATCCTTACCGTAAGAACTTCTCTCCATACAGGTGGTTTTATTGCTCGCGTTGCGTTTGAGGATACTAATATCAAGACCAGAGCCGAGGGCTTTCTTAGTAGCATCACAAACTCATTTGAAGTTGTTTTACGATGCAATGTGGTGGTCGAATTAGTTCTGCTCCAAGATTCTTTGGGTCATTATCCAGCGGATGAAAACCAAGAAAACATATCAATGCGGTTGAATATAACAAGGAATAAGTCTGATTTTGATCTACATCAAGATTCAGTGAAGATTTCAAGAGGAAGCTTTAAAGTGTCTGAAAGTCATCAAAGTAATTGTACAGAGTCTGGCACCGCGAATGCCAGCATAAATAGCTCAGCAGATGATATCAAGTCAGATGTTCCTTTGCGGAGAATTGAATCCATCATCCATGAACAGAGACTGGAAAGTGCCTGGCTACAGGCAATGGACAAAAGTACCCCTCGCCATTTGAAACCTGAAAGGAATCAAGTCCTGCCACAAGATGGCACCGATCATCCAAATAAAACTGAACCGGTTAATTATCTCGAAGGTGAGTTGGATCATGAAATCATAGTTGTGAAAACGGATGAGGGGATGGCACATCAGAAGGATAAGATTGTCCAAAACAACGATCATTGTCCCATCTCTCCGAGCTTGCTGCATAGTGTCAGCTCTGTGAACAATCTCAGCAAAGATAATGTGTAAGTTTACCCAATAAATTCATATTTCTTCAACCACCTCAACTTTCATGGTTCTCTATATTGAGTGCATGATAAGTAATTATCTCAAACGCAACACTGAATGCAATTATTTTGATTCAAAAAGCATGTATTGATTGTTCTAGTACTTTTTCTATAAAAAAGTTTTGTAGGTTATATTACTGACGAACATTAACAAGTTTTTCTACTGTAATTGAACTTTACGTTGTAGCACCAAATGATTGAATCATAGATCTCTGTACTCTCATTAACTTTGTTTTTTCTTCTGTAGAGGATATGAATCTGGATCAGGAGCAAGTGGTTGCAGTGGAATGTTTTGTTGGAATAACCGCAGACCTCACAGAAGGGGAAAGGTAAGTTCGTCCATGTTCAACTTTGAATAGAAAAATGCATTACTTTCAATTTGTTTTTCGTTTGCTTTTACTGAACTGGGTCCACGTACTTCCATTTTTTCGTTCCAGGATAAACAAGACACTCCTACGCGTGTGCGGTATTCGTTATTTGGAGAGTGTGCAAAATCAAGGAGGACAAGTAAATGATGACAGAGAATGGGAAGTTTGAAGTTCCAGGCAACCCTTAATGTTTTGTTACACTTTTTCTTTTCTTTTTGTCTTGTCTTTTGTTCTGCTATTAAAGTGTATAGAACAATTAAGTGGTGTTGCGGTGTTACTTTGATTTTGTTGGCAGATGGGATTATGTTTTGACTTTAATCGAGATTTAGGTCATCAAATATTCAGTTCTTGAGGAATTATATATATCTCGAGTCGATTATGGAGATGTGTTTAACTTTGGTCAAATAAAGTAGATGTCAGAAGTCCATCCCATATTAATTAGTTATGTTTACCCATTGATGGGAGGATGAGTATACACACTAAATACGCATCCGTGCAATTTTACTTTTAGTCTAATACTAATAAAGAAAAATTGATAAAAATGCCTTTTAATTATTACATGATTTCAAAATTAACCAGTAACTTTATTACTACCTCTGTTCCGCTCTAATTTTTCTATTATTTTTTTTCGATTTGTCCCAACTTAACTTTGCAGCCCATAAATGGCAAATTTCTCTCACAATCTCCACCCTCAAAATCTCCATCCTCAATCTTCTTTAAAAAAATAAAAAATTCCACAAAATCTTATTTTTTTTAACTCCGTGCCCGATCAAAGTAGGAGAGTTAAGCCGAGACGGAAAGAGTACTTTTTAAAACTAACTAGTAACTTTCGTTTTATAGATAAAAATGCCATGTAACAGATTGTAGATTGTAACACAACCGGTCACTAGTGAGATGGAGCATTTTCTTTAATTACGTGGCAATTTTTAGTCTATGTTGCGTTGTCTAGATCCATATCGAATTATATTTTCTTTTAAAATAATTTATTTAGATGCTAAAAACTGAAAAAATTACAAAATAATTTTAAAAAAAATAATTTAAATTTATAGATAATTATAACCCAACTTGGAATCCCACGCCCCCATTTTTCGGCAACCCCAACCTGAAACCCCCTCACCCTCATTTTCCGCCAACAACCCCCCCCCCCCCTCCACCCCAGCAAAGGGGTCATAGATTAATTGCTTCGGATTTGGATCCAGAATCAGTTTAAAAATAACCGGTTAACAAAAACAGCAATTATATATGTATGTGTATATATATATGTGAATGAGTTTTCAATGGTTACCTATTTTTTGTAACCATAGATGGTTACTACGAAAACGTGTGTTATATTAAATGATATTAAATGACATTTTACCTACTATAGTGGGTTAAAGATAATTTTATATATATTTTTTAATTCATGTAATAAGATTCCTTTAGATTTTTAAGGTCATTTTGGTATTTTAAAAATAAGTAATTAATGTTAGTTTATTGGAAATTATAACTCCAATTAATAGCATACATTTAATATCTAGTTTTTCTTTAACTATATTGAGAAAAAGATGACTTTTTAAATTAATTCATCAAAAAAATAATAATAATAAATTAAAATTATAAATAATTTTAAGTAAACTAATAAGTTTCGCTTGTGATAAAAATAATTGTAGGTAAAATTATACTATAAACTTTCGCTTGTGATAAGTGATTGTAGATAAAATTATACTATAAAGTTTCGCTTGTGATAAAAGTGATAGTAGGTAAAATTACACTATAAAATTATTTAAAAATATAAGGAAAAATAAAATAAAATAAAAAATTTATTATTTTATATGTATTACTTAAAACTTTAGTAGTTTTACGCAGTGTTTGTGGGATCAGATTGGAAATCATAGATCCCTTAAAAGAAAAAAAAAAAAAAAAACAGAAACGGGTTTTAGCGGACTGGCGGGGTAACTGATTTTTTATGATTTTCAACGAGAATATCCAGGTTAATGGTATATCCATTTAATTAGCCCTACTGGACCAGATTAGGGGCCAATTCGAGGTTGGATCGACCGAATCAGTCGGTCCAGTTCCACAAACCGTTGTTTGACGATATCCGATTGACCTCCTTTACTAGAGTCAACAAGTACTCACTATTTGACCCGATTCAACTTCTCAGATTAACAAGTATCTACCATTTGACCCCTTCGACTTCTTGAACCAATAAGTACCTTCAATTTGACCGATTCGACATAAAGGCTCAACAAGGTACCACTATTTGACTCGACTCGACATCTCAGATCAACACGTATGAACTATTTGACCCGTTTGACTTATCGGCTCAACTAGTACCCACTATTTGACCAATTCGGGTTATCGGATAAACAAGTACATACTATTTATCCCGATTCGACTTATCGGCTCAACAAGTACCCAATATGACCTGATTTGTCTTATCGGCTCAATAAGTACCCCTTATTTGCCCCGATTCGACTTATCGGATCAACAAGGTACCACTGTTTGACCCGTTCGACTTCTCGAATCAACATGTACCATCTATTTTGACCTGTTCGGCTTCTTAAACCAACAAGTTTACACTACTTGACCGATTCGGCTTATCGGCTCAATAAGGTACCATTATTTGACTTGATTCGACTTATTAGATCAAGACATACCAACTATTTGACCTATTTAGCTTATCGGCTCAACAGGTACCCACTATTTGATCGATTCGGCTTATCAGATTAACAAGTACCCACTATTTGACCGATTCCAATTATCTGCTCAACAGATACCCACCATTTGTCCCATTTCGACTTATCGGATCAACAAGGTACCACTATTTGACCAATTCGACTTATAAGATCAAGACATACCAACTATTTGACCCGTTTGGCTTATCGACTCAATAAGTACCCACTATTTGACCCGTTCGGCTTATCGGATCAACAAGTACCCACTCTTTGATCAATTCCACTTATCGGCCAATGAATACCCACCATTTGTCCCGATTCGACTTATCGAATCAACAAGGTACCACTATCTGACCCATTCGACTTATTAGATCAAGGCGTACCAACTATTTGACCGATTCAGTTTATCGAATCAACAAGGTACTGCTATTTGACCCGATTCAACTTATTAGATCATGACATACCAACTATTTGATCCGTTTGGCTTATCGGCTCAACAGGTACCCACTATTTGACCGATTCGGCTTATTGGATAAACAAGTACACATTATTTGGTCCGATTCGACTTATCAACTCAATAGATACCTATTATTTGCCTCGATTCGACTTATCTGATCAACAAGGTACCACTATTTGACCAATTTGGGTTTTTGAATCAATAAGTGCCTACTATTTGATCGATTCGATTTATCAGATCAACAAGATACTGTTATTTGTCCCGATTTGACTTATTAGATCAAGACGTACCAACTATTTGACCTGTTTGACTTATTGACTCAACATGTACCCGCTATTTGATTGGTTCGGTTTTCGGATAAACTACTATACACTATTTGACCCGATTCAACTTATCGACTCAACAGATGCCCACTATTTGCCTCGATTTGACTTATCGGATCAACAAGGTACCACTATTTGATCCTTTTGGCTTCTTGAATCAATAAGTACCTACTATTTGACCTATTCGGTTTATTAGATCAACAAGATACCACTATTTGTTCCGATTCGACTTATTTGATCAAGACGTACCAACTATTTGACTCATTTAGCTTATCAACAATATGTACCCACTATTTGACCGATTTGGTTTATCGGATAAACAAGTACACGTTATTTGACCGGTTCCACTTATCGGATCAAGACGTATAAATTATTTGACCCTTTTGACTTATCGGATCAACAAGATGTCACTATTTGAGCCATTCAGCTTCTTGAATCAATAAGTACCTACTATTTGATCAATTCAGTTTATCATATCAACAAGATACCGCTATTTATCCCGATTCGACTTATTAGATCAAGACGTACCAATTATTTGACCCGTTTGGCTTTTCGGCTCAACATGTACCCACTATTTGATCGATTTGGCTTATCGAGTAAACAAGTACACAATATTTGACCGATTTCACTTATCAGATCAAGACGTACCAATTATTTGATTCGTTTGACTTATTAGATCAAGACATACCAACTCTTTCCTTTAAATTTCCTATTTGATTAGTAGTAATCAAACTTATAATTTCGAAGTTAAAAGAAAATCTATAAAAAATATGTACTTTAACAATAGATATAGAGTGTCATTACTATTTGACCCGATTCGACTTATCGAATTAATTCATCCCAACTATTTCCTTTAAATTTCCTATTTGATTTGTAGTAATCAAATTTATAATTTCGAAGTTAAAAAAATTCTATAAAAAACATGGACTCTAACAATAGATATACGATGTTATTACTATTTGACTGATTCGACTTATCGGATCAAAACGTACCAACTATTTGATCCGATTCGACTTATCGAATCAATTCGTTTAAACTATTTCCTTTAAATTTCCTATTTGATTAGTAGTAGTCAAATTTATAATTTCAAAGTTAAAAAAATTCTACAAAAAATAAAGACTCTAACAATTGATATAGAGTGGCATTACCATTTGACCCGATTTGATTTATTGAATCAAGACGTACTAACTATCTGACCCGATTCGACTTATCGGATTAACATGTACCAATTATTTTCTTTAAATTTCCTATTTGATTATTAATAATCAAATTTATAGTTTCAAAGTTAATAAAATTCTATAAAAAATAATTACCCTAACAATAGATATAGGGTGTCATTAATGAAAAGTTGAATTCTTTTTTGGGAATTAGATGTTCTTTTGTTTAACGTGTCATATAATTAACTATGGATAGTTTCTCAACACTAATTTAATACAACATTTAAAGTCACATATTTAAAAAATATAGTTGTTATATATCATATTAAAGTAATTTAGAAAGCATTACTCTTCTCCAAAATCCTTTTCCATACTAAAATTTGAATGTCCAATATCTTAAAATGATGGAGAACAATATAGAATGTCCAATTGAAAATGATTCTCATCATTTTCCAAATGAAGATAGCAATGTTGCTGGTGATCAAGGTTGGGAAGATCCAGACTTAATATGTAGTATGAAAAAACAAAAATATGGGTATAAGAAGGAGGCACAAGATGTAGAAAATGAAGATCTACTATGTAAGGAGTTTGCTACAATGGAGCAAGCGGAGAAGTTTTACGATCAATAAGGATAGTTAAACATTAAACATATAATTATTATTTATTATTTACTTTGGAACCCTCAAACAAATGATTAATGATCGGCTGAACAAATGAATAAATAGTTGTTTTTTCATGATTTTTTTATGTATCATGCCAAAAATACTTAATGCTCTATTTTTACAAGAAAAAATAATAAAAGAAAAAAAGCCGCTTATACACAATAAAAGATGGAAATGTCGCCTATATTAATAAAAAAGCAACACAAAATTGTGCATTAATTATTAAGGAAAAGAGCAATTCTGACGAGGTATAAAAGAAAATGAAAACGACCTATATTAATAAAAAGCAAAAAAAAATTGTGCATAAATTATTAAGGAACAAATAATTCTATAAAGGAGTGCATACCAAGCGAATACACAAACTATTAATTAATAGAAAAAAAAAAACAAAATTATAAGGTATATTAATAGAAAAAAAGGACATTGTGTATTAATTAATAGTTACCGCCTATTACACAAATAAAAAAAAAAACACGCAGCTGATTATTAAAGAAAAATATTAATTATTAGGTGTATTAATTACATAGCAATTATTAATGAAAATTTAAATAAAACAATTGTTTATTTTAAATTAGTGGATAAAGTGCAATAGCAATTCTGATATTTAATGGATCTCATCAATCAACGTGCATGTAGTACATTTAATAAGGTTCGAGAATAATCCCTATTAAAATGACAAAAAAAAAAAAAACATGGAATCTTTAATTTCAGCTTTCTTAAAATTTAAAAAATAATAAATAAAAAAATGACACATCATCATTATTACCTATATGTCATCAGGTTACCTATTTTCTCACCATTAAATGTGTTTTATTATTTTTAGGTGGATTAAATGTATGACTCAACTACTCAATCAATCCCATCCCTTGATTTTTTATCCAATAGCTAATATTAGGTCACCGTGATAAAGTGAAAGTAACCATTAAAACATTATCCATATATATGTATATATATGTAATCAATTAAGTAACGACGAAGGAGACGAGCAGCGGCGAATTTCCTTAAGAGAGCGGAACTAGGAGAACGAGCAGCGGCGAGCGCATAGCGGAGGTTCGCGGGGTCGTATGAGTTCCCTCCTCTCATGGTACCGAATATGGTAAAGGGTATTCAAGATTTAATAACTTTCTTGATTCGGATTCGATCATAGCCGTCTATCAATGACGTTTCTGTGATTTAATGGTGGTGGGGGTGGAAGTTAACGTGATAAATGGGTGGGGATGGATATCTGTGATTTAATGGTGGTGTGAATGCAAGCTAAACAGTGATAAATGGGTGGGGTGGTTCGGAAGGGGAAGGATTTTTAAATAATTTTTTTAGAAATTTTTATATATTTGAAATAATCAACTAATTCAAAGAAATGATTATGTTTTTTCATATAATTTGTACAGAGGTTTTTAATTATTTTTAAAAATTTTAATTTTTTTTTTTCTATATTTTATATAATACACTGATCTTAAGAAATAATTTTTTCATGTTAGTTTAACTTCAAAATTTATTTTGGTATTTCATATTTTATAATTTATTTAAGTATTTCATATTTTAAAGAAAATAAATATAACAAGAGAAAAGTAACGAAGCAGAAACTATTAATAGCAGGGAAAATTTTATTTTTAGTCTAGTAAGCCTTGTCCAGTAAAAGTCTTGTATGTTAGAAAATTTCAATTTTAGTCCTGTATGTTTCAAAAGTTGCCAATTTAAGGACACTAACCATCACCAACGACCAATTTAGCCGGAATTT
This sequence comes from Ajuga chamaepitys, assembly GCA_958295605.1. NCBI lineage: Eukaryota > Viridiplantae > Streptophyta > Magnoliopsida > Lamiales > Lamiaceae > Ajuga > Ajuga chamaepitys. The sequence goes on along the minus strand of OY282497.1, from coordinate 32,784,509 downwards.
GACTAATAAATTTTGGGCTTTTGAGCGCTAATGCTTATGTGTTAAGTATTTGTCCAGATAACATGTCAAATCATTAAACTCCACAAAAATCCCAAAATCACATATTTTAACAGTTTGCCAAAAAAGAAAAAGAAAAGATAAACCCTAATTTTCGTTTGAGGTGCATTTCATTTTACTTTTTATTTTATTTTTCTTTCTTTCGTCATCTTTCTCAAATTTATTAGTCACGTGCGTCGCACGTGATTAATTGTGGTCAATTTGGTAATTTATGATGGTCAGTGTCCTTAAATTGGACAACTTTGGAAACATACAGGACTAAAATTGAAATTTTCTAACATACAGAATTTTTACTGGACAAGGCCTAATATACAGGATTAAAAATGAATTTTTCCTATTAATACCACATCATATTAAAATGACCACATCATCTTTCTATTCCAATATAACAGTTTAAAAAAAAAAAAATAATGCCACATAAGAAAATGAGATGCCACCTCACCAGTGACCGGTTGTGTTACAGCCTACTACCGATAAAATGAAAGTTACAGGTTAGTTTTAAAAAGTAGTATAATTATTGGTTAGTTTTGTAATTATGCAATAGTTATAAGAAATTTTTATTAATTTTCCCTACTATTAAATAATGAAATTATATTATTGTTAAAGGATTATAAAATGTACAAGTAACTTAGTATTGGAAAAAAAACTTAAAACTTACATAAAATGAAATTTGAGCCAAAAAGTCCTAAAACAATCACGATATATCACTTTAAAGGTACACAGTCCTTGAACTTTTTTAACATGAATAATGATCGGGTGATTCTGCTGTGCAACGGTTGCATAGACGCAACCCTTGGGTATATATGTCTTTTCTCATTTGTTGGTGGGTTTTTTCTTTTTTTTTTAAATATTATAATATAATATTTTATTTATATCCACAGTAAATTATTAAACTTACTAATATTACCCTTTGAATTTATTGGGAAGGCTGATTGTTAGGTGGGTTCTATTAAACGTCTGTAAACCCACCGGAGAATTTGAAGACCCACCTGCGCTCCTCCTCGTCATAATCAAACCTCGGACCTCTGAAGAAGGGCAATTCCAGACGGCGTGGGTTTCGTGGTTGGACTGCGGGTGGGGTGGCGTTGTTGGAGGAATCCCGGCTAGCGTTTGACATAAATGCAAATTTTCGCTGAGGATGAGAACTTAGGTTTCCACGGCAGTGGAGATTGGGAGTTTCTGGATACGGTTCACCCAGACTGATATTAGACAAGAAAGAGAAAGGGTGATAAAAAGGTGAATTTGAATTACGTGCCTTGGAACTTGTGTATTTTTTGGAACAGGAAACTTCAAAATCTCAATTTTGACCTTTTAATTTAGGGTTAAATATTTAAATCAACCTGTACTTTGCGAGTTTTTACACTTCAGTACCTAAACTTTGTTTTTTGACTGATTGCAACTTGAAGTCCAAGAATTGTACAAGTTGCAACCTCTGTCGAGTTTTTTCGGTCAAATATCAAACCCGTGACAATCACATGCCAAATTGGGGGAGTTTTTTGCTATTTTCGTGATTTGTTGAGAAAGGTTCATAATTTAACGGAAGTTGCAACTTGACAATAGTAAAATGATTGTCACGTGTTTGACATATAAATCTGCCTCAACAAATAAAAAAATAGCAAAAACCCTCCCAATATGGCATGTGATTGTCACGTGTTTGATATTTGGCCAGAAAACCTCGACGGAGGTTGCAACTTATACAATTCGTGGACTTCAGGTTGCAATCGGTAAAAAAATAAAGTTTAGGTACTGAAGTGTAAAAACTCGCAAAGTACTGGTTGATTTAAATATTTAACCCTTTAATTTATTCTGAAATAACTAAATGAATGGACGGTCTAGATATCTTTTTGCAAGATGTAATGGCTAAAATTAGACGGTTGCATCAGTGCAACCGTTGCACCGAAGTAGGACTCATAATGATCATATCTAGAATACAATTGTGTGAAGGGTACCTACAGGATATCAAATAAAAATATTTTGTGCAACGCCAAAGCCAATAATAAAGTTGGAAGTAGGTAGCGGCCACTTCTACTCCATAGTCACACGTTGTCTTAGAAACAACGCTCACACAATCAAATCTCTAAACCAATGGACACTTATATACATACAATCTAATGGAAGAGCTTCTTCATTAGATTATCATGATAGACCATCTTCATCCTTAGGTATGACCTGCGAAATAGAGTTATGTCAATAGTAATTACAATTATGGAGAAGGCAAAGACATAGTTCAACTCAGTGTAAGTGACATAGAAAAGTAAAATACCTAGTTGTTCCTCTTGAGATTGTGCTTCTGTTTTCAATCTTTTCATCCCTCTTTTCTCTCTTCCTAAAAAACAAAAAATTAATTTTAGTGATCAACCATGAGAGTTGATAAAGCGTAAAACCGAATATCAAACGAATCACAATCACAGCATGCAAGAATTAAAATGACACCAGGGTTTACGTGGTTCAATTTGGAGATCTACGTCCACGGGAGAAGGCAATAACCTTCCGGGGTGCTTTCACTATCTCTCCTTCAATGTTGGAGTCCAATATTACAAGCCGTAATTTCAGAATACAAAGTCGGAACCCTAAATCCATCTATAATTCTCCTATTTATACTATACAATCGAAACACTAACTAAATCCCTATAATTCCGCCAGCCAAATCTGCATGGCCGTTGGGAAAAGATCATGGGGATCTCTACTTCCAAAGGTGCTGCGACTGGGCTTAGGCCTAGCTGTATTGGGCTTGTGCCCTTGGGCCCAACTGACCCGCCGGGCGGGCTAGGCCAATCCGGGGAGATTGGGCCATACTTATCAGATGCCCCCCCACCAGCTGGAGCGAGGTAGAAGCTTCGGTTAAAAAGAAGAATTTGCGGGCGAGGGGTATGCGCTGTAGCTGAAGGGTAGTCGGAGCAGGATCGGAGGCCTTTGATGAATGAGGCAATGCCGTGCCGAACTAAACTACGCCCGGGGTACAATAATCAACAAGATTTGAAAACTGAAGTACCCCCGGGGTGAATGAGTCAACTGAAATTGAAATGCAGTACCCCCGGGGTGATTGAGTTAACCGGAGTCGAAATGCAGTACCCCCGGGGTGAATGAGTCAACCGGAGTCGAAATGCAGTACCCCCGAGGTGAATGAGTCAACCGGAGTCAAAATGCAGTACTCCCGGGGTGAATGAGTCAACCGGAGTCGAAATGCAATACCCTCGGGGTGAATGAGTCAACCGGAGTCGAAATGCAGTACTCCCGGGGTGAATGAGTCAACCGGAGTCGAAATGCAGTAGCAGCCGAGTTGACAGAGCCATCATGAGTTGAAGGGATGTGAAGTGACGCTTTTGCAAATCCCAAGAAGTGTGTTCCCCACGCGCCTAGGTAATTTTGATGCGCGTGACAGTCACGCGCACATCCTAACGCTGAATTTAAAAAGTCCAGATTTGGGCCGTTGATTCTTAAGTATATATATAAGGCTTGAACAGTAAGCTTTTTATCATTCTCATTTACGATTCGCGATAGACAAAGAGCGGGAGAAAAAGAGAGAATCATCTGTGCCAAGTCGTGAGCAATCTCAAATTGAAAACAAGTAAGTATGTCTTCCTCTTCGTCTTCGTCCTCAATTAGAGAAGTAGGGACGACTAAAGCCCCTTTAAACGTAGAACCCTTGTGCTTTATTATCCTTGAAAGAAGTGAAATTAGGATGGTATATAGGGCAGACAGTATGGAATCCGGCACCCGGGCAGTAGGGTTTAGTGATTGTGGCGAGGAGGACTTCGAGGTTGTCAGGCGCTGTGGATGTCGCGGGTTCAAATAGAAGCCCTGATACCATCATTTTATTTTCCCTTTAACTTAGAATATATTGTGCCGGAGACTAGGGACCGAGCTTGCTGTCCACCCAGGGGGTTCATAGGTGTGTATATAGACCACCTGAAGATAGGACTGAGGTTCCCTCTATGGGACTTCGTAGTGCGTCTGTTAAGGTTTTACGGCATTGCCCTTTGCCAATTAGCGCCCAACGCAGTGAGGCAAGTTGTTGGGTTTTTGGTAGTATGCAAAAGGGCTGGGGTAGAACCGGATGTAGATATCTTTAGGTTCTTCCAACTTAAAGTCTTCGGGAAATCGAAGGGGTGGTATTCTTTTAGCCCGAGGGCCCGAGGTGGGTTTAAGGTGAAAAACCCGAGTAAGGTAGAGGGTTGGAAGGAGAAATTCATATTTGTGAAGGTGGATGTGGCCCTCCCGAGGTGGAGGAGAGAGGAGGTAGTTGACAATGCCTCGGTGGTGGAGCCGGAGTCAGTTGATGATTTCCGCACCGTGGGTACGTTCAAGACACTCTGCACCGAAGAGGAGCAGGAGGAGGCAGGGTTAAGCCCCTACTACTCAGGAGGAGCAGAGGAGAATCCCACCCGGGGGCAGGGTTCGGCAGCCGGGGCAGCCGAGGAGGGTAGGGAATTTTAATGTTTTTGAACTGTGTGGAGATTGTATGATATTAACCATGGCTTCTCTTGCAGTGGGACGCTTCAAAAAAGACACCTCTGGAAGCCCGGCGGTGCCTCCGGCTTCGAAGAAAAAGGGGGCCGCTGCTGAAGTGGCCCCTAGAGTGAGGATGTCGCTGAGCCCGAGGCCGTCACAAAGGACGGAAGATGAAGTTGTGGTCACCGGGCTGACCCCAAGGTCACGGAAGAGGTCGGAGCCTTCCTCGACTCCGCCTGCGGAGGCTAAAAGACTTCGCACAGACAGAACCCCCGAGGTACAGTAGGGATAGTTATTTTCTCAGGAAAGCGTACCATGCTGAGACTCTTCTTGTTTTTTGTTTTTTTTTTTTCTTTTTGGGTCTTGTGTTGGCAGGGGCAAACAAGTGTTCTAGGCCTGGAGGGGCCCGAGGCCGAGGAGCTATTACGCCTAGCTCAGGGGATAATGGACCTCGGCCGAAGGAGTGAGAGGGAGGCTAAGAAGGAGTTACCCGAGGCATTGAGGGAGTTGCGGTCTCGAAACAACAGGTTAACTCACGACCTGTCCGAGGCTCGCAAGAGAGCTTCCGAGGTGGAGAAGGAGGTGGTGCGGCTGCGCGAAGTTGAGGCGGACGCCGGGGTGCTTCGCGGCGAGGTGGCGGAGCTACGCGCGGAGCTAAGGGCGAAGGAGGCGGCGGTAGTTGAGGGCCAGAGGGCCGTGCTGAAGACCTTTGCAAAAAAGCTGTTGCAGACGAGCACGTTCCTCGATTACCAAATGGGGTTCGTGGCTGTCGGCGACACGGCAACGCGCTCCGTGCTGCTGGAGAAGGTCAAGGATGTCTATCCGAATGTGGATGTCTATCGTCCCGAGTTCGGATATGACTATAACTCCGTGGGCACCGTGGAGGAGGCGTACTACAATGCACTGGCTCAGGTCCCGGAGTGGCCCCTGGTAAAGGCACTGGCGGAGAAGAACACAATACTGAGCGCCGAGGAGATCGCTGCCTGCAATGCGGACCAGGATGAAGAGTTCCTGGCCTTTCGGCGGGGAGAGTTCACTTCGGAGCCACGAACAAAGGCTCCACCCCCGCGTATGGAAATTACTGCAGAGACAACGGAGGGTGATGCGGGGGTGAACCAGGTAGTGCCAGAAGAGGAGCACGAGGAGGAGGAGGAGGAGGAGGTGCCAGAGGCGGCCGAGGGGGCCGATCAGGGGGAGGTCAGTTCCCCGCAATTTTGATAAATTGTAAATATCGTAGTTGGTAGGAAAAATCTGTATTTTTGCCATAATGTACTGTAAGATGAATGTGTGTATGACAATCTGTTAAATAATGAAGTTTGTTGGATAAATATTGTTTTGAGTTGCTGCGCTTTTGCTTCGGTTTTGACTGCGACATATTAGTACTAAATCTGTGCTGCGAACAGGAGAATACCGAGGAGCTACACAACGTGATAAAGAAGCTTATGCGTTCTTAGGAATGGTTCCGTGGTGAGAAGGACAACTTGCAGAAGCATGTTGTGCCCCAGTTGGAGAAAAAACTAGCCTCGGCGGAGAAGAGGGCAACGGAGGCTGAAGTGGGTAGAGCTAAGGCCGCGGAAAAGGCAATAGACCATCAGCTGAAGTATTTGTCTAAATGTGCCGAGCTGGAGCGACTCTTTGTGCATCAAAGAGAGTATGAGCGAATCTTGTCAGAGTTCGGGCTTCTGACATTTGAAGAGGTCGAGGAGCGAACTACCGAGATTCAGAAAGAGATCGCAGTACTCATAGAGGGCGGGCATGCTGAGTCCGCCGAGCTAGCGAGGAAGCGAGAAGTGCTGGAGATACTCCTCAGCATGTACGAGGACCTAAAAGGCCGCAAAAGGTGGCGCCGTACTGTGGAGGAAAATATCGCCAGCTCCAGCCGGGGGATTTCCTTAAAGGCTCCGCGGAGAAGTAAAAACGGGTCGGTCAAAAAACCGACCGGTATCATAATCCGAGAACCGACCCCGGTGGTGGTTGCCGAAGAGGTGGTGCAAAAACTGACCGAGGAGATTAAGGTGATGGCCCCCGCAGAGTGAGATCCTGTGGAATGGGCTAACCCTTCAAGGCCACCGCGACAACCAAGCTCTCATGTGCAAAAAGGCCGTCAACCAAGTCCTCGCGCTCGAGGAGGCCAGAGTAGGGGGAGGGCCGGAGCCGAGTCCCGGGTTGCTTCCAGATCCCGGAGGACGCAAAGGAGGAGTTCTCGGGACAGGTCTCAACGCCGGAGCGCGGAGTATTGGGTAGGGGGCCACAGATAAATAGAGATGTTTTTTGTAACATATCATGTGTATTTGTAAAGTACACTTTGTAAATAAAACTTTCGATAATATTTGACATATATAACAAGTATGTTTTGTAAATAAAATAGAGTAGTTAAGTACTTTGGCATGATGCAATTTTCTTTGAATTATTTTGATATTTCATGATAAAATTAATGTGGTAGTTAGTACTCGGGAGTACAAGGCGTAAATAAGCCCTTGTTCGAAAACGAGGCATAGAGTCTCCCCGGACGGATCGGGCGGGAGTTAATGTTTAATAACAAAGTTATTGACCTCTCCGGATAAATCAGACGAGAGGGAATACATGTCCGGGGACCAAGTGTGTGATCTCTCCGGACGGATCAGGCGAGAGACCGATGTGCCCGAAGACAAACAATAAATAGTCTAGGCCGGGCCGTCCCCGCGACATAGAAGAAAAGCAGTATATGTATTAAAAGTTAAAACCTTTATTCATAGCGATTGTCGGAACAATTGAAGACTACAAGTGTAAACTTGAAAAATAAAGTACCATGATATGAGAATGAAAGTATGTACAAAAAACGTAAAGGAAGAAAGAGTACTTGACAACGGAAATTATAGATAGAAGCGTCGCAGATTGCTAATGTGCCATGTTCGAGGCATCGGCGTTCCATCCAGATGCTCTAACTGATAGATCCCGGAGGCATAGGCGGCAGTGACGCGATAAGGCCCTTCCCAAGTGGCATGCAGTTTGCCCTCGGGGGCAGCCTTGCTGGCAGAATTTAACCGGAGTACAAGGTCTCCGACCTGGAACTGCGTACCCCGAACCCGGAGGTTGTAATACTGAGCCGCTTGTTGTTTGCTTTTAGCTTGTCGGATGAAGGATTGGTCGCGGCGATGCTCGAGCTCATCTAAGTTGGTACGGAGTGCTTCCTCGTTAGCCTCGGGGTTGAGGTGTATGAGTCTAGGGCTGGGCACTCCCACCTCAGCAGGAATGACAGCCTCGAAGCCATAGGTGAGGCTATATGGAGTCTCCCCGGTGGAAGAATGTGGCATTGTGCAATAGGCCCAGAGAACTTGCGGAAGGTTCTCGGCCCAGAGACCTTTGGCTTGATCTAATCGCTTCTTCAGGCCGTTGACGAGAGTACGGTTTGTGACTTCGACCTGGCCATTAGCTTGGGAATGAGCTACCGAGGTGAAAACTTGTTTGATGTGCAACTCCTCGCACTAGGATCGAAAAGGATCATTTGCGAACTGTTTGCCATTGTCAGAGATAATGGCACTTGGAATACCGAAGCGGCATATGATGTTACGCCAAACAAATTTCAAGATGTTTTGGCCAGTTATGGCGGTAAGAGGCTCGGCTTCGACCCATTTAGTGAAATAGTCCACAGCAACCACAAGAAATTTTAATCCCCCTGGAGCAACTGGGAATGGTCCCACGATGTCAATTCCCCACTGGATGAATGGCCAGGCACTTTGTATGCCAATAAGTTCGGTCTGCGGCAGGTGTTTCACTCGGGAGTGCTGTTGACATTTGTCGCACCTTGATACCAAAGTGTGGGCATCATTGAACAGAGTGGGCCAGTAGTATCCCCACCGGAGGACTTTCTTGGCCAATGTTCGTGACCCAATGTGACTTACGCACGCCCCTTCGTGGAATTCCCGAAGAAGATAGTCGGCCTGGACCGGGCCAAGACATCGAAGACTCGGCTGCAAGTATGACTGACGGTACAAGATTCCGTCGTGAAGTGTGTACTTCGGTGCTTTGAGAATTATCCGCCGAGCGAGTAATTTATCGTCGGGTAATGTACCATTCCGGAGATACTGGACGATAGGAGTCATCCAATTGGGATCGGCATCAGTCAACACAGATATCACCAATTCACTAATTGAAGGGTGGGTGGCTTCTTCGACGATTATGTCCGGAGACATATTTGACGGGACCGCGGAGGCCATTTTGCTAAGAACGTCAGCTTTAACGTTTTCTTCGCGGGGTATCTGTTGGACATCAGTCTAAGTAAAAGTTGACAAAAGCTTAAGTGTTAAAGCCAGATACCTTTTCAATGTATCATCCTTTGTCGCGTAGGTGCCTTTGATCTGGCTGGAGACCACCCTGGAGTCAGTGAAAAGCTGGATATGCGAAGCTCCAAAGGTTTGAGAGAGCCGGAGCCCAGCAAGGACTGCTTCGTATTCAGCTTCGTTATTGGTCACTTTAAACTTAAAACGAAGGACATATTTAACTTCAACATTATCGGGACCGATGAGGAGGACCCCGGCGCCACTGCCTCGGGTCGCAGAGGCGCCATCCACGTATACCCGCCACTTGTTGGCTTCAGCTTTGGGATCGGGGTGGTGATTAGTAGTGGCACATGTGATTGCCCGGGGTCAATGAATGGAACTTCGACCAAAAAATCCACAAGGGCTTGACCTTTGATGGTTCGGCAAGGTAGAAATTGTATATCATGTTCTCCGAGCTCGATTGCCCACTTAGCCAAACGTCCCGACACGTCGGGCTTGGTGAGAATCTAACGAATAGGTTGATTAGTGAGAACCCTAATATCACGTCCTTGAAAATAGGGACGCAGGCGGCGGGCCGCCATGACTAAGGCTAGTACTGTCTTTTCCGCTACAGAGTATCAGGTCTCTGCCCCTTGTAATGCTCGGCTGACGAAGTACACGGGTTGTTGACTTCCATGATCCTCGCGAACGAGTGCCGCGTTAATGGCTTCTTCAGCGGATGTCAAATACACATAAAGAGGCTCTCCAGGGAGAGGCGCGTACATAGTAGGCAACTGGTTGATATGTTGTTTTAAAGCTTCAAAGGCTTCGTTGCACTGCGGAGTCCATTCAAATGTTTTCGCTTAGCGCAAAATTTTGAAGAAACGAAGCTGACGCTCCGCTGCCTTAGACAAGAAAAGGTTTAAAGGCCGCCGGTTAGACGCTGGACGTCTTTCACAGTTTTTGGCGGTTGAAGATCCAACACATCCCTAATGTTGGCTGGGTTGGCCTGGAGACCGTGCTGTGAGACCACATACCCCAGAAATTTTCCTGACCCAACGCCAAAGGGACACTTGGCCGGATTGAGACGAAGATTATAGCGCCACAACGTGTTCAATGTCTCGGCAATGTCCTGCACACATGATGTAGGGGAGGAATTTTTAATAACGAGGTCATCGACATACACCTCAACATTGCGGCCGATCTGGTCTCAGAAGATGTGATCCATGAGACGTCGATAAGTGGCTCCGGCATTCTTAAGACCAAAGGGCATTTTCTTGAAGGCGAAGCACCCAAAATCAATAATGAAGGCCGTTTTAAGGGCATCTCGGCGATCCATGTGAATTTGGTGATATCCCTTGAATAAATCCAGGAAGCAAAGCGCCTTATACCCGGTAATGGCCTCGGCTTTTTGGTCAATGGGCGGTAGAGGATAGCAGTCCTTTGGGCAGTGTTTGTTGAGATCGGAGAAATCAACGCACATCCTCCATGCCCCACTAGACTTCGTCACCATCACTGGATTAGAAAGCCAAGACGGATAGTGAACTTCGAATAGGATGTCTGCATCCAAAAGTTGTTGAACTTCAGTTCGAATGGCTGCGTTCCTCTCTGGGGCAAATTGTCGTCGCTTTTGTTGTATGGGCTTCACATTGGGGTCAATGTTCAGCTTATGATTGATAAGGTCGGGAGAGACTCCCGGCATATCCAGGGGAGACCAAGCAAAGACTTCAGAATATTCTCGTAGTGTTTGGATGATGGCATTGTGCAACAACGGTATGTCCACGGTGTTGGATTTGTATGCTGAAAGCAAAACTTTTTATATACAATGTTTCCAGTTATTCACTGTTTATCTCCTATCTGATTATATTTGCATTTTCACTATATATGTGTCCCCATATCTCTTGCAAATAAGTAGATCCTATGGTGTGTTGAAGATCACAGAAGATCATATGATTGGTTAAACTTAAAGAGATATAAAATGTAAATCACAGCTTAGACAACTTGAGGACGAGTTGTTGGTTTAGACTGCAGTATTAAGTAGAAATAGTTTATCTTGACTATTTACTTATACTGGTACATATTTACGTATTGATAGGATCACAGTGAGATATGTTCTTCTGCCTGACCTTAGTGAAGAACTAGAGATCTCGGTGACTTATAATAATCTAAAGCCTAAATAAGATTACAGTTATGAATGCTTGTTTGTGAGTCACTTTGACTTACTATGGGCAAGAGCCATAGTTAAGATATAACTTTTATACTATGTATTTTGGGTGACAGCAACTTGCATATAATAATTGGTAATTTGTATTTAAGTAACCGTATCCGTTTAGGATGATGTTATCCCCTTAAGGAGCTCAAAAGGTTTATTGTACTAAACCCTGCAGGTTGATTAAGTTCAGGTACAATAATAAGGTTGAGTGGTACTACTTAAGGAATAAATAAGAAATTAATTGATTTAAGATGTCAGAGGCTTTAATTAATTAATGGATATTCGATATCTTAAATACGGGGATTAATTAAGTCTAATTCAAGCCTCGACTCAACTCGGGAATAAAGGGGTAAGTCAGCATTAATTCTCTAGTGGAATGAATTAATATTTATGAATTAATTATGTTCTGGGCTGAACAAGGAAGAATTAATTCATAGTTAGGCCCATCTTTATTTCTTGTATTTGATCCCTGAACTGGCCCATATAGACTCCTAGTCCAAGTAGGAATAGAGAATTAAATTCCTAATAAGGAATTAAATTCCTAATCCTAGAAGGAATTAAACTACCAGGCTTGGCCCACACTCAACCATGTATTATAAATACATGGCCTCTCATTTTGTGAAAAAAAAAAAAGAATTAACATTCAAAAAGATCACTGAATAGAGAGAAAGAGAGAGTAGGCGGCGGCGGTTTAAGGTGTTCTTTCACACTTGGAATTCTTCAAGGTTCGTCGTCCATCCGGCGTTGAGGATTGAGTAGGGGATACAGTCCAGAAGGTTAAGACGGGAGTCAGAAATCATTCAATCAGAAATCGACCTCTTGTGTAAACAACTATCAGGTCGAATCCTTAACTCTTGTGTGTTATAGGCGCATGTTAGGGTTTATATAAATTTATAGATCCATCTCTAGGGTTAATTAATAAAGATACAAATTATGACAACCAAGAAGGGTCCTAGGGAAAGGGATTAATTATATTACTTTCTACAAGAGTATTACAATAGATTTAAATCCTTCACACGACGCCTACTGTAACAGTTTGTTCCGGTTTAGCAGGATCGAGCGGCACCTTGGTAGTATCATCTCCGAGTGATTTAGATGAACCCGGGGTAAGAGCCGAGGTGGCTATTTGAAACTGAGGCTTAGGAGGAGCCTTGGATGTTTTCTTAAGCGAGACATACATGCACTCCTTGGAAATTCTTTGATTGCCACGGATGGCGACCTCTCCGTGGGGTGTAGGAAATTTCAATGCGAGATGATATGTGGAACAGATGGCCTTCGCCGGGGTGAGCCAATCTCGGCCCAGAATCATATTATATGGAGATGGAGAGCTGACCACATAGAAATCGACGAAGCTGGTTTTTATCGCCGGATAAGTACCAAGCGAAGCTGGGAGGTTGATTATTCCCTCAGGTTGGACCTCACCCTGAGTGAAGGTCTGTAGTGGCCCGGGGCGGGTCGGAGCTGTTCGCGGGGTATGCCCATTTTTTGGAAACAATCAATGAATATGACACTGACAGCGATTGTCGACAAAGACTCGCTTAATGGTGACGTTTGCTAATAGCATCACTGTGTGGGGTGAGCTCAGGAACGGGGTCCTCTTCGGTGAAGCTCACGGTCTCAGATCTGTGGAAGCGCTTGTGGTGTGGGTCCTCAGGAGGAGGCCTACGCGCTTCGGCTTTTAGCGCACTTCGGGAAGTCCCTGTTGGAATGGCCCCATAGATCACGTTTATAACGTGATTTGGTGGATTGTCTTCGGGTCCTCCATAAGGCGGTGGAGGTGGTAGCAATTGAGGCTGTTGGCGATTACCCTGGTCTTGTCGTGCGTAGTTGTTATACCCCGACCTGTTATTCTGCCACTGAGGTATGTTTTGTCTTAGACCTCGGTCGTTGTAACCTCCTCGGCCTTGTTGTGAACCTCCATTTTGGGTCGATCGAGATCTGTCCTCGGTCCGAACTATGTATTGCCGTAGGAAACCCCTCTTCAAACAGTCCTCAATTTCTTTACCAAGCTCGCGACATTCTTCGGTGTCGTGTCCATGATCATGATGATACGCACACCACTGATCACGGTTACGCTTTTCAGCCGGAGCAGTCATCCGTGGGCACGGTCGCAAGTCATTCTTGTGAACATAAAGTATTTCTGTCCTTGATTTCGTAAGAGGAGTGAGTTGAGGGACATCACTGCGAGGTTCCAACCTGCCTCTGCCTAGACGGCTAAAAGTACTGGGCCGAGTACTAGTCCCGGCTTGCATTTTGTCTGGCTGCCTTTTGGTAGCATGTTTCTCGCGCTTGCGGCGGGTTTGCTCCTCAGCTTTGGCGAACCTGCTTACGGTGCCGAAAAGGGCCGGGGTCGTGGTCGGGGGGGTCGCACTAGCTCGGTGTAGAGTGGCCCTGGTCGGAGGCTGTTCATGAAGGCAGTGATAATAACATCATCAGATCGGCTACCTACTTTTAGGCTTTCGGCGGTAAAGCGATCAAGAAACTGAGTAACGGTCTCCCCATCTCGCTGTTCCAGGTTCATGAGATCAGCCAAAGTGGCCATGGGCTTTGCTCGTGTGTGGAAACGTGCCCAAAACTGTTCGGCGAGATCCCGGAAAGAGGTAACACTGCCTCGAGGCAAGGAATCAAACCAAAGTCTGGCCTCATCTTGAAGGTACTCAGGAAACACTTTGCACAGGTGGTGTGGTGTGCAACTGCGATTGAACATAGCATACTTAAAGGCACTTAGGAAGTTACCTGGGTCTCCGGTGCCATTATAGACGGACACTCGGGGAAGTTTAAATCCTTCGGGGAGTGGAGTAGAAAGAATCTCCTCGGAAAACGGGGTGATTATCTCCCCATCAGCATCAAAGCCCAATACCTTGTCAAGCTCGGCGGCAAACTGAGCTTGCTCTTGTTCCAGAGGATCAAGTACACGGGACTTTTCCAAGCGAGCCCGCTTTGCCGCGTCTACGGGTCTGTGGCGGTCTACATCCTCGTGATCAGCATAACGGGGCCTTGAACCATTAGAACTCCGGTTCTCCCCAGGCGATACTGAACGTTTCCGGAGGCGATCAGGCCTGGCTCTATGAGGTGGATCTTCATCAAATTCGCGAGACCGATCGCGGGGCGGATGTCTTGCCACCTGGTCGACGCCATTGCCGGCGCGCCCACCGGAGTTAGCGCGCCGATTATTCCATTCTTGGAATAGAGCGACATGCTCCCGAAGAAAAGCTTATTATGCCGGCAGTAATTCGGGGGCAGGTTGAGGGTTAACCTGTGCTGGTGCGTTAGCGGGTGCGAGATGTTGTGCGTCAATTTGCTCCGCAGGTGGGTCCTGATTCTGTTGGCGTGGCAACGGAGGGTTGTGATCCATGGGGGGATTGCGATGAGACCAAGTAAGGTTAGCAGATCGACGGGTGTTCACCATGGCTAATGTGAATCGACTATGAAGTATACTAGGGTTTGCCTTTCAATCGTTCCCACAGACGGCGCCGATTGATAAAGCGTAAAACCGAATATCAAACGAATCACAATCACAGCATGCAAGAATTAAAATGACACCAGGGTTTACGTGATTCAATTCGGAGATCTACGTCCACGGGAGAAGGCAATAACCTTCCGGGGTGCTTTCACTATCTTTCCTTCAATGTTGGAGTCTAATATTACAAGCCGTAATTTCAGAATACAAAGTCGGAACCCTAAATCCATCTACAATTATCCTATTTATACTATACAATCGAAACACTAACTAAATCCCTATAATTCCGCCAGCCAAATCTGCATGGCCGTTGGGAAAAGATCATGGGGATCTCTACTTCCAAAGGTGCCGCGACTGGGCTTGGGCCTAGCTGTATTGGGCTTGTGCCCTTGGGCCCAACTGACCCGCCGGGCGGGCTAGGCCAACCCGGGGAGATTGGGCCATACCTATCAAGAGTCATATGAGAAAGAGCGCACCAAATGAAACAATTTTAGCTCGAACAACTCAATGGAGAATATATAACAATAAAGATTCATGATAACATTTCATGTTTAATCAACACTGACTCAACACCCAAATTAATCACGCATTCCATGAACACATGGGTAAAATACTAAATGCAACACTTTAGCTCAAATTCATCTCCCTTTAGTATTTGATGACATGTGGTCTTTCAACCTCAATATATAAGTATGGGCAAGGACATCAACAACACATTAATGAAAACTCTATAATCAAGGACCTATATGAATTTTCCAACTTTAATGAATATAAAGGAAAGAAAAGTATAATCAAGGTCGTTAGAGAATACATTAGTGGAAACTTTCATCTAAATCAAGACATAAGACAAACTTGGAACAATCCGAAATCATCAGAGAGAGAGAGAGAGAGAGCACGCGCAACTAGGTTTTATTAAAAGAATAGAAAAAACAAACAAAAGTGAAAGGAGACCACAAACCGGTCACTCGCAGACGACAAATGACAAGTAAAAACATTTCCATTTGACATGTAAAGGATGTAACTAGACCTATAACTATGTGAATCAAAGTACACAAGAAAGTCCAAAATAGAAAATAGGAATCCAGTGAGAGCCACAGAAATAAACCAAACAGCTAATGTGGTCAAGCCAGACATACTAAAACAACGAGACACATGTGCCCTATTTCGGGATTCCAGAGCGAGGAGGATGCCAACGCTCCTCACCGGAATATGAGTCCAAAAACCCCTTGGATGAACTCACTGCATTATCTTGGGCGTGAATGTTGCCAAGAGTCTGACGAAACACAATGGTGATGGCCACTACTTCGGCCCACGACAAAAGTCAGTTGTGAAGTATCCGAATGCTTCTTATCAGGAGAACTCAGGCGCAGTGTTAAACAAGGATGGGACTGTCGTCTAAGGAAGAATGTCGAAGACACCTAATGGATTGCATCAGCGGAAAGATGGCAAGCAAAAAAGCTGCCATTGAGAACATTTCAGGTCAATCTCGTGGCAGCCTTGAAGATGCAGCAAAATGGTATAAATTAACATCAACCTGTGATTACTAGTGGGAGACAGATGCAATGAGCGAAGTATCCTTTTGTAGCCAAAGGATGAAGTTGAGGATGCAAGGGACTGCTAGTGATGAAGAAGGCCAGGTTTCTGAATCAGCAGACAAGCAATCCATGGTAGGGATGGTGGTGCGCCAGTAGGATGCGCATATATCAAAGACAACTAACCCTAGGTGTCATACACTAGGGATTCAGAATGGCAGTTAGAGCCTAAACCCGAGATGAGAAAGGCCCGCACTCAAAAGCAGGCCCCAAACACCAAAACATTGACGATGAAAGGCCTGAATAACTGGCCTGCGGATGAGTTCCAACCACCATACGCCAATAAGTCAACGAGCACATGTCGCCGTCCCAGGTGGGAGAGGTGCAGATTAGAAAGGAAATCTAATGTAGTGACACTGACACTTTTATAAATCCTAGCACTTAATGACACACCTTAATTCTTGTTCGAAATTGGCTTTGGAAGATTGGTGTTGAATCATCTTTGAGCAATTTCAACTTTGAGTTCCATTTTCTGAAAATGGAATTAAAATGCAAATTCGCAATCTACATTTCGAGTAGATGAATTTAGAGTATTTATGTTCTCAAATTAAATTTTGAATGAATGAGAAATTAAGCCTAAAGGTTGCAACTTAAACATGGAAAGTTGGAAGAGTTAAAAGGAAATGTGGGAACTTGTCCCATATAGGAAATATGGGGAAAGTTGAAAGTCCTTATTAAGAGGAGCACTTGATAAAGAGTTATCAAGTGTGCTCCCTTATGGTGGACCCTAGTGGGATTTTAGTCTTTGGCGATGGTGCGAAGCACCATCTGAGCCCGGGCGCGCATGTCGCACATGTCGTATTGAGTTGCTTTAGAGGCGCACTTTGAACTCAAACGTACGCATCATCTCGAGGAGCCTTAAAGCTTAGGCTAGATGGTCCAGGCAGGTGGCTCGTGGGCTCACGGCGGTTCGGGACCGGGTGTGATGACGTGGCACACAGCGAGACAGAATGGGGCGCATTAGGTCGGGCAAGTGACTGAAGCAGATCGGGTCAGCCTGGATCCGCCAACCGGTGCAGCTGGTTGCTAAGTGCAACCCACGCCGCCTGACAAGATGAGAGTTTGGCTGCAAGTGTGATCTCCAAGCGAACGGGTGGATCTAGGTTCGAACTCGTTCAACAAGCCTGAACAGGTTCTACCAAGGGTCAAAAGGTGTCTTTCCAGAAATGCACCTACTCTTCAAAAACTATAAATAGACCCCCTGAATCTGCATTTTATTTCACTCCAACATTCAATCTGCATTTGCATTCTAGACTTTCTTGCCCTCCCGAATTCCAAATAAGAAAGTCCTGAATATCGAGTAGTTCGCCAAAAGCTTTGGTTTTCTTGTGCTACAATCCCAAATCTAAAAGTTGTTGTATCTTGGGGCCGATTGTCGAGACCGAGAGCACTAGAATTCGGGGCAATATCATCTTACAGATAGCGAGTCAAACCCGTGCCTCGACTTTGTTAATAGTATAATTGAGTTAGTCTTTCAAGTACACCTCACCGGAAATACCAATAGCATAAGAAGATATTTCGTGTATTTGGAAGATGTCGACAAACACTATTCATGTAACACTAGTTCACGCCGCAAGTTCGACGAAGTTCGACGGAAGTGAGTTCAAGCGATGGCAACAGAAGATATTGTTCTACCTTACGATGTTGAACTTGGTTCACTTCCTAAAGGAAGATGCTCCCACCATAGATGAAAATGAAAAAGATGAGCAAAGAAGGACGACGTTGGACTTGTGGAATCACAGTGATTTCTGATGAACGCAAAAATTACCGTTTTTCTTGTATTTTTCACGTTCATATTTTATGAAGAATTATGTGTAATTGTAATGTTCACGTGCGATTCTGGGTTTTATTGTAATTCTGAGTTTAATTTCCTTTTTAATATGATTTGATGCGCTTTCAGGTGTTTTTTTGTTTTATTTTGAAGATTAGGAAATTCGGAGGACTTTAGAAGATTGTTCAAGTTCATCTTCACACTCCGGCCTGCATTCATTGGCTCAAATGGGCCTAAAATGGGTCAGGGTCAGGTCCAAATTAAAGATCATCAAGCCACGAGAAACGTTCGTGAAGAACTCGGGCCGAGAAGATGGATAGAAAAGCCCCCAATTGAAGAAGGAAAGAGATAAGGGCCATCACACATGCTTCATATTCATGCTCACAAACCGAGGCCCAAATGAACCTGAATCAGACCCAACAAGAGCTCAATTCCAAGTTCGTCGAGTCACGAAAAAAATCCGTGAAGGGGTCGGGTCGAGAAAACAAGAGGAAGGGCTCCGAAACGGCGACAGAAGACGGAGGTGCAAAGCAAGAGCAACTGGCCACAACCGGACCAGCTGGACCACCGGCAGTTGGTCCAATACAAGACCAGAAATTCCGCCGCTCACACTACCGGCCCGGCTGCCGGACCGGCAGTGGCTCCTGTAGTTCGCGGCCGGTCTCCCCTATTTCATGCAGTCTTCATTTTTCAGTCGTAACTTCTTCATTCAAGCTTTGATTCAAGCGATTCAAGTGGTTACGCGTAGCCAAGATGAAGACCTACAACTTTCATGTATGGACCATGAGCCAATTCCGAGCTGATTCTTCCTAGAATTCGCGTGAAGATCAAGTCGAGTGCACGAAGGGGGGTTCGACCAACAACTTATAATCCCTTGTGTTCTAAATTACTTTTGAATATTTTACCCTTACTTTTGAGGGACTTTTCAATTTCTTACCCTTGTATGTGTGGGGAGTGGATGTCTATAAATACCCTCTCCCCCATTTATTCCAAACACTTGGTTACTTTTCAATTAGACTTAAAATTCTTTTTTCACTTGCATTTTTAGATTTTCAAATTAGGGTTTCTTCTCTCTTAAAGAGGGGAACTAGGGTTCTTGGTGAAATTGTGAGAAATACTCCAAGGGGGGTGACAACCTTGAAGTTTTATCGAAGATTTTCCGATTATTATCATCAATAAGCTTTCCTTATCCCTATCTCTTTCTAGTTTATTTTGTTTGATTTTCTTGCTTGATGATGACATTTATTGGGTTATTGTTGATGATTCGTGAGTAGTTCTTCTTGTTTCACAAAGCAAGGGAGTAGTCTGAGCTTTGGGGTTGATGTCCTCGTTATTTTGATGGTTGATTTAATTTGGGATTGGTAACCTAGGGTTTGGATTTAATTGATTTGTTATGATTTTCATATGAAATTATACTTGATTATAAGTGTGACTCGGTGGCTTGAGCTTTCGATATTTTAGCATTATTTTGTATGATTGTGCATTTAAGAAATGATGATTTGGAACCTAGGCTAGGGTTTGCCACCCTTTCGAGGAAATCCAATTTGATCTTAAATGAGCTTAGGATTGGATTTTTGTGCCTTAGATTGTTAGGAAGGAAGTTTAATTCGTGAACTCATATCAGTTAAAACCCAATTTATAGGACGGAGACCTATGGAGGAGAAGACCTATTGAAAGGGGAAATAGAGTCTAGGAAGTACCGATTGAGAAGATTTGGGCGCCTTTCGGGTTGCGAGCGTACAACTGTTTGGCAGCGATTGTATAAAAGATATCGTGTCCACAGGGAGGATTTTTCGTGAGAACCGACTAAAACACTTTTGAGTTATTTAGACCAAATAAAAATAAGGTTGATGCTTAAGCTACACAACATAAATGAAAACAAGATGAGAACCAATCAACGAGGAAGAATTTCTCAAAGTTCAATTTCACATGAATCAAGGTTGATGTATTATACGATTAATTATGGAATTAATAAGATGAGGATTACAAACACCAAGAAAGTCACCGAAGAAGGATATAATCCTCGGATTAAAAAATGAAGCTATTATCACCCTTCGTGGTTAGATGAATCCGAATGTCGATCAATTCCAACCTAAAGATGGGGGATATGAAAAAATCTAATAATGAATACCGAGATGATATTATTACAGTTAAGCTCTGATTACGAGTTCAATTAGTCTTTATTATGTGAAAATTGAATACACCACCGTCTCTCACTTTATAGACCGGCGTGGGCACATAGTTATTACAATTGAGTACAAGACAATTGAGTCTAACTAGAGTAATTTCCAATATTAGAAGATTTGGATCCATGATTGTCACTGTTTTTGTCCCGCAAACCCTAACACCTTGCAAATCGAAGAAGGACACTCTAGATAGATCCAAAAAAAACCCTAGGTTTGTTCCATTATAAATTGCATAATAAATCAAGATGACATCAGCCCCAAGATTCGAGCTACTCCCTAACATCGGGAAACAAGGTACTACTCAATATCAAGCAAAAACAACAAAACCCCACCATTAAGTAAGACAAACAAAGATATTGGCAATAAAATAAAGAAAGAAAGAAAGGGAAACCAAAATTTTAATGAGTGAAAATCCTTGTTGAGCTTCAATGTACTTGATGGGCTTTATAAACCTTCGAGCAAATACAAGCTTCTTCTCCAAATATGGTCTCTCCCTTGAAGAAGAGAAGAAACTCTAGATCCTATGCTAAATTATGAAAATTGAAAGAAAACTACACTGTGTACACGAAATCAAATATATGGGGACAAGGGCTTATATATAGACCTCAAACCCTAGCTAAGTAAGAGTTACAATCTGCAAAAAGTGCCCAAAGATAAGTGAACAAACGGCTAGGAATTGGCTCTCTGCTCCTTTTATAATTTTAGTTTTTGAAGTTAGCTTTCCATAGCATTTTGAATCACCAAAATCTGATATCAGACGAAGAAGATATGACCAAAATACAAAATTGCAAGGGATCGAAAGAGGGGTATGCTCGAAGAATGGACACCAGTGGCAATTCCGAAGGGGTGTGCCACCGATTTGGATTTGGAGGCTTGCTATTCAAAAATACCAGAGCCCTATTGGAGTAGTACCAGTGGGTAGTACTGGTGAGCAGTACTGGTGGAGGTACTGGCCGGTATCGCCTACTCCGTCTTCGTGCACCTCTGTCTTTTGTCGTCTTTCCGGGCCTCTTCCTCTCCGTGTTCTTTCCCCTGTCCCTTCACAACTTTTGTTCGTAACTTGATTAACATTATTTTGACCTAGGCTCAAGGCCAGTTTGAGCCTTTTTCTCGAACTATGTGCCAAAATTGACGGGAACGTGGAGATGATTGTTTTGAACTTCCGAATTTCCTTAGCCTACAAAATACAACTCAAAAACACAAAAAAAATGCATCAAATCATATATATATATAAGCAAAATAGACCCAAAATTATACTTTTACACGTTATTGGACTTAGATATATCAAATAAACACAAATCACAATGAAATATGAACGTGAAGTGCATGCAAAAAACGATCATTTTAACTTTCATTAGCTAGAAATAATAAATTTGACACAAAATTTTCAACCAAAAATATATTAACATAATACCTTAACAGGGTAGACGTCATTCTTGTCCCAAATAATTTTATCACTGGATAAACAACAATGTAATTCTGGTAAGAAATTGGGACACTTTGGGTCTCAGATTACAAAAATCATTGTGTTTCTAGGTAATGCTAAAAGCTACGCTGCAAGATTACATTATAGAAACTATAATCCTCTGATGGTGATATCAAAATTCATATAATTCATTAGAAAAATGATAATAAAAACAAAATGCATACAATTACAATAGAAATATTAAAACAATTGAAAATATTAGGCCACAAACAATCTAACCTTCAAAAACATTAAACTGGACTCTACTTATTAAAAATAGAAAGATCCATCATTATTAAAATCTAGTAAGATTCAATTAAGAAACATATTTTTAAAATTATGGCTAGCTAAAGAGGTAGAAAAAACAAAAGCTATTAGATTACCTTAGCATAGAAGGGCTTAAGAACTTGGACAACCTCCACAATTAAAAAGACTGAATTCTTCCTTAGCCTTTCTCAATGTTGTATCTGCATTATTCTCATAACCATCTTCATGTTTCCCTGTTGAACTCACAAATTCTCATAATGTATCCCTGTGAACTCACGAATTATCAGAATATATGCTTCTTGATATGTGGAAAATTGAAAAAGGGTGGTGCTTTTGGGGTATAGATCGTTGATGCTCTACTATTTTCTTCATACTGTTGGGTTATGTATCCTTAAAAATTGCAAAGATGCTTCGTGCTCTAATTTTGGGGTTGTAGTATTTTGTAGGTCCTTGTAGAATCTGATGAATAATAACAAGGCTACATAGGGACTTTGAACTTGCCTAAAAAACCCCTCTAAAATGTTTAGGTTAGGGAAATATTTTTTTAGCCCGTAAGCGAACGAGTTAAGATAGAGGTAATAAAAAGTCGAACCACAAAGAGGATATCCCGTGGAACACGTCAAAGGTCTCTGGCAATATTAAATTAGGCACGGTGGAAGTTTGAAAGTTTGATAATTACTACAAAATCATAAATTAAGCAATTAGATAAATTAAAGGATAACTTTCTACTACAACGGGTTCTAAGGTACAATGTCACCATAAAATACGAAAATCCTACCCTAAGTGAATATTGCCTAGGGAGCGAGGCCCTAGGACATCCATCTAGATCGATAATTATGATTCGGATTCTCCCGTCATCCTCTCTAGCCCTCGAGGAAAACTGATATACCCTAGGTTGGCTACGCCTAAGATATAACCCATACAAACCTACAACATCAATTCCAATCACAAACATTCCCTAAAACCAATCACATAATCACCAAGAAATCGAACCCTAGGGTTGGGTTACTCTCAAACCTAAAAACCACAATCTACTACTCACAAGTCATAATTACAATCATGAAGACACAATAAATACATAAACCAAGAACTAAATGAAGAGAGGGGAGGGGTGTAATAAATGCAAAACAATGAATGAAAAAGAGGGAGAGAAAAAGTAGTCTTTGTAATAAATATACAAGATGATCTTCAATCCTTGTTTGTAATTGAATCCCTCAACAAATTCTTAAAAAGCCTTAAAATTCTCTAAGAACTCAAGAACCCTAATGGATTCTTTAAGAACAAATGAAGAACCCTAGTTTCTAAAGAGAAGTGTGAGATGATTTTGTAGTGAGAGAGTGATTAGAATTGAGAAATTTAGCAAATGATATGAGTTTTCGAAAATTTGAGTAAGGGAATGAATATATGGACCATTTCCATCACTCACACACTAAAATTTGCTGAAAACTACACTCTTGTTAAGGGTAAATGGTAAAAACATAATTACAAAGGGCTTGAAGTCTCCAATTATCAGTTTTGAGCCCCGGGTCTACTCAACTCGGACTTCTCGCGAATTATGGGAGTAATCGATGTTGAATCAGCCTTCGACTTGTAGATCTTTGTCTCGTGGTCTCATGGCATCTTGAATCGCTTGATTTCGAGTTTGGATGAGAGATTTACGGCTAAAAAATGGAAGAGGTGTGCTGAAGATGGGGCAACCGGGCCAAACCGTGTGGACCGCCGGACCGGCAGCCGGCGGCAGGCTCTGGTACCGGTGGGGTTGGGCTTGTCCTTGCCCCCTTTTTTCTTGCGTCTTCGTCTTCCGTTGCTATTTTGGATGCCTTTCTTTCGTCTTTTGAACCGAACCCCTTCACAAATTTTGTTTGCGACTAGATGAAATTCGAGTTGGGTTTTTGTAGAGTCTGATTAGGGCCAGTTTGTGTCTTAGAACGTGGGCTGGAGTGGGAAAACATGTGCGATTGACCTTTTCTTCAGTTTGTTGTCATTTTGAAGCCTTTTCATCTATTTTCTCGGCTTGAATCCATCATGACTTTTGTTCGTGACTTGGCGAACTTCAATTTGGGCCTGACCCCGACCCTATTTGGGCCTCAAGATACGGGCTGAGGTGAGGAAATGGTTGCAAATGACCTTGATCCTCCATATTTTCCTGACCTTCAAAACGTGACTAAAAAAACACCCAAAAGCGCATCAAATCATATCAAAAAGAAAAATCACCCCGAAAATACACTTAAATATGAAATCGCACTTAGACATGTTAAATAATCACAATTTTCATAAAAATATGGACGTGAAATATGCAAGAAAAACGGTATTTTGCACGTTCATCATCCCCATAAACTTAAGCTTTACTCGTCCCCGAGCAAATTAAATAATTAAGCACATAAGAAAACAAGTTCGGAGAACTATTGAAATTCCACAAAATTTTGAAGTTCTCTTTTTGGTTGAGCATTTTTTACTTTTTGGTTCACCACACTTGCCTACATCAATTTGTTTCAAGAAATTTGATAACAAATAAGGAGATAGAAAGGCATAAAACTTAGGAAAACTAATATTTTTATTTCACTTCACCCTAGGCCATGCACTAAGGTCTCTTCACTTCAACCCCAAAATGTGTGTATGTGTGTGACTTAGGACAGATCGCTATTTTTCAAAATTCTTGACATAGGTGACTTGTTGTGGGAGTCAATATCAAGAACATAAAATACCGAAAGTAATCAAAACTGTAAATGCAAAACCCAAAACAATTGAACAGGAGAATTTACGTGGTTCGACCCAATAGGTCTACATCCACGGAGCAGAAACGAACGCCATCTTCACTATGATCAAATCAGTACAAGAATACAGAAACCGCACCACAAACAATTGAGATAAAACCAACCCAAGAATCAAGCTAAAACCAAGCTCTATTCACTCTTGTGTTTCTCACTCTGGAACCCGCCCCTTCTCTCTCTAGATAGATGAAATAGCTCTCTAGAATTACCTCTCAAAAGTTTGTTTACAACTGGAATAACATCTATTTAAACAGATCCAAGAAACAACTTGAAACAAGCAAAACAGAATAACTCCCGCGCTGGAAAGACAACGGTTTTTATTAAAACCGTTGCGAAATTTTTTAAAACAGATTTAACAAACTTTTAACTGCCTTTCCAATTTCAGTTCCAATCCTGTTTTTCCAGTCCAAATCTGATCCAAAACTAATTTCAATCTTTTCTGAGTGTGTTCAAGTCATAAGCATCACAAATCTCCACCTGACTTGCACACGAAGACACAGTATTCCAAACAACCAATCATACATGAAAAACCAGAAATCGCTCCACTCTACTCATGTCCAAAACCTGGACATGTTCCAAATTCCTGTGATGAATCAACTGCACTGTACTACTTGGATCAAATCCAAGCAATGCCTAAATTTATCCAAGGGCAATGCTTTTGTGAGCATATCTGCAGCATTCTCCTTTGTGCTCACCTTTTGAACTTCCACATCTCCTTTTTCAATCACATCTCTCACATAATGCAGTTTCACATCTATGTGTTTTGATCTGTCATGAAAAACCTGATGTTTAACTAAATATAATGCACCTTGAGAATCACATAACACTTTAACTGACTTCTATTTGATCCCAAACTCAGACAGGATTCATTTGAACCAAATTGCTTCCTTAACTGCTTCAGTCATAGCCATAAACTCAGCCTCTGTTGTTGACAATGCCACCACTAGTTGTAGCATTGACCTCCAGCTTATTGCTGCCCCAAACAGTGTAAAAACATAACCTGATTGTGACCTCTTGTTGTCTGAATTTGTTGCATAATCAGAGTCCGCATACCCTTTCAAAACATCTACTGATTCATCACATTTTTTAAACATAATGCCATATTCAGCTGCACCCTTTAAGTATCTCATTATCCACTTTAAAGCTTCCAAGTACTGTCTTCCAGGGTTGGCCATGTACCTGCTGTCAATACTCACTGCATGTGATATATCTGGCCTTGTACAGACCATCACATATATGATGCTCCCCACAGCTTTTGAATATGGAACATTTTCCATCTGTAGCATCTATTGTTCTGTCTTTGGCTTCTGTTGCTCAGATAATTTGAAATGTTGAGCTAAAGAGGTTGATACATGCCTTGATTCATCCATATTGGATTTCTTCAATACTTTGTAAATATAACTTCTCTGCTGCAAACATAACAATCCTTTCTGCTGATCTCTGATGATGTCCATGCCAAGTATCCTTCTTGCTTCTCCCAACTGCTTCATCTCAAATCCAGCTTGTAGATCCTTCTTCAGCTTATCTATTTCAGTCTGGTCTTGACTCTCCACAAACATGTCATCCACATAGAGCAGTAAGAAGCTAAGAATCTTCAGTCCAACCTTCTTCATGAACACACAATTATCATACTTAGATTTAACATAGCCAATCTTTTTCATGCAGTTGTCAAACCTGATATACCACCGCCTTGAGCTCTGTTTAAGGCCATACAAAGGCTTCTTCAACAAACAAGCTTTATCCTGATCTCCTGGAAGTATAAAACCTTCTGGTTGAACCATGAAGATTGTCTCCTTTAACTCACCATGTAAAAAAGCAGTTTTTACATCCAATTGCTCCAGCTTCAAACCCAGTTGAGCAACTAAAGCAAGTAGTATTCTTATAGAGCAGTGTTTAACTACAGGGGAAAAGATTTCATTATAATCTATCCCTTCTTTCTGAGTAAAACCCCTAGCCACTAGTCTTGCCTTGAACCTTATCTTCTCCACTCCAACAAACTCCACCTTCTTCTTGTAAATCCATTTGCAGCTTACCAGTTTCTGGTTTGTTGGCCTTTTTACTAAAATCCAGGTTCCATTCCTTTCCAGTGAATCCATCTCGTCCTTCATGGCAACAATCCAGTTCTCCTTATCCTTGCTTTCTATAGCTTCTCTGTAAGTTCTAGGCTCTGAATATTCAGTTTCCTCTGCTACTGTCAAAGCATAAGCAGTGAGATATTCACTGCCATATCTTGTAGATGCCCTGATTTCCCTTCTTTGCCTGTCCCTTACTAGTTGATATTGGCTGATGTCTTCTGTTTCACCATGTTCAGTATTTGGATTGTCACTGTCAGAGGTATCTTGATCAGAGGCTTCACCTTCATCATCATGCTCCACCTCATCTTGTATTATGTCCTGTGTATGGTTGAACTCAATCTGTTGTTCTTTTGAGGCTTTCAGTGGCATCTTGCTTTCATAAAAAATCACATCCCTGCTGATGATGATCTTGTTCATTCCATTCTCAATGCACCACAATCTGTAGCCTTTCACTCCCTTTGGATATCCCAGCATTACACATTTTATGGCTCTTGCCTCTAATTTATCTTGTTTCATATGAGCATATGCCATAACATCCAAATATCCTTAGATGTGAATACTTAAGTGGATTTCCACTCCATTTCTCTTCAGGTGTCATATACTCATTTGTTGTGGAAGGGCTTCTGTTGATTAAGTAAGTTGTTGTTGCTGCAGCTTCTCCCCAGAACTTCTTCTGCAAACCTGAGCTCAAAAGTAGACATCTTATTCTTATGGTTATTGTCCTGTTCATCCTTTCAGCAACTCCATTTTGCTGAGGATGTCCTGGTACAGTTTTGTGCCTCTTTATGCCTTTTCCTTTACAGAATTCCTAAAACTGCTCTGAGAGGAATTCAAGCCCATTGTCTATCCTTAGGCATTTCAGTGATGATCCTTTCTCAGTTTCAACTTCAACACACCATTCTTGGAATCTTGAGAATGCATCAGATTTGTTCTTGAGCACATATATCCACACCTTCCTTGAGTAATCATCAATTATACTCAAGAAAAATCTCCCTCCTCCCAGTGTCTCAACCTTTCAAGGACCCAATAAATCTGAATGTGCATAATCCAGGGGTTGTTTTGATGTATGTTTTCCAGTGGGAAATGGCTTCTTCACACTTTTGCTCAAGATACAAATTTCACATGGATCAATTTTGAAACTAGTCTTATTCTATAATAGTTTTTGTTTCAATAATGCATTCATTCCTGTTTCACTCATATGGCCTAGCCTTTTATGCCATATTTATGATTCATTCTTGATTACAACATTCATACCACCAATTATTGTTTTTGCCAGGAGATAATATAGACTAGATTTCCTAATTCCTTTCATAACCAGTTTTGAATTCTTGTAAACATGTAGAAAACCATTTTTAGATTTAAATTCACATCCTCTATGTTCAAGAGTGCCAAGACTTATGAGATTTCTCTTAATAAGTGGAATATACCTTACTTCTGTCAGGATCTTCTCTGATCCATCATGCATTTTCAATTTGATGTTGCTAATTCCTTCCACTTGACATGCTTGATCATTTCCCAGCATGACAGTTCCAGACTTGTATTCTCTGAATTCATGAAACCAGCCAAGATTTGGGCACATATGGAAGCTACACCCAGAATCTAGAATCCATTTATCTTCAGCTTTAACATCTGTAATTTTCAGGACATCAGCATTCTCTTCTGCTTGGGCCAAATCAGCAGTGTTGATACCCTGAGTCATCTGGGCTTGCTTCCTCTTGTATTCCTAACAATTATTCTTCAAATGCCCCGGCTTCTTGCAATGGAAGCACTTCCTTGTCTCCTTCCCATCTGCAGTCTTGGGTTTAGACTGTTGATTCTTCTTGATTTGATCATTTCCATTCTGCTTCTTCTTGGGAAAGTTTCCTGGCCTGATACTCAAACCCTCAGCTTGTGAATCTCCTCTGAATCCATTTGGATTTTGTATCTCCTTTGCTCTTAAGGCATTTTGGACTTCTGTGAGGGTGATTTTGCTTTCTCTGTCATAAAGCATGGCATCCTTCAAATGCTCATAGCATTTTGGCATAGCATTCAACAGAATGATGGCTTTATCTTCATCCTGTATTTTGGAATCTATTCCTTCCAAATAGTCCAAATGTTTGTTAAACTCGTCCCACTGGTCATCAACAGGCTTGCCTTCTTGAATTTTCAAGGAATACAACTTCTGTTTAATATATAAACGATTAACCATGGATTTCTTCTTGTACAGCTCCTCCAACTTGTTCCAGGCTTCTTTTGCAGTCTTTTCTTTTGCTACTTCTCTGAGTACTTTGTCTGCTAATGAGAGGATGATGGCTGAGTGAGCTTTTTCCATGCGCTCAGTCTTTTGAGCCACATCCATGGATTCCGGGAATCCCTTAATTCCCTTCAAACCACCAGCTAAACCTTGCTGCACCAATAGTGCCCGCATTTTTACCTGCCACAACCCAAAATCTCTCATCAAACTTCTCAATGTCAAACCTCATAGCAGCCATTCTCCTTTCTTGTAATCAAGATCCGCACTGATCAACGTTCTTCGTTTTCAACAAACTGCGCCAATTGTTGTGGGAATCAATATCAAGAACATAAAGTACCAAAAGTAATCAAAACTGCAAATGCAAAACCTAAAATAATTGAACAAGAGAATTTACGTGGTTCGACCCAATAGGTCTACATCCACGAAGCAGAAACGAACGCCATCTTCACTATGATCAAATCAGTACAAGAATACAGAAACCACACCCCAAGCAATTGAGATAAAACCAACCCAAGAATCAAGCTAAAACCAAGCTCTATTCACTCTTGTGTTTCTCACTCTAGAACCCGCCCCTTCTCTCTCTAGATAGATGAAATAGCTCTCTAGAATGACCTCTCAAAAGTCTGTTTACAACTGGAATAACATCTATTTAAACAGATCCAAGAAACAGATTGAAACAAGCAAAACAGAAAAACTGCCGCGCTGGAAAGACAACGGTTTTTATTAAAATCGTTGCGAAATTCTGTTAAAACAAATTTAACAGACTTTTAACAGCCTTTTCCATTTCAGTTCCAATCCTGTTTTTCCAGTCCAAATCTGATCCAAAACTAATTCTAATCTTTTCTGAGTGTGTTCAAGTCATAAGCATCACATGACTTGACTCAGTTCTTTTTTAGGAAGTGGCCACACACTCACCTTGTGTAGGTGATGTGACCCTTTTCTTCCTCGAGTCAACTGATTTTTTTTAATTTTTAGCTTCTTATTTCTCCTTTTTCCCCCGGGCTTAATCCAAAAGAAATAAATTGTTATTCTAGTCTTTTTGTTCTATTATAACATAATACTCATTTCGAGTTTCACGAGATGTATCAACTATTACACACTCGACTCTTTGTTTTGAGCTTCTTTTTTTCTATGTTTCATACAACGTATTTTTTAAGGTTCATCTCAATATTTAGAGTATACAAATGTTACTAAAAATTCTTAAAATTAATGAAACACAATGATTTTTCCCGGCGACCTAATCAACCTTATGACTCCTCCTACATCTCCTTCATTTTTTACCTATAGCCAATTTATTCTATGTTTTGCTCAACGCCCTAAGTCGTGTAGTGTTTTTTGGAATCAAAGTGACGTCCACAAGCAACACAATGTCGGGGTAAGTTATTTTATTTTAGACTTTTAATCCTATATATTATGCCAATGTTTCTCTACTTAGAAATCGCATCAACATATCCCCGTGTCGAATTAGGCAAGGAACCCTCTAGTTTTTATTGCTCAACTTCTTAGAAAATTCTATTTTCTTCTTTGTAAAATAAGTGGAACACTTCCAATCCTTCTCATTATTCACACAATGGAGCGCTTTCAACATAAGATCCTTCAAGCACACTTATTTAACCAAAGCAATATAACACAACAATCATATGGTAGACTGGCATAGATCGTGGTCACAAGAAATTCAATCGACATGAGGAGCATCCTCACCAAGCATAAAGAAAAAATAATCAATCGTCCCTCTCCACAAACTTGAGCGCACTTCTCGAGCTCAAGTAGTGAAGGAGGTAGTCTACATGCATAAATCAAGCAAATAGATCATTAAAAAGCACAAACTCTCACATGCATGTTAAGCTCTCAAATATGCCATGATTTAATGGCCCCAAAGGGTTCATAACCACTTCTCACTTCCATCCTAAACCATATTCTAGATTGAACCACCCTTAAGCATGCAACTAAAAATCGGTTTATTAAATTACAACTCTCCCACCAAATAAAATTACGTAATGAAATAACGAAATAAGCGAAATAAGTAAAATAAATAAAATAACCGAATAGAAAGAAGATATGAAATTAAAAGCAGACACCCAACACAATCACAAAAAGGAACCAAGGAGGAACAAGACTACAAGAGTGCAGAAAAGAAAAATTAAGAGAAAATGATAGTAGAAGAAGAAAAATCATATAAGCAACAAGAGGAACAAAACAACGTGAATAAAAGACAAGAAAAAACCTCAAGCAACATCGAAAAAGAAACCGAATGAATAAAAGGAGAAAAGAAAAGCCATAGACAATTCAACATTGGAAAAAGAATCGATAAGAGAACAAAAATAAAAGGAACAAAGCAAGATGAATGAACAACAGAAACTTCAAACAAGCAGCAATACAAAAGAAATCGGATGAACAAGATGGTAGAAAAAAAAAAAAAGACAGAGACATTTCACCACCGGAAAATAACCACCGAGTAAAAAAGAAAGAGAAAAGAAAAAATGTGATGACGAAATATAAGTACCTACACATTACCAGAATAAGACCAGATACTAACACACTCAAAGAAGATCAAGAAATAAAAGGTATAAATTCTCCACCAGTAAGAATGTCATTTTTATCCGCAGGTAAAATTATAAATGGATAAGGCATTGCCCCAGTTTCAACGTAACGGGAGGGCGTCACCCATACCTGATGGATTTAATAGGGTATGAACTTAGAGTTATACCCAACTACCCAATTCGTAACCCTACTCATTTATCATTTACCCAATATATATATATAATGTACATTAGTTATTAAATATGTATATTAGAATTTGACGTCATATACACCTAACAACGAGCACGAGTATACAGAATGACGAATGCAATTACAAAATGCCAAGTGCGACTGCAGAATGTCGAATGCACTAGTCATATACAAAAGGTACATTAGTTATCAAATATGTGGATTAGAGATTAGAGTTCAATTATCTTTCGGCTAAAGTGATGTTTCTTAACTTCCATATTATCAATGTAATATGTTTGTAATTTTTCCTTTATTCTTTTTATGAAATATAGGGTATTCCCATTACGTAAGGTTACTCGCATATCCGTCGGATTTCACCTATACCCTATTCGAGGCAAAAATAAGATAATATGCTAAGGCATGGACAGAGAAGGTCTACCTTACCCGATGACATTCCTATCCACCAGTACTTTAATGGAGTTTAAGTTTTTTGAATTATATACGAATCTCCAATTTAAAATTGCAATTGATATCAGAATATATGATGAGAAAAAACACAAATTTTAAAAGATATGAATAGAATATCTGTTGTTAAAGCAGAATGAAGCGACAAGCAAGTTGTTCTAAAAGAATGAAGCAAGACAAAATAAAAAGAAACGATGCACGTGGCAAGTGAAATGGGTGTTAAGTGGCAGGGTTCAATATTCTCTCAGCAACTAATAAATCATCCGGTGTCGTCACCTTGATGTTGGTGTAAGAGCCTTGAGTAATGTATACAGGATGTCTAAGATGCTCCACAATTGATACATCATCAGTGACTTCAAGCCCTTCCCTGGGGAAACATAACAAAAAACTCCTGTTTCTCAACGCACATTTGTATGGATCTTTACATTATAAATAGAATTCTAGTTTAATATTCCACCCTTTCGCTTGTTTTATTATCGGGCACAGTCACCAATACTTAAGTGTAAAACTGTAATAGTCCAGCAAGGATGAAGAGTTAACCTATTTACAAGTTCGAAGCCTTTCTTAAGCAAGCCAGGCTTGATAACCTGCACAAATAGTCAACCAGTCGAGCGTAAAGCATTTCTCAGAAAAGCTGAATTCTGCACATCCAAATGAAAGTTCAGTATGAACCTGCGGGGTCTGCATTTCCCATAGGGTCTTTCTGTCTAGAGTTTTGACCACAAAAGATTCGCTATTTGCCTGAATTAGACGTGAGCAAGTGTCTTTAGAACAGATTGACCTACTAGTTATATATTAACAAACTGTTATAAAAATGATAGGTGACCCAAGAATGTAAATTCTGAACACTACTCTAGATGGAGTTGAAAGATAATACTACCATTTAGAAAAGAAAAGAAGCACCTCCACCACTCTATTTCAAAATATAAAGGTGCAGATAACACACTTTTTGTAAAATTCCATCGATTGAATAGTACCTACCAAGTAACAAGACAGAAAAATAAAATATCCTCCATCCATGATTTCATCTTAAGTTATTTTTTGAAGGATTTAAGTGGATTTCAAATCCCATCTATCTTGAGCGGATTTGAAATCCATTAATTCTAAATCCATGTCATTTAAATCCCTCCATCCAAACACAACCTAAAAGGAAATGAAAAACGAAATAGAAGACCTCAGTTTCTTTTAAAATAAGCATTACTGACACTGAATGGAAGTTCCCACCTCCTTGATTGTAGCTTTAGCAGGAACACCTAGCACAGCTGCACCAACACGCCTACCATCCTTCAGAACCTGGTCATAAAACCAAAAAATGGAGTGACTATTTCCACTTCAACCTAAAATTCCATACCCTATATTATTCAAAATTAAGGATGCATCAATTAATCAAACCAAAAGAAGTCTTTTAAGTATATAGTCGAGATGCATCAGTTACACAAAACAAGAAAACGGTCTTTCTAAAGAACTGCTACATATTGGCAAGAATCATCAACTAGAATAAAACAATAAGGC
The DNA here is from genome assembly GCA_958295605.1 of Ajuga chamaepitys. Lineage (NCBI taxonomy): Eukaryota > Viridiplantae > Streptophyta > Magnoliopsida > Lamiales > Lamiaceae > Ajuga > Ajuga chamaepitys. The sequence goes on along the minus strand of OY282497.1, from coordinate 32,751,044 downwards.
AATAAAAGAGATTCTCATATTAGAAATTGAACGCACAATCTTCTGTTTAGACCTCAAGTGACAACATCTATCAGGAAGTAAAATAAAGAGGATTTTGTTTTGCTTGCACTTTTCCTCGGTTACGATATAGAAGATTACACAACGTAGAGAGGTAGAAACTAATAAACTGAAAGACAATTTCTGCTTCATTTTACAATTTACAGTCATAGTTTTTTTTCAGCTCATATTTCTCTCTTTCACATAAATAATTTAATATCAAAAGGAAAAGCATCTCATATTCCCATAATCCCCTTTCACACTCTTAGACTTGGTAATTAAATAATTAACACTGTATAGACAAGTAATAGGTTTGTTCACATCAGCACAAATTAATTTCAAACTTGTCAGATGATACAATTCTGCAATTCCATGCTTGAGCATCTAATCACTTTTATAGAAACAGAGATTTTATTTAAGGAAAGAGAAAATAAGCAGAAATCAGAAAAAGGAAAGGGACAAGGAATCCCTCATTGTGAAGAATGAGCTCTATAGCACTACACTCCGACTTCTAGCAAAATATCGGATACAAGAGAGGTTCTAAATTCCTTATCACATGAGACCCATCAACCAACTCCAAATTAAAGCCAATACCACACTTCGTCAATGGATTCCTCACAATCTTCAAAAATTATCTTTCTATTAATAAAAGTGAGATATAAAACTTAAAGATATGCATTGCAAACAAATGAGATATTAAACCTAATGATATGTAGATGTTTTTTAACATACTTCTTATTTAAGTAGGATGTATGATGAAAAGAAAAACCAAAAGACCAAGATACAGATGAGAATGCAACCATACCTTTGCTACATCTGCAGCTAACACGAGAGGTCTTGCAGAATCATGTACGCAGACTAGCTCAGACTTTGAATCAATTGCCTGATAGAAAGTCCTCGATTGTTAGCGAAAGATTAACCGCACACAATTAGGGTTTTGTTTTTCAAAATTTATCAGCTATAGTTAAATGTCCCAAGAGTTTGAACGCCTTTGTGAAAGAACATACGAGCTGGAGTTCCCAAAATTTCTATATTATGAGTTCCAGCAGGTAAGATTTGTTGTGTCTATATAAGTGGGAGAATTTATTATAGATGTCTCACAGAATTCACTAAATTGTCCTAGGAGAACTTCTGTTTTTTCTTTTTTTCTTAAGGTGTAGCAAATTAAAAGATGCTTTCGTAATTTCCTATATCAGTTTATAACTTTAGAGATTAGTTGAAGGCGCATCCCAGATCTGCACCTTTAGCACGGAGACTTACTGTGTTATTAACAAAGGTGCACATTTGATCTTAATATTATCTTTTATTTTTCTTTTTCTTCTTATAGTTAATTAGTAACAGACTCTGCTGTTAGGTCAATTACTGCAAGCAGTTAATTAATGTTTGCTTGCCACTATGTTCAGTATCAATTAACTTTTCATTGTTTAATTTTTATTAGTTTAATTCTCTATAAAAACTTATCTAAACTGTCTTTTTACCAACTGGCTACAATTGTAAGAGTTAACAATTACAGGTAAATTACTACATCCCTTTAAATGTGATAAATCATACTTGTTTAACCAACTAGGAGCTTCCCGGAAGATTATAGTCATCTAAATCAAACAAAAGCTGCAGATAATGTTGTAACTTAAATCTTCTCATGCTCATGAGGAAACTGAGGGGAAATATACATCTGGACAAGCCATCCTGTAGTCAGAATAAACAAAAGTAAACAAGTGGTTAGTATTTTTACCTCTAATCCACTGTACACAGAATCCTGCCTCTCCTTTCCGGGTAACGCAAATTTCAGGTCCACATGGATATTTTCTTTGGCGTCTGAAATGATATAAGCAAGCATTTATTGTCTTACAAATAGGCAACTGGCTCATTTTCAGAGCATTGTGTGTGATTATTCTTTTGATAAGTATGATTACTTTGATTATTCTTTTGGAAGTAGTAATTATGTCAGGTAAATAAAGGACAACATTTCCAGACCTTCAAAAATGTCGCGATAAGATGGATCACACACTACAACAATTTCCTTCACTTCAGGCATCTTTGAGAAAGTGTAGAAACTGCAACAACTCATTTCGCAATTCAACGACCAAGAGATTACAGAACCAGGAGAGAACTAAATAAATTATTTTGAAGTGCTTCATAATTTTTTGTGTCTAATTGAGTATGGATACATCTGGTCGTTGTATGGCTAATATATTATATGAGGTTGTGATAGTCACCTGTATAAAGCAATTGGTTGCCCAAGAAGTGGAAGATACTGCTTTGGCATGCTTGCCTGCGAACCAAACAACAACCATCATCACGAAGATTAAACAGCGTCTAAAGCACAAAGACAAGTTCAAAGTCTTCCAATTTCAATCAGTTAAAAAGCCAAAGCCTTTTTTCAATATGCTACGACTTAATCCTTCTGAATTTTCCATATCGCAAAGGACTGAAAAACATATTCCACCAATTACATTACAATTCCCAAAATTGTCCAGTACACTCATAAGAATATTAATAATACTACTGAATGATGAATGACTTACGCCCATTCTTTTGCCCTTTCCACCTGCAAGCAACACAACAGAAACACTCTTCTCTTTGACCACGACATCAGAACTCTGTTAATCATTTATACAAACACCAGAAACGCATCAATTCTCCTGAACTGAAAGACAGACTGAGATAATGCCCACCGTATACTTACCTCTGCTGCATCCGTAGAACAATTGATTCTGAGAAATCTTGGGTTCTTAAAAGAATCGATCCTTTGAGGATATCTGGTAGTCAAAACAAGGGCCTTGAACTGGTTTGTGATGGGGAGCCGGAAATTGGCTCCCAAAAAATGCGGAAAAGAAGAAGTGGAGGCAGAGAGCGAAGTTGAGGAGGGTAAATTGCACAATTGAAGTGTTGACATTTTTTGTTTCTTTGTCGGAATCTCACAGAAAGTTTGGTAATGAAACTCTCACGCACACACATCATACAGAGACGCAGACAGACAAAGACAGATATGAATACTTTTTTTTTAGGTGCATGGTCCGCGAGGGAGCTAGTCAGCCCGCTCTAGTCTCCCTTGGGTTCAATGTTGGCGTGCTTATTTACTTTTTTTAAGATGGTACAGTCAGCTATTACAACAGATTATAACATATTCTCTTTTTTTTTTTTTTTAATGAAAAAATTAGTATTGTTAGGATACTTTGCGTTAACAATATTTTTGTCAAGATCATTTATGTACGTAGTTAGTGTAAATTATAAAATTTCAAGTATAAATATCCTATATGTTTTCACTATATATGCAAATGCCCTCTAAATTTTTAATTGTTGAAAATGCTCAATAAGTTACAAAAATTTGATAAAAATGTTCCGTTACCGGCTATCAATTGTAACAGAACCGGTGATGCGTGACGTGTTCATAAAACTCCATTTTCGCGACCATAAAAAACATTTACACATTAAAAACCCTAAGATTTAGGACCTTAAACTGCACAAAATATGGACATTAAACACCCCCACATACATATATATACAACTCCGAATTTAAACAACACTTATGCCGAATCTTAAACGCCCCCACCATCGAACTCTTATTCCACAATAAATAGTTCATAAAACTTCAAAAGTGCATGCGCTACATTTTCTTACCATAACCGGGATGAGGATCATTATGACGGAGCACATCTCTCAGTCACATCTTAAACGCCGCGATGGGATGAAGGTAGAAAGTGGAGGTAATGTGGGGAGGCGTTCTACGATTTTGGGTTGTCTTACAGAAATGGGTTTTCAAAATTGCTATTTGGGGAGCGTTCAACCCTATTTCATTACAATTCATTTCTTTTGCTGAAACTGTCATGTGCATCTCACATACCGTGGTTTCTCTCTAAAAGCACATTCCACATAGATAAATTTAAGAGAACAAATGTCACTTCATATTATTTAATGACACGTCATGCGTCACCGGCTCAGTTGAGGAATTTTTATCAATTTTCTGTAACTTACTGGGCATTTTCACCAAATCGAAACTAAGAAGGCATTTTCATAAATACTGGAAATATATATGACATTTATAATAATTTTTCCTAAAACTGCAGAAAAACGATCCAATTTAATTGAATGGACATAACGCACGTCACCGATTCAGTTAGAGCTAATAGCCAGGACAGAGCATTTTTATCAATTTTTTGTAACTTATTGAGATTTTCAACAATTAATTCAAAACTTAGAGGACATTTTCATAAATAGTGAAAAGACTTCCATACCAATTTTCCCTTTATACAAAAAGTAGGAAGGATGTGTTTGCTCTGGCTTGGCCGCTTGGGCACAATTCATTGAGGATTATCCTAACTCACTTGTGTTTGGTTATGAAACTCACTTGTATTTGGTTATGAAGGTGCACAATCTTTCATTTTTTAGGTTGAGGGTCTGGTACATGTTAACAATTCTCAATACCTACTTTAATCAATACTCTCCCTTTTAAATAAGTGATGTTTTAGGATCAAGTCCAAGAATTCAAAATTAAATAACTTGACAAATATATCCTCAACTAATCTTCTTTCTCTCATCTATTAATCCTAAAATCTTGTTCCAATAATTATGCACATCTCTCTGTTACGTTGTCCTCTCTTTTAAATACAATAATATTCTCATATTTCGCTCCTCTCTCTGAAATAATAATATTCTCCTCTTTCTCTCCTCTTTTAACTTCTCTCAACTCGTTATTAAATCTTAATTATCCATAGTACTCTTGACTCGCTATTGAATTTTAATTCTCCATCTCAAGTCATAATTGAATTTTAATGGCAAAATACATATTTTGATCCTTAAAGTATGAACTTTAATTTTGAAAAGTCATTAAGCTATTAAGGTCCTTGAAGTGTTAGTTTTTATTTTCAAAAAAATCTCAAAGTATCATTATGTTTGAAGGTCCTTAAAGTATTGAAAAATAATATCTTAAAGTTCTTTCATGGATAATGTTCGGCTTTACTTTAAATCAGAATACAGTGATACAGATAAGTTTGAATACTCAAAAATACAGATAAGTTCGAATATTCAAAAATATTCCGTAACGATCTGAACTTCGAATATTTTCAAATTTGAATATTCACATCGCACCGAAAAATAAAATATCCCCTACTATATCGTAAAGAAATTTCTGAGCAGTTCAATACAGATATTCGGTACTAATGGTTTGGAACGGAGAATTCAGAGATACGGATTTTATTATTATTTAAATGATTAAATGACCAACTTTTTTAATTAAAATAAACAATTAGAGTTGTCAGAATGAGTCGGATCTGTGCCTTCCCCCCCGGGGAATAATAGGTGGATTAGGCTATATATATTATAACCCGTTAAGTGGCAGCTGCAACAGGCTAACCCACGTGCTCCGCGGGTTTTGGCTGGTGGGGGGAGGGGGGAGGCAACACACCAACTTTTTATTTTTAATTTTTTATGTCATTCAATTCTTTGAAATTAAAACCTAGCCTTAAAATTACTCCTACTTTTTATTTATCAACTACCTATCAAAGAAAAAGAATTTCCTTCTGACCCAATTATACATCGGCAATTAGGCGGGAAGAAGAGTGACATAATTCTTCTCAGTTCTCCTACTATCTATGGTGATTGTGTGGAAGTAAAATTATTGTAGTGGTTTTTCTTTGTTATTTGATTCGACGCAACTTGAAAATTTTAATTATTTGCATAAATTCAAATATACAATTACTGAGTAGTTTTTCTTTGTTATTTTGTTTTTGGAAAAATATATTTCTAGGAGTTATTATGCAGGAAAAATTATAAAATATTTTATATAAAAATCATTGATAAGATTTAGAAGGTTTAATAAATTTTATGTAAGAGAGTTTCAATTCTCCTTTTATACATAGATGTTGCTTTAAACTCCTTTTATTTATAGATGTTCTAACATCAATTATCAAATAAAATGTTCAACATTAGCATCAATCATCTAATTAATTTTAATAGAAAGTAAATATACTATCCTACTAAAAAACAACAACAACAACAACAAAAAACACCAAGTAACTCAACTATTTACTTCTAAAGGTCATGGCACCATATAAAGCATTTCCTGCAAAATATAATACCAATGGAAGTATATTAATGTATAGTAAGCAATGGGAGATGCTTTCAAAATAAAGTACCAAATTAAATATATATATATATATACACACTAAATGTCGAATTTTATATTAGTCCAATATTAGGTTGAATTGGTTCTGAAAAAATATTAGGTTGGATTAATGTGTTCTTGCCAAGTAATAATTCAAAGGACAAATGGTCCAGAAATTATTCCATCTAGACTTGGGAAAATAAAATAAACAGAATTGACAAGCTCAAGAGCCACAAACACTTGTACGAGGTTAACACTTAATAACCACAGTAAATCAGATCAACTATGTTAGCCAGAGTGAAGTGCAAGAGTGACCATTCCCACTTCAAAATAGAACAACCCCACTTCACAACAAAACTGCAACTACTAGCGAACACAATCTTTGCGGATTTTTATCTAACTAAACTTTTAAAATAAACATCAATAACCTGAAATTTCTAACACAACGTCTTCTATTATGAAAATAACATAAAAACAGTTAAAAATATAATTTTTAACACTAATCGCCTGCCAATAAAATAACATACCTATTTCTATTCTAGACAAGTCAAGTATTAATTCTTCAACTTTAACCGGTTTAGGTTAGACCCTTAACCAACCTTAAACACAAATCAAATGCTCAGGAGTAGTAGGAGTCAAAGAACTCGTAAAGTGGTCCAATGTACGTCCACTGATGCTAAATATTGATTCGGAAGCTACAGCGAAGGACTAACTAGTCAAAATATCTCTAGCAATGCTGCTCAAAATTGGAAGTCTAACATAGTATCTTTTCTACCAATCTATCAATTTTTTTGTCATACTTTTCAGGCATTCTCCAAATCCATATTCAATTCATCCTTGTAGCAAACTTTTTTGTTTGATAACCTAGTTTATGAAGTACTCATCAATATCACTATCCATCTCCATCATAGTATCACTCTGAACTTGAGACTGGCCAGAAGTACTCACCACACTCTTCTCTCTATTCATGGTCTTATATTCCCCAACCAATGCTTTCAAGGAATGTTATTGTCACCACCAAAGACCTTGCATCTTTATCAATATAGTATTGACTAAACTTAACCAACAAATAATTTATCTTGCATCTAGGTCTAACACCACAACAATAAAGAGCATCACATTTATCTTATTTAGAGTACCCCAATACTTTCGCTCTCATTTGATTCCCTATTTACACTAAACAAAGGTCATCACTACCTCTAAAAGTTTCCAATTCCTTTAAAACTCTAAGTATTTTAGGAAAATACATATTAGAGGTTGAATACAAAGAACCGGACAAATTGCACATAACATCGTAAAACTTTTTTAGGGATTTTGTGAAGTAGGCATCACAAGTCCAATCATTCTCATTAGGCTCATGAGCCCCAAATTCAGCCACATATTTTGAATCAACATCTCCTAGTTTATAAGAAAAAAAATTGAAAGATCAAAATAGTTTCTAATTATGATCAAGTACGTTGGATTCCATCAAGTTGGACAATCCAACCTCAAATGGGCCTTAGAGGTAATGCCTACATCCTCATAATACTTTATAAAGGTATCCTATCTTTGTAGACGACCCCTAACATATCAGACAACATCGTGAATTTTTTCAGTAGAATTCTAAGAAATTTTGGGTCCATCTTTAACAATTAACTAACGAATATGAAAATAACACCTCATATGAAAGCTCTCCCCCCCCCCCCCACAAACAGATACATCTCTTTTTGCAACATTTTTTTTAATTGTTAGAGTGTGGGGTCATTAGATGGTGCATTATCCACCGGGATGTACATTACTTTCTCAATTCTCCACTCATCCACTCAAAAATCAACAACATTTCCAATATTCACCTCCTTATGACTCTTAATGACGCAAATGTTTAAGATACTTTTGTTTAACTTCTAATTTCAATCAACAAAGTGGGCAATTAAACAAAGATAATTTAAATTATAGTTACTAGCCCAAGTATCGGTAGTTAAAGACACCCTATGACTTTGACACTGAGACTCAAGTATGACTTTCAACTTTTTCTTCTCTTTCTTAAACAAAGAATAACAATCCCTATCAACTATATATTGTGATGGAATTCCAAATTATGGAACAATAACATCAATAAAGTCCTTAAAACCTAGCCTTTAGCAACCTAAAAGAAAGTTAATCTTTTATGATCATCATAACCAAAGCTTCTTGTACTCTAGCCTAATCAAATTAGCACGTACCCAATTTTCCACTTCCGGAACTGGATGCATTTTAAAACCCAAAATCTTTTGAGATTTATCTTTACATTGATACATTTGACATACTATATGCACTGAGCTTTTTACTCCCCATCAACACCATAACCTTTTCAAAATGATTCCATACATTAGACCTCGTCTTACCTTCACCCAATTTTATTTATTTATTTATTTTATTTATTTATTTATTATTATTATTATTATTATTATTATTATTATTATTATTATTATTATTATTATTATTATTATTATTATTATTATTATTATTATTATTATTATTATTATTATTATTATTTTGTGCAGTGGGTGAAGTGTTAAGAAATCACTAAACTGACTTGATTGAATTGTGAAGAGTATCAGTACATTTATATGTATTATAGTTAGAGAGAGAGAGAGCTAAGAGAAGCGTAGTTAGAGAGAGAGAGAGTTCGTTTCTCTTCTCTGTTATAACTGCTTCAATTTAACAGCCTTCTAACTAATTTACTAAACATTAATTAATACAATTAGTATTTAATTATATAATACTAATTATACTCTAATACACCCCTGTCAAAACAAGCTAGTTGTTTTGTGGAGAGTTTGAGCTTCAGCTTGATTCTTCAAATCTTTCCAGCAAGCAATGGGTTAAGCTTATCATCATTAATGTTCTTTAACCTGTTCCTGATTCCTTGGAATTTCAACAAGGCCAAGGCAAATTTTAGTAGTGGGCCAAACTTCAAATTGTGTCAGCTTCAACCTTTAAAGTCTTCAATGCTTGCTTCAATCTTTAAAGTTTTCAACGCTTGAGTGCATAAACACCTGAGTCTTCAATACTCTAGCACATCAACCCAAAAAGATTTTTGAACGTTTTGTGCAGTGCTTGATCAAGTAAGTCTTTACAGAATGTTAGAAAGTGTAAGACCAGGTGGATAGCTCATAGATAACTTAGAGCACAGTGAATTATATCTATGAGTTGATAATGGTTTTGTTAACAAATCAGCTATTTGGTCTTTAGTTGCCAAATGTCTAATTTCTATCAAGTTTTGTTGAACTTTTTCTCTTACAAAATGAACATCTATTTCTATATGTTTGGTTTTACTATGGAACACAGGGTTTGATGCTAGTGATATAGCCCCCATATTGTCACACCAAACAATAGAAGGTGTGTCAATATTGAAACCAATCTCATGAAACACAGATTTTAACCACACTAAATCAGTTGCTGCTGTTGCTAAGGCCCTATATTCTGATTCAGTGCTGCTCCTAGCAACAACAGTCTGTTTCCTTGAGCTCCAGCTGATTAGGTTGGGTCCTAGGAAAATACAGAAACCACCAGTTGACTTTCTGTCATCAACAAACCCAGCCCAATCTGCATCTGTAAAACAATGAAGTGAGAGCTTTGAAACAGTTTTGAATATCAATCCTTTTGCAACAGTTCCTTTGATATACCTAAGGACCCTTTTACATGCATGCCAGTGATTAATTGTTGGTGCCTTTAAGAATTGAGAAAGTTTGTTAACAATGTAAGAGAGATCTGGTCTTGTCATAGTTAGTTACTGCAAAGAGCCTACTGTGCTTCTATATAAAGAAGGAGCATCAAAGGACTCACTATCATTTAAAGACAGTTTCAAATTTGCACAATATGAAGTTGGACAGGGCTTACGATTCAGCATGTTTGTGTCCTTAAGTAAATCTATGGCATACTTGTGTTGATTTAATATTAAACATTCTTTGTTCCTGTGAACTTCAAAACCCAAAAAATATTGCACCTCACCTGGAGATTTTAGACCAAACTTGGTATTAAGTGCATTGATAACACTTTGAATCTGCTAAGAATCATCTCCTGTCATTAAAATATCATCCACATATACTAAAAGCAAGAGCAGTTTGTCACCAGATTTTTGATAGAAAAGAGAATTATCAGAAACTGAGATTTTAAAACCAAGTGATATGAGAAAGCTTTTTAGTGTATCTGTCCAGGACCCAGGGGCATGCTTTAGACCATAAAGAGATTTCACCAATTTACACACGTGTGTGGGCTTTTGAGGATCTGTAAAACCCTCTGGTTGAGTCATAAAGACTGTTTCCTTGAGAGTACCATGCAAAAAGGCATTATTTATGTCTATTTGCTTGATACTCCAGCCCTTAGTAACAGCTAATGCAAAAACAGTTCTAATTGTTATTGGTTTTACAACAGGACTATAAGTTTCGAAGTAGTCAATTCCAGGAATTTGTTGAAAGCCTTTTGCAACTAGCCTAGCCTTATACCTTTCAATTATACTGATTTTTGCTTTACTCTATATAAACACCCATTTGTTTTGAACAACTTTCATATTTTCAGTCCTTAGAACCAATATCCAGGTTTGATTTTTCTGTAAGGCTTGAAATTCAGCTTCAATAGCTGATTTCCAGTCTTTATCTTGCAAAGCAAGTTCAATAGACAATGGTTCCAAAGGATTGACTTGAAGTAAATATGCCTTTGGTTTGAATGTACCTGTTTTTTACCTTGTTATCATCTTATGCTGATTGAACGGAGCAGTTGGGGCAAGCACAACCTGTGTTTTTTCAGCTTGAACATTTGTTTGAGATGAGACATGTTCTTGTTCTTGTACATTCTCAGACAGAACAGGAATAGTAGATATAGCAGTGGTGTGTGCAGGAGAACTATTTCCACTGTTAGAGGGTCCAAGATGATTGGATTCATTACTTGTAGAAGGTGATGTGGGAACAGGTAATTGCAATAGGGTTCTAAGATGATGGGATACGTTCATCGTTGTACTACTACGTCTGAGGTATGGAAAATTCTTGAGTCTCTTTTTCAAACTCAAAGTAAAGCTAGGGCTATGCATCTTAGAACCCTATTGCAGACGTTAAAATAGGGGGATATGAGTGTGGATGAATATTTGTTGAAAATGCGTGGGATAGCTGATGGTTTGCGAGCGTCTGGTCAGGTTATTACAGACGATGAGCTTGTTACATATGTTCTTGCTAGTGTTAGACCAGAATTTGAATCAATCATTGTGAATCTGTCGTTGCGAACAGAATCTTTGAATCTTCAAGAGGTTCAATATGCTTTACAAATGTATGAGATGCGTATTAAGCAATTCAATTCTACTGCAAATCTGGGTTTTAGCTCTGCAAATGTTGCAGTTACTGGAAATTCTAAGAGAGGGGGTTTTCAAAATAATTGGGCTACAAATAAAGGTGGTACTCAAGGTCGTGGAAGAGGTTTTAATAACAAAAGCAAGGTGGCCTGTCAGATTTTTAGTAAAACGAACCATATTGCTTCCAAATGCTTCAAGCGTTTTGATCAATCTTTCCCTGGTATCAATCTGGCCTCTGCTCAGGCTCATGTTGTCACAACACAACCAACAAAGAACTCACAGCCTCAAGATTCTGTTTCACATGATGCTGCTGCTCTTATGGCTGATAATTCAGAGGGTCTTGTTGCTGATAGCAACTGGTATGTGGACAGTGGTGCGACCAACCACATAACTGCTGATCCACATAATCTTACAGCTCAACAAACAGTATATAGAGGCTCTGACAGCCTTGCAGTAGGTAATGGCTCAAAGCTTAAACTCTCTCATGTTGGTAATTCAATTATACCTAGTTATACCGATGATAAAAATCTATTGTTAAAACATGTGTTGTGTGTGCCTGACATCACTAAGAATTTGTTAAGTATTTCTAAACTTACTCATGACAATGGCGTTTATGTTGAATTTCATCCTCATGCTTGTTTTGTTAAGGACAAGGGCACTCACAAGGTTCTCTTGAGGGGTTTGCTTAATCAAGGACTGTACCAGGTTGATTTGTCTCACCTACATGCTGCAAATAACAAGCTAAAGTGTGTTAATAATGAATCTGTAGTTTCTAAGAATAGTATGGTTTCTGAATGTCTTTTGTCCAGTTTTGGTTGTAACGTTTCTGGTTGTAACAAGGGTCCTGTTTTGTCTCATAGTCTTGGTTGTAATGCTTCTGATTCCAATGTTTCACATGCTGTATCTACTCAAAGCAGTGTGTCTGAATGTAATATCTCAAGTAGAATGTCTGATACAAACTTATGGCACCATAGACTTGGCCATCCTTGTTACAATGTTTTGTCTCAAACTTTGAAACACTTTAATAAAACTGCTTCTGTTTAATCTTTCAGTTTCTGTTCTTCTTGTCAATTGGGAAAAATGCATAGTGTGTCATTTCATACTGTTGAAACAAAATCTACAGCTCCTTTTCAATTAATATTTCCTGATGTATGGGGCCCTGCTGCTACTCCTTCCTTGGAAGGGTTCAAGTATTATATCATCTTTGTGGATGACTGTAGCAGGTATACTTGGATTTTTCCCTTGGTCACTAAAAATCAAGTGTTTCAGGTTTTTCAACAGTTCATGGTTATGTTTGAGAGGCAATTCAACACCAAAATCCAAGCCTTTTTGCTGATTTTGGTAGTGAATTCAGACCAGTCTTCACTTTGCTCAATTCTTTAGGTGTTAAATTGAGACATCCTTGTCCTCACACACATGCACAAAATGGAAAAATAGAAAGAAAACATCAACATTTAGTAGAAACAGGTCTGGTATTGCTTGCTCGCTCACGTTTACCTATGAAATTTTGGTAGGAAGCCTTTGCTACATCTGTGTTTCTTAAATAGGTTCTCAACACCTGTTCTTCATAACAGTACACCTTATTTCAAGCTCTATAATCAGCAACCAGATTATAGCATGATTAAGGTGTTTGGTTGTTCATGTTATCCATACTTAAGAGCTTACAAAAAGCATAAGCTTATGTTTAGGTCTTCTAAATGTCTCTTTATTGGGTATAGTATAAATCATAAGGGCTACAAGTGTTTGGATGAAACTGGTAGAATGTATATTTGCAGAACAGTTGCTTTTAATGAAAATGAGTTCCCCTATGATGAAATATTTGCTCACAAAAATGTTAAACTGTCTGCTCATAGTAAAAAATCATATTTACCAGTTTTGCCTTTCCCTGTTCCCACATCACCTTCTACAAGTAATGAATCCAATCATCTTAGACCCTCTAACAGTGGAAATAGTTCTCCTGCACACACCACTGCTATATCTACTATTCCTGTTCTGTCTGAGAATGTACAAGAACAAGAACATGTCTCATCTCAAACAAATGTTCAAGCTGAAAACACACAGGTTGTGCTTGCCCCAACTGCTCCACTCAATCAGCATAAGATGATAACAAGGTAAAAAATAGGTACATTCAAACTAAAAGCATATTTACTTCAAGTCAATCCTTTGGAACCATTGTCTGTTGAACTTGCTTTGCAAGATAAAGACTGGAAATCAGCTATGGAAGCTGAATTTCAAGCCCTACAGAAAAATCAAACCTGGATATTGGTTCCAAGGACTGAAAATATGAAAGTTGTTCAAAACAAATGGGTGTTTAGAGTAAAGCAAAAATTAGATGGTACAATTGAAAGGTATAAGGCTTTCAACAAATTCCTTGAGGTGACTACTTCGAAACTTATTGTCCTGTTGTAAAACCAATAACAATTAGAACTGTTTTTGCATTAGCTGTTACTAAGGGCTGGAGTATCAAGCAAATAGACATAAATAATGCCTTTTTGCATGGTACTCTCAAGGAAACAGTCTTTATGACTCAACCAGAGGGTTTTACAGATCCTCAAAAGCCCACACACGTGTGTAAATTGGTGAAATCTCTTTATGGTCTAAAACCGGCCCCTAGGTCCTGGACAGATACACTAAAAAGCTTTCTCATATCACTTGGTTTTAAAATCTCAGTTTCTGATAATTCTCTTTTCTATCAAAAATCTGGTGACAAACTGCTCTTGCTTTTAGTATATGTGGATGATATTTTAGTGACAGGAGATGATTCTCAGCAGATTCAAAGTGTTATCAATGCACTTAATACCAAATTTGGCCTAAAATCTCCAGGTGAGGTGCAATATTTTTTGGGTTTTGAAGTTCACAGGAACAAAGAATGTTTAATATTAAATCAACACAAGTATGCCATAGATTTACTTAAGGACACAAACATGCTGAATTGTAAGCCCTGTCCAACTCCATATTGTGAAAATTTGAAACTGTCTTTAAATGATAGTGAGTCCTTTGATGCTCCTTCTTTATATAGAAGCACAGTAGGCTCTTTGCAGTAACTAACTATGACAAGACCATATCTCTCTTACATTGTCAACAAACTTTCTCAATTCTTAAAGGCACCAACAATTAATCACTGGCATGCATGTAAAAGGGTCCTTAGGTATATCAAAGGAACTGTTGCAAAAGGATTGATATTCAAAACTGTTTCAAAGCTCTCACTTCATTGTTTTACAGATGTAGATTGGGCTGGGTCTGTTGATGACAGAAAGTCAACTGGTGGTTTCTGTATTTTCCTAGGACCCAACCTAATCAGTTGGAGCTCAAGGAAACAGACTGTTGTTGCTAGGAGCAGCACTGAATCAGAATATAGGGCCCTAGTAACAGCAGCAACTGATCTAGTGTGGTTAAAATCTGTGTTTCATGAGATTGGTTTCAATATTGACACACCTTCTATTGTTTGGTGTGACAATATGGGGGCTATATCACTAGCATCAAACCCTGCGTTCCATAGTAAAACCAAACATATAGAAATAGATGTTCATTTTGTAAGAGAAAAAGTTCAACAAAACTTGATAGAAATTAGACATTTGGCAACTGAAGACCAAATAGCTGATGTGTTAACAAAACCATTATCAACTCATAGATATAATTCACTGTGCTCTAAGTTATCTATGAGCTATCCACCTGGTCTTACACTTTCTAACATTCTATAAAGTCTCTTGCAGACTTACTTGATCAAGCACTGCACAAAACATTCAAAAATCTTTTTGGGTTGATGTGCTAGAGTATTGAAGACTCAGGTGTTTATGCACTCAAGCGTTGAAAACTTTAGAGATTGAAGCAAGCATTGAAGACTTTAAAGGTTGAAGCTGGCACAATTTGAAGTTTGGCCCACTACTAAAATTTGCCTTGGCTTTGTTGAAATTCCAAGGAATCAGGAACAAGTTAAAGAACATTAATGATGATAAGCTTAACCCATTGCTTGCTGGAAAGATTTGAAGAATCAAGCTGAAGCTCAAACTCTCCACAAAATAACTAGCTTGTTTTGACAGGGTGTATTAGAGTATAATTAGTATTATATAATTAAATACTAATTGTATTAATTAATGTTTAGTAAATTAGTTAGAAGGCTGTTAAATTGAAGCAGTTATAACAGAGAAGAGAAACGAACTCTCTCTCTCTCTAACTACGCTTCTCTTAGCTCTCTCTCACTCTCTAACTGTAATACATATAAATGTACTGATACTCTTCACAATTCAATCAAGTCAGTTTAGTGATTTCTTAACAAAGTAGGATCATCAATTTGAATTGAATTTGAACCTTGTGGAGAAATATTTGAATTTACACCAGCAGTGGTAGAAGTAATTAGAGTTAGACTAGGACTAGGAGTTGGAACACTTGAATATGATGGACCAGACACTTTCCTCTTACTTGTCACTGAAACGATTTTCAAACTAAGTATATGTAAGTAAAACAAAAGATTAAATTTCACAAGATTATAGCAGATGACTTTCACAATTACTTCTACTCACCACTTTGTGAAGATATTTTGATCTTCAGGAAAGCTACGCGCTTGGAGTTCGAGGTCAAAGGAAGAAACTATTAGGATGATAGTATGTTTTGTAAATTACTTTGTAAATTTGGTATTGAAATTTCTTCAGAAGAACATCATCACGAGGTATGAGGCTCTAAGAGCCTTAATTAGAGATAGGGGTTCCCACTTTTGTAACAAGTGGCTAGGAGCTTTATTGTCCAAGTATGGAGTCAAACATCGAGTGACCGCACCATATCATTCTCAAGTCAACGATCAAGCTGAATTGGCCAATAGGGAAATCAAGCAACTCTTGGAGAAGTTCGTGAATGGGAGTAGAAAAAATTGCGCTATGAAATTGGATAATGCCTTATGGGCATATATAATGGCTTACAAAACGTCATTGAGAATGACACCATATCAGCTCTCTTTGGTAAGTCGTGTCGTTTGCCAGCCGAGTTGGAGCGTAGAGCTTATTGGGCTATGAAGAAGTTAAATTTCGGCTTCTACTCGACAGGGTTGGCGCTCATGCTCAAACTCAATGAGTTAGAAAATTTTATATGCCAAGCATTCGAGAATTCTCGATTGTACAAGGAGTGAACGAAGAGGTTTCATGACAAGTTGCTCAAGAAAATAGATTTCGAGGCCGAAGACAAGTCCTACTTTTCAATTCTCGGTTAAGGCTTTTCTGGGAGAACTGAAGTCTACACGATAAAAAGAGTGACACCAACCAGAGTAGTTGAGCTGTTAAATGAAGATGAGAGCTTGTTTCAAGTGAATGGACAACACATCAAGAGATACTACAGACCAACATAAATGAGGATCGTACACGAAGTTCATTTTAATGTGCCACTTTAGAGCTTAAAAGGTCGTCTGGCTGAATACATAAAACTTAGCTCTTGTCCGGAGGCAACCCGATGGTTATTGCTTTTTTTTTTTTCATTTTTTTCTTTAGGAAACTAACATAATATGAGCTAATGGTACAAATAAGCCAGTTACGGAGGAAAGAAAAATAGGATACGAAGATGTGAGGGTAAGATTCGATTTAAACCATCGAAAAAATGATTTTTTTAGCTAGGGAGACAGATTAATCAATCCGGTCGGCTCACAAAGGCAAAGGAAATCAGGAGTCCAGAACATCTCGTCTTGGTGGATCACTTGGTGTATTCCGCCCGGATCCGCTGGGTGAGTAAAGATGGGCTAAGTCAGACTTGTTCATCCGGCAGATCACTTTGTGCAATCCGGTCGGATCACATCCTAGGGCAGAATTAACTCGCCCAACTTTCTTTCCAGGTTATTTGTTCTAATTTTTTCCTTCTTTGCAAATTGCTTGTGATTTCATTCCCATTCTCTCATCTTCATATCTTCATAATTTAATAGTTCTTCCATTAAAACACACACTCACACACCTACACATCAAATTCACACACTTTGCACACTCAATCCGGACTAAGGAGAAATTTGGATAAAAGTTCAAGGGGATCAATTCTTCAATCATCTCCGATTAAATCTCTCTAGTAAGTAAAGGTTAACCCTATACTCAATTCATTGTGCAATTATCTTAATTACCTATGTTCTTGATAGTGATTGATAGGGTAAATTGTGAAATTGGTGATTTGATGATGTTGGTAGATCATATATGACAACAAATTTGAGTTTAGAATGGAGTTTTCATTGATGCATTTTATCATGAACCTTGTGTACGAGGATATATGAGTGCCTACATTAGCTAATTTTTGTGAATTATCTTGTTATTGAGCATGAATTGGTAAATAATATTTATTGGGTGTTACTTGTGGTTGATATGTTCAAAAGTTAACATGGTCATTACTTGATTAATCGAGTTTAGAGTCTAATTGATCAATTCTTAGTAGGGATGTCAACGGGTAAGATAGGGTAGGGTACGGGTAAGCCTGCCCTATGCCCTACCCGCATATAAAATGTCTTGCCCATACCCTACCCTGTTACCCTATTTTTTGCATCGGGTAGGGTATGGATAAAGCCCGGCGAGTATGCCGGTACCATGGGTAAACGGGTTACCCTATTAAATAATAGGGTTAGTTTCAGAATGCAACCTGTATTATTGACCCTTTTTCCATTTCTAGTCCAAACTAATAATGTTTTCCGATTGCAACCTATATAACGTTTTTTTTTTTGTTGCAGAATGCAACTCTGGCGATATTTCACGCTATATAGGCCATGTGCACTGCACATGACCTAATTGGCCAATTACATGGTGGCACGTGTCCATTTAAAAAAAAATCGAAAATTCTTATAAATTCAGAAAATTCCAAAAATATTATTTTTAAAAATAAGAAAAATTTTAAAATTTATTTTGGAATGTTTAAAAAATAAAAGTTATACCCATTTAACATATTTAATATATCTCTCTCCCCCTCTCACATTAAACAAAAATATGTAGTGAGCCCTTATTCTCAAACCCCCGTTCATACTTCTTCCCCTCTTCTCAATCTGCAGGTTGTCGACAGTTAGGGTTCGTGGTCTACAATGCGGGATGGAAATGGACTATCGATATGGTGTTGTCGCCGTGCTCCGTCCTTCACAATCCCGGGCGCTGATACACTGTGTGCGAACGTTTTCGGGTAAGGATTGGGTCCCCTCTGGATTGTATTCAGTAATTAATGTTCATAGCTTCCCGACTCCATTATGCCAAAATCTTGGGTCTGGTTCAAATTGCCAATTTAATGGCACGCTAGGACCTAAAATGTTTGCCCTAATTTTGTTATTTCTAAGCTGAATTTGGGATGGTTATTTTTAGCTTGCTAATAGGTGCGATTTTTTTTTACTGGATCAACCCTCCGGCTATCGAGAGGGCACGACGGATAATACCTAGTCTTTTGAGACAAGTTAACAATCTTCAAGCGAATTTGCGTCGAAGAGACCAAAACCAGGATGCAAATGTTCGATGCAGGGACAATCACGAGGATGAAAATGTTCAACGCTGGGACAATCACGAGGATGAAAATATCAGGCTCTTTCTACTTGAAGAAGAACTCGGTCGTGTGAAGAAGAGAGAGAAATGGATCTGGGTTGTAGTTGTGCTATGTTTGGTGTATTATTTCTTGAAGGGTTAATGTTAGTTTAGGGTATGGATGTAGTTGTTAGGTACATTTTGGACTAAAAAATTCGGGTTATTTTGATGTAATTTCGTGTTTTCTGATCTAAAAAGTTGTTTAGGGTTATCTTGATAAAATTTTAATGTAGTTGTGAATCAATAAACATAAGCTGTTTTTGCTTATCTGAATTCAGAATTGTGTACTATTTTGCACATTATTTTAGCTTATAATTGGTCTTCTAAATGCACAATACGTAGGTTAAAAATATATGCAAGTGTTGTGGGTGCATGATCAAGTAAATCTGAAGCTCATTTGGTTAAACTAATACAAGTGAGATGAGGAATCTATTAATAACACCACATCATCTAAGGCAATCCAAATTAACATTAAACATTTATCAAATAAGAGTCACTTTAAAAGTTTACATGATAAAAAAGGGGCTATTAGTTTGGATATTGACTACTCCAAGGGGAATCTGCAAAACAGAGGACATATAAGCTCAGAACCACTACTAGTTTGTTTGACAATCGTAATTTCCAACTATATTAACAATAGACTACATGCATCAAATTCAACAAAAAAACCCACAAAAAGACGCCAATTCAAAAAAGTAGTCAATTGCCCGAAACTAACAACAATTCCTAGTGACTACATCTGTTTACACTCTGGAACTCCACCCGACGGGATGAACAATTTTTAGGCTCACGGCTTCTTGAAGTGTCGTGGAGAACCTTACGTGGTCGGTAATGTTGCTGCTCTCTTGAGGGTTAGTAGGTTTGACGAAATGTTTCGGGTTGGGTTTATCAATAATCGCGGATGGCGCAACTAATGAGCCTTGAGGAACCACATTCCTCCAAACCTATTTGCGACATCCTTAGAAGATAGTTTAATTAGTTTAAGAAAAAATATTAGTGTAAGCAGAAGTTCAACTGATGGTGATTCGGTCATAATATTAATTGGATTTTTTATTTATAAAATTACCTCCAATTTCCTTCTTGCTTTAGGAGACTTCACAGCCGGAACATTTTTCGATTCTTGTGTACATTTTTTGCGTTCTTTGGAGATGGTTTTGTCCTTCGCAACCCTCTTGGGAGTGACCCTCCGGGCAATCTGCTCCGCCCCGATGACGCTCTTGCTTACTTGTAAAGGGGTTTCAGATGCTGCTTACCACGTTTTAAGCATTCATCGACATTAGAAGTAGCTCGACTACGGGTCATCCGCATTGACGTGTTTTGGTTCGATTGAGATGCCTATTTAGGGCGATATTAGGTTAACCAACAACAAGCCACATAGTAATTAAATTGAGTTGATACCAAAGTCACATGAGTCACCTGAGCTGTTGGTTCAATAGAAGTTAAATTCCACCACTCCTCTGTGACCGATGGCAATGGATCCATGTTACCAGGATCATCAATGTCATACGTCTCCACTTGGTTTTTCCCCTAAAAATAAATCCACAGATGTCGTAGTTTTATGCTATATCCAATATGTCGCAAGTTTTATGCTATATCAGTATTGCTTTTAATGAACTATAAAGTTGTCCTCAAGATGGAAAAATTAAAAAACATTCAGATGCTGGAACTAGATTCAGAATACAGACTATTTATAAATCCAGTGTGTCAACAGTTTTGTGCCAAATCAAACTCACTAACACTAGGATAATAAAGTTATCCGGAATATTAAAAAAATAAAAAAATTGTCAGGAGTTGGAAATAGATTCAAAGTACGCCAAAATTACAGCAAATATTCATCTATAATATCACAACGTCATGCCAAATCAGACCCACACACACTCACACACACATAAAATAATAAATTCAAGAATATCCCACTGGCCTGAAAATAGCCTCAAAATATACATAATAAGCAGCCTAAATACAATAATTCTTTCACAACCTTTATGCCACATCAGTCAATAACAAAAATATTACACATGTAGCCTTTTTCAACAACTACATGTCAAAAGTAATGCCTCAAGAATTCCCAAATTCTAGATTGACACATATAGGATATATTAGAAACTAAACGCATTGAAATAACAGAACTTAAATTAGATCTAAAGATGTAAGAAACCTGTATTTTCCTTGCTTCTTGGTCCCCTTCATTTTCTTGGAGGACACGCCAACAATGACCCTTGCTTCTCGACCATCACTACTAGGCCCATCTTCATATGGATTTGATTTCCTTTTTGTTGCCTAAACAAAATAACAAAAGCAAAAAATGAAATGAATTAAAACTACACTGTTGGACCTGAACAAATTCAAAATTTTCCAATCAACTAACAATATCGTAGTTGCATGTTTTTTAATTTTTTTTGTCTTGTTCTAATGGGACAGGTGCTTATCCCCTCTTTTATAGCCGATCCACTCATAGGGGCCTAACAGTTAAATAGAATGCAAGAGTAAGTTAAATATCAATGTGTGTTTGTAATATAATTAACGTAATTCAATTTGACGTTACAGAAATTTTACCTTTTTAGTTGCTGGAATATCCTTCCCTTTTCCACGGGTCGGTGCTTTGTCTTTGGGTAGGTTTGGTGGCCTTGTTGGACAACACCTAGCATTGTGAGTCATCTCCTTACAAATAGAACACGACATAATCGTACCCTTTCTACTAAGCTTCACAAGTTTATCCGAAGTTCGTCTCCCTCTTTTCGTTTGTGATTGACCTTCAACGGCAGATTGCATTGAGGATTCACCAGCTTGATGATGTCCCTTGAATAACTTGGGCCTACTGGGCATTTTCTGCGCCAGTGGAGGGATTAGGGGAGGCCATTCAGTTTCAGGCCATTAATCGGCTCCACTCATTGCCCCATGAAAATTGGAGTAAGCTTTAAAAAATGTCTCTTTTCGATACCACTTACTGATGTAGGCGCCGGGGTTAAGCTGGAGGTAATATATGGCTGAGATTGTGTGACAGCAAGGCAGCCCTGTTAATTACGACTTCCTACAGCTGCAAGTGCCTTCACCGAGATGCACTTTACACTTAGAACCCCACGGACTCTCAACCTCGAATTGGTTTTCACCATTCCAAACCGTGTGATACCCCTAAGGCCTTTCTTTTTTTCAGATCCTCCATCATCTGCTCAATAATCGAACAATGTTCTCAGTGATACGCCCTGATCTTATCCCTTCTTATATGCACTCTCTTCATTAAAGATACTCGTATGGACTCAAGCATTAAGATTATTGGTCTCGACCTGGCCTTCAAAATCATCGCATTGAAGCTTTCGCTCATGTTATTCTCCAACTTATCACAACACAAGAAGCATCTAAAATGGGAACGACTCCAATTATGGGCTGGCTTTGCAACCAACCACTGAAATGCCTCCTTATCGGCCCTCTTTATTTCCCTCATTGCATTATGAAAATTAACGACCCTACTTGCCCTAGCTGTCTTCCATAGCAAAATTTTCAGATGTAACCTTCTAAATTGTTGCTTGAAATTTTGGTACAAATGGGTCACGCAGAACCGATGTTCACAACCTAGTAGGAGTGTGTCCACTGCATCAATCAGTCCTTTTTGTTTATCAGACATAACCGTCCACCTAGCATGATTTTGTCCACCAAGATCAGCCAACAATAGGTTTAGGAACCAGGTCCATGTCTTTCTCTTTTCCTTTTCTACCAAAACATAAGTAAAAGGAAACACATCATTGTTCCCATCTATGCCTACAACAGACAAAACTATACCTCCAGTGGCGGAACACACCCGTCTAGAAATATAACCGGCCTACATCCCTCTAAAAAATCTCTCTTCAAAGCCCCCCGGCAAATGTAAAACCTTTTGCATCGGGTCCCTGCGACAGTCCTTTTACACTTTATCTTGACTGTTGTGTTCGGGTTTGTTTGGACAATCTCGGCTGCGTATGACCACAACATGGCATACTCCTCGCTCTCGCACATCATCCTTTGACCTAACACTAGGTACTTGGCTCTATAACATGACATTCAACTAACAGTCACTTTAAGATTGTTGTTAATCCAAGAAACCGTGGAATCAACTGGCCATGAGGGATCCATGTAAATCTTATCCCTATATTGGCATGCTTAACTTTCTGTTCCCGAGGGCACTTATGCTTGTCACGGTAAGTCTTCACTTGAATTGTGCTTTCTCCTCTTATCTTAGATGCAAAAATCACCCAAGTGCAATGCACCTTCTTATACTTTGCCTGAGCCTTGTCTACATTATTTATTGGGAAGACCACGTCTCTTCTGTTAACAATAGAGTGAATCCGGACAGCATTTCTGAAAGACTGTAGGGTATGAAAACATTGGGCAACAAAGAAATGGGGTGGCGCAATGCCCTTCCTAGGGTGTTTGAAAATGGGGGTTCCCTGAGTGTGTTTTGAACCAGAAGTCGAATGGGTTTCCGTCTCTTCTACGTTAAAGTTTGTCCCAGCAACAAGACCACCGAATTCTACCCCATCATCTGCATTCTCTTAAAAAAAATAGGTTGTCTTCATCGGACAACTCAGATTCAGAATCAACATATTTTTTAGAACAATTTGAATCCTCCCTAACTGAATTCTGGTCATCACGACCATCACTAACCTCAATATCAACAAACTCATTACTGGTGAAATTAGTAGGTGGAGGCTGTGGATTATCACCCTTGCCTACATATATAACAATCTGATTCTGCATCAAATCCTGTGGCAGCGTCTCCTTACTCTCACCATCAGTCCTTCCATCAACATCAACGTTCCACCCTACGTGAGTCACAAACACTGCAACCATATTGTTACTGTCCTTGTACCCTCCTAGACATAACACATTTGCATCACTTTCTAATGGCCATATAGAGGTACAATTATTCACTCCAAGTCTGTTATAATACATCTTATCCACCCCAACTAGACCCAAATCTTTGACCATCATGTTCAGTTCCAACAATGACATCTCATCAATATCGCAGTAGTCAATGTAAGAGATAACTCCACCTACGTAGCATAACAACCTAGATTCCTTGAATGACCCAGAGTGATACAGTTTTATTGTAAATAAATCAAAATCATCACCTATATACACAAAACAGAAACACGAGGGTCAAGTTTCACCCAACAACAACCAAGCATTTTTACCCAAAACTGAAACCCCAAGCTCACTATACCAACCGAAACAAAGAAAACCCTAAAACTGAAGCAATCTTAAAATTTCCAGAATATCAAGATGTGGATTAAACATTAAAAAAAAAAAAAAAAAAAACCAACAATTAGGGTAATATCTTATTAAAAATTTCTCTAATTACCCTACAAAAAGCGTCACCCATTAGCCTAAAAAAATAAAACTAAATTAATACGGATGATCCCAACAAACCCAACATCCACATCCAATAGAAAAGAATACAGAAATACAATAATATGTGTGGTCCCCTACTTACCCAACACCACATACAAAGCCCACATACAAACGTCACATACAAACCCCACAACTAAACCTTAAACATACAAAAACTAAACCTGAAACAGATTAATATCTTCAGGTATTCAAAATAGGAAACAAAATCATAACATTGAGATGTCGAAGGTATCGTAGTCTGGGCTTTCCGTATCTTAGCGCATTTTGCCATCGCGATTGGTCGTGAATCCTTCGCGGCACTGCATGTTCGAGCTAAAATCAAGGATGAGTTATTTGCTAGAGGTTTGAAATTCCAAGAGATTTTTTGTTTAGGGTTCTTCGAGAAAGGCTGGAGAGATGAGTGATTTTGTGACCCTTTGTATCCCGCTAATGAAGATATACGATTAAGCAGCAGGGACAACAATTATTTTGAATTTTAATTCGGAATAGATTATCCCCCAAATGTATGTGTTTAGCATTTAAAATGGGTATAATTTTTATTTTTAAATATTCTAAAATAAAATTTTAAAAAATTTCTTATTTTTAAAAATAATATTTCTGGAATTTTCTGAATTTATAAGAATTTTTGATTTTTTTTTTTTTTTAAAATGGACACATGTCACCGTGTAATTAGCCAATTAGAGCATGTGCACAGCACATGGCCTATATAGCTGGAGTTGCATTCTGCAACAAAAAAAGGTTATACAGGTTGCAATCGAAAAAAATGATTACTTTGGACTAGAAATGGAAAAAGGGCCAATAGTACAGGTTGCATTTTGAAATTAACCCTAAATAATAATCAAGGAAACGTATGATAACTTAAAATTAAACGGAAAGTATGAGTTATTTTTCTTTTTATTTTACATGTTGATTTTTGCACCTAATTCTTAAAATCACATTACCTAACATAATAGCAAGCAAATGAAAATGTTAAACATATATAGACAAACACAAACACACAAACACACACACACACACACACAGACACACTCATATATATATATATATATATATATATATAATAAATAATACACATGTAATAATATTTATACATATGCATCGGGTAGGTGGTTCGGGTACGCGGGCATGACGTTAAACCCATACCCTATCCTTATCCTAATATAATTTAGCGGGTACGAGCAATACTGATACACGTTAATTATGCTTGTAATTAGGTCGAGTTATGATACTATTTTATAGGAATTATGTGCATAGATGGTCAAGAATTGGATGAAATGTTATATAAGTGACCAATTAACGTACTCAGCTTGTTTTAAGGTGTTTTTGAGCTTTTACAGGATAAAAGGTTGTGATTTACGACTACCAGACAAGGAAACAAGTTGGAAAAGAGTGAAAACCGGCCAAAAATAGTGAAAACTAGTGAAAACCGGTCCAAACCGTCCAAGAACCGGTCCAAACCGGTCCAGACCGGCCTGAACCGGTCCAGTAGCAAAACGACGCAAGAACCGACACGACTGCGTCAAACCTTCAACACGGCCGTGTCAAAAGTGATGTGAAAAAGTTAAAACAGCTCTGGATTAGAACACCGCCGTGTCACAATTGCAACACGGCCGTGTCAAATGTTGCGCAGAAAGTGAAGTTTACAAAGCAACATGGCCGTGTCACTTAAGCAACACGGCCGTGTCAAAAAGGCCGCCGATAAGAGAAAATCCTGTTTAATAGGGATTTGATTTCCTAATAGGATTTGGATCCTATCTTCTCGAAGATTCGTCCCCAACTCTATAAAAAGGACCTCAAGCTCTAGGAAAAACATCATCAATCACGGAAGAACATCAATTACATCATTCCACCTAGAAGAAATCTTGGAGGACAAAGAAGACGAAGATCATTGAGACGGAGTCATCCGGGTTTACTTATTCTTTTCTAGTTTAATTCTTTACAATGTTTTTATTAGAATCTTGTATTGGATTATTGCTAGGCATGAGTAGCTAAGCTATTCGTGTCCTAGGGTTAGAAAGTAGGGATTATTATGGCAATGTTTTGATTCATGGTTTAATTTATTAATTCCGTTCTTTACGTGTTTTATCTCTATGTTTGTGCTTAAAACTGAATTTAGCTTGATCACCTAGATTTAGTAATTTAATTTAGCAATTCCGCTTCGAGAGGAGGGAATCGTTATCAGACTTAGAACATAGAGCGCAGTTGTCTATGACTGTGTAGGCCGTGGCTTAGGATCGTTTGGGAGTTATTAGGTTTAATTGACTCGAGAGGGTAATTAGCTTAATCAATCAACGGTTTAATCGCTTCGAGAGAAGGGTTAGATTATTGTCGTGCCGCCTAATAAACACTAGAATTGGTAAATTAATAGGTTAATCATATTCAACATTGAAGTAATATCCTGAAATCGAAGCCCTAGGATACCCTTTCTCATTGATTGTTAGTTCTTTGTGTTTCCTAAGTTTGAAGTCATATTTAATTGAGTACTTTAATTAGTAAAATCAATCTTTTACAACTTAGTATCTAGTTAGGACATTCCTAGAGTATTAAGGTATCAAACTACCTAAAACTATTCCTTGTGGGATCGACCTTGATAATCGTTACTACACCTACATCCGTACACTTGCGGAACACTAGGTTAGAAACTGACGTGTCAAGTTTTTGGCGCCGTTGCCGGGGAATAGGATTTAGCGCTTAGTTTTTATCTTTAAAAATAGGAGAAAACTAGACTAGATTTTATTTTTTCGTAATTTTAATTTTAATTTTCGTTTTTATTTTTGTGTTAATTTTAGTGTTACGCGGTAGTTCTTGTTTTTGGTGTTTTCAGGCTTCGTATGCACACCATATCAAAAGGGAAAGAAACTCTTCTTCCTTTCGATCCAGAAATTGAAGCGACAGCTCGTAGACACCGAACTAGAAGGAATTTCGCGTCTGAGATGGAGAACCCACCAGAGCATCCGAATCCGGATGACACCATAAACAGAGTACTGACAGCTCTGGCACCCTTGGATGATCAAGTCACTACTATACAGCAGCAGCTACCTCCACAAGGGCCACAGCTACAACAGCAGTGCGGCCCAATTCAGATAGACCCAGCTGCAGGCGATGAAGATGACACTCCTATTAGCGACTGCCTAAAGCCCAGTCCAAATCAGCAGGCAGTAGGAGTACAACCTCCACCACTCAATGCCAACAATTTCGAGCTGAAGCCTGCACTAATTAACATAGTGCAGCAAAACCAGTATGGGGGAAGTGCTTTGGAGGATCCGAATGTACATTTGATCAAGTTTCGCAGACTGGCCGACACAATCAAGATCAATCATGTGCCGCACGAGCAGGTCAAGATGAGACTGTTCCCTTTCTCACTGAAGGACAGAGCACTACAGTGGTTCAATTCGCTGGAAGATATCAGAGATTGGGAAGACTTAAGTACTTCTTTTCTGTTGAAGTACTTTCCACCAAGCAAGATGCTCGACCTGCAGAACCAGATCAACCAGATCAACCAGTTCAAGTAATTGGACCAAGAGCCATTCGGAGAGGCTTGGGAGCGATTTTGGGATCTTATCCGGAGTTGCCCTCGACATGGGTTCACCAAGAAGCAGCAAGTGTGCAAGTTCTACAATGGTCTACTTGCTCCGACTAGAAACCAAGTGGATGCAGCTGCGGGTGGAAGTTTGATGGAGAAGTCAGTAAGGATGGCATTCTCAATCCTGGACGCTATGACAGGAACGAGCTACCAATGGTCAAATGAGAGAAACATGCCAAGGAGGATAGCAAGTGTCCAGAAAGTCGAGCCCGTCAATAATGAGTCAATTGAAAAGCTCACAGCACAAGTAACAGCATTGACGAGCCAGGTGAATTTGCTAACTAATCTAACGTTAGCACAACAACCAGGGGGTCCGGAAGAAGTTGAAGAAGTAAAATTTGTGAATCAACGAAACTTCAACAATTTCCAGAACAATTAGCCTCGGTACAACCAGTACCCTCAGAATCAGAATCATCAGAACTTCTCGTATGGGAACGCGCAAAATACACTTAATCCGCCACCTGGATTTGCTGTTACAAATGGCATGATCCATGACGGTAAGAAGCCATCACAAGAAGAGATCGCGCAGTCACAATTTGAAAAGTATGATGAAAAGTTAGCTCAGTTGGAGAAGAAAGTGGATGGAAAATTTATGGAGCTAAACAAGCATATCACTGGGCAATGGGCAGACATCAAGAGGCTCGAGAACACATTGGTGCAGACTCAAGCTAGCATTGGTGAATTGTCATCAAACATGAGCCAATTGATAAAGATAGTAGGGGCTCAACACAAGCAGGGCCAATATCCGAGTGATACAGTGGTTAATCCGAGGGAGCACTGCAATGTTGTGGAGCTAGAGGAGCATGAAGAGAGCATGAAGGACCAAGAAGCGAAGGAATCAAGCGAGGAAGTAAAAAACATAGAGAAGGAGGAGGTCAATACAATCATAGATAAGAAAAGTTCATCTCCTATTCTTGATGAGTCTTTTGATTTTTGTTTTAAAAATTCATTCTTCGCTAACCTTGATCCTTTAGAGCAATCTAGTGTTGTTGTTGTGAAACAGGAACCACTAAAGGAGAGAATCCAGGCTAAAGAGGAAACCAAGAAGAGGAAGGATGGAAAAGAGACGACGAAGAAGAAACCGAGCAGTCCCAAAAAGAACGCACCAACAAGCATGAAACCGAGAAGAGCAACAAAAGCAAAAGATCCAGGGAGTTTTACTATTTCTTGCTCAATTGGTAGTCATGATTTTTATGTCATGTGTGATTTAGGGTCTAGCATAAATTTGATGTCTCTTAAGCAGTATAGACAATTAGGATTAAGGGAAATTAGACGGTCCTTTACTACTATCAAATTGGCGGATGGATCTTCATTAACGGCGTTGGGAGTAGCAGAGGATGTAGTGGTAAGAGTTTTAAATTGTGAATTCCCTAGTGATTTCTTAGTTGTCGACATGAAAGGGAATGATGAATTTCCTTTTATCTTAGGAAGACCCTTCTTGGCGACTAGCCAAGCACTAATAGATGTACCTAAAGGGGAGTTGAATTTTCGGGTTCAAAACGAAACAATCACACTCAAAATACATAAGTTGGGTCTAAGGGGTAAGCACAATTGTAGCATTGTTTACACTACCCAAGCTACTGTAGAAAATCCTCATGTCCCAAATAGCCCTTTAATTGTTCAGAAAACATCCAACTCGGGGTGGCTAGAAAAAGGATGATAGGAAAAAGGACGTCCGGCTGATGACGTAAAACAAAGCGCTTGTCGGGAGGCAACCTGACGTTTATCGTTTTAGTTTATTATTTCGTTAATTTTATGTTTTTACTTGTGTTTTAGTGTTTTATGTTTTTAGGAATCAACATGGACGAGCGTGCAAGAAACGGGGGTCGAAAAGACGGAAAATGGCGTGTGGACGGAAAATGGAGCAACACGGCCTTGTCACTTGATAAACACGGCCGTGTCAAAACTTGCGTAAAAGGGCAAAATCCACTGGAAAGCAACACGGCCGCATCATTAAGTAACACGGCCGCGTCCAATTCAGCTCAAAATCAACACGGCCGCGTCTCACAAATGACACGGCCGTGTCAAAAGATGACTCACAATGGAAAAACACGCTGGAATACAACACGGCCGTGTCACATTCTGGACACGGCCGTGTAAAAAACGCCACAGAAACCAGTTTTTTATTCAATTAGAACATGGCCGCGTCAAAAACGACCCAGAAACATCAATTTTGGCTAAAAGGTGACACGGCCGTGTCAAACCTTCAACACGGCCGCGTCATTACCTCAGCAGAAAAACAAAATTCAGAGCTTGATGCGGAGACGGTCGAAATGGATTCAGGAGAAGGCGATGGCACGATTACGGAGCTAGTAGGGGTTTCAAAACGCCGCCGTCGTCGCAACAATTTGTAAGTTAGCACCAAGGCGTACCACGTTTTTTCCTCCAAACATTGGCTTTCAGCCAAGTTTGGGGGAGGGGGTGGACCGTGGGACGTCTTGGCAGCTATATTTATAGTTTTGATTTGACTTTTTAGTTGATCGTTCGAGTTTCTTGCTGTTGATTGTGGGTCCGTGAGCCCATTATGCTTATTTTTATTTTGTCGATTGGTGTTATCAGGTCTGTGAGCCCATTTATCTGCTTTATTGGCGCCTAAGTGTGATTACATTCGTTTCCATGTTGAATTTTAGGAGTTTAGAGTTTAGAGTCTCATTAGTGTTTTTAGTTTTTAGAGTCATAAGAAGGATAAAACCCGGAAAAAGGTAACAAGTGAAAAGGAAAATAAAAAGAGAACAATAGGGAAAGATGGATGATGAATAGTTAATGATGAGATAATTTTGAGAAGTAGATGAAAAAATGGCACATAATAGAGCATGAGAGGTGATTTGAGACGAAATTGAGCTTGAACTTAGAATATTCAATCAAAATTAACCTTGTGAGAATTTGAGCCTAATTATACTCCAATTTTTGGAGTAATATACTTTCTTTCGGTGTGAATTTGATTGAATATGTGTACTAGTCTCTAGAACTTGCCTTGAGTCTTTACTGTGAATGTGTCAAGTATATGTTGTGATTTAGGAAATGATCTTAGGCAACTTTTTTGTTTAAGCCTATTTATTTGAGCCGTAAAAATTACCCTTTGTACCAAAAGTTCACGTTTTGTCCCTAGTTAGCCCACTTGAGCCTTATAACCTTATTTATTCATAACCTAACAATATCAACCAAAACCTTTTGATTTAACTCTTTTGGCCCTAATTGGATTAATCAAGTTAGAGGGAGGAGAATTGGAAGGAAGTTTGGGTGAACAATTTGTGGGAAGAAATGAGAAAACTAGTGGATATTCCAAAGATGAAGGACAAAAAAAGGGATAGGTGAAAAACAAGGAAGGATAGCCTCTTTTAATCGGGAAAAGAAAAAAAAGAAAAAAGAAAAATGTGGAAAAAGAAAAGAAAAAGTTTGTGTTTGGTTAGTATTTTGTGAAGAGGCTATAAAATAAAGTGCTTAAATTATGAATTTGATTAGAACAGTCGGGTAGTCCCAAAGATGTGGTACCCACAGAAATGAAAAGCACTTAAGTTGTACGGACTTTTGAAGGTGAATAAGTCACTTTGCGGGGTGATTTGCTGAGATTTGAAGAGTGATTGTATTGAGGGGTAGTCGGGTTAGACGTAACTTGATTAGTCCAATGAATAGTCACTTATATCTAAATGTATCCCACCTTACCTTAAAGCCCACATTACAACCAAAAGAAAGACCTTTTTGATCATTTGTCACACGCATCGAGTACGAGGTCTAGTTTAGACGATTGGCAAGCTTATGGTAGGCTTTGCATGTAATTCAATGTGAGTGAAAATTATTTTAGCCTAAACACTTGAGAGAAGAGTGAAACACTTATCCGGTGAGGATTGAATACTTCGAAAGTTCAAAGTCTCGAGATTAGTTGATTTTCGCGTTATCACATATGCTCAAGTGAATTGTGTTGCCTAGTTGTTTAAGAAAAATCAGACTGAAACTAAATTCATCATCTAGTCTCCCTAAACAAATGCATAATCACTTGTATTCTTTATGTCTTTTTGTATGATGTTCGGGACGAACAACAGTTTAAGTTTGGGGGGGTTTTGATACACGTTAATTATGCTTGTAATTAGGTCGAGTTATGATACTATTTTATAGGAATTATGTGCATAGATGGTCAAGAATTGGATGAAATGTTAATTAAGTGACCAATTAACGTACTCAGCTTGTTTTAAGGTGTTTTTGAGCTTTTTCAGGATAAAAGGTTGTGATTTACGACTACCGGACAAGGAAACAAGTTGGAAAAGAGTGAAAACCGGCCAAAAATAGTGAAAACCAGTTAAAACCGGTCCAAACCGTCCAAGAACCGGTCCAGACCGGCCTGAACCGGTCCAGTAGCAAAACGACGCAAGAACCGACACGGCCGCGTCAAACCTTCAACACGGCCGTGTCAAAAGTGATGTGAAAAGGTTAAAACAGCTCTGGATCAGAACACGGCCGCGTCACAATTGCAACACGGCCGTGTCAAATGTTGCGCAGAAAGTGAAGTTTACAAAGCAACACGGTCGTGTCACTTAAGCAACACGGCCGTGTCAAAAAGGCCGCCGATAAGAGAAGATCCTGTTTAATAGGGATTTGATTTCCTAATAGGATTTGGATCCTATCTTCTCGAAGATTCATCCTCAACTCTATAAAAAGGACCTCAAGCTCTAGGAATAACATCATCAATCACGGAAGAACATCAATTACATCATTCCACCTAGAAGAAATCTTGGAGGACAAAGAAGACGAAGATCATCGAGACGGAGTCATCCGGGTTTACTTATTCTTTTCTAGTTTAATTCTTTGCAATGTTTTTATTAGAATCTTGTATTGGATTATTGCTAGGCATGAGTAGCTAAGCTATTCGTGTCCTAGGGTTAGAAAGTAGGGATTATTATGGCAATGTTTTGATTCATGGTTTAATTTATTAATTCCGTTCTTTACGTGTTTTATCTCTATGTTTGTGCTTAAAACTGAATTTAGCTTGATCACCTAGATTTAGTAATTTAGTTTAGCAATTCCGCTTCGAGAGGAGGGAATCGTTATCAGACTTAGAACATAGAGCGCAGTTGTCTATGATTGTGTAGGCCGTGGCTTAGGATCGTTTGGGAGTTATTAGGTTTAATTGACTCGAGAGGGTAATTAGCTTAATCAATCAACGGTTTAATCGCTTCGAGAGAAGGGTTAGATTATTGTCGTGCCGCCTAATAAACACTAGAATTGGTAAATTAATAGGTTAATCATATTCAACATTGAAGTAATATCCTGAAATCGAAGCCCTAGGATACCCTTTCTCATTGATTGTTAGTTCTTTGTGTTTCCTAAGTTTGAAGTCATATTTAATTGAGTACTTTAATTAGTAAAATCAATCTTTTACAACTTAGTATCTAGTTAGGACATTCCTAGAGTATTAAGGTATCAAACTACCTAAAACTATTCCTTGTGGGATCGACCTTGATAATCGTTACTACACCTACATTCTGTAAATCTTTGTAATAGATTGGGCTAGTTCTACTTACACATAAATCGTTGCAATCAAGCAACAAGATCATCAAGGTTACGTGAAACAACAAGTTCGCTATCACATCAAGGAATAGAGACTGTAATGAGCATGCCGCACGGTTTCTTATGCGCATCCCACATATAGCATTGCTTGCAGCAAGAAAGGACAACCAGCAAGCAAGCAGGAGTTATGTCTATAATATCAAAGTCAAGGTCAAAAGTCAGGATATTCGAATTCAAATATATATCTAGTTGAGGTAAGTTTAAAACCTTGTACTGACTATCCAAGAACATGAAGACACGTTACTAGACAAAAAGCAAAAGCACCACTGGACACTAACACCAAGTCGCAACAACTCTGACCAACTCCCTGCGAGAAAGGACAAACGACTATTTGCCGTACAAGGAGCATTAAATGTCAACATGATTATTTCTTTCTCTTCAACGAGAAGGAATTCCAACTGCTATAAATAGAAGAAGATGGAGGATGAAGTAGAGGTTACCAAAACTCAAGCATTCAAAATTACTTAGCATCAAGCACTCAACATTCTTATTTAAAGCTTCAAACATACACTTTAATAATCATACCAAAGTTTATGCAAAGTATACTAGAGCAAGATAACAAGCAGCAAACACACACATGAAGATCCAAAGCTGCAACAACTCTCAAGGCAAGCTTGCTCTCAAGGTTTACCTCAGTCCTAATCCTTCTCAAACCAGGAAGCTTGCCCACATCTCACTATATTTAAGTTTAGTGGTAGCTACCAGAAGTTGAAGAAAAAACACTTTCATTAAGCCAATCTCATAAAAGATTTTTGAAATGGGAAGTCTTTGTTTGAATCAGGGATTCAAAGCTGACTTGTGTGTCGAGGAACGTGTGCACAATAGAGGAGTAGCCTTCTGAGAATAGACAAAAACTATTGTAAGGAGCTAAGTTGGACTTAGACTTCGGAGTAGCTAAGTTGTATTGTGTGTAAACTTCTTAGTGAATTTTTCCCACTATGTGAGGGAAGAGTGGACGTAGAAGGATTACCCCCATCTTCAAACTACTATAAATATTGTGTTTATTTTTATACTGTTTTTATTATTGTTGATGGTATACTGTTTATCTACTGCATAGATTTGTAAGAAAACGTTCAAGCATATTCTGCTGCACTTAAAACTCCCTTGAGCATTGCTTACGGTAAGTTACTTTAGCCCAGTTTGCTTTATGCCTACTGCCTAAGTAAGCCTACTGTATTAGTTTTGCTGCAAGAACAATTTTCTTATAGTAAGCAACAATCTTGTGCTTAAAGTATTTGAAAAAGAGAACATCGAGTTAGAGGTTTATTCACCCTCCCCTCTCCTCTAAACCTCTACCACTTAGGACCAACACCGGCTCTTCTGAGGCACCAGTTTACGGGCCAACAGATAGTCGGGTGTACGACTAGATAGCATCTAAAAGGCACTAACAACGGTGGGAGAAGCTCATAGTCCGCAAGATAGTTACCACTCGGTATTCTGATGATTCAATCACAAGGAGTATCGGAGTTCATCAGGATATTTGGCGATTGATAAACGGGTAGTGTGGACTGAGTTGATGTTTGCCCGTTGGGAGACATACAAGTTGATAACTTTGGAGTTCTTGAGCTCCTTAGAGATTCAGAAGTTGTCCTAAACGTGGGACGTCACTAACAACAATCACATATCAGCTGAACAATGAATCAACACACTCACTTTGGAGCATTTAACCGACTTTATGGGTTACCAATTACAGGGAACTACGAGCATCTAGAGAATTATGATCAGCACTCCTTCTGGGGGCAGCTGATTGAAGCCCTCGGACTATTCTCACCCCGCACTCCAAAGCGCAACAATGCGTCATGGATCCGTAACTCAGTGTTCCGTTACATACATCGAATAATGACTCCAACTATTTTTGCTAGGCCCGAGAGTGGTTCGCTTTGAAAGGAGAAAATTTTTCCCACGTGGTGCATGCTTGTCGGTCATGTTGTGGATATTGGCCCTCAGTTAATTGGCCAATTCGAGAGTGTTGTCACCAAGCAAATAGGTGACACTTCTATTAGGGGGCGAATTATGCTAATAGCCAATGGTGTGGGCATAGACTTTTGACAATATGATTCCGGTCAAGGGACCCACTTGTTGACATGGGAAAATATGGAGAAATTCCGGATTAAAAAGTGCTCGGAGCAACGAGATAAGGATTCACATTCATATGAGAGATGGGAGAAGGAGGTGTTACAAAATCG
The DNA here is from genome assembly GCA_958295605.1 of Ajuga chamaepitys. Taxonomy (NCBI): domain Eukaryota; kingdom Viridiplantae; phylum Streptophyta; class Magnoliopsida; order Lamiales; family Lamiaceae; genus Ajuga; species Ajuga chamaepitys. Next base: position 32,715,376 of record OY282497.1, on the reverse strand, counting down.
AGGACCATTTTTGTTGTTGCCAAACACTTGACCATAGTCAGTGACTTAGAGTATCGGCAAAATTGGTCCCTCTACAACCCAACTTATTTGGCAGCATCTCCGAGACCTACCGAAGAAGAGGTTGGAGAATACCAAGGCGGACCTAGACATCAAGCCGAAGAAGGTGACCAAACTGAAGAAGGTGAGGAAACCAAGGTAGAAGGTAATAGTTTGTGTGAGAGCCGACCACATAGGAGAGCATCAAGGCGAGGAGAGTCATCTTCGGGAGTAGAGGCTCGCATAGGAAAGCCATTTAAGTCCTTCAATTTGAGGGCTCAATTTTATGATACTCGCCTAGACGACATAGTAGCGACTCAACAGACTATCATCGAGCAAAAGTACGGTATGATGCTAGACTTGATCAGTACTTGGCTCGGATTGAAGGCATGGAAAATCTACAAAGCCAGTCTTTTTCAGCGACAAGAAGAGGGGATGGATCAGATGACTCGGTTCATACAGCAATATGGCTTCCCACCGTGGCCGCCTTAGCCATGATATCTGTGCGTACTACCAAGGCGTACAACTTCTTTACCACAAACCTTGGCCATGACCAAGTTTAGGGGAGGGGTAGAGTGAGACGTCTTAGCAGCTATGCTTATGCTTTCATTTTTTTCTCTGCTGCTTTTGGTCGACTCGTTTGAATGTTAGTTAGTTGCAGTCTGTAGGGTAGATTAGGTAGTTTTAATTTTTGCATTGTTAATTTAGTTGTTTGTTTTTGTTAAGTCAGTATAGTAGAGTCGAACTCGGAAATTGTGCTAAAATATATTGAACTTAAAAGCTAAAAAATGGTTGATTGATGGTGATGTGTCGAATTTTAAAAAAAAATTACTAACACATAAAAGATCATGATAGGAGTATAGAGACGAAATTGAGCATATATTTTGAATTATCAAATAGTCTATGAGGACTTGAGCCTTAATTGAAACTTCCATTTTTGGAGTTATATATTGCTATTTTTTAGTGCATTGTTGGACATAATGTAAGTGTGTCTCTAGATGTTGCCTTTAGTCTTCTTGAAGTCCTCAAGTATGTATTGTGAACCTAGAAGATGATTTTAGGCGTTCTTTCTTTTAACCTTTTTATGAGCCGAAATTAACGTTTTTCACTGAATTTTATTAAATAATCCCTAGTCAGTCACTTAGCCTTTTATATTTGTCTTTCATAGCCATATATTACAAGTTGTTATCTGTTCCTTTTAGCCTTTGTCCCTTGTCTTGGACTAGTTCAGTGTGAGGGAGGTGAATTGGAAGGTAGTATTGAGAGCATAAGGTTTGAGAGGAAAGGAAGTTTGGGATGTTTTGGTGAAGGAAAAATGTAGTTGATGGGCAAAAGATCGGAAAAAAACTGACCCTTTCTAATTTTTATTGTTGTATTTTCGTTAACAAAAAAAATCGAAAAAAAGAAGAAAAAAATAAGGAAAAAAGGTTGATGCTATGTATTGTTTTGTTTTGTGTTGTATGCAATTAGAAAAAGTTCTTGAAAGTGCTTTTTTTTGTATAGTTAAGTAGTCACAAAGTGGTACTTAAATCCGTGTTGACACTGAAAACACTTGGGTGATGTAGTGCATTTAGATTGTATTTTGAAGTGAAGAATCTATATTTTAGCTTACTGAGGTATGAAGAGTGTGGTGGAGAGTGATATCATTCGAGGGATAGTTGAGTTAGGATAATTTGATTGGTCCAAGTTTGAGTTACTTTTATCCAAAAAAAATCCCACCTCCTTAAGCCTACATTACAAAAAAAAAAAAAAAAAAAAAAAAAAAAAAAAAGACGTTTATGATGAATATGTTAGACAATAGGCAAGTCCATGGTAGACTGTGCATGTGAACCAACCTGAGCATAAATATGTCCTATTTATAGAGAGATGACCAATACACTAATCCGGTGATGATCATTCATTTAGAGTGCTAAGTCTTGAGAATAGTTGATATATTGCCTATTCACAATATGCTCATAGTCTATGTTGTCTATTTTCGAAAATCATACCTGAGCAAGATTTATCGTCTAATCGCCCTAAAACTTAGTGTTCTTGCTTTGTATACTTTTGTTGAATGAACACCAATCTAAGTTTGGAGGTTTTTTATAAACATTGTGTATGCATGCTTTCAGGGCTATTTAGACATTTATTTTGATAGCATTTGAATACATATTCAATTGTTTTAAATTGATTATGTTGAGTCGAATGACGTTGTTGCTCGTTTTTTTTTGTTGAATTGCTTTATTTTTAAATCTGATTTATTCTCCATTGTTATTGCTTGCAATTTTAAGTGTTTTAAGTAGTAGTTTCTTAATTTTGGTTTATAAAACCAAATCTTCTTTGATCGAGAGTTTAGATAGAGTTGGACTATTATAATTAGAGTATTAAATTGACATAGTAACACAAATTTTGGGATCGACATTACTCACCGCTAACAATAGGAACACTGTACACTTGCGATAATGCTAGGAGTTAGTGTAGCATGTCAAACTACAACTGAGCAAATTTTGGCATCCATTCGGGTAGGATTAAAGGAGTGCACATAAAAACTTGTGCACTGTGCCAATATTATTATTATTATTATTATTAGTGAAAAGTATGGTGCAAATAGTCTTTTCCACAACTTTTATTATAATATTATCCTCTTGTAAAATAAATATAATTTTAATCTTTCTTATCACTTTATAGATAACTACCAGAGCGTTTTACCAATTTACTCCCCTTCTAAATATCTTGCTACATTTTCTGTAATTCAGAAAAAAGAAAAAAAAAAAGAAAAAAAGAAAAAAGAGAACAAGAGAAAGAGAAAAAATTGTCCATACCCAACCTCTTCTCTTCCCTCACACTAAAACATCTATACCCTACCCACCTCGCCTCACCTATCCTACCCTACCCCATCCTACCCATCCCTCCATCAGAACATCCTGACCCTGCCTCTTCCCAAGTCAAAAAAGAAAAATAAGTTTTTTCAGTTAATGCTTCAAGCAATAGCCCTCAACCCCTACATCCTCTCCCCCAACTCCACTCCTGCCTCTCAAGTTAAAATGAAAAATTTCAATTTTTTTAATGCTTTCACCACCAAACTCTACCCTCTCCCTCATCCGGTCATCCCTCATCCCTCCGGACAGTAAGCCAAAAAAAAAAACAATGGAATAATTTTTTTTTTTTCTCCAAATCTAAGAAACAAAGAAAAAACCCTCTCCTCCTCCCATAGTGACTCGAAACAGGACCAAAGGTCTAGGTAGTAGATGCTCTGTCACTTGAGCTATCCAACTTCGTAAAAAAAAAAAGAAAATGGAATAAATAACGATATCGAATAGTTAGTTATAAGAACAAAGAAAAACTAAAATTAATATATATTTATACATATATATAAAATAAGTCTACACTTAATCATAATTTTTAGGAAAGACTATGGCCTGTTTGTTTATGGTTGTGAGTGACTGGAGTACTGTAGGCTATGTGGAATAAAGTGGAATATAGGATTGGGGTAAATAAGTGAGTGTTTGTTTAGGTTGGTTGGAGATTGAGTTGTGGGGTGATTATAATATAAAATGTGGTAAAGGTGATTTGATATGTGTAAGAGGTAGTTAGTGAATGATTGGTTATTGATTAAAGTTGTATTGATAATTGAGTTTGATTGATAATGTGTGTAAGAGGTAGTTAGGCCCTCCCCAATGGGAGGAATATTGCCTATGTGGAAAGGGCCAAAATACCTGAAATGTGGGTTTTTGCCAATGGGGGGGATTTTTGGGGGTGGGGTAGGAGGAGCCGGGTAGCGTTTTCGCTACCCAGGAAGTGCTGGGCCGGGGCGCGCGTGGGGAAGGCCAAGGTGGGAGGGACGCGCGTTTTAATTGGCGCAGCGCAGACGCGTGGGCGCCACGCGCGCGCAATGCGCGTGCAGGCGTGGGCCCCGCGGCCTGCGCCTTTTGTCCCCCACCATCATTAATTTTTTTTTTCGTTTTTTTTTTGTTTTTTTTTTTATTCTGATATTTCTTGTAGGTGAATATGTGTGTTCAAAAATTGAGATATGTGTGTTGTAAAAAATAGCCGTTATTGCAACGGCTCTAATTTTTTTTTTTTCATTTTCTTTTTACTGAATTTATATAGCTTTTACAAAATAAACTTTTAAAAAAAAAATTAAATTTGCCCTATAAATATATCTTCCCACTTCATCATTTTCCCCACATTTACCTACTTCTCTCAAATTTCAAAGTTCAAGATAAATTTCTTCTCTTCTCCTCTTCACACCCAAAAAAAAAAAATAAATAAATAAAAATCCGTGGACGCAATGGTTCAATTCTTCGAATTCCGGAGAAGAAGCATCGCCTCCGAATATCAACTTTTGTCCACCTGTTACCAACTTCAATCCTCAAAATCCTAATTTTCCAACTCATTTTCCTACTCATTTTCCAAATTTTCCGGAAGGTAGCAACAACCAACCCATGCCCTTTACTCCATCTGGACCAGCATTTTACATGCATCCGAATCAAATACCGTACATGCAACCTCCTCAGTCTGGGTTTCGTCCCATGATGGGCATTAATTCAATGAGAAGGGCCGGTAGTGATAGTTCTGATACAGACAGAGACACTCCGACCCCGAACTCTCAGCGTTCGTCTCCTTTCTCGTCTCAGTTCTCCCCAGTCGGACTTGATCGAATAAATCTCGCTTCCGACTTTGATGCTGCTGATCATCCACCCAAGGCTCCAGTTCCAGTTCCACAAAAGAAAACTTACTCTCATGATGAAAACGCACTTCTCTGTAGCTGTTGGCTCGATATCAGCACAGACTCTGTTGTTGGAAACGATCAAAAGCTTGATCAAATGTGGGTTCGGATCGCCGAGGCATACAACAGGAACCGTCCAAGTGGCACGCTACTTAGGACGCATAACCAGTTGAAGACTCATTACTATACCCTGCAGAAACAAGTGAAATGGTTCTGTGGCTGTTACAATATTGAGCAAAAGGCTTGGGGAAGCGGTTGTAGCGATGCAGATATCATAGCGAAGGCGAAGGTCCAATATACTGCAAAACATGGAGGGGAGTTTAGTCATATGAGTTCTTGGTATGTTTTGAAAGATAGTCCGAAGTTTACCAATCTAGGCGACGATGTCCGCGGCTCAAAAAAGAAAAAGGTATCGGCATCTGGAGAGTACGTGATATCTTCAAACACCGACTCCAGCGCTGGAGAGGAAGTGAGGACGGAACAAGCTCGTCCAATGGGACGGAATGCGGCTAGGCGATCGAGTAAGGGCAAGGGAAAAGCAGGCACGTCTAATGCCGGAGAAAGCCTCGACGTTATTGAGCAAAGGCTCCAGGCCTTAGAAGAACAAAACAAACAAAAGATCGAAGGATTGAACTCTATTGCAACTGCGAAAGAGTATAAAATAGTGATGAAAGATACCTCGAATATGACGGAGGACCAATTGCGTTTCCACCTCCTTGTGGTGGATAAAATCAAGAAGAAGTGGGGGATGTAGCTTTGGAAAAGTAGTCGTTGTATGCAAAACTAGCCGTTGTATTTCTTTCCGTTTTAAGACTAGCCGTTGTATTTCTTTCCGTTATAAACTAGCCGTTGTATTTCTTTCCGTTATAAACTAGCCGTTGTATTTCTTTTCGTTATAAAAGGAGCCGTTATAAAACTAGCCGTTATAAAACTAGCCGTTATAAAACTAGCTGTTGGTAATATAGCCGTTACAAAACTAGCCGTTGGTAATATAGCCGTTACAAAACTAGCCGTTATAATATAGCCGTTACAAAACTAGCCGTTGGTAATATAGCCGTTGTAACTCTAGTCTATAAAAGGTCCTGTCCAGGTTGTTGCACATCTCAAACTATAACATTACTTTCCTCTATATTCGAAAATGTCTTCATCTTCTGAAGAAAGTGATAGTCTTCTTGAATTCTTAATTGATGATACGACTGAGCAAGAAATACAGTCGTTACTTAAAAAAAAACAAGAGTTACTTGTCAATGCCGGTACTTCTTTGGGCAGAGCTAGAAAACGAAGAACGTACGTTCGCCGAGATCGTGAGGCGGGGCATGCAAGACTCTACCTCGACTACTTCTCTGAAGATCCGATATACGGAAGCGATACATTTCGCCGGCGTTTTCGTATGTCGAGAGAGTTATTCTTGCGCATAGTTGATGCATTGGAAGGCCACGATGAATATTTCCGGTTGAGGGTCGATGCAACTGGACAAAAGGGGTTCTCTCCACTCCAGAAGTGTACGGTTGCCATCCGCCAATTGGCGTATGGCGGACCTGCTGATCAATGGGACGAGTACCTACGTGTTGCCGAAACAACCGCTGTGGAATGTCTATTTAAATTTTGCCGCTGTGTGATCGAAGTGTTTGGTGGATACTACTTGAGAAAGCCTAACGCCGATGATTGCCAGCGGCTGTTACAAATGCACGAAGAAAGGCACAGATTTCCCGGAATGCTAGGAAGCCTTGATTGCATGCACTGGGAATGGAGAAACTGTCCGGTAGCTTCGAAGGGCCAATTCACACGAGGTGATCATGGCGTCCCAACAATCATGCTCGAAGCGGTTGCCTCTGCCGATCTATGGATATGGCATGCCTACTTTGGAGTAGCAGGCTCCAACAACGATATAAACGTGCTCAATCAGTCTCCTTTGTTTACGGAAACGTTGCAAGGAGTTGGTCCCTCCATTAATTTCACAATCAATGGTAAGCAATATAATCAAGGATACTATCTCACCGATGGAATCTATCCAGAGTGGGCTACTTTTGTGAAAAGCTTTCAATGTCCCCAAGATCCGAAAAGACAACATTTCAAGGTACTGCAAGAGGCTGCTAGAAAGGACGTCGAACGAGCCTTTGGAGTGCTTCAAGCGCGTTTTGCTATGATTCACGGTCCTAGTCGTTTTTGGTATAAGAATAACTTGAAGGATATAATGTTAACTTGCATTATATTGCACAACATGATTATCGAAAATGAAGGAAATGCAGCGATCGATTGGTCCGACGATCCCAATTACGCCATACCGCCGCCCCACGTAAGCCAAGGATCAACTGGAGCATTCGCTGACTACGTTAGAAGAGGTGTCCAACTTCGGGATAAGCAGAAACATCTCCAGCTTCGGCAGGATTTAATTGAGCATGTTTGGGCTCGATCCGAAAATAGTTAGCTAGATTTAAAATATGTCGGGACTTCGTAGGCGTTGTTGTTGTCGGGTTTTTTTTACTTTTTTTTTAATTGTACGGTGTGAGCTTTCAATTTGTATTTTTACTATTTACGTAATAAAAAAAATTAATATTATTTTTTTGGCGTTTTTTTTTTTCGAAATTATCCGAAAATATTAAAAAGTTAAAATAATCAGAATATTTAATTATTAATTATTTATCCGAAATAAGTTAATTATAATATAGATGATAAATAAAAGTATGAATGGTATAAATAGGAAATTAAGGTGGGTCCCACGTAAATACCTACTTTTTGGGTTTATTGTTGGGGAGGAGTTTTGTTTTGGAGGCAGGGGTATTTTTGCTTTTGAGGTGGCGCTGACGTGGCAGCAAAATACCTGCTTTTTGAGGTTGTGCATTGGGGAAGGCCTTAGTGAATGATTGATAATTGATTAAAGTTGTATTAGGAATTGAGTTTGATTGATGATGTGTGTAAGAGATAGTTAGTGGATTGATGTTTGATGTTTTGTTGTTTGGTGTTTATTATAATTTATTGGGTGGATTTTATGGTTGGACACAATATATTGTGCATAATCTAGAGTCAAACATATGTGGATTGTACTAAATCGTGAACGATTGTGTCAATCTATAAACAAAGAGGCCGTATTTAAATTTTCCTCCCATATCATTATCTGGCAGACCTGGAATCAGAAACAAACCCAATGGGCCGCATTGGCTGATCGGTAATACAAAGCAAGCCTCCTCCCCAAGTTAACTTCAATCAACTTTCAGACCTCCACTCCTCTCTCTCTCTCAACAATAGACATATTAAACACACTCATTGATACTGAACAGCAGTTAAAAGGAGATGGCGACGCCGATGGTAGAGGACAACTTTGAGGACGATCAGCTTTCTTCTATGACAACAGATGACATCACTCGTGCCTCTCGCCTTCTCGATAACGAAATCCGTATCCTCAAGGTTTGCTTTCGATGCCCTTAATTCGAGTGCTTGTCAGGTTTTTAAACTTATTTCTTTTTGGAGAACTTCCACCAGTTTTCCAAGTCGTATAATGATCTTCTTACTTCTGAATTGATAGGAGGAGTTGCAGAGGACAAATCTGGAGTTGGATTCGTTCCGCGAGAAGATAAAAGAGAATCAGGAAAAAATCAAGCTGAACAAACAGCTTCCTTACTTGGTCGGGAATATTGTGGAGGTATTTGTAAGCTTCAGAAAATACTGCATACTAAATTAATTAGGATTTTCTCTCTTGAACATGGGATTTTTTTTGTGCTTCGTGAGTGCTTGGTTAGGAACAAGGCTATTATCAGTTCTTGGTTAGGAACAAGGCTATTATCAGTTCTTGGTTAGGATGGTGTTTTGGGAAGTTAAGTGATCAAGTACAGCTCCACTTGTGACTCGACTAAATGCTCCGGTCATGTTTTTCAACTGTGTAATTTTTGCATGAAGGCTTGTCCGTCCTTTTTTTGGCTGTTAAAACTTAAAAACAAGGAAAAAACATATCCAGACTTCTCTACTTCCATTTTCCTTTTTATTTCTTGAATTGGGTTCCTATGCTTTCATTTGTAAAAATTTAAAGTACAAACAAAAACAGAAAGGCGTAGCTTACAAAAAAAGGGAAAATACATGGTTCCATTCCCCCTCAGCAGACCTAATTAAAGCAATTGAACTTACAGTGACTCAAATATGCATTTTCCATAAAACAATGCTACTAAGGAAGATCACGATTCAGGAACGATCTCTTCCGGGAACAAAATCAGAGATGGTATTGTCTTATTAATAAAGGATGTGATATTCTAACCGGAATTGAGGCCGCTCCCCTTAGGAACAGAACAGAGGGGAAATCGGCTTCTTTCGTCATTAGTCATCCTCTGGTCAGTCTTATGCTTAAAGTGTTCAAAAATGTTTTGTGGGTCGGAAGTTGTAGTCATGTTAATTTCAGCAGGAACATGAAGTAGCTAGCACGCATGAATGTAAATTTTGTATAACTTATAATGTTTTTAGGAAGCAAATACATTTTTGGTATATTCTAAGAAATCACTCTAATTAGCGTGCAGATAACTAATAGAGCCAAGTTGTGGAGTTGTCCACGTCTTACCATCATATATACATTACATTGTCACATTTGTATATGCCTGTATTCCTTCTATCTCTTGCAGTGTTTTGGAGAAATTGAGACGTTTCTAGACTGTGCCCATGAGGAAATATTCAGTCACAAAAGTTACTGGAAGTGGAAATCTTAGATTAGCTTTCTTTTTAGTACTCATAGCTGTTCTGATGAAAGCTGCTCTTATGAATATCAGTGGCTGTTAACTGCTATTTCATGATGTATATTTAGAGCATCTTATGCAAGTTTTCGTTATGATTTTCAAGATTTCAGTTTCATTACTTATTAACTGGTTTGATATTTAGTAGTGGAATTAGCATTTTCTGTCTGTTGTCTCAGATTTTGGAAATGAACCCAGAAGAAGAAGCTGAAGAAGATGGTGCAAATATTGATCTTGACTCACAAAGGAAGGGTAAATGTGTAGTGCTAAAAACATCTACACGCCAGGTAATGCTCCAATGCATTTCTCTCTCTGTTTTCCCCCTTAACCTCTCCCTTTTTCTGTTTTTCTCTTCTTTTTTAATGTGTGGTTTAATTATTTTTAACATATTGGACTTTTATATTTGATGGAAATGCTTTAGAAGTAATACTGTGTCAATAAAAAATTCTGTTCTCTATATTCAGCAGTGTAATACTCCCTCCGTCCCGGCTTATCTTGCACAGGGGGGGTCGGCACGGATATTAAGAAAAGTTGCTTTTTGGTTGTTTGTTGACTTTTCAAAGGTTAATTGAAGGTAGAGATTGAAAGTGGAGATTTTGAGGGTGGAGATTATGTTATAACTTTCCTTTTTTAGGCTGTGCAAGATAAGGTGGGACGGCCGTTTAAGGAAAGTGTGCAAGATAAGGTGGGACGGAGGGAGTAATACATAACAGGAAGCAGACATCTGGAAAGAAATACTGCTTAAGAATCGCATAATCTAGACAGTGCCTCTGTAGTCTGCACTGTGTTTGATACTTAAGAATTATAAGACTATTTCTGACCTCTACATATCATTTCTATGGTAATCTGTCGATGCAGACAATTTTCCTGCCTGTAGTAGGTTTGGTTGATCCAGATACGTTGAAACCTGGTGATCTGGTTGGAGTTAACAAAGACAGTTATCTGATCTTGGATACTTTGCCATCTGAGTACGATTCTCGTGTGAAGGCTATGGAGGTTGATGAAAAACCAACTGAAGACTATAATGATATTGGAGGGTTGGAGAAACAGGCAAATATTCCTTTTCTATCAATTAATATATGGTGATTCTTGTCAGTTTCTGATGATATGTCTTTTGCTGGACCTTTCTTCTGAGCGCTGCAGATTCAGGAGTTGGTTGAGGCAATTGTGTTGCCTATGACACACAAAGAGAGATTTCAGAAATTAGGAGTTCGTCCTCCAAAAGGGGTGCTCTTATATGGGCCTCCTGGAACTGGGAAAACTCTGATGGCTCGTGCATGTGCTGCCCAAACAAATGCTACTTTTCTGAAGCTAGCAGGTCCCCAGCTCGTACAGGTACAATATTGTTATGATTGTTTTTTTTAATTACTAAGATGTTTTGCATCCTTTAGCTCGGTCAATGATTTGTTTTCCTGAAACTACTCCAGAGAGCACCTTACTTGACATGTATTTTGAGTAAAAAATTGACCTAACGAGTGTAGGGCATTTATGACGGTGGTTTTGAGATGATTAGCATTGTGCCAATTGATTGTATTCAACTAGTTTAATTAGATCAACCCCAAATTCTTTTTCCTAATAATAATAAGATGCTTGCTTATCTGCATTAGAAGATCAAAGGCGAAGTCAAAAGGGTTTCATTTATGGATTCTTGTTCATTTATGGAGATACATTGCTAACCTAAGCATATCTATTATTAGAAAAAAAGATGCAGGCACTAGTCTCATTATACTACTAGAATCTAGGTGTCAAATCAAGTAATAAACTGCTTGTCTTCTCAATTCATTGTCAGAGACACCCAATATGTCTAGCTCAATTAGAAGATGAGATGAACACTCCAAAATTTGGACTACTAAATAATGGGTTCCAAATTTTACTGCCGTGGGTTCAGGGCCGATTCTCACAATTTACTGGCCTGAATCGAGTTTAAAATTCCCTGTTTTGTACGTGTTTCCCTCCCCCCGTTAACATTCTGTTTCTTGTCTGTTTAGTTTTCCACAGCAGGCTTTTCTAGGTTCTTTTTTCCCCTAAAAGAAGAAAGAAAAAAAAATAAAAGAATGAAAGCCGAAAAAACCTGCAAGTGCCAGCAATAGGATTCAAATCCTGGCCACACAGTTCTAATTCCTAATTTGAGTGTAGGGACTGCTGGACCACTTCAATATTTTTGTAATCTGTTTTTCTGTATATATATTTTGAGTAAATGAAAGCCAAAAAATCTGTAAAGCGCCAAACATATGGATCTAACCCAGGCAACTCGCTTTTTGAAACGCATTTCGCCTGCTATAACCATCTTTGACATTTTTTAAATGATTAAATATATGGTTCTGTGAAACTTTTTAGGAGCCCCTAAATTTATTGTATTTCTGGGGCCTGAGGCGATCACCTCTCGCCTCAGATAAGGAGCGGCCATTCGTAGGTCCCGAAGACGATAACTTGATTTCAAGTTGTTCCAGCTGGTTTCTCTTTTACGTGGCCTGGGCTTTTTCCTGAGAATACCCTATTCGTAGGTCCCGAAGACAATAACCTGATTTCAAGTTGTTCCAGCTGGTTTCTGTTTTACGTGGCCTGGGCTTTTTCCTGAGGCGATCACCTCTCGCCTCAGATAAGGAGCGGCCATTCGTAGGTCCTGAAGACGATAACTTGATTTCAAGTTGTTCCAGCTGGTTTCTGTGTTACGTGGCCTGGGCTTTTTCCTGAGAATACCCTATTTCGTTATTTATATATTTTTGACACATCGAAAATTCTGTCCATAAACAGCTGACATGGCATGATGTCAGACTGGAAGTCCCAACAGACTTATCTAATGCATTGGTGATTGAAGGAGATAAAAAATCTACTTTTTCATTTAGTGGGAAAAGTTTAAACCTATTGGTTTGTAGGAAGGAGATTACAGAGATATGGAGAGGTAAATCAAAGTTTGGAGAGGGAGTGAGGGATTTATATAGAGACGACGAAACACAGAGGAGAGGGAACTGAAATCAAATTAGAAGTTCTATGACTCGGGAGAGTTTGAACGAAATTGAATTGGGGAATTATGTAAATTTATTTCTTCTAAAAGCTTTTCGTTTTCAGTTAAATAGGTTGTTCTGCTGGACTTCTAACTGATTACAGTGGAAGAACATGCGTGAAATGGACATGGGGTGTTCCGAATCAGTTTCATACCTTTCTATCTTTTCTGTCTTATTCTGTGAATTTTGAGCGGGTTTTGACTGGATTTTGTAGTAAGAACAGACCCATTTCTTTCCATGTTTCTTTTCTAAATCTGGAAGCCAATCTGCTCAACTCTCTTCTCATTCATATTTGATTTATTGTATTCATCTCAATAGTAATCCTTGGTCTGTCTTTTCATCAATTAATCAGATATTGTGACATTGATTTTCTCGCCTCTTTTTAATAAAATTTCTATGACCCAGCATCCTCAGTTGAAGGTTCTAAATATAATTTTAGACCAGTGAGGTGCTCCAACTTTTGATACTTGTCTAAAGAGGTTTCGTGATTGTGGTGGTGTTTGGAGCACTGCTTTAGTTTGATGCATTTTTGCTTTCTTTACTGGAGGTTTTTTTTTCCCTCATGTGTATTACAATAATATATTTGTATATTTAGATGTTCATTGGAGATGGAGCGAAGCTCGTTCGTGATGCTTTTCAACTAGCTAAAGATAAATCCCCTTGCATCATTTTTATTGATGAGATAGATGCTATTGGTACAAAACGTTTTGACAGGTAAGCATGTACTTCTCTGTGCAGTTTGTATTGCTTTCTGTGTTCCCTCATATTTTCTACAAATGAAGTATCTGACAACTTTTTATTATGTGTTTTTATGTGTTGGGGGCCCTGGTGCTGTATGCTGATAACACATGATTTGTTATTATGCAGTGAAGTTAGTGGGGATAGAGAAGTGCAACGTACTATGTTAGAACTGCTCAATCAGCTTGATGGTTTTAGTAGCGATGATAGGATAAAGGTTTCTCTCGATATCTTTCTTTCGCTCCTTTGGTACTTCTGTTCAATTTTCATCGAGTTATCTAATGTGATGGTCTTCTGCATCATGAAGATATTCGTTCTATCACTAAGTTCTGATATAGGATGGTGAAATTTCATATACATCTCTTTTATATTGTGCTGGTAGGCTTAGTGCTGTCATTACAAAATTGTGGCTTTCCTGCAGTCATTTTTTTATAAGTACTGCATCTGTTTTTTATCCCAAAATTCTTTATGGTGTCTGATGATCATTCCTATATTCAGGTGATAGCAGCTACAAACCGTGCCGATATCTTAGATCCTGCCTTGATGCGGTCTGGTCGTTTGGATCGTAAAATAGAATTTCCTCATCCTACTGAGGAGGCCAGGGCTCGCATTTTGCAGGTATCCCTTCTAGGAGAGAATTCATTTACTTGTGCTCATTAAGTGGGTTTTAATATAACTCGTGATAATTCTGGATAACAATGCTTTGATACTGCGTGCTACTGATGCTTAGTTTCTATTACTGCAGATCCATTCCAGGAAGATGAATGTTCATCCAGATGTCAACTTTGAGGAACTTGCTCGCTCAACAGATGATTTCAATGGGGCCCAACTTAAAGCTGTTTGTGTGGAAGCAGGCATGTTAGCTCTTCGCCGTGATGCCACCGAGGTGAGTTTTTTTTGCCCGTGTGCATGCGTGTTTTTGAGCACATGTGAGTTCACGTATGTCAGGCACCTAGGCATGTCGCTGTTTAAAACCACTTGCTTTGTCTATGATGCATGGTTATAGGTGTGCTGGTGTTTGTGACAAACTGTGACTACAGATTGCTGTGTGAAATTCCGGAATTTAAATTATTGTTACGTGTATTTCATTTGTCTAGTTTGGTCAAGTGTTGCTACAGGTGTACTAAGATTTCATCCACAAAATCTTAGTACAAGGTTCCCTGAACCAAACAGTGAACAATTATGTTATTCTAGGTTGTAACTATATATCTATAATTGGTGTTAGGTGAACCATGAAGATTTTAATGAAGGCATTATTCAAGTTCAAGCGAAAAAGAAAGCCAGCTTGAATTACTACGCATAGGGGTAACAAGATGTAATCTCGCTGACCTACTCTATTTGCCTATGCTTTTCCAAATTGTAAAACCCTGTATTTTACCTTCAATATTGTCTTTAATTATTTCATTTTATTTAGTTTTGAGTCATAACCCAACTTACCCATTTACTTATTCCCTTATGTTGATTAAAATATTACTGCGACAAGAGATTATTTGAGTCCACTCTTGTAAAACCAATGATTTGGTGGGAACTATCAAATTATTTTCCAAATTTTAATCAAATGTTACAAGATTAAAGAATCACCACAAAAAATACAATTTAGAGACGGAAATATCCGTCTTTTAGCATAAAAATTCACTCTCTAAATTGATTTAGAAATCAATTTACAATCGATCTAATTTGTCTAAAAAAGGTTGGTCTCTATTTTTAGCAACGGATTCTGGATTCGTTGCTAAATTTAGCAACCGAATTAACCTCTCTATTCCGTTGCTACATTTAGCAACAAATTAATCGGTGTCTACATCCGTCGCTAATTCCATACGTTTTATCAAGCAAAATGGGGCAGAAGTGTGGCTATGTTGAGATAGATAATTTTGGTTGATAGCTCTGTTGTAGATTTTTTTTAAATATAAATAATAATTCACAGGACTTCTATGTAGCAAATATATCATTCAAAAATATCACACAATGTATATTTGAGAGTGTCTTTTGCTTGTCAACTTGGAATCAGTTCTTCAATTTGTGTTGTGAAATCATCCATCCGATCATTTAGTTTTGAGATTTGTTCTGAAAGGTGTGACAACCCCCTGTCCATAAAGAAAACCGAGCACGTAGACATTGTTAGCTCACAAGGGTCAAACAGTCCTGATTCGCTAATGTCGTCTATGAGTCGTCCTCTCCTTAAAACCTTGTTTGTCTTGGACAAGTTTTTGTCCCTGTCCGTTGAATACGAATATGATGTGCCACTGCCCAGAAAATTCACCACGATTTAGTGAAATTGAATATTTATTTTGTAAATACATATCATGGCTTTAGGGGATTGAAAAGATTCTTGGTTCTTGATGCGGCCTGTGCTGAGGCTCGAGAAGGAGCTTCCTTTGGGCTTGAGGCAGAGTCATTGTCTATATTGAGTGTGGTTCTCAAATCGTCGGGCAATGCTTGTTAGAATTCCCCATTAGAACCACCTTTTGGCAGTGTGGAAATTGAGTTAATATGTTTACAAAAAAGAAAGGATAACATTATCTCTAGCATGTTGAACGACAGTAATTGTAATTTTAACAGACAAAAGTTTTCTATAAGCATGCCTAATTTCAAAGATACATTCTATAATTTAACGAGTTTAGACTAGAGAGCTTACCCAATGTAAACACGGTTAACCTTAGGAGTATTTAGTACTTCCCCCCAAGAACCACATTGATGCTCCATACACCCGCATAAGCTGTAGAGGCCAGTCAATAGAATCGAATCATCAATATTTTTAAAAAAAAAATCATAGAAAGAAAAAAGCCATGAAATGAGGTACAAAAAATCTCCATTGCTCAAACTTGTTGCGGATCGACTTGATCAACCTTGTTTAAAACCACACGTATTTTACCATCACGGCTTCGAAGAGATTCAATAACTCATTTGAATTCATCGCTTATATCAAGTTTTTCAGGATCAAACAGACGCAGGATGAGATCGCACTTTTGGACAAACCAAGATATTGCTCCCGTAAAGTCATAGCTTCTTTGTGTCCATTGGTTTTCTCCTGATAGAACTCCAGGAGTGTCCACAAATATGATGCTGGTAAGGGGTTGGAACGCGTCGGTGAAACGTTCGCCCCATCAAATTAGAATGATTTAAAATTGAGTTCCAAACTATCTCGACTTTACTGCGTAAAGTGATAAGTCCGAGTCGATCCTACATAGAACGATGAGTAGTGTTGTTTTCAAATACTTCAAACAATTAGCAATTTAGGTCGGAATAAAAGCAATAAACATAAGCAAGTAAATTGGAGGGGGGGGGGGGAGGGTTTGATTGAATCTAACAACTAAAAAGTCTACCAAGTACCAATTACTAATCTAGAAAGCAATATATGTTTTTGGTGTTTTAGATTAATCAAAGTGTCAAAGAAAGAACACAAGTAAATATTTTCGGGTTTTTGAATATGTTAAAAAGGTTTACCCTCGATCTATATCCCTTTGAATCCGGCTACCTATGGATTGTTGTTGATGCCTCAATTCAATGCAATTTAAACCCTTATCCCACAATCTACAAGGTCCGCTTATGTAAATTGTGTTGTTCCTTAATTGTGGATAAATCGAAGGTACGCTTATCGATTTATCCCTACCCAAATCAATTAGTGATCAAAACAAGCTCTTTTCACACTAATTGATATTAGATGATCATGAATTAGAACAACAGGATAAATAAGGCATAAACCTCGAATCGATCGGGTTTTGAGGCCAAACTCTATAATGCCACTAATGATATCAAGCATTGTTCACTACTAAGGGAGATTGAAGCTTCAACAATCACGGAAAGTGAATTCCAATCTCTAGCAACATACAATAAATGCTTCTAAAGGGTGATCAATCCTAAAACAAGCATCTAGGCATGAGACAATTCAAACAAGCATTATAGAACATTTAAATTGCAATAAAAGGGTAACACCAAAAGTCAATATTCACATATTCGTCTTCAATCAAGGTTCAACATGATCAAAAGTAGAATTAAGGGTGCTAGCCACCCATTACTCCTAATACAATCAGTAAATCAAAGGAAATACAAGAATTCATAAAAATGAAATGATAAAACCAAAGATTGATCAATGGGGAAGATAAGATGACTCCTTCTTGCCCTTCTCTCCTCCTTGGAAGTGATGGTGGCTGAAAAGTTCTCCATATTTGTGCCCAAGATAGGTTAATTTCGAAAGGGAGGATATATATATAGGGGAAGAGTTGTTACTTCAGTTTAAGGCAAAATCACGTTCAGGAATTTAAAACAGGGTAAGGAAGCTCGGCCGAGATGCAAGTGTGTCTCGGCCGAGACGTGAAAAAGGACTTTTTCAATTTGTAAATCGAGGGATGATCTCGGCCGAGATTGGGTTGCATCTCGGCCGAGACGTGAAAAGAGAATAATAGGGCTTTTTAGGGTTTGGATTATCTCTGCCAAGATTATCATCTCGGCCGAGATCTTCATCTCTTGAATCTCGATTTTTCCCTGGAGAGGTATCTCGGCCGAGATGCAATATGCGTCTCGGCCGAGATCTTCAGTTCTCTCAAAATTCCAGGATTTCCCTGGAGAGGTATCTCGGCCGAGATTCAATATCCGTCTCGGCCGAGATCTTCAGTTCTCTCAAAATTCCAGGATTTCCCTGGAGAGGTATCTTGGCCGAGATTTGTGCCCTGTCTCGGCCGAGATCAATCCCTCAGCCCTATCCTTTGTTGCCTCGACTGATCCATCGACTCCGCGATCGTTTGATGTTCTTTTTTGATCCTTTTGCACATGTTTTAACACATAAACACCACAAACACATTATTTTGCCCATGAGAGTACAAAATCACTAAATACACGTGATTGTGCACATTATTGACATTAAAATGACAAAGCACTAAAAGCGCCCTAAAGTGCGTGCACGGGATACGTGTACCAAATCTCCTCAAACTTAGAACTTCAATAAAGAGAAAGACAAAATGACACGTGTTTAGGGCAGAGTTTAGTGGCATTTGATTTCAGAGAGTTTTCATGAAAAAGATGAAGCGATCATGATAATAGTGAGCATATGTGATAGACTAGATCCACTACTCTCAAGACATAACACTCTTAACTTAAGATCCTCACCGGGTGAGTGTATCTCTGTCTCTCGAGTGCATTAAAAAGGGTAGTGTTTACACTCACATTGAAATGCATACAACGCCTACCATAGGCTTGCCAATCATCTAAACCCGAAATTGTACTTGACATGCGTGACAATGAATCAGTTAGGTCTTTATATGGGTTGTAACGTTGGCTAGGGGTAAGGTGGGACAAAATTTAGGTAAAAGTGACTATAAAATGGACTAAATGAGTCGTGCACTACCCATCTACCCCTCAAACAATGGTCACTCAACCTCACTCTTTCAATTCCCAATCGAGTCGACCCTAAGGTTCGACTTCTTCACCTTATTCCTGCCTACATCTCCCATATTTATCAATCCTCACAATAAATATGTTTCTTAAGACTTTTCTAACCAAGGGATTGTAATCAAAACAATGATGTGATTTTCACCAACCTCTCCAATTCTAAAAGAAAATACTAAAAAAAAATGGTATATACACTTCCTCTTTCTTTTGTTTTTATGATTTTTTCGACTTTGCTCGTTGTTTTTTTTTTTTCTTTTTTAACTAATTACAAATTATGGAGAGGTTAATGTTCTCGATTCTAGCCTATTTCACATGTTTCCTTTCACCCTTCTTCGTTTTCCACTAGTTTACCCAAATTCAATCCCAATTTCCAAACTAACTACCTTCCAACCGCCTCCCTCATACTCAATAGTCTATTTGGGTTTCAAAGGCTAAATGAAAGGTAAATTTGCTTGTAGTGTTGGGTATCAAACGAAAAAGGCTTAAGCTCAAAGGGCTAACTAGGGGCAATTTGTACATTTTTGGTCAAAAGGAATTGTTTTAAGCTTTTGAAAAAGGCTTAGGTCAAGAAATGCCTAAAATCATTTTCATTGTCACCACACATACCGACTTATTCAAAGGTAGAGAATCAGGGCAAGTTCTAGAGGAAATTGCATACATTCAAAGAATTTTCGCACTGAAAGAAAATTTGATTTTACTCCAAAAATGGAGTATGCATTAGGCTCAAAGACTCACTTGGTTGCAAATTTGATCAAAAGTTTTGAGTGTATGTTCAATTTGGTTTTAAAAAGCCTATCATGCTCTACCATGTGCTTCTTTCCAAAAATATTTCTTCGATTTTTTTTCCATCATTAATCAACGCTACAATTTTCCTTCCTAAACTAATCCAATTGCTTTCTCGAGCTGCTAACTTGTACGAATCCCACCCCCTCCCCAAACTTAGTTGCAAACTAATTTTGTGGAAAAAGAGGAGTACAAGTTGGTGCTCGTCGAATTTAACCAAATTATTCAATATTATCTAACCCCATTCTACTAAAAACAAATTAAACAAAATCATTATTCCTAAATGTGCAAAATACCAAATCAAAATACTAACATTAATGCTCATAAATCAATCAAAAGATAAACAAAGGCTCGCAGGCCCACCAAATTCAATTACAACTAAACAGAACACATCCAAGAAGGTTACCAAGCAATAAGTCAAATCTACTCGGCACACAGGTCGTCAAACCAAACTGAGCAAGTACAGAAAAGAGGCACACGGGCCAATAATACAATCCAAAATAGTCAATAGTCATAGGAATCAGAAAAGAGGCAGAAGGGGAGTTTGGGAATTCGAGTGGCCAATAATGTCTCACCCTCTATTCCCCCCCCCCCTAAACTTAGTTTTCAACTAAGTTTGTGAAGA
This sequence comes from Ajuga chamaepitys, assembly GCA_958295605.1. Lineage (NCBI taxonomy): Eukaryota > Viridiplantae > Streptophyta > Magnoliopsida > Lamiales > Lamiaceae > Ajuga > Ajuga chamaepitys. The sequence continues at coordinate 32,695,384 of OY282497.1, read as the reverse complement.
AACGGGCAAGGCATTCTCGGTGCTCTACTCAGTGACTTGGAAGGACTGACGTCTCGGGAGCTCGAGCCAGTAAAGCATCCTTGGATGCTTTTGAACAAGGCTAGTAACTTGTTTTGACTCTCTTTAATTTCCTTCATTTTCGCCCCCAGTTGATGAACATCTCCTCTAAGTGCACTGATGTCAGCTTTGATGTCCTGCACGCTGATACACGTTAATTAATGCATGTATTTAGGTCGATTTAGGATCATATTTTATATCATTTACGTGCATATTTGATCGGCATTCATTTATATTTATAATATTTGGGTCATTTGATGTGTTTCGACTTGTTTTGAAGTTAATTAGGTAATTTTATTCCATTTGGATGAAGTTCGAAGAAGAAACAAGTCAAATAGGGTTAAAACGGATGAAAAAGGAGTTAAAGGAGCAAAAGGACCAACACGGCCGCGTCAAGAGTGGCCTAGAACTTGGAAAAATACACTTCCAACCAATGCGGCCGCGTCAATAACCAACACGGCCGCGTCAAAATGTGTCCCGAAAGTGAAGTTTTCTGTCAGCTTGACATGCCTCTAGTATTTTTGCCATATCTTGAGATCTACAACTCTGATTGAGGTCAAATTGGTGGCATTAGAAAGCTTATTCAAAGGGATACAACTTTGTCTGAAAGGGACAAATCCCAAAAATGGCTGGAAGACCCTAAAAAATGGCTTGGAAGTCAGACCTGAAAACCTGCCTGAGCAAAACGGACGCGGCCGCGTCACAATGCCAACACGGCCGTGTCAGAAAGCCTTTTCTACGAAAATTTCCTTATTTTAATAGGATTTTGATCCTATCTCCCGAAGGATTCGTCCCCAACTCTATAAAAAGGACCCAAAGCTTTAGAAATCAAGGGAATGAGAGAGAAAACATCAGAGAACATCAATTACATCATCATTCTACCTAGAAGAAGTCTTGGAGGACAAAGAAGACGAAGATCATCGAGACGGATTCATCCGGGTTTAGTCGTTCTTTCCTAGTTTAATCTTTTACGATGTTTTCCATAGACTTTTGTATTAGATTATTGCTAGGCATGAGTAGCTAAGCTATTCGTGCCCTAGGGTTAGAGAGTAGGGATTATTATGATAATATTTTGATTATGATTGAATCTATTAATTCCTTTCTTTATATGTTTATCTCTATGTTTGTGCTTATAACTAGATTTAGCTTGATCACCTGGATTTAGTAATTTAGTTTAGCAATTCCGCTTCGAGAGGAGGGAATCGTTATCAGACTTATAACATAGAGCGCAGTTGTTTATGACTGTGTAGGCCGTGGCTTAGGATCGTTTGGGAGTTATTAGGTTTAATTGACTCGAGAGGGTAATTAGCTTAATTAATCAATGGTTTAATTTCTTTGAGAGAAAGGTTAGATTATTGTCGTGCCGCCTAATAAACACTAGAATTGGTAAATCTATAGGTTAATCATATTCAGCATTGAAGTAATATCCTGAAATCGAGGCCCTAGGATACCCTTTCTCATTGATTGTTAGTTCTTTTTGTTTGCCAAGTCATAAGTAACATAGTTATTCGTTAAATTCCTTAGTTTTTGTTAAAGTCAACCTTTTACAACCTAGTATCTAGTTAGGAAATTCCTAGAGTATTGAGGTATCGAACTACCTAAAACTATTCCTTGTGGCATCGACCTTGATTATCGCTACTACACCTACATCCGTACACTTGCGGAACACTAGGTTAGAAACCGACTTGTCAAGTTTTTGGCGCTGTTGCCGGGGAATAGGATTTAGCGCTTAGTTTTTATCTTGAAAAATAGGAGGAAACTAGACTAGATTTTATTTTTCGTATTTAGTTTTTAATTTTCGTTTTTAAATTTTTGTTTAATTTTAGTGTTACGCGGTAGTTCTTGTTTTTGGTGTTTCCAGGCTTCGCATGCACACTAGATCAAAAGGGAAAGAAACCCTTCTTCCTTTCGATTCAGAAATTGAAGCGACAGCTCGAAGACACCGAACTAGAAGGAATTTCGCGTCTGAGATGGAGAACCTACCATAGCATCCGAATTCAGATGACGCCTTAACATTGTACTGACAGCTCTGGCACGCTTGGATGATCGAGTCACTAATATACAGCAGAAGCTACCTCCACAAGGGCCACAGCTGCAACAGCAACACGGCCCAATTCAGATAGAACCAGCTGCAGGCGATGAAGATGATACTCCTATTAGTGACTGCCTGAAGCCCAGTCCAAATCAACAGGCAGGAGGAGTACAACCTCCACCACTCATTGCCAACAGTTTCGAGCTGAAGCCTGCACTAATCAACATAGTGCATCAAAACTAGTACGGGGGAAGTGCTTTAGAGGACCCGAATGCTCCCCTGATAAAGTTTCGAAGACTGGCAGATACAATCAAGATAAACCATGTGCCATACGAGCAGGTTAAACTGAGACTATTTCCCTTTTCCCTGAAAGATAGAGCCCTACAATGGTTTAATTCATTGGAGGATATTACAAGCTGGGAGGACCTGAGTACTTCTTTTCTGTTGAAGTATTTTCCACCGAGCAAGATGCTCGACCTACAGAATCAGATCAACCAGTTCAAGCCATTGGACCAAGAGCCATTCGGAGAGGCTTGGGAGCGATTCCGGGATCTTATCCGGAGTTTCCCTCAACATAAGTTTACAAAGAAGCAGGAGGTATGTAAGTCTTATAATGGTCTACTTGCTCCAACTAGAAATCAGGTAGATGTAGCTGCAGGTGGTAGTTTGATGAAGAAGTCAGTGAGGATGGCATTCTCAATCCTAGACGCTATGGCCAGAACAAGCTACCAATGGTCGAATGAGAGAAACATGCCGAGGAAAGTGGCGAATGTAATGAAAGTTGAGCCAGTCAATAATGAGCCAATTGAAAAGCTCACATCACAGTTAACAACCTTGACGAGTCAGGTAAATTTGCTAACTAGTCTGACGTTAGCACAACAGCCAGGGGGTCAGGAAGAAGTTGAAGAGGTTAATTTTCTAAATCAAAGGAACTTCAACAACTTCCAAAACAACCAGCTTAGGTACAATCAGTACCCACATAATCGGAATCACCAAAATTTCTCATATGGTAATTCTAAGAATACACTCAATCCACCGCCTGGGTTTGCTGTTACAAATGGTATGATCCATGACGGTAAGAAGCCATCACAAGAAGAGATTGCCTAGTCACAGTTTGAAAAGTATGATGATAAATTAGCTCAGTTGGAGAAGAAAGTAGATGGAAAGTTTATTGAGCTAAACAAGAACATAACTGGACAGGGGGCTGACATCAAAAGGCTCGAGGATACATTGGTTCAGACTCAAGCTAGCATTGGTGAATTGTCATCAAACATGAGCCAATTGATAAAGATTGTAGGGGCTCAACACAAACAGGGCCAATATCCGAGTGACACAGTGGTTAATCCGAGGGAGCACTGTAATGTTGTGAAGCTAGAGGAGCAAAAAGATGCTGAGAACTCATGTAAGGTTCAAGAAACCAAAGCAGAAGAACCAACATATGTATCTCCTCCCCCATTTCCGCAAGCACTAAATAGAAGGAAGATGGCATCTAGTGGCGACAATGGTATTATGAGCACGAAGGACCATGAAGCGAAGAAATCAAGTGAGAAAGTAAAAAACATTGAGAAGAAGGAGGAAGTCAATACCATCATAGATAAGAAAGTTTTGTCTCCTATTCTTGATGAGTCTTTTGATTTTTGTTTTAAAAATTCATTCTTTGCTAACCTTGATCCTTTAGAGCATTCTAGCACCGTTGTTGTGACACAGGAACCATTACAGGAGAGAGTCCAAGATAGGGGGTAACAAAGAAGGAAGAGCTTCAACCTACCCAAGAGGAAACCAAGAAGAGGAAGGATGCAAAAGAGACAACAAAGAAGAAACCGAGCAGCCCTAAAAAGAGCGTAAACACAAGCATGAAACCAAAGAGAGCAACAAAAGCAAAAGATCCAGGGAGTTTTACTATTTCTTGCTCAATTGGTAGTCATAATTTTCACACTGTCATGTGCGATTTAGGGTCTAGCATAAATTTGATGTCTCTTAAGCAGTATAGACAATTAGAATTAAGGGAGATTAAACGATCTGTTACTACTATCCAATTGGCTGATGGATCTTCATTAACGCCGTTGGGAGTAGCAGAGGATGTAGTGGTGAGAGTGCTGAATTTTGAATTCCCTAGTGATTTCTTAGTTGTCGATATGAAAGGGAATGATGAATTTCCTTTTATCTTAGGACGACCTTTCTTGGCGACTAGCTAAGAACTTATAGATGTGCCCAAAGGGGAGTTGATTTTTCGTGTTCAAAATGAAACCATCACACTCCCAATACATAAGTCGGGTCTAAGGGGTAGGCATAATTGTAGCATTGTTTATACTACCCAAGTTGCTGTAGGAAATCCACACGCCCCAAATAGCTCTTTAATTGTTCATAAAACATCCGACTCGGGGTGGCTAGAAAATGGTTGATAAGAGGAGGACGTCCGGCTGATGACGTAAAACAAAGCGCTTGTCGGGAGGCAACCCGATGTTTACCGTTTTATTTTTATTTTATTTCAATTATTTCGTTAAGTTTTAAGTTTTTACTTCTGTTTTTTAGTGTTTAATGTTTTTAGGAATCAACATGGACGAGTGTTGCAAGAAACAGGGGTCGACGAGACGAAAAACTCGAGCTATAGGAGGAGGAAGCAACACGGCCGTGTCGCACTATGGACACGGCCGCGTCAAAATCAGCCTAAAACGTGTTTTTAGCACTGTGGGACCAACACGGCCGCGTCAAAATCATGCTCAGAAACCAATTTTTGGTTCAACAGCAACACGGCCGCGTCAGCCTTATAACACGGCCGCGTAAAAAATCCTTCTCCAAACATAAATCAAAGCTGGACAACTAACACGGTCGCGTCACATGCTGGACGCGGCCGCGTCAAAATCGGTCCAGAAAATCAGTTTCTGGCTCAAAAGTAACACGACCGCGTCAATACAAGGACACGGCCGCGTCAGTAACTCAGCAGCTTAAAAATGCAAAACTCGGGACTTGATGCGGAGACAGCAGAAATAGATTCAGTAGGAGGCGATGGCACGATTTCGGAGCCAGTAGGGGTTTCAAAACTCCGCCACCACCACCGTGATTTGTAAGTTAGCACCAAGGCGTACCACGTTTTTCCTCCAAACATTGGCTTTCAGCCAAGTTTGGGGAGGGGGTGTACCGTGGGACATCTTGGCAGCTATATTTATAGTTTTGCTGCTATTTCTCCTTTATTTGATCGGTCGGTTGATTTGCTTGTTGTTTGATAATAGTGGTTAATTGTGGGTCCGTGAGCCTATTGTGCTGATTTTTATTGCTTCGATTGGAGTTATCGGGTCTGTGAGCCCATTTATCTGCTTTATTGGTGTTGTTGGGTCTGTGAGCCCAAGTTTGATTACATTTCCGTTCCATGTTGAGTTTTAGGAGTCTAGAGTTTAGAGTCTTATTAGTATTTTAGGTTTTAGAGTCAGTGAGAATGAGATAAACCCGAGGAATTGAATAGGTAACAAGTGAAAAAAAAAAAGAGAACAATTGGGAAAGATGGATGATGAATGGTTAATGATGAGATGATTTTGAGAAGTAGATGAAAAAATGGCACATAATAGAGCATGAGAGGTGACTAGAGACGAAATTGAACTTGAATTTAGAATATTCAATAAAAAATTAACCTTGTGAGAATTTGAGCCTAATTATACTCCAATTTTCGGAGTAATATGTGTTAGTGGAAACAACTCAAGAACACACAACACCAAAGAACTTGAAAACGTATGAAGAAACTATCTCTGTTCGGCCAGAGTTGTGGCCGAATGCAGCTTACGCAGAACAGGAATCAGAAATGAATCAAAACGCAGTTTTAACGTGGTTCGTTCAATATGAACTACATCCACGGAGGCAAGGCACACCTCAATCCACTAAGAACTTCAATCAATTACAGAGAAATAGCTCAAGAAATGAAATGCCCAATTCTGAATGTGAATTAGGGCACGCACACTCTATCTCTAAATACTCTCTCTAATCTAAAGTACAGGAGATAATGCTACGTAGTAATCTTCTCCTCAATGAGAGCTTTACAATGATATATGGATTGAAGCTCGAATGCAACTGGATAGGAAGTTATAACTGCAAGAAGTTCACGCTGTGTTCGTTTAGCTACAGGACAAATGTGACGGTTTCAAGTCGTCACAAACTGAAACTGCTTCGTCACAAATGACAGTTACACTACCTAACTCGAACCCGGTTTGCTCATGACCAGTCTGTCTTCTTGATGCTAAAACCCAGTTTAAACCGCCGGTTCTCCACTCCCTAACTCCGGTTCCACATTCCCAACACACCATATTACAAAGTATAGGCTCACTTGATGAAATTGAACATTACCTCACAAATCTCCACCTCAATGAATCATGTGTGCCTCTTACTGCCTCACCACTGCCTTGTCTGTCAATGCTCTTCATGACATTGCTCAAGCTGCAGCAGGCTCGAGCAATGCTCCACTTTGTTCCCAGGTACACCCTTAGTAAGAAAATCAGCAGGGTTATGCAATGTGTGTACCTTCTTCACTTCCACAGAACCAGAATCAATAATATCCCTAGCAAAATGCAACCTAACATCAATGTGCTTTGACCTTTCATGAAATGCTTGGTGTTTCACAAGGTGTAGAGCACTTTGATTATCACAGTAAATCACCACACACTTTTGCTTGATGTCCAAATCTCTCAAAATTCCTTTAAGCCAGATTGCTTCTTTGATGGCTTCAGTGAGAGAAATATATTCTGCTTCTGTGGTTGAAAGTGCTACAACTGATTGTTGTACACTTCTCCAGCTGATGGCTGTTCCAAATAAGGTGAACACAAATCCAGAAATAGATTTCCTAGTGTCTATTTTGCTGCAAAATCAGAATCAGCAAACCCCTCCAATGCAACAGTGCTTCCATTCACTTTCTTCTCAAACTTCAGTGACAAGTTCACTGACCCCTTCAAATACCTCATCACATGCTTCAAAGCTTCCCAATGTTCAACACCTGGGTTTGACATGAACCTGCTCACTAAAGAAACAGCATAGGCCAAGTCAGGCCTACTACAAATCATTCCATACATGAGACTTCCAACTCCACTTGCATAAGGAATATTGCTCATATGTATGACCTCCTCTTCAGTCTTTGGGCATTGTTCTTTGGTGAGTTTCTTCTGTAGATTAACTGGAGTGGAGAGAGGTTTGGATTCATGCATGTGGAACCTCTCCAAAACCTTCTGTAGATATTGCCTTTGAGATAACCAAAGAACTCCAGCTTCTCTTTTCCTCAGAATGTCCATGCCCAAAATCTTCTTGGCATCTCCAAGATCTTTCATGTCAAATTCAGTGTTAAGTCTGTCCTTCAGCCATTGTACACTCTTCTTGTTCTTGCTGGCAATCAGCATATCATCCACATACAGAAGGAGGAAGACTTTATCTTGCTTTGAACACTTGTTGAAGTAAACACAACTATCATAAAGACTTTTTACAAAGCCAACACTGATCATGAAGTCATTGAACCTCTTATTCCACTGTCTTGGACTTTGTTTGAGTCCATACAGTGACTTCTTCAGCAAACAAACTTTGTCTTCTTGTTCAGGAACAACAAAGCCTTCTGGCTGTTTCATATATATTTTCTCAATGAGTTCTCCATGTAAGAATGCTGTTTTTACATCTAGTTGTTGTAGTTCCATGTCCTCTTGAGTAACCTTTGATAAAAGCAACCTGATTGAGCAGTGCTTTACTACTGGAGAGAAAACTTCATTAAAATCAATCCCTTCCCTTTGTGTAAAGCCCCTAGCCACCAATCTTGCTTTAAACCTCACTTATTTGGATCCTGCAGTCTCTAACTTCTTTTTGTATATCCATTTAGAACTCACAAGTTTCTGACCTTTTGGTTTATCCACCAATGTCCAGGTCTCATTCTTTTCCAGGGATTCCATCTCTTCAATCATTGCCTGAATCCAGTGTTCTCCTTCTTCACAATCTAGTGCTTCTTTAAAACTACTAGGCTCTTGTGATTCCAGGTCTTCAGCAACACTCAAGGCATAATAAACACTCCCTGCTTGCCCATAGAAGTCAGGTCTATTGATTGTTCTTCTAGGTCTGTCCCTTCCAATGCTATATTCTCTCACATTTTGTGAAGGTCCAGCTTGTTCTTCTTCTTCAGATGATGAATCACTATCTTGTAGATTCTCTTGTTGTTGTTGAGATGTGTGATCATCTTCAGCAGGATGCTCCACCTGAATTGATATCTCTTCAGTCTCTTTAGCACCATCAAGTTCTTCCTTAGAGCCTGTTGAAGTATAAGCCATCACATTCTCATTAAACTTTACATCTCTACTTGTGATTATCTTCTGATTTCCCTTCTCTAGACACCACAATCTGTAGCCCTTTATTCCATCTGGATATCCAAGAAATACACATCTTAGAGCTCTTGCATCTAACTTGTCTTGCTTGACATGGACAAAAGCAAGACAACCAAACACCCTTAAACCTTCATAACTTGGTTTCTGTCCACTCCACACCTCTTCAGGTGTTTTGAACCCAATCACTGATGAGGGTGACCTGTTAATGAGATAACATGCTGTAGCAATGGTTTCTCCCCAAAATACCTTTGGCAACCCAGCATCCAACAGCATACACCTTACTCTTTCAAGAAGAGTCCTATTAAACCTTTCAGCAACCCCATTCTGTTGAGGATTCATTGGGACAGTCCTATGTCTCTTGATTCCTCTTTCTTCGCAAAAGTTTGTAAACTCAGTGGAGAGGTATTCCAATCCATTATCAGTCCTAAGGTGCTTCAGCTTCTTCCCTTTGACATTTTCCAGTTGAATCAACCATGTTTTAAACTTATGAAAAGCATCACTCATATTCTTCATCAACATGATCCACACCTTCTACTGTAATCATCAATCAAAGACATGAAATACCTTGCTCCACCATGAGTCTCTGTCCTTGCAGGACCCCATATGTCAGAGTGGACATAATCTAATGGCTCTTGAGTTGTGTGAACACCCTTTTGCATAGGGCAGCTTCTTGGACTTGCCCAAAGCACAGTGATCACAAAACTCCAGGTTTTGGTTTCCCATGTTTCCAATTACACCACTTCTTGACAATTCCTTCAACCCTTTCTCTCCTATGTGTCCAAGCCTCTTGTGCCATTTAACAAGCTCAGAGCTGCTCAAGACCATATCAACACTCCCAACAACAGGTGAACCAATCAAGATAAACAACCCATTATGCTGTCTACCTTTAATCACCACTTTACCATGTTTAGTGATATGCAAGAAGCCATCCACTGATCTAAACTGACAACCACTAGTTACCAAAGAACCAAGAGATAGAAGATTTCTTTTAAGGCCAGGAACATATCTTACATTAGAGATGATTCTGACCACACCATCAAACATTCTTATGCTCACTGATCCAATTCCTTTGACCTTGCATGATTGGTCATTGCCCAGGAGAACATTTCCACCATCTTCTCTCTTTAATTCATCAAACCATGATTGGTGTGGACACATATGAAAGGAGCAGCCTGTGTCCAAGACCCATTCTTTCACCATTCTTGATTCAGTAACATTCAATACCTCTGGAGGATCTTCTTGAAGGTCAATGGCAGCAGCTTCTGCCCCTTGGTTTCCACCTTTCTTGTTTCTTTTAGGACAATCCTTCTTCAAGTGACCAGGCTGCTTGCACTTGAAGCATTTCCTCTTCTCAACCCATTCACTTCCCTTCTTTGGATTAGAATCTCCTGCTTTGAAGTCCTTAGAATTCTGTCCCTTCTTCCCTTGCCCAGGTTTCTTGAATTTAACATTCAAACCTTCTCCAGATTGCACCATGCCTTTATCACCTTGAGTCTGGAAGCATTTAGACCTCAGAGCCTTCACTATCCCATCATAAGATAGCTGCTCATCTCTCCCATACATCAAGGCATCCTTAAAGCTTTCCATGGATTTTGGAAGAATGTTTAACACCATCAATGCTTTATCATCCTCCTCCACTTTCACATCCAGGTCTTCCAATTCCTCAACCATCTTAATAAACTCATCAAGTTGATCAGAAATTACCTTATCTTCAGTGATCTTGAAGGCCAACATCTTCTGCTTTAAGAACAACTTGTTGGAAACTGACTTAGATTGATACAACTCTTCCAACCTCTTCCATGCTTCTAAGGAACTCTTGCATCTTGAGACCTCTCTTAGCGGTTTATCACCCAAACACAGAAAGATAAGACTGAGGGCTTTCTTATCCACGGATACAAACTTGGGTTTCTCACTTTCTTCCCAAGAATCAAGAGGTATCAAAGCAAGATCAAGGCCATTGTGAACCAAAACTGCATTCATCTTGATCTTCCATAGTGTGAAGTCATTTCTCCCTGTAAACTTCTCAAAGTCCATCTTCATACCAGCCATTCCTTCCCTTCTTCAAGCTGTGAGAGTTGGTTCCCACAGACGGCGCCACTTGTTAGTAGAAACAACTCAAGAACACACAACACCAAAGAACTTGAAAACGTATGAAGAAACTATCTCTGTTCGGCCAGAGTTGTGGCCGAATGCAGCTTATGCAGAACAAGAATCAGAAATGAATCAAAACGCAGTTTTAACGTGGTTCGTTCAATATGAACTACATCCACGGAGGCAAGGCACACCTCAATCCACTAAGAACTTCAATCAATTACAGAGAAATAGCTCAAGAAATGAAATGCCCAATTCTGAATGTGAATTAGGGCACGCACACTCTATCTCTAAATACTCTCTCTAATCTAAAGTACAGGAGATAATGCTACGTAGTAATCTTCTCCTCAATGAGAGCTTTACAATGATATATGGATTGAAGCTCGAATGCAACTGGATAGGAAGTTATAACTGCAAGAAGTTCACGCTGTGTTCGTTTAGCTACAGGACAAATGTGACGTTTTCAAGTCGTCACAAACTGAAACTGCTTCGTCACAAATGACAGTTACACTACCTAACTCGAACCCGGTTTGCTCATGACCAGTCTGTCTTCTTGATACTAAAACCCAGTTTAAACCGCCGGTTCTCCACTCCCTAACTTTGGTTCCACAGTCCCAACACACCATATTACAAAGTATAGGCTCACTTGATGAAATTGAACATTACCTCACAATATGCTTTCTTTCGGTGTGAATTTGATTGAATATGTGTATTAGTCTCTAGAACTTGCCTTGAGTCTTTACTAAGAATGTGTCAAGTATGGGTGTGATTGAGGAAATGATCTTAGGCAAATTTTTGTTTAAGCCTATTTATTTGAACCATGAAAATTGCCTTTGAACCATAATGTAAAAAAAAATTGTCCCTAGTTAGCTCACTTGAGCATTATAGCCTTATTTATTCATAACCTAACAATGTCAGCCGAAACCTTTTTATTTATCTCTTTTGGCCCTAATTGGATTAATCAAGTTAGAGGGAGGAGAATTGGAAGGAATTTTGGGTGAACAATTTGTGGGAAAGAATGGGAAGTAGGGATATTTTCAAAAGATGAAGGGAAGAGCAAAACGATAGGTGAAAATCCAAGAAAAATAGCCTCTCCTAGTGCGAAACACTATAAAGAAAGAAAAAAAAAAGAAAAAAAAAAGGAAAAAAGTTTGTCGTTGTTAGTATTCTTGAGGAGAGGCTAGGACATAAATGATTAATAATGAATTTGAATAGAAAAATCGGGTAGTCCCAAGATGTGGTACCCACAGAAATGAAAAGCACTTAAGTTGTACGGACTTTTGAAGGTGAAAAAGTCACTTTGCGGGGTGATTTGCTGAGATTTAAAGAGTGAGGCTGAGTGATTATATTGAGGGGTAGTCGGGTTAGACGTAACTTGATTAATCCAATGAATAGTCACTTATATCCAAATGTATCTCACCTTACCTTAAGCCCACATTACAACCAAAAGAAAGACCTTTTTGATCCCTTTTCACACACATCAAGTACGAGGTCTAGTTTAGAGGATTGGCAAGCATATGGTAGGCTTTGCATGTAATTCAATATGAGTGGAAATTATTTTAGCGTAAACACTTGAGAGATGAGTGAAACACTTACCCGGTGAGGGTTGAATAATTCGAAAGTTCAAAGTCTCGAGATTAGTTGATTTTCGCGTTATCACATATGCTCAAGTGAATTGTGTTGCCTAGTTGTTTTAGAAAAAGATCAGTTTGAAACTGAATTCATCATCTAATCGCCCTAAACAAATGCATAATCACTTGTGTTCTTTGTGTCTATTGTTATGTTGTTCGGGACGAACAACAGTTTAAGTTTGGGGGACACGCCCGACTCTAAACTGCTCATCTGGTCACTGTGCTCCTCCCGAATCTCGGCTCGAGACCGCACTGCAGATGCCGATCTCTTTCTGCTTGGCTGACTGCTCCCTTTTGCAGTCCCCGTACTCATCTCCCTGGCCACAGTTCGTGGCTTTTTCCCCCTCTGGTAGCGTGTTAACTCGGCGCTGGTCGGCTCCTTTGATTCTCTTAAATGTGCTTCCGAGCTCAGCGCCAAGTTTGACATGCTTGTCTCCAGGCGCTCGATGTAGGTCAGACTGGGGTTGGGAAGGCGGAGGTACGGTCCCACATCCTGGAGGACATAGGGGACAACCGGACCCGATGTTCCCTCTTGGTACCCGAGCATGGCAATTCTCATATTTTCCATCTCCTTCCAATCTAAATAATAGTCAGTGGTGATGGGTGTGTACTCTGGGAGGGGTACATTGTAATGCTCGAGGATGGGGGTAATCAGAGCCCCACAGTAGATCGGGTCTGGCACTTTTGTCTCTCACTTCCGTTCTGTCCTCAATTCCTTGACTATTTTCTGAAAGCTCGATATCATGTCACACTGAAAATTCCTCAACTTCCTGTCCACAATAGCCCATAAGATCTCCATCTCGTACAATCGGGGAGAACTGATCTCTCTTCTACCACATATGGTGGAGCTCAACAACTTCTGCAAATACTTCACGACCGGGCTTCTGATGGAAGTCAACCTGGAGCTCCTCGGGTCGTAGGCCTGGGGCGGAACTATTCCAGGGGCCGCCAGTGATTTTCCCCCAGAATTGTTGCACGTCAAACTCTTTCAACTCATTTTCATTACCAACGGTTGGCCTTTTGAAGCCTTAAATATTTCTCAGGTTGTCGTGGCTCAGTGTCTTTTCTTCATTCAGAAGTTGGAATTTGATGTGTTGGACCTTGGTCGAGCAGGAAAGAGACTCCTCTTCGATTTCAAGGGTGCTGAAAAACTCTAGCACGAATTTGAGGAAAGTAGGGCGGGGTGCTAGGCATTGGGCTAGACCTGCTTTGTCTAGAAGTTCAAGAACATTCTGCCTATTCCCGTGGCATCCAGAATCTTGTGATCACCATAACGGGTTGCTAACACCCCTCTCCTAATCAGCTTGTCAAATCTCTTCCTCTGGTCCTCTGTGCTCAGCACTATGTCAAAATTAACCGGCTTTGTGGACTTATCAGTGATGGTTGATGGAATGTCCGGCATGGGAGCCTCTGGAGTGGGCTCAACGGCTTTCTCCTTGCCTTTGACTTGACTTTTGCGGATTTTCTGTGTTAACCACCTACCGGAAGTGCCTTATTGAGTTGTGTTCTTCGGATTTTTGGGTGGTGCCATTGTGTGCCGGTCGGATTTAATCAAAATTTTTTGAAGTGAACTTTTTCTCGCCCTTTTCGACCCGACTTCAACTTTTCTCCAATCCAAAATTTTTCGGATATAAGTGTGTGGGGTGATGTGGGTGAGGTGTTGTGTGAATTTGAGAGGAAGAAATTGAGTAAAAATAGCGATTTTGAGTGTGTATGCGCGTGTGTGTGCGCAAATCGCGTATTGGTGGGGGAGGGGGAGGGGGAGAATGACCTGCTGTTCCGCGCAGGGGTATTTATACCTGTGCGGAATCTCGGCCGAGATGCAATTTTGAATTTTGTGTCTCGGCCGAGATCTGTTCTTTGGTCTCAGGCTTGGTTGGCTCAGCAGAGGATCTCGGCCGAGATGCGTATGTGTCTCGATCGAGATTGCTTTCCAGCAATTTTGCCCCCATTCTGGACAAATTGATCTCGACCGAGATGACTTGGTGTCTCGGCCGAGACAAGCCTCCAGCAATTTTGGCCAACTTTCTGGACAAGTTGATCTCGGCCGAGATGCGTATGTGTCTCGGCCGAGATTGGCTTTCAGCAATATTGGCCAACTTTCTGGACAAGTTGATCTCGGCCGAGATGTGTATGTGTCTCGGCGGAGATTGGCTTCTAGCAATTTTGGGCCAATTTGAGCTCTGTTACATCTCGGCTGAGATGAATGTGTGTCTCGGCCGAGAAATTTTTCCAGCAAATTTACCTGTTTTTACCTTTGTGACGCCTCGGCCGAGATTTCTTGTGTGTCTCGGCCGAGATTTGTCTCCAGCAATTTTTCCTTCATTTTGGTCTCCTTCACCCCCATTTCATGCTATCTTTTGATTATTCTGATTGATACCTGCACAATCTTAAACAAAAAATCAAATATGCCACAAGGCATTTATTAAGCAACTAACTAGGATTTGAAAAATGCAAAAAATTAAAGATACCGTCGGGGTGCCTCCCGACAAGCACCTTTGTTTAACGTCGTGAGCTCGACAGATGTTCACTCAGCTCGATGGTGGGTCTTCTACTTGTTCCTCTTCAAGCGGGCTATCTTGACAGCCTTCGAAATATGGTTTGAGCAATTGTCCATTCACTTTGAAAATCTTGCCCGCTTTACCGCTTTCTATCTCAATGGCTCCATGTGGATATATCTTCTTGACAATGAATGGTCCAATCCACCTTGATCGAAGCTTTCCGGGAAATAATTTCAACCGCGAGTGGTACATAAGTTCCTTCTCTCCAACCGCAAAAGTTTTTCGGGATATCCTTGCATCATGGAAGGCTTTGGTCTTCTCCTTATATATCAACGGGTTTTTGAAAGCTTCATTCCGAATCTCTTCTAGCTCTTGGAGTTGAAGTTTCCGGTGCACACCCGCCTCATCAACATTCATGTTACATCTCCGGATGGCCCAATAGGCTTTGTGTTCGAGTTCAACCGGAAGGTGGCACGATTTGCCATAAACAAGGCGATATGGGGACATGCCTATAGGTGTTTTGTAGGCGGTCCTATATGCCCATAAGGCATCATCAAGCCTCAAACTCCAATCTTTCCAGTTAGGTTGGACGATCTTCTCTAGCACCGATTTGATCTCTCAATTTGATTCTCGGCTAGCCCATTTGTTTGTGGATGATAGGGAGTAGACACTTTATGCAAAACTGAATATTTCTTGAATAGTGCTTCAATGGTCCGGTTGCAAAAATGCGTACCCCTATCACTTATGATGGCTCTCGGGATCCCAAATCTTGCAAATATGTTAGACTTGATGAAGTCCGCAACAACCTTTGAATCGTTCGTACGAGTAGCCTTTGCCTCCACCCATTTGGACACATAGTCCACAACCAACAAGATATACAGATTCCCATAAGAAGATGGAAACGGGCCCATGAAATCTATTTCCCAGACATCAAAAATTTCACACACCATTATTGGTTGTTGGGGCATTTCGTTCCTCTGTGACACATTTCCGGTCCTTTGACATCTTTCACAGGTTTCGCAAAACAAGAGGGTGTCCTTGAAAATGGTAGGCTAATATAGACCGCTTTCAAGTACTTTGTAGGCCGTCCTCTTCGGCCCAAAATGACCTCCACAAGCGTATGAGTGGCAAAAATTTAGCACCGATTGCACTTCGTCTTCGAGAATGCATATCCTAGTTACTTGATCTGAACCATATTTCCAAAGGTAGGGATCATCCCAAACAAAATGCTTTGATTCACTCTTCAACCTATCTCTCTGAGGCTTACTCATCCCATTAGGAAACCGCTTGGACACCAAGTAATTCACCATGTTGGCATACCAAGGAACCTTCGCATCTGTCATTGCAAGTAGTTGTTCGTCCGGAAAGCTTTCCCGTAGAGGCAAGTCCATCTCCTCTTGAGTTATCCTGCTGAGATGATCTGCAACACCATTTTCTGCTCCTTTCTTATCCTTGATCTCTAGATCAAATTCCTGGAGAAGTAATATCCAGCAAATAAGCCTAGGTTTAACCTCCTTCTTAGCCATGAGATGCCTCAATGCTGCATGGTCGGTATATACAATGATCTTTATTCCAACAAGGTAAGACTGAAACTTCTCTAATGCAAACACAACAGCTAGAAGCTCCTTTTCTGTGGTAGTGTAGTTCATCTGAGCTGGATTCAAAGTACGTGAGGCATAATAGATGACATGGGCCACTTTCCCTCTTCTCTGTCCCAAAAACTGCCCCCAAGGCTTGTTAACTAGCATCGCACATTATTTCAAAAGGCAATTCCCAATCTGGCGGCTGAATAATCGGAGGAGTGCCCAATCTCTTTTTCAACTCATCAAAATCCTTGCTCATATCAAACTCCACATCTTTTTGTAGCAACCGACACAACGGAGCATCAATCTTTGAGAAATCTTTGATAAATCTCCTGTAAAATCCTGCATGACCAAGAAAGGAACGTACTTCCCGCACATTTGCGGGGTAAGGGAGAGAAGAAATAATATCAATTTTCGCTCTATCTACTTCTATTCCCTTACTAGAAACTACATGGCCAAGCACAATTCCTTGTTCCACCATAAAGTGGCATTTCTCCCAATTTAACAAAAGATTTTTCTCAATGCATCATTGCAAGATTTTTACCAAGTTATCAAGACAATTTTCAAAAGATGTACCGTGAACACTAAAATTGTCCATGAAAACCTCTATGAAATGACCAATAAATTCAGAAAAAACACTAACCATGCATCTTTGAAATGTTGCAGGGGCATTGCATAGTCCAAAGGGCATGCGCCTCCATGCAAATGTTCCGAACGGGCATGTGAAAGTAGTCTTTTCTTGATCTTCGGGCGTGATTGGTACTTGAAAGTACCCCGAGAATCCATCCAGGAAGCAATAGAAAGGATGCCCTGCAGCCTCTCAAGCATTTAATCGATGAAGGGTAGTGGAAAATGATCTTTCCTTGTTACTGCGTTCAATTTCCTGTAGTCTATGCAAACCCTCCAACCTATCTGTAGACGCGTAGACACCATTTCACCATCCTTCCCTTCTATCAATGTCACTCCAGACTTCTTCAGAACCACCTGGGTCGGGCTCACAAACTTACTGTCGGATATGGGGTAGATGGTCCCCACATCCAATAGTTCGATCACTTCTTTCTTGACGACCTCCATCATTGGCGGGTTGAGTCGTCGTTGGGGCTCCCGACTAGGCTTAGCATCATCCTCTAGCAGTATTCGATGCATGCATAGGGCCGGGCTAATGCCTTTGATATCGGCAATAGTCCACCCTATAGCTTCCTTGTTCACCATTAGGACCCCAATCAATGCTTGTTCTTGAGTGGGTGTGAGCTTTGATGAGATAATCACCGGTAAGGTTTCTCCCTCCCCAAGATATGTGTCTTTGAGATGGGAGGGAAGGGTCTTGAGCTCAAGAGCTGATGCTTTGATGGTAGAGGGTAGTGGTACGAATTTGGAATGGCTTTGAAGATTGTGATTGTTCCACTATCCCTACAAACTCTTCCTTGGCGTCCATTGGCTCCATCTCCTCTAGGTCATTTGCCAATTCAATTGTCTCTTGATCCTTGCAATAATACTCAAGCACTTCCTCTACACAAGGGTCAATAGCATCAATAACATCAATAGAATACACACTATGCAAATCTTCGGGATACTTCATCGATTCAAAGATGTTGAATTGCACCACTTGGCCATCAAATTCCATGCTAAGAGTTCCCTCTCGCACGTCAATCTTTGGGCATGTTTGGTTGTGTAGGTGTCAATTCAATTTCATCAAGTGGTCATGTCTTGTAGTAGAGGATGAGAGGAATCAGGAACCGGGTTTAAGTTGGGAAGAACCGGGCCGGAGAGTCGGGTTTAAATCAGTTCAGTTTTGGAGGTTATTGAAGAACCGGGGTCATGACGGTTATAACAGAATTATGCAACGGTTTTGAACCGTTGCATGTGAAACCGTTGTCGAAGGCGCGTATACCAGTTTTGAAGCAGTTGAAACAGAATTGATTCCAACTTCTAGAGCTTCTTGATTCGAGCTTAGTTCTTTATATAAATTTGTTCCACTTGTAGAGACGAGTTGATATACATTGTTTTCACTCTGTAAACACTACACAATCATTAGAATTAGAAAGCTAGGGTTCTTAAGCTCAATTCTGATTATGAATTGGGGCTTCTGGTTTTCTGGGATATTTCTTGTAATTGATTGTTCAGTGGAGTGAATTGAGGTGTATAGAGCCTCCGTAGATGTAGATCACATTGATCGAACCACGTAAAAACTTGGCGTTCTTCATTTTGTTTCTGGTTTTGCGTTCGGTTCTTAGTTGGCCGATTTTCAGTTTATTTTTCATTCTTTTCTGGATTGAGTTCATTTGTGTGTGTTGTAAGTGGTTCAAATCTTAACAAGTGGCACCGTCTGTGGGAAGCACTACACACACATTCAAAGAAGGAGAAAGAATGGCTGGAGTAAAGATGGATGTGGAGAAGTTTTCAAGTAAGAATGACTTCTCACTCTGGAAGATCAAAATGAACGCAGTACTGATTCAAAATGGACTAGACTCTGCACTTCTTCCTGTTGATCAATGGCCTGATGCTGAGAAATCCAAGTTTCCAGAATTGGATAAGAAGGCCCTGAGTCTGATATTCTTATGTCTGGGTGATAAACCCTTGAGGGAGGTATCAAGGTGCAAGAATGCAGTGGAGGCATGGGGAAAACTGGAGGAACTCTATCAATCAAAGTTTATATCCAACAAACTATTTCTGAAGCAGAAATTAATGTCTTTCAAAATCACTGATGACAAGGTTATTTCTGATCAACTTGATGAGTTTGTCAAGATGATTGAAGAATTAGAAGATCTGGGGGTGAACTTGAAGGATGATGATAAGGCTCTGATGGTGCTGAATGTGCTGTGCTTCCAAAGTCCATGGAAAGTTTTAAAGATGCACTGATGTTTGGAAGGGATGGAAAAATCAGCTATGAATCCATCCTGTCAGCATTGAAGACAAAGTGTTTTCAAAATCAGGGAGAAAATGGCTCTGCACAGGCTGGAGAAGGTTTGAACATTAAGTTCAAAAAGAATTTCCAAAAGAAGAAGTTCCAGGGATTCAAAGATAACAAATCTAGAACTCAGAATGCAAAGAAACAAGGAGACTGGGTTGAAACCTGAAAGTGTTTCAAATGCAAACAAGCTGGACATTTAAAGAAGGTCTGTCCACAAAAGAAGAAGAAGCAGGAAAATCAGAGGGCAGAAGTAGCTATGACCGAGCATCAAGAAGACACTCCAGAAGTCTTAAACATCACAGACACAAAAATGGAAAAGGAATGGGTTCTTGATACTGGGTGTTCATTCCATATGTGTCCCAATGAATCCTGATTCAAGGATTTACAGAAAGAAGACGGTGGATGTGTATTACTGGGAAATGATCACTCCTGCAGAGTTAAAGGCACAAGATCAGTTCAAATAAAAATGTATGATGGAGTCATCAGAACTATTTCTCAAGTAAGGCATGTTCCTGGACTAAAGAGAAATCTCCTATCCCTTGGTTCTCTTGTGGCAAACGGCTGTCAGTTCAATTCCCTAGATGGTTATCTTCACATCACTAAACACAACAAGCTGGTAATAAAAGAAAGGCAACACAATGGCCTGTTTATCTTGATTGGATCACCTGTGATAGGATGTGCTGAATCTGTGATAAGCAGAGAAGATGTTATGAAGTGGCATAGAAGACTAGGTCATATTGGAGAGAAAGGATTGAAGGAGTTATCAAAGAAGGGCATCATTGGTGAAATGGGAAATAGAACACTGGATTTCTGTGATAAGTGTGCTCTAGGAAAGGCCAAGAAGTTGCCTTATGCTAAAGGGATACATTCTACTCAAGAGCCACTTGATTATGTACACTCTGATATTTGGGAGCCTTCAAGATCAGAAACACATGGAGGAGGAAGGTATTTCATGTCCATCATTGATGATAACAGTAGAAAAACATGGGTATTTATTTTAAGGAACAAGAGTGATGCATTCCTCAAGTTTAAAACTTGGTTGAGTCAGGTGGAGAACCTAAGAGGGAAGAAACTGAAACATCTTAGGACAGATAATGGTTTAGAATATCTATCCACTGAATTCAAAGGGTTTTGTGAAGAAAAGGGCATCACAAGGCACATAACTGTCCCACTAAACCCTCAACAAAATGGGGTTGCTGAAAGATTTAACAGAACTGTGCTGGAAAGAGTTAGATGTATGCTGATTGATGCTGGATTACCTAATCCTTTTGGGGAGAAACAATAAACACTGCATGCTATCTGATAAACAGGTCACCATCATCAACTCTAGGATTTAAAACTCCAGAAGAAGTTTGGAGTGATAAGGTACCAAACTACTATGACTTAAGAGTGTTTGGTTGTCTGGCCTATGCTCATATTAGACAAGACAAACTTGATGCAAGAGCACAGAGATATATATTCCTAGGATATCCTGAGGGCATAAAAGGCTACAGGTTATGGTGCCTGGAACAGGGAAACCACAAGCTCTTGATAAGTAGAGATGTAAGATTCAATGAGGATGTGATGGGATACAACTCTACTGGAAGTCAAGAGGAAGCGGATGGTGCTGTGGAACCTGAAAGAGTTTCCATTCAGGTGGAGCCTACTGAGGAGCAGATATCACCAGAGAAAGATACTCAAGCTCAACAAGAAAATGACAGTTCATCAGAAGATGAAGAGAGTCATACTAAGATTGTAAATCTCAGAACTTATAGCATAGGAAGAGACAGGCCAAGAAGACAAATCCAAAGGCCTGATTTCTATGGACAAGCTGGAAGTGTATATTATGCATTGAGTGTAGCAGGAGACTTGGAGTTTCAAGAGCCTAGTAGTTTCAAGGAAGCAATAAGTTGCAGTGAGAGTGAACACTGGATAGGGGCCGTGATTGAGGAAATGGAATCTCTGGAGAGAAACCAAACCTGGAAGCTTATAGACAAACCAAAAGGGCAGAAGCTAGTTAGTTCAAAATGGATCTTCAAGAAAAAGGTGGAGGCTGGAAAAGCGGATAAAATCAGATACAAGGCAAGGCTGGTGGCCAGGGGCTTCACACAGAAAGAAGGTATTGATTACAATGAGGTATTTTCTCCAGTAGTGAAGCATTGCTCTATCAGGTTACTTCTACCAAAGGTTACTCAAGAAGACATGGAACTACAACAGTTAGATGTCAAGACAGCATTCTTGCATGGTGATCTAGTTGAAAAGATATATATGAAACAACCTGAGGGCTTTGTGATTCCAGGAAATGAAGAGAAGGTCTGTTTTCTCAGGAAGTCACTCTATGGGTTGAAACAGAGTCCAGGCAGTGGAATAAGAAGTTCAATGAGTTCATGATTAGTGCAGGATTCATAAGAAGCTTATATGACAACTGTGTATACTTTAACAAAGGTTCAAGAGTTGAACAAGTGTTTCTGCTGTTATATGTGGATGATATGCTCATTGCCAGTAAGAGTATTGATATGATACAACATCTAAAGGGAAGGTTAAGTTCAGAATTTGACATGAAGGATCTTGGGGAAGCCAGGAAGATTCTGGGAATGGATATCATTAGAAGAAGAAAGACTGGAACATTATGGCTCTCTCAGAAACAGTATTTGCAGAAGGTTGTGGAGAGATTTCACATGCATGAGTCAAGACCAGTAAGTATTCCAGTTAATCTACAGACTAAGCTGTCCAAGGATCAGTGTCCTAAGACAAAAGCTGAGGAGATTCACATGAAGAATGTTCCATATGCCAGTGGTGTTGGCAGTTTGATGTATGGAATGATATGCAGCAGGCCAGACTTGGCTTATAGTGTGTCTCTGGTAAGCAGGTACATGTCAAATCCTGGAGAATCACATTGGGAAACCTTGAAGCAGGTTTTAAGGTATCTGAAAGGTTCTATCAGTGTGGGGTTAAAGTTTAAAAAACAAGAAGCTAGTGCTATACCTTTGGTTGGATATGTTGATGCAGACTTTGCTGGGAACTTGGACACTAGGAAATCTATTACAGGGTATGTTTTTACTTTGTATGGGACAACTGTAAGTTGGAAGAGTGTGCAACAGCCTGTGGTTGCATTGTCAACAACTGAGGCAGAATTCATTGCCTTAACTGAGGCAATCAAGGAAGCTTTATGGCTCAAGGGAATCCTCAAGGACTTGGGAATAAGACAAGAATGTGTTACTATTCAGTGTGATAACCAAAGTGCTCTTCACTTGGTGAAACATCAAGCTTTTCATGAGAGGTCTAAGCATATTGATGTTAGACTTTATTTTTCAAGGGATATAATTGAAGCTGGGTCTGTTGAAGTGAAGAAAGTGCATACTATGGACAATGCGGCAGATTTTCTGACTAAGGCAGTTCCTAGGAGTAAGATGGTTCATTGCTCAAGCCTGATAAGGCTTGAATAATGCAATTAAAACCTGGAGGTGACAAGGCAGTTTGAGGTGATGAAGTGCACTTGAATTCATTGAGGTGGAGATTTGTAGGTGTCAATTCAATTTCATCAAGTGGTCATGTCTTGTAGTAGAGGATGAGAGGAATCAGGAACCGGGTTTAAGTTGGGAAGAACCGGGCCGGAGAGTCGGGTTTAAATCAGTTCAGTTTTGGAGGTTATTGAAGAACTGGGGTCATGACGGTTATAACAGAATTATGCAACGGTTTTGAACCGTTGCATGTGAAACCGTTGTCGAAGGCGCGTATACCAGTTTTGAAGCAGTTGAAACAGAATTGATTCCAACTTCTAGAGCTTCTTGATTCGAGCTTAGTTCTTTATATACATTTGTTCCACTTGTAGAGACAAGTTTATACACGTTGTTTTCCCTCTGTAAACACTACACAATCATTAGAATTAGAAAGCTAGGGTTCTTAAGCTCAATTCTGATTGTGAATTGGGGCTTCTGGTTTTCTGGGATATTTCTTGTAATTGATTGTTCAATGGAGTGAATTGAGGTGTATAGAGCCTCCGTGGATGTAGATCACATTGATCGAACCACGTAAAAACTTGATGTTCTTCATTTTGTTTCTGGTTTTGCGTTCGGTTCTTAGTTGGCTGATTTTCAGTTTATTTTTCATTCTTTTCTGGATTGAGTTCATTTGTGTGTGTTGTAAGTGGTTCAAATCTTAACAGGTTGGGGTTGACCCAAGCTCTCATTAGTTTGACCAACCCAACCTCATGTTTCTTTGGGCTGGTTTGGCCAAGCCGAGGTATTAGGGTTTGGTCGGGGGACATCAATCACAAATTCAAACACTACTTTAATCATTCTCCCAATCATTAACAACTACTTCTTACCCATATCACATCACATTTTACAATGAATAATTAAATTTCACACTCCAACCACAACCACAACCCCAGCCACCCAACCAAACATCACTCTCTAACTCCCCCAGCCACTAACTCCAGCCACTTCCCTAGCCCAGCCACCCCAGCCCCAACTAAACATTGCCTTTGTTTGGGAGGTATTCAAGAATGGCCTCCCAAGAAAGATTGGAGTGGAGTTTGACGAATCTCCATGCGTATCCAGCACATAGAAATTCGCTAGAAACATGAGGTTATCCACCTCAACTAACACGTCCTCAATCACCCATCCGAAAACGAGGTGCTTCGGTCGGCTAATTGGATGACCACCTTCGTATCCTTCAGTGGCCCCAAATTTAAGCTATCGAAAATAAAACGGGGCATCACATTGATGGATGCCTCTAGATCCAACATGGCTTTCTCTATTCTAGTGTTACCAATTTTACATGGGATGATGAACATTCCCGGATCCTTGCATTTCTGTGGCATCTTTTTCTGGAAAACCACCGAAACACTTTCTCCCATAAGGAATTTCTCATTCCCTTGTAGCCGCCTTTTGTTTGTGCACAAGTCTTTTAGAAACTTTGCGTATCAAGGAATCTATTTTATGGCCTTCACCAAGTGAATACTGATTTCAACTTTCTGTAATACCTCCATCGTCTCCTTGTCTCTATTTCTGTCTGGAATCCTCTTCATTTGACTCGAAAATGGAAGTGGAGGAGTTGCATAATTGATCTGTCCCTCCTGAGAATCTCGGTCGAGATTGCCTTGTGTCTCGGCCGAGACAAGTGTGCAGCGCTTTCTTCATTCATTCAGGGTTGCTTGATCTCGGCCAAGATGCAATTCCTTCTCGGCCGAGATAGGTGGACATGGAATTTGCTTTTCTGGACGAGGTTGGCCATCTCGGCCGAGATTTTATTCTCAGCAATTTCCTCTTCACTTTCGATTCTCCTCTCTTTACCTCTCAACTTCCCTTTCTCGAGTACCTTCCCGCTTCTCAAGATTCCCACGCTGACATTTTCAGTTTCGTTCTGTGAAGCATATCTCTTGGTAGGGAAAGGCAGTTAGTGGGCAGGGAAGCATGCAGCTAATGCCTCCTTTTGTCTTCTCAACTCCTTAGCAATCTTCCACTTTGGTGTCCGAACTTGAACTTCGACCACATGGGGAGTTGATGTCTCTTCTGTCCTAGGATTTTCATGCAGTTCTTTAGTCTTTGCTTGTGAAGTATACCCGGGCTTTTCAGCCTCTCCAAGTAACTCTTCATTCACAACAACAATGGCACTTACATTTTTCGGATTGACTTCCGGTTGAGCCGGTAACTTTCCCCTTTGGTTGTTTTCTAGCCTTGACACGGTAGAGGCTATTTGGCTCAATTGAGTTTCAAGATTGGTAAATCTCGAATTGTTGTTCTTCTGCAGCTGGATGTACTATTTGCAAGGCTCTTAACAATATTTGAAAGGGATGGGTCCGAAGGATTTGACTCGACCGGTGCTTTCTGTTAGTAAACTCCCTTTGGGAAAGGAGGCGTATTTTGATGACTCTGTTCTCCCATTTTCTGGACATTCTGATTCTGTGGACCGTAGCTGAAATTCGGATGATTCCGCCATCCTGGATTGTAGCTGTTCGAATACGGGTCATCTTTCCTTCTTTCCGGAGGTGACCTCGGCCTTTCATACCAATTGTGACAAGAATTTGCATGGGCCTCAATACCCTCTCCTAGAACCGGGCAATTTTCGGTGTTGTGATCTGTGACATGACACACTCTGCACGGTTTAGGGCTAGGCATACTTCCAGCAGCTACTTTTCTCACAAGGGTCGTCAACTGATCCAGCCGGTCCTCTATATCGGATCCATGGGTTCCCTAACTTGACCTAACACTCTCTCTAGTCCCAAACTGCTGAGTGTTCGCAGCCATCTTCGAAATAAGAGCCCAAGCCTCAGTAAGGGTTTTGCCTGATAATGCCCCTCCACTGGCACTGTCGATCATGTCTCTGTCAACTACACACAGGCCCTCATAAAAGTATTATATCAGCAGCTGCTCGATTATTTGATGTTGAGGACAACTGGACACGAGCTTCTTAAATCTTTCCCAGTACTCATATAACGTCTCCCCTTGCATCTGCAAGATACTGCTTACCCCTTTTCGAATGTTTGTGGCCCTTGATGCTGGGAAATACTTTTCCAAAATCAGAGATTCCATCTGATCCCACGTGGTAACTGAGCCGGCCGGAAGATAGTAAAGCCAATCACGAGCCAAATCTTTGAGAGAAAATGGGAAGGCTCGAAACTTAATCTGTTCATCGGTGACTCGTGCCGGTTTCATGGAAGAGCATACCACGTAAAATTCTTTTAGATGCTTATGTGGATCATCCCCAGCCATGCCATGAAAGGAGGGTAGTAAGTTCACTACCCATGTCTTCAGTTCGAATTGTGTATCAGCTCCAATCTCGGGGAAAGTAATACACAAGGGTTCTTGGTTGACCCTTATGTTGGCCAGTTCTTTCAATGTCTTCTCAGGTGCTCGTTCTGCTGCCATTGCTTCAGGTTCGCTTGATTCTCTACTCTCAATGTCGAGGCTTTCAAAAGACTTCCGAATCTCGTCAAGGGATCGAGCTTGTCTTCTCAGTGTTCTTTCTTTCTCAACGATATTCGGTTCAAACCAAAGCCCTTTGTCTCCTTGGAAGCGGGTGAATATGCACTACACAACCAAAATCACACAAACTAGTGAGTGTCAATTACTAGTTAAGTAATACAATAGATAATTAATATACTAGAGATGGTGCTTGAAAAGAAAATAACACTACACACACCGTTCCCCAGCAATGGCACCAAAATTTGGTAAGGGGTTGGAACGTGTCGGTGAAACGTTCACCCCACCAAATTAGAATGATTTAAAATTGAGTTCCGAACTATCCCGACTTTACTAGGTAAAGTGGTAAGTCCAAGTCGATCCCACAGAGAACGATGAGTAGTGTTGTTTTCAAATACTTCAAGCAATTAGTGATTTAGGTTGGAATAAAAGCAATAAACATAAGCGAGTAAATGGGGGGGGGGGGGGGGAGGTTTGATTGAATCTAACAACTAAAGTCTACCAAGTACCAATTACTAATGTAGAAAGCAATAGATGTTTTTGGTGTTTTAGATTAATCAAAGTGTCAAAGAAAGAACACAAGTAAATATTTTTGGGTTTTTGAATATGTTAAAAAGGTCTACCCTCGATCTAGTATCCCCTTAAATCCAGTTACCTATGGATTATTGTTGACGCCCCAATTCATCCCACAATGTACAAGGTCCGCTTATGTAAATTGTGTTGTTCCTTAATTGTGGATAAATCGAAGGTACGCTTATCGATTTATCCCTACCCAAATCAATTAGTGATTCAAATAAGCTCTTTTCCCACTAATTGATATTGGATGATCATGAATTAGAACAACGGGATAAATAAGGCATAAACCTCGAATCGATCGGGTTTAGAGGCCAAACTCTATAATGCCACCAATGATATCAAGCATTGTTCACTACTAAGGAAGATTGAAGTTTCAACTATCAAGGAAAGTGAATTCCAATCTCTAGCAACATACAATAAATGCTTCTAAAGGGTGATTAATCCTAAAACAAGCATCTAGGCATGGGAGAATTCAAACAAGCATTATAGAACATTTAAATTGCAATAAAAGGGTAACACCTAAAGTCAATATTCACACATTCCTCTTCAATGAAGGTTCAACATGATCAAAAGTAGAATTAAGGGTGCTAGCCACCCATTGCTCCTAATATAATCAGTAAATAAAAGGAAATACAAGAATTCATAAAAATGAAAAGATAGAACCAAAGGTTGATCAATGGAGAAGATGTAATGACTCCTTCTTGCCCTTCTCTCCTTCTTGGAAGTGATGGCAGCTGAAAATTTCTCCAAATTTGTGCCCAAGATAGGTTAATTTCGAAAGGGAGGATATATATATAGGGGAAAAGTTGTTACTTCAGTTTAAGGTGAAATCGCATTCAGGAATTTAAAACAGGGTAAGAAATCTCGACCGAGATGCAAGTGTGTCTCGACCGAGATGCGAAAAAGGGCTTTTTCAATTTGTAAATCGAGGGATGATCTCGGCCGAGATTGGGTTGCATCTCGGCCGAGATGTGAAAAGAAAATTTTAGGGATTTTTAGGGTTTGGGTTATCTCGGTCGAGATTGGGTTTCATCTCGGCCGAGATCTTCATCTCTTGAATCTCTGATTTTTCCCTGGAGAGGTATCTCGACCGAGATGCAATATCCGTCTCAGCCGAGATCTTTAGTTCTCTCAAAATTCCAGGATTTTCCTAGAGAGGTATCTCGACCGAGATTCAATATCCGTCTCGGCCGAGATCTTCAGTTCTCTCAAAATTCTAGGATTTCCCTGGAGAGGTATCTCGGCCGAGATTTGTGTCCTGTCTCGGCCGAGATCAATCCCTCAGCCCTGTCGCTTGTTGCCTCGACTGATCCATCGACTCCGTGATCGTTTGATGTTCTTTTTCGATCCTTTTGCACCTGTTTTAACACATAAACACCACATACACATTATTTTGCCCATGAGAATAAAAAGCACTAAATACACGTGATTGTGCACATTATTGACATTAAAATAGCACTAAAAACGCCCTAAAGTGCGTGCACCGAACACGTATACCAGATGCGCTCCAACAACTTTTAGCATCCGAAAATTGATTATTAGTGAACAATATACTCTTTTTTTCTTGTTTAAAAAAAGATGAGGAAACAAGTGCATGACTCACAGGATTTGACATTTGCGAATACTCAAATTTTGATGCAAATCCGAAAGATGTCAGACCAGTTAATGGGATATCTACTTGAACGACAACAGTGTTCCCTGGAATGCTTCTCTCAAAAATAATTTTATGGTAAACAATACATGATTACTAGATTGGAGCTACGAGTTGAAAAGCATTAGAAGGAACAACCCAACCTATTGTTTTTACTTTTAACTTATTTAAAAGCATCAACATCAAACAACATAAAAGTAAGCTTTTATTCCATTATGTAAGGTAGCTATATGGATCATATCTTGCCATCATTTTTGGTCTAACTCACGTTCTTTAGAACTATGTATAGGAGGGAAAAAATGCATTATTGGTCCTTTATGTTTTACCCACTTGCAATTTTGGTCCTCTTCGTTGAGCCTTTTGCACATTAAGTCCCCTAATTTAAGTTTTTGCGCGATTTCAGGACAAATTTGGTCGAATTTTTTTTAAGTGGCCGGAGTTAGGCACGTGAAACGCACGTGACTCTTAAAATTGAGGATCTTCATCCGTTTAAACCACGTGGCGCAATCTGAAGCATTGAATTTATTAAAAATAAAATTATTTCCACCTCATATTTATGAATTACACATGGGCTGAAATATAAGGCACATAAAAGAAAGATAAAAAGAAAAAATATTTTTAACATTAAAAAAGGAGTTACAGACTAAATAAAAAAGAGTTCTTGAATATATATCATCTTCTTCGTCTTAATATCTTCATCTCCTTCTTAGGTTCTTAAAAAAATTGTGCTTTTCATGTTTAGATCTTCAACTTCTTGAATCAACTTTTTCATTTCCACTTTTCCTTTTCATTTCGCATCCGCATAATCCTTCGATTGGATCCGCCGGGAGGTCGAAACCTACAATTTTTCGTAGTGGCGGCGGAGAAGATGGGGCGGAGCGCATGACTTGTGTTTGTTTATCTTCAGGGAATTGGCAATCAAGGTGCTCCGCTAGCTGAAGCACTGCGATTTGGGTTTTAAAAAAATAATTTTTTTTAATTTTGTTTTTCTAATTTTTTTTTAATCTGGCCCAAGACTGGGCTCGATACCAGTAGCCTCACGGATCTTTGAATTGATGGTTCAGTAAAAGAAGAACAACCCATGAAGAATAATTTGGCTAAATTATTTTTAATTTCTTTTGGAATTTTTTTGTTTTTGATTTGGAGTTTGGAACCCACAGAGGTTGGGGCTCAATTTTTTTTCCTCTGAATTTTCTTTTGTTTTCTTTGAATTGGGAGTTTAGCAATGATGTATTTTGAGTAGGTTAATTTTCAATTGATTTTGGAGAAGAACAACCTACGAAGAAGATGAAGTTCATCTTTTACTTTTTCTTTTTCTTTTTTTTTTTTTTAATTTTTTTTTTTAAATCTTTTTTAATGCTTGTGTGTAATTAAAAAAAAAATGAGGTGGAATTACTTTTTATTTTTAATAATTCAATGCTTCAGATTGCGCCACGTGGTTTAATGGACGAAGATCCCCAATTTTGAGAGTTCCGGCCACTTAAAGAAAATCCGACCAAATTTGTCCTAAAATCGCGCAAAAACTTAAATTAGGGGACTTAATGTGCAAAAGGCTCAACGGAGAGGACCAAAATTGCAAGTGGGTAAAATATAAAGGACCACTATTGCAATGTTCCCTGTATAGGAAGTCCTTTTTTAAGTTTCATTCCACATCGTTCCAAAAATTCCCAATCGCATCTTCATTTTAATTTAAGTTGATGAATTTCTACTTTTATGTCGTACTGGGGCATCTAAAGGTCTCCTATGCACAAGTCTAAACTTTGTTATGCATGTTTCTCTACTTTCACAAATATTGGCGCTGCCTCGACTTTCTTCAATTACAACCTATTTCATCAATAGTAAAAGATATACTAGTATAGCCATAAAAAATTCTCTGAATGTGAACTAAGAGTTTGAATAAGAAAACTATACCATCACAACAAATCTATCTGTGGTGGGCACTAGTCCAATGAGAGCTTCTCATGTGAATGATATAAAACAACGAATACCTCGGAAAATAAAAGTATAAATGAGCAATGGATTCTTTAAAATTACCCGAGTAATTAGATCCCATTAAATACTTAATAAATGTTCTTTTCTGTATGAAGTATTGCCCCAGTCGCATCACCATAGGTTTAGAATCAAAATCGTTGTTCGTCTTCTAACACACAAGACATTACCAGAAAGAATCGATCCTAAGAACTTTAACAGAATTCCAGAGCTTTATATATATAAAGGCAGATGGAGTATTTACCAGCAAAGGAGGGAAACAAAGTCATTGACTTATGGTTTTCATCGGTCAATGCAGAGTTGGATTTCAGGCCCTTCTTCTTCTTCCTCTTACGTTCACTGCCCTTAGTTGGTAAGTTCTGGTTGCAATTGCATGCATTTTATAAATCAATTAACACAAATTGTCATATTTTCAGCATATATCTAATACGGGTTGCTAAGTGTTTTCAGGGTTTAGGGAATTATAAGCCCGTCTTTGGCTTTTATATGGCTATGAATTCTTGCTTGGTTACATGCATCATCTCCTCAAGTTCTTTGGAGATCTAAGTATGATTCTCCAATTAGGCCATAAGTTGATTACCACACGCATATGTATGGCCATAAATAAACTGTAGAATATCCAGCAACAACCAGGCCAAGACTGGAGAACAATCGCGATACATACAAAACAATAGGAACCATTAGTATATGTTATCAATGCTAGATAAAAGTAGCCAATAAAAAATAACGAAATGTGCTAATGGAAAATCCAGTATTTGCGGTTCAATCAATTAAAACGTCACGTGCGACTTTGAGTACCTGTGATAGAAGATTAAAACATATTTGAGTATCTTAAGATGCTTTCTGCTAAAGAGCATGTTAATGAGTATTACTCAGAAATAACTGTTAGATATTAAAGCACATAAAACACATACACACGTATATGGGAATCGATATACCTCAATTAAATTGCAGCGGAACGTATTCGGTTGATTCCCAAAAATGACGGATCGTACTCTGATTCGTCTACTAGCCCGTCTGAACGAATACTACTAGAGCATTCGCCGTCTACTTCACATCCTAGGTTCTTGGAGAACTCCGGTGATTCTCCAAGAAAGATAATTAGCGAGAAAAGGGAGATCGAGTATTTTGTGGTATTGATTTTTCCGTAGTATACAAATACCAGTATATTCGTATATATACTAGTATGGGAGAGATCTATCTCCTATTATGGATAAGATCTCCATCCCTATCGGCAATATATATGATAAGATATTAAATATCTCATCAGATATATATCCCAACTATATTGGGATCCATCAGATATGGATGCAACCAACATCTCCCACTCATACATAATTCATTCCGCCTTATTCGATTCCGAAAGACTCCACAATTCTCATCATCATATCTCTTTTTTTCATACAGAGACTAAGGCGTGCGACCGAGCGAGAACATAATGGAACAAAGTGGAGTGTTATATTAAGTTATAACCCAACTAACATAATTCATCAACTCAGGAGACTCGCTGTGTACCCCAAACTACGTGGTTGCACTAGACCAAAACATCTCTGACCCCTCTTATTCATATAGAGCATGTTTGACCCCTTAATTGTATCTATGCTCATGACTATGTTAAAACCAATTCGACTTAGTCGGCCGGTCTATGAGCCATAGTACACAAGTGCATTACCAACTTAGTTTTTCCTTGGCCTCTTATGTCAATTTGCTTGGACTTGACAGCTTTCTTAGTCATGCTCCGACAGACCGTATCAACCATGGCCATTGAATACATGCTAAAGTAGCGTCATCAAGCTTACACTTCATGACAAAGTCCAAAGTCCCAAAAGGCACAAAAAACACTATGAGAGCTCACACAGTGACGAAGCAGGGATCTATTCGGTCACTCCTCTTACTAAGGTCGTCATTAAGCACATGTAGTATGAACACATGCTATGATGGAGCTCCCACTCAAATTTGGGCATGTCACGCTCTGAACATCATACAAGTCTTAGTCCAGTCGCTCTTCTAGCGTCTGACCTGCGGACCACTTAGGAATTTGTCTCCAACATAACTCCTAATGATTCACACACTCGGCTATTAAGAAGCTTTTATGAAGTTAGGATATTCTTCATAATCGATCGAGTATGATCTCATCCTGGCCTCTTGCCAAGGCGACTATGGGCAACAACCTTTCGTGTTGTTCCTTTCACGAAGGTGATCACTCAAGTGTTTGATCCGCCAGTCTCATCCCGCTCGCTCACCAAAGCGCAAGGGCGATTTCCCGTGTGAGTGGGACAATCCAAGCCTTGTGACATGTCACACATAATAGACACATTACTTCTAACATATAATAAGGGTTATTGATAAATAAAATTGTTCATACAGGCTAAAAAAAAAATTTAAATTCTACGAAGTCCCATACTCCTAACATGCCTTTGAAATACATCTCTACTCAAAGGCTTGGTGAAGGATCAGCTATCATTTCACCAGTGGGAACGTGCCTGAGAACCACTTGCCCCTGCGCAATATTATCTCGAATAAAGTGGTATCTGGTGTCAATATGCTTGGTCCTCCCATGATACTTGGGGTCCTTAGCATATGCCAGTGCAGCTGTGTTATCACAAAGGACAACTACTGCATCATCTACATGCGCCGTGACGCGCAAAGTCTGAAGAAATCTTCTCAACCAGATAGCCTCTTGAACTGCAGATGTACAAGCGATGTACTCTGCTTCCATAGTGGATAGAGATATACAAGGCTGCTTCTTGCTACCCCAAGTGATAGCAGCGCCACCTAACAAAAATGCATATCCTGATGTGAATTTGCGTTCATCTCTATCTGCTGATCCATCAGCATCGCTGTAACCAAGTAGCTTCAAACTGCCACCGTGATAGCACAAAGCTAAATCACTTGTCCCCTTTAGATATCTAAGTATCCTTTTGACTGCAGCCCAGTAAGCGCGTCCGGGATTACTTTGATACCTACTCACCATCCCTACTGCAAAGCAAAAGTCTGATCGAGTACACATCATTGCGTACATCAAACTCCCTACCGCGCTTGCATAAGGAACCTTAGCCATGCTTTCTTTTTCATCATCTGTTTTTGGGCATAGATCTTTGCTAAGAACACAATGTTTTTCCATAGGCGTGTCAACGGGTTTAGCATTATGCATACGAAACCGCTCCAGAACCCTCTTAATATAAGTCTCTTGAGACAAAGTTAAGAGTCTCTTTGAGCGATCTCGGTGTATCTTAACACCAAGTATGTATTCTGCCTCTCCCATGTCTTTCATCTCAAAAGTAGATGATAGCCACTGCTGAGTGGCGACAATCATCTCCGTATCATTTCCAGCCAGCAAAATGTCATCCACATATAATGAGAGAATTGTGAAATTTTTCTCATCCCTTTTGACATACACGCAGTAATCTTCCTCAACCATCGTAAAGCTTATCGAAGTGATAGCTCGATGAAATCGAAGGTACCACTGTCTGGATGATTGTTTCAATCCATAAATGGAACATTTTAAGTGGCACACTTTGCACTCTTGTCCCTTTACCTGAAAACCCTTAGGTTGATCCATATAAATCTCATCACCCAGTTCTCCATTGAGAAATATTGTCTTCACATCCATTTGGAACAGTTCCAAATCAAGGTGGGCGACAATTGCCAAAATGAGACGGATAGAGGCAACCTCACCACCGGGGAGAATCTCTCTTCATAGTCCACACCTTCTCTTTGGGTAAAGCCTTTCGCCACCAGGCGAGCCTTATACTTGTCTATCGAGCCATCTGCTTTTCGCTTGACTTTGAGAACCCACTTGTTCCCAATTGTCTTGCGTCCAGATGGTAGATCGACTAGCTACCAAACTTGGTTCTTAGCCATCGAACTCATCTCTTTCTCCATAGCACTTATCCACTCTGTAGCATTTGGAGAAGTTACAGCCTCTTCATAAGTGGCTGGCTCATCAACATCCATTGTTGCGCACATGAAAGATTTCCCTTCGAGTTCAAAGCGTCTTCGGGGAACCGTTCCACGCTTGCTCCTGCGCAACTCTAGATCTTGAGAGTCTTCATGCAATAGAATTCTCCCATTGACTCTAAGATCGCTCTCATGATTCTCGTCGATTGCTGGATTTGGTTGTAAAACCGCATCCTCGCTAGGAATTCCAGCGTTGTCTTCGGGATCTTGTAACTCATAAAGTTTAAGATCTCCTTTAACTTCTCCGATTGTTGGAAATTCCTCCTCGAGGAAATTGACATCGCGTGACTCAATTTCTGTCATTCCTCCGTCAGGATGTTCACCATACATCACATAGCCTTTCGAGTGGTCACAGTATCTTATAAAAATATGTTTGACTGCTCAAGGACCTAGTTTCCCATGTTTATGGGAATCATTATGAACAAACCCTGCTGACCCCCAAGGGCGCAAACCGTCTAAGTTGGGCTTTCTCTCATACCACAACTCATACGGTGTCGAAGGAACTGATTTAGACGGCACACTATTCAATATGTAGGTAGCAGTTAAGATTGCATCTCCCCAAAAGGATATTGGTAGATTTGCTTCTTCCATCATTGATCTGGCCATGTCCAGAAGTGCCCTATTCCTCCTCTCTGCAACACCATTTTGTTGCGGAGTGTATGGAATTGACAGTTGTCTTATGATCCCTTTTTCCTCACAGTATTGCCTGAACTGATCAGACAAGTATTCTCGCCCTCTATCAGTGCGTAACATTTTAAGTTTCCTATCTCTTTGGTTCTCAACCTCCGCTAAGATTCGCTTAAAGCAATCAAGCGCTTCTGAGTAGTGAGACAGGAGATACACTGAACCATAGCGCGAATAATCATCAATAAATGTGAGGAAATAGGATGCACCATGTCGTACCTTCACATTTACGGGTCCGCATATGTCCGAGTGAACTAACTCTAGAGGTTGAGTAGCTCTTTTTGCCTTTCCAAAAGGCTTCCGGCAGGCTTTTTCTGCTAGACATGGTTCGCACACAGGAAGGTTGACTTTAGCGAGATTGCCTAAAAGGCCTTCTCGAGCTAACCTAGTCATCCTTTCACGTCCTATGTGTCCTAACCTTGCATGCCATTTATTTGAATCATTCAAAATATCAACAGATGAAGAAATAAAAGTAGTGCATTCAATAGATAAATCCAACATGAAAAATCCATTGTTTATATGTCCTACGTCATAAAGGTTGTTGCCGAGAAAAATAGATAACATGGTCTTTTCAAACAAGAAAGAAAAATCTTGACTCAAAAGTGCTGAAACTAAAAGTAAATTACACCGAATACTAGGAGCATAAAACACATCACTAAGGAGCAGCTCGCGCCCAGTGCTAAGTTTGAGCTGGTATGTACCAACTCCCACCATCTCTTCTTGCGCGCCATTTCCCATAGCAATGTAGTGGCTGCCCGCTGGTATTCGGTGATAATCTACAAATCCTGCTCTATCTCTTGTCACATGTTTGGTTGCTCCTGAGTCTACAATCCAACCATGGAGAGAATTAGCAACGAACACATGTGAACAGACAAATGAATCAGTAGAGCTAGGAGCAGGTCTTACCTTCTTTGGCTCAGTACAACTACGAGCAAAGTGACCCGTCTTTTCACAGTTATAGCAGGTGTCTTTCTTCTTTCCGCCCCTTTTTCCACGGTGACGCTTTTTAGCCTTTTCACCTTGCGGGCCCAAGTTTTGGTTTTTCGCGGTGCTTTGTCCTGCATTCTTTTGATTTTTCCAACGGTTGCCTGTGTTAAGCTTGCGTTGCCCAGCATGTGCGACGAAAGCAGCTGCTTGTGCTCTTTCCGCCTCTCAACGGTCAGCCTCGAGTCTGAGATGACTGGCGACGCTGTCAAAGGTCTGGATTTGTTCGTTTTGTGTGAGCACAAGTTTAACTTGTCCCCAAGTCTACTCAGGTAGCGACCTTAGGACTGCCAAAACTTGTTGTTCCTTGGTGAGTTCATTTCCAGCATTTTGAAGCTCTCGAATCATGTCTTTCATGACATCAAGATGCTGGCCCATGGTGTGCTTAGGGTCAAGTACGTACTGATTGAATTTAAGGGTTAAAGCCCTTAGTCTCGTTGCCGAGGTAGTGCCGTACGTGACCTTTAAGCCGTCCCACAACTCTTTAGCTGTAGGAAACGTCTCGAACTCACGAATCAGATGATCCTGTATGCCTGCATGCAGCTAAGAATAGTATAGCGCGCATACCGATCTTGATTCGCCTACTTATTGTACGCGTCCAAATCGCGACGATATTGGGTATTTTGACCGTTCTGTGGCTCAACCGGCGCAGCCATAGTCTCGGTGAGATAGTCAAGGACCTTCATATTGTGCAGCAGAAACTGGATCTTACGGTGCCACACGGCATAATTCTAGCCATCTAGTTTGCCAGAACCGTAAAGATCAGAAAAAACTATTTGGGCATCCATTTATGTTAATATTATGCGCAAAATATGTTAGAAGGTTGTCTATTTAATATTTTTATTCGGGTCCAAATAAAATTTTATTATTTCTCACAAGTGAATGGGATCGAAAAATCCGCCGCATAGGCTCATAATCATCTCCCACTCAATTGAAGACGATAATAAAAAATAAATGATCGCGAATAAAAATTGTCCATCTCAAGAAACATTCATAAAAACAATAATAATAATAATAAAGTGAGATGTTAATGACCTATGGTGGTAAATACGAAACAAAAAAAAATTACATGGCCTAAAAATGGCCCCTCTAATACATGTGCCCTAGTGAGAAACGAATAAATAAATAAATAAATAATTACAATTTTCGTTCCTACTACATGATTCTATAAAAGTAAAAAAATACATTGTAATATCGTATAACCACCATTGTCATTAACCATCTCACACATACATCAATCATTTTATTACGTAATAAAAGTTACGCAAACAATTAAATAAAACCACATAATGTATGTTAGCGCACTAATATATTTTTATATTTATATGTTACAGCCCCTTTTCCTGACCCAATTAAAAAAAATTTGCCCCCTTTTTTTTTTAATTGATTATGGCAGATATTTTAAAAAAAACAGGCCCGGAAAAAATTAATTTTAAGAGCAGCCCTGCTGCTGCATTATTAACAAGGCCCAATTCACCAAAAAAAAAAAACAGCCCAACCTAAATTAAAAGTAGCCCAAAAAAAATATCAGACTAGCCCAGGACTGGGCCCAATCTGACCCAGCCCAATCTGACAAACCCTAGCCCACTGCCGCCACCGTCCTCGCCGCCGCCGCCGCTGCCACCGGAGCAGCGGCGCAGCACAGCAAGAAGAAGCAGCGACAACAGCGCAGGGTAGCAGCGCCGGAGGAGCAGCGACATCCGCCAGCGGAGCGCCGACGCCGCGGGCAAGGCAGCGGCACAGCAGCACCGCGCAGCGGAGGAGCAGAGACAACAGGAGTAGCGTGCGCTCGCGCCGCCGTCGCCTGCAGGAGAAGCTGTGAGGCAGCAGCAGCGGAGCAACGCAGTGGCTTGCGTTCAGCGCGGCCGGGCAGCTGCGTGCAGGGCAGCAGCGGCACCGTGCGCCGGGCACCGGCCCTGATAGCCCCACAGCCGTGCGCAGGGCAGCGGCGGCTCGCAACAGTAACGGTAGCGGCCGCGCCGCCGTCAGTTCTCAATTCAGTGAATTCAAGTTGGTTTTCCCAAAAAAATATCATGAGTTTTATCTATGGGTTTTCAGGAAAAATTTTGTCCCAAATAATTAAAAAACACCGAAAGAGACAAAAATAAAAAAACAGGCGAGAATGAATCATTATCCGCTCTGATACCACTGTTAGATATTAACGCACATAAAACACATACACACATATATGGGAATCGATATACCTCAATTGAGTTGCAGCGGAACGTATTCGGTTGATTCCCAAAAATGACGGATCGTACTCTGATTCGTCTACTAGCCCGTCTGAACGAATACTACTAGAGCATTCGCCGTCTACTTCACACCCTAGGCTCTTGGAGGACTCCTGTGATTCTCCAAGAAAGATAATTAGCGAGAAAAGGGAGATCGAGTATTTTGTGGTATTGATTTTTCCGTAGTATACGAATACCAATATATTCGTATATATACTAGTATGGGAGAGATCTATCTCCTATTATGGATAAGATCTCCATCCCTATCGGGAATATATATGATAAGATATTAAATATCTCATCAGATATATATTCTAACTATATTGGGATCCATCAGATATGAATGCAACCAACAATAACTAATACGAATATCCTCTATTAGATCCAAATTACAAGTTCTAAGTTAATAGTAAGTCTGGGAAGAGACACAAACTTATACAGAAATGAAAATAATCATCCTAGTTAGATCTTGAAAGCCCAACACAATTACTAATGACTAATAATTTATGCAATTCTCAACACGAACTCACGAAAATTCGATGTAGTTGCCCACTCAAATTTCCAGATTGCAAATGCAAAATCACATATACATTTATGCAATTCATAATTAATGCAATGTCCTAAAACATAATTTCAGAAGTCTTAACTTTGTACTTTCTGTGTCTCTTTCGTACGATGTGTCTCCGATTAATTTATTTGTGAATCTATCTTATCAAATATATATACAGATTTATGGGGTATCATAAACAAACATAATTTCTATCTTGAAAGAAAACGTCTTTTCGTTTGCACTAAAAAAGAATAGACACGCTCTTTTATTTATCGAATGACGCATCTGTGGTTTCATCTTGTTTCTGCCACATAATATATTATCTTATATTTATATATAAAAGATAATATTAACTAATATACTATTAATTTATATTTATATATATATATATATAATTAATATATTAAGATTAACTTCAAACACTAACTATCCAACAATTACCCACATTTGTAGTTATATTTTTATACTTAATATTTTATCAATTTTCGTCTGAGAGAAATGTTGATAGATCATGCATCAGGTGAAGTGTCTAAGAGGCTTGAACTTACCTTAGAGAAAATTTATCGGAATTACTTGGCGAAGCAGTGGATATAGACGATCTTGAACTGTTCACCGTTTGTAGTAATTAAGACAATAAATTTCACACATAATATATCTTTATATACAAGTTCGCGGTTGTGTTCGTTTTCGTCTTGAACATAACCCAGTTTCGTGATAGCTTTAGAGAACTTAGCCACTTCATTCTCATAAATGCGACCCCACATTTCATATAGGTGACACTATTTAAGTTTGAGTTCTATAAACTCCTATAGTTGTCATTAAATGTTTTATGCATAACCTTAACCACTTTAACCAACACAAAATTATCATAGGAATGAGTTGTATGTGTGTTTTACTATATTTGAGTATTACCTAACTAGTTTGCCTATTGAACCTAGACCATGAGATGTCCAATCTGCTAGGTTAGGTTTCCGTCATTGTCTTTAAACGCATTCCCCTCGATAATATTTTACTTTACTCTCTTTTTAGGCCTTTGTCAAAGAATCTCAATATTTTCTTTGACTTTACACATTCCATGGAAATAACTTCATTGAGAGCAATTATCTTATTACAATTTATCACAATTTATATATATAATTGTTACAGGCTTAGGCTAGGCTGGAATGTTTTCTAAAAATTATTCATCATTTTGCTTCGTCAGCAGCCTTATCTAATGCTATGAATTTTGATTCCATAGTTAAACGTGTTATACACGTATATTTGGAGGACTTTCATAAGACAACTCGACATAATGAAAAAACATATCCAGTGGTTGTTTTTCAACTTCTGTTTTATAAGTCTTAAACTTTTCAAAATCTTCAGCTTTAAGTAAATATAATATAGTCATCACTACCACGTTAAGGGTTATTTAAAATCACAAAGTAATATAAGAAAAAAATATATTTGTATTATTATAGTATTTGTAAAGATTACATTGATTTTGAACAAGTCATCAACCGACCAAGTCAATTTCATCATTGCTTTCCATTAAATTGGCTTCAGTATCTTGCACAGGCTTGGTGTTATCATTTTTGTGTCAACATTCCATTGCTTTATGTCCAGTCTTACCACACACCTAACAAGATCCTTTAATCTTCTTGGAATCCTTGCCCTTTGGTGCATGGTAATTGACACCTCTCTTTGCAACTTTCTTGCCTCTGAACTTTTGGAGTTTTGGCTTGCCTTCAACTATGAGAGGCTTGGCGTTCATGATTTGTTCATCAATTTGGTCTCCTTTTCTGTGGTCATTCTTCAACCCGCAACCTGAGGATAAAATCCTCTATAGTCATTTATTTTCGCTTGTGCTTGAAATAAATTTTGAGGCCATTTCAAGAAGGAGGCAAATTTTCAATAATTGCTCCTACTTGAAAATGATCATTTATCCCACATCCTTCGGAATGCAATTCATGGATCAACACCTGAAGTTCTTCAACTTGTTTTGTGATAGGTTTGTAGTCAACCATAACGTACTTGAGAAATTTTCCAATAATGAATTCTTCGCATATGCATCTTCAGTTTTATATTTTTTCTCAAGTAACTCCCAAAGTTCTTTGGAAGTACCATATGTTGCATAAATATCATACAACATATTATCAAGCCTATTAAGGATATAATTCCTACAAAAAAAGTCAGAAATTTTCCATGTTTCAATAGTTAAAAATGCTTCGATTTTTCAGTAGTGTTGGCTAGCTTCCGAAATTCTTCCTTAACGAGATGTGCCAACTTCAATGTTATCAAATAAAATACCATCTTCTATTGCCATCTTTTGAAGTCCAGTACTTTGGATTTACTCGGCTTCTCATCCTTGGAGACATCAATTTGTGGATTTGAATTGAGGCCATTTCTTTCAACATCGTTTGAGTTATATACACAAATCAATATATATGTTATACAAAGAATAATTCGTTTTAGATTTTTGGAACAATTTATAGAATATAGTAGAATCAATAAATTGATCTATAGGCTTGCTTTTAACAATGTCCTAAACATAATATTTTACCCCTTCTATAATGTGTTGAAGACTACAGGTGTTCTGTCACAAATTAGAAATGGATCTTACCCGTCTCTAATTTTCGTTGCTATTTTGCAAGTTTCTAGTAGTGAATGTTTCTGTAAACACCTATGGACAATATTTCAAGTTAAAATTAGCTTTGAAACTTGTTATTTGTTTTCTCACGATTATGAGACACTAAATCTACGTTTTGTAGAAGTGTTATTTGTCAAAAGATAGGTTTCACATTTGTCAATTTTAAGATGAATGAAATTCAATTTCTTGATTTTGTTATAAACTAAAAATCTATTTTAAATTTCATTTTGCAAAAAGATTTCATAAAAATAATTATTTTTCATAAAATACATCGGCCAGTCAATGTGAGCCTAAATAAAAGTGGTTCAATGGATTTTTCTTGATATTTCAAAAGTGAGGCATTACAATTTTTGTTTATACTAAATACTGTTTTAAGCTATAACTTTAGTTGCGATGTCGCAAACTACTAAGTTGAGTTAATACTGATTCCTCTTAAGATTTCATGGGAAAAAATATCTAGAGCTATTTTTTCGAGTTTAAGTATGTGTGCTAAATTTTTTAAGTACAATGTTTTCTAATAAAAATTAATTGCTTAAAAATAAAAGTGTGATCATTTTTATTTTATGGAGAAAAACTTTCATTAGCAATAAACGTTTTGGGGTAACACCCTACGTCTGACTGGATTAGTACATGTAAAGAACTAAGAACCTCTCCTAACCAATTTCTTTCGTCATTTACATCAAGAGGCAAGCTCGCAGTCACCTTGCTAGCATCTTGTAGAATATATAAAAAATCTGACCATCCCACCAGAGTAGCTAGTGACTTCCATAGCTGTTTAGAGCGCGAAATGAAGTGCCAATCCCTCAAGTAGAGATGACAGTCTGTCCACATAAGTTCTGCAGACACCACAACAAAACCAATTAGTCCTTGTCCAAATTAGCCACAACTTAAGCTCATCATTCATTGTTGGCTGCCAAGTGTACAGAAGGTTGTTGATGGATTCTTAGTTGTCACGCTTTATTAAAAGTTTCTCGCTTCCCACTCAGTAGAATAGTTGTTCGTATAATATTAGGAGGGTCGAAGTTGCATCTTTAACGCAGTTCCAGAACAGATGCTTGATCATTAATGAAGATTTCATGTTACACGAGTTTATGGTTTGCTGCTATTATTATTATTATGTACTAGTTGTACACCCGTGCAATGAACAGATACAATGTATAACATGACTGTATTTATAATATTATTAATAATATACTGACACTATAACATATTCGTATAAGGCGAAACAGTGTTAGATTTTTAATAAATATTTGTCGGAAGTCATATATATTAAATTTAGTATTATTAGTATTAGATCCCACAATCGTATTAATTCAATAAACATAAGGGTGCTAATTTATACTATTTCGACGTATTTAAATAAAAATAATCAGCTTATTTTATTTTTAGTTAACATTAATTTTTTTCCCAAACAAAAAATTAATTCAATCAACAAATCACTTTAACTAACATGTCCAAGTTTTCTATTGTAAATTGTAAACCCCAATAAATATGTAATTTTCTTTATCAAATTTCTTTAAAAACAAAATGATTCAAAGAATCCAAAATTATTACGAAAAGGCAAAACTGAAGTAAAAAAAATTAATCTTCTAGAAAAAAAAGTAGATACTTTTTATCCTTCTAAAAGTTATTATTTTGAAATTATCTAATATTCTTATTTTATATATAGAAAATTCAAAATCACAATATATCATAATATCCTAAAAAAGTTACTTAGAAATTCATAGTTTAATCGTATACATGCATAATAAACGTCAAAACGAAGATCGTGAAAAGAAGATTAATTCAGTATATTTCCATAAAAAAGGAATTGAGACAAAAAAGTTTTAAGACTTTTAAAAATTAAGGGGGAAACACAAAAAAAAAAGGAAAAGGAAAAGATAAAATATGGATCTTGACTAACTCTCATAATTTGTAGGGAATTGACTTTTGCTAACATTTTTTCCTCCTTTTTACTTCCTTTATTTAACAAAAAAAAAAAAAAAAAAAAATCAAGCCAAACAAAAGCACAAATATTTACAGAAAAATATGTCTGCATTGGTTTATTCTACTTCCTCTTCTTCTACCTGTATAGAGGAAATGATCAATTCATTTTCCTTTACAGGTCTCGACCAATGAGTCATCTTCTTTGACGGTGGTTTCTCTACCACTACCTTCCAGTAGCTTGGGATCATCTGCTTCATTTGAGGAAGCACTTCCCTCTCAGCATCATCAGTAGATCCTCTTTGTTTAACTTCTTCATAACCTCTCTTGTGTCGCCTATCTACTTACCGATGCCCAATTTTTGTTGGTTCACAATCCCAACTCCTAAGTTGTATAGGACATAGTTGAGCATGATCTCATGTGATTTGTGTCCCTTCGGCTTCATGGTCTCCTCCAGTAGCCGAGTGAAGAGAGATAGTGGCATGGTACACGTGTTTATGCATGCATATTAGGCCGATTTAAGTGTTCATTTAGTGACATTTGCATGCATAATTGACAATGTATTGTTCATATTTGTATTGTTGGGCAATTTGACGTTGTTTGACTTGTTTTAAAGTTATTTGGATAAATCTAGACCGAAAAGCCGAACTCGACTAGTGATGAACGAAGAAACAAGTCTCGCAAGTCTAAAACAAAGCAAAATCGAGCTAAGCATGAGAAAGCCGTGATTGTCTCGGCAGAGACAAAAGTATACTGGAAAGTCATATTTCAGCTGGAGAGGTATCTCGACCAAGATAACCTTTCTCGGCCGAGAATTTGATACATGACTCTCGGCCGAGACACAAAGTCGGTTCACACAGTAATTTGCTGAAGATTGCCT
The DNA here is from genome assembly GCA_958295605.1 of Ajuga chamaepitys. NCBI lineage: Eukaryota > Viridiplantae > Streptophyta > Magnoliopsida > Lamiales > Lamiaceae > Ajuga > Ajuga chamaepitys. The sequence continues at coordinate 32,651,284 of OY282497.1, read as the reverse complement.
TTTCAAGCTCAACTCAAGATCACGTCATCCCCATCTATATAAAGAAGACCCCAAGTCCGAAAAAGAGAGTTTTTTTGGATTAACTCTGAAGCTTGGACTTGGGGATTCCGGAGAGCATGAAGAATCAAGATTCATCGTCTCGAGTTTTTCTAGTTTAATTTTCATGTCTTTCATTATTACATTGTTTTTAGCCATCGCTATGATCGGCTAAGTTCCTTTATTTACGTCTTTAACTGATGTTGAACCCGAGGAGGATGTTTTTGCAGGTCTTACAGTAATTGTTTGACTAAATTATGTCTTGGAATTATTTATGTTATTCAGTTTATTTATATCTTTTATGTGTTTTGTTATTTGGATTGATTTCCCGGGTATTAATCACATAATCGTTGCTAGGTTATAAATCATAATACGTAATTTTTACAAAATTATGTCAACAAGTAGCAAATAGTGAATTCATTTGCTAGGATAACATAAGTCGTGGTCACTTGTACCGAGCTTGTGAGTACAATACCGTACATATCACGTTGCCTAGGTACCCTATGCGTTTGGTTAACAATGTTTTAGAAATCGTATCGTAAGACCACTTAATCGGATAAATTAATTGCAGAGCGCACTTGTGATTAATTATACCTAAGGGGTAACAAGGTTAGTATAGCGTACTTGTTAATTCTTGGGGTAGGAGTTTCAGAATTAATTTGTCAAACAATTGCATTAATTACGAGGATAATCCAGACTAGGGGGATACTTGGTTAAAGGCGGGAATACCTTCTTACTTTGAATTCATCGTTAAATTACTAGTTTACTTGTTATCTTCAATTGTTACTTAATTCCAATCAACTCCCCCATACTCTCTTATATATATATATATATATATATATATATATATATATATATATATATATATATATATTAGTACTATTATTTGCATAATTAGGTTAAATAAATAAACATAATTAGTTTCCCTATTCCTTGTGGGATCGACTCTGACGTACCCTTTCTACTATTTGGAAAGGAAAGCTAGGAAAATAAATAAATAACTAATTTGACTACACCCGACAATGCGGTCATGGCAAGTTTACCAGCTCTTCCTTCCAGACAATTTCGTAACTTCTTATTTCGCACTTTATACTCATGCTGAAGATATCATACATGAGCTCGAACTTCAGGATGAAAGTAATCTTGTGCTAAGATTCATGCACATTTTCGGCACGTTGGTTGCGTAGGAAAACCCTCCTTCTTTCTAGTCGAAATTCTTTGCCTCCTTCAGGGAAGGCCCTCCTCTAGCATCTTGTAGATTTTGGCAAGTTGGGTGGGAGTTATCTCCACTTCTGTATACTCCACCGTGCACTTGATGGATGTAGGTTCATCATCTCCAGACATGATGACCTGGGAAATTTCTTAAAATTGTACCACCATATGTTCTTGCTATCTTGGCGTATGAGCACAAAGAAAGAAGGTGAAATTATCAGTCTCCAGTTTTCTAAAGATCGTTTAAATCAGTTGGGAGCTTTGCTTTTTTCTGGCCATCCTCAGCCTAAGATGATCAAGACATACGAAGGGTCCTTCAATGTGTTTAGGAGCCTCTTTCATTGGACTAGATTTCTTGGGTGTCATTTCTACGAAGATCTTAAGATTTGGATGTTTAGAGTTTCTTTCACAGAAAATAAGAATGAAAGGTTTTCCTTACTAACTTAATGAAAGATTATATAACCTCTTTACTAAGTGTTGAGAAGGGACCTTTGGTTATTTTGGCAAGAAATCTGTGCAATTTGGATGGTTCAGATTTAAGGTAGAGAAATTAAATTTGAACTAGTTAATGTGATTTAATGAGTGTATTCTTCAAATACAAACGCTATAATTACTTATGAAAAAAGTAACTATGGCACCATAGTAAACGATGTGGCATTAGATCGGGAAACCTTTGCTGGTTAAGAAAGGAATGTTTCTCGCTTAAAACTGACAAGTTTTAAGGTTCCATCACACTAAATATTACGAGAAAATATAAATACTTAAGTAATTATTTTATATGCATTAATCATTGTAGACACGATAAACTTACAACATTTAAATCAACTTAATGACTACTATAGTAAGCTGGCAGTATATCAATCACTATGTATAACTTACAACATTTATCACACAATGTTTCTTTGCTATAGGTTCTTAGTGAATCACCACATTTTGTTCACAACTTTCATTTGTACATCATTTTAACTTACATTAAGCGTGCGGAAAATCACTGTTGATAACTTACAACATCCGCCCTTATTCCAGTTGGGGATGCAACTTCCTTTTGTATAGCTGTTCCATTCTATTTTGGTACTTTCTACAACAGTAAACATTTCCTTCAAGTGATTTCCCCTACAAATGTGACATGCCCAATTTGGTCTGAAGCATATTGAATCTGGATTCACATAGAGGTTCAGTGAATATATCAACTAAATGTGTTTCGCGTGGATTTCAAGTGTTACGTCATTCTTTTCCACATGATCGCGGATGCATGAGGTCTCACTCCGATATGCTTGGTCCTTGAGTGAATACCTGAGTTGTGTGTGATAGCAATCACTTATCACACATTATAGGAGTTTCTATAGAGAGTATCCCATAGTCCTTCAACTAATGTTGCATCTACAGTATATGTGCACAACAACTTCCTGCGGCAATGTCATCTGCTTCTGCTGTAGATGTTGTGATGGATTGATTTTGTAACACCCCACTTCTTAGTATCTTAATATACAAAAATTAGGAAATACTTTGATAAAATAAACTTTATGTGCGCTGTAACATTGCACACCCCCTAGTAGCTCAATATACAATAGTTAAGAAATATTTTGAAGAAATAGACGTTGTGCGCACGTGCGACTTTTTTTCTCCTTAAAACAAACATAAGACAAAATAATATACTACTTTAACACCTTCAAACGACATCACCAATCATATGACATACTTTAGAGAGTCTATATAAAATACCCAAACTATGAGCCCGACAGGTCGTCATCCATGTACACAACTTAGAATCTGAAAGAACTCCTACCTCCGATGCAATACATCTTTTATATGTTCGCCTACGATGCAAGAACTACGTGAGCTAAAGCTCAGTAAGTAGAAATCATACATGAGAAGTAGAAATCATACATGAGAAGTGCACAATATGACCGACTTGTGAAATGCCAAGTTTTGCATGAAAATATTTATTGAAAATCTTTTCTCAAGATGAAGACTTTTGGTGCGAATTGGCTCCCACTAGCACAAACCTCACCAACATATCACTCATTGGCCATGCTCGTGACTACCAAGGGTCCCTCCTCCCCCCTTATAGTCCACTCGAGACATCATTGATTGTTAGTACGCTCAAGTGGCTATCCTCACGAGACCACCAGGGGCCTGCCTCCTACCGATCCCCGCAGTCCACTGGAATATACACATTCCCGTACTCATCATCATAAAGGTGATCTATAGACTATAGGATTGTCTCCCATGTTACGTCTGTCACAGAAACCTCCCCAGAGACACCATGTATACATAATATACAAGCTCTCGATGTGGCAGTAGTGACCAACCCCAAAGCATTTTCAATTTCTGAAATTATGTTAGTTTGACTTCTTTCATGTAACATGCAAACCCTTGCAGATGCTAATGCTCATGATTGATATGCTCATTAGTAGGAACATGTTCGCTTTAACCAGTGGAATAGAACACTTTATGCAGAAATATACAACTACACGTATTACAATCAACATCACAAATACTATGTTCAAGCGTTGCAGTTGTAGATGTATTTCTACTTAACTCAAACTCCATACATGCCACGGGTCCGAAATCACCTTTCGAGTTCCATATTTCTATAATCAAAATAAGTTACAAGTCACCACCTTAGTTATGAGTTGAAACCTTGTAATAAAATATTTTCTTATCTTGTCTTTGATATTAATAGTATTTGTGACTCCTTATCTTATATAATAAGTATTTATATATGTATCCAAATGAGAATGTGTAATGCCCCATCCCGGCAAGCAGGTGAAGGATTGTCACTAAAACATACTTCTATTTTTAGAATATTTATCAGCAGACCTTTTAATAAAAATACGAGTTAGAAAATTTCACATTAATTTATCTATTATTTAGATAAAAACTAACTCGTATAAAGCCACATCTTTGAGTCAAAATCATAATATATTTTTTTAAATATCATAAGTAGTAGAAACTTTTAACATACCTATAATTTTAAAATCTAATAATTTTACTAAACTTTAAAATTATTTTAAAAACACTTGCAACTGTAATTAATCAATGTAAATTAAAGACTTCTACTTTAATACTTAACTTCAAATGTATTTACTTTATTCTTCTTATTGGGAACTTGTCTGCGCCAGCTAGATCCCCTGTCATTTATTGGTCCTGAAAATATTTTAAGCATAGCATCATGAGTTATGCAATTCCAGTGGGAAACTCTGTAAGCAGTTGCACTAAATGAATATGCACCATAATAAATACATCCTTGACTTAAGTGTCAATCTTACGACACAAAAGCTTTTGATTTATGAGCTAATCTTATGACTCAGAAACCATATTGCGTGACTAAGGAGCCAATCTTACAACTCAAAAGTTTGACTAGGAGCCCATCTTACGACTCGAAGCCATACTGCTAAGTTCACGTAAGAGTTAATCTAACGACTCGAAAGCATTCGACTTATGAGCCAACTTTATGACTCAAAAGCCTTACTCAAAAGCCCATCTTACGACTTAAGAGTAATCATATGCCCGAAGGCGAACATACAAATCACAATACAAATTCAATAGTATAAAAGCTACATAGTTACCCACTTTTCATGAAGACATCCTTTGACTGATGATGATGTTCTTTGGTTGAAGTACTTTGAAGAAACCCCAAGGTTGTCCAGTCCAACTCACACTTCACTCGTCGATTTGAGACATTTAGTCTTATATATTTCTTTATTATTCCTATCTTTGTCATAACGTATTATATCTATTATGTAAGTATAATTAGTGTACATGTATACTTATTTTATACATTTATCATAGAGTAATTTGTATACTCATACATGAATATATATATATATATATATGCGTGTGTGTGTGTGTGTGTGTGTGTTAGTATACTAAAACAGTGTCACAACTCGTAAAGGGCTTTTTTTATAAAAAAAACCTTTACTAGAAACCAAACTTGATAATTTTAGGCCTTGTTGACCAGCCTGTCTTGTAAAATTCACTATAAATTATATATTTGATAACAACTTCTCAAATTTTAATTATAGACTTATAATATCATATATTATATCATACTAAAACATTTTTAAGGATCCAAATGCACTAATTTTATAAAAGTCATTTTCTAGGAGCAAATTCGAATATTTTATTCCTAAATCAGTAGCTTATCTTGAAAAATTCATTAAAAGTCATTAACTCAATGGAATACCTTCAAATTTAAACCATATACTCTTAACATCATATCGTACCACATAGTATAACATTTATTTAAAATATTAAGTAAATGTCTTTATATAATTTTTCAAAGTTGTAAGTTGAACATGAATTTTGACAAACAACATTTTAAGTAAAGTTCACACTTTAAATAGTATAATCTCAACTTATATAAAACTACTAACAATATAAACACATTAAACTAACATATATATATATATATATATATATATATATATATATGTCGATTTTGCACATTGTATTATCAACTATATAAAAACCCTAAGTTATGTATACTACCAACAAACAATATACACAAACCTAAAACTAAAAAGAAACGTACCCCAAAATAGATTAGAGTATACGGCAACTCCCAAGTACATTGATCCTCAGTATACTGTTGAAAATAAATTAATTAGGGTTTCCTAATTAAAAGAATCCCATCACACACCTCACACCACTCAATTAGAGCACACACCTTTGATCACTTCTCACACACTGAATTGGACGTATACCTTGTGCATGCACTAACAAAGGGGCTAATCCCCTATTTATAGGAAATATGGAATCTTACCTTCTTCACGACATGGCTACGTGTACTGCTACTACAAGTAATTTTCATTGCCATGGTAAACTATGTGATATGTGGGGAGGGAGAGAAACAATGACTAATCACATTTAGAGGGTAGGTTTGTGCTACGTGGCCAAAGAGAATAATGAAGAGTATTGTCATACCAACTTCTATAATTAATGTGTTGTCATATATTATCCCACTAATTAACTATTAAATTAACCATATATGTATATTTAGGTGTGTGATATTAGTAATTTTTCTATATTTACATTATTATAGCGTACATGTGTGGAGAAATAGGAAGAGGTGTATGATAATAAATGTGTTGTATCATTACCCTAAAAAAATGTGTTGTATCATTAGTAAATAATATTTCAGATTATCATATTATAATTGGATAATAAAATTTAATAAAAGTATCAAGAAGAAAGATATTTAGTTAGTAGTATCTCTCCCCCTACACTAAAAATTATGGTAAGGGTTTTGAAATTATTTTTAATTACAATATATGTGGACAAAGATACACATATATTCATATCAATAATTGATCGACTATACTTTGTACTAAAATTCTACCCGTAATTCCTAAACTAAATACTACTCGATATTAAAATATCTTTTAATTATTTTTATACCTTTCTTTCTATCCGAACGAGTGATACGAGGGAACTAATCCTCTTGATAGCTCCTCCTGTAAAATGAAGTAAAATCACTTTGTCTCTTAAAGATTCTTTAGCCTCAAATTCAAAATAACATATAATTTGAGTTTAAAAATTCTTCAAATAAAATAAACTTTAAATAATTCTTTCTATAAAATTAATGAAAATGCAAATAAGAATGTCAGCTGCTTTTGGTTTTGGGTGTTACAATCTCCCCTCCTTTTAAAATTCATCCCCAAAATTGTCATATACCAGCTAAATACTTGGGGTCTTTGGCCATAGGGGTTATACCTAAAAAAATAGTCCACGCACGGCTCAACTTAATCATAGACAATTGGCACCACATATCTTACACGTATACTCATCTTACACATACAAGCACACACTGTCGCGATTAATGGCTCGTAGATGCATCAAGTTATAACATGTTGATAGTAGTGACATTGCATAAAACAAAGTAAAGAAAGGTCCTACATACGTTGTCCACTTCTCCTTATTCACACACATTTTAAGTGTTTTGTTAGTGTTTAGCCTCAAATATCCAATTAAACCTTAAGTTTTTCTCCGGCTGTAACATTAAATCAGTTTAGAGCTCATCTTAAACTTAGGCAATAAGCACAATTTATCGAACATTTATACTTATTTTACAGCACTCGAGCACACTCACTACTACGAAAAACGTAAAAGACTAGGGTAAAAAACCGTAGTGAAAGGAGTATTGCAACCGTAGTAGTAGATACCGTAGTGGTAGACCTACCACCAATCACTGCGGTTAGTAAACTGTAGTAGTTAACAATAAAGACTGCGGTTTATAACCGTTGTCGTACTAGTAGTATCTACGACTACGATATGTATAACCACAGTTGGTTACTTTTTTCAACTACGGTCCACACCGTAATAATATATCCTAAATACTACGGTTGATAACTGTTGTCGTTTATTTAACATCTACAACTACGGTACGTATGACCACGGTTAGTGACATTATTTGACAACGGTCATCAACCGTTGTCGTTTTAAAACACACAGTTTATCATTGTTGTTATAGATGATGCTCTTTTTACATTTTATTTTTATTTATTTATTGTTTGTCTAATTTTATCCATAAAAGTTTCACATAAAAAAAGTAAAAAAAATAGATAGAAAAATATAAGAAGATAGTTTATTGATTATTGTATGTCAAGCTTACAAGTCTCGAGTTTGTAATACAAAGATAAAATAAAAAATTTACAAGTTAAATTCCCTCTATCTCTCTACTAGATCAAAATATAATAAAAGACTTTTGATTTTTTTTCTTCTGAACCAGCTCCGTCTTCCTGCACCAATTGCAGAGAAAAATGGTATAGTCGATTTCAATGTTGTTAATCAGATAAATTAGATATTGAAAAACATGTGAAAGGAATCGCGCTTACACATCCCATGAATCTTCATACAGTTAGCAACTCCTGAAAGATAAAAACGAAATCAATTGAACCAAAATGTGTTACTTACTAACAGATATAAAAATTATGGCAAATACGATTTGCCATAAATTGGATGGCCTGGAATAGGCAAATGGCTGTATTTTTCAGTATTTGACAGCAAGTGAAGACAACTGATATTTGTTAACCATATAACCTGATTAGAAACAAAGCAAGCACAAATCCTAGCAGTTTCATATTCATCAAAAGGAACTCATCTAGGTACCTGCAAATCAGCAGATAGGTCCTTCACATTGTCTTTTGAGAGCTTCTTCTCATGTAACATATAGAGTTGACGTTACAAAACCATGAAACGAGAAGGGGGGAGGGGAGGGGGGATGGAGTGATAGATAGAGCCTTCTCAAGTTTTTCATAGGAAAGAAAATACTAACTTTGCTCCACTAGCTTTCGAGCCTCAATAGGTTTATATACTTAATTCACTCGGAGCAGAATCTGTCTTTGAGGCAGCAATTGAAGGTATGGCTGAGCTCTTTTTCTGTTGTCGGAACTTTGGCTGGAACTTTCCTACCGCCTGAGCTGCAGTGGCATTAAATTGCAAGTATCAATAGATCATACACACACACTCAAATAGAGAGAGGGAGAGGGAGAGAAAGAGAAACAAGACATATTACCCTTCTTCGTTGCTTCATCAGCAAAAATATCATCCAATAAATCCAAATCATCACCTACTGCAAAGATCCTGAATTAGACATTGTCTCAGTCATAAACATACAACAATTATAATTGCATATTAGAAACTTAAACAATTTTATATTATCCTAAAAAGATTAGCATAACCACATTTCAGTATATCAAGTAAAAAGTTAATTTCATGAAATGGACAAGATACAAATTCAACTTTCTTATTTCAAGCAAAATGTGAGCTAATTAAGATCAAATTTGGGACTCATCTCTTTTGAAGTCCACTCGAGTAGAAAATGAGTTTGTATAAACTTTGGGATAACTATAATTTTTTATTGACATAAGAATTAATTAAAATTCAAGCTGTTAAAAAAAAAAAAAAAAAAAACCAGATATGTGTATGGGAATCTTGAACTCATTTACAGAATGCTTTGACTTGCGAAATTGCTAGATCAGAAAACAAAATATATAGGGTGCAGAAATAATCTGAGCACACCTGATATAATAACAACAGTTACCCGTGGGCGAGATAAACCCATCTTGGAGGAGGTGAATCCAGATGAGGTGAATAAATCTGCAGAAGTCTATGGAATCAGATATGCAGGAAAACGTTCATGTGTAAACAAATTATGGTGAAGAAAATGCATATGGAAACATAAATGCTGCATAATAAGTGTCATTAGGATGAGTACTGAGATATACCTATATAAGCTTAAATGATTACCATGGATAAATTTCTTAATATGAAGAAAATCTCTCAGCTAAGTATTTTTTCCTCCGAGAAAGATGAAGCAAACATCAATTGTGCATGAGTCACGTCAAAGTATTGGGTGGGCGCTTCTTTTTGTTGCTTTCACTAGCTTTTGAAGGAGTTGAAACACGGTACAAACAGAACTACTATAGATATCACTGTAATAAGAGATCCATATCTTCCCAATAGCTTCTGCAAATAGTCGAAAAACTCTTGAAATATTTATGTATATAGATTTCTTTAGAGCAATTTGCATAAAGTTTAAATGGTCCAAAATCCAAATTGAGGTATCAGATAATTCTAAAGATAACACTGCAACTATGCAACAAACAAGCTCCAGTAAGTTAATTTACTGAAATCATGAACTAAGATACAAGGGAACATGAGAGAGGTAAACAAAGTTGATCTTAGAAATAACCAAAAGCAACATTCTGAACAAAAATAATAGCAATGACGTAGCTTCATTAATAAATCCAACATTTTTCTCAAAATATCTAAAACACTTTAACATTCTTGATATTTCAAAGACACTTTAACACTATCCAAACAAATGGATAAGAATCTCGGTCAAAGGTTATGAACTTACAACATGGTGGGATCCTAGGAATTTTGAGACAATCCAAACCACTGTTACTGATCTAAGATAAGTTGATAGACCAGTGTAGTGAAAGACTCGATCCATCAATGATCGAGCAGTGTGAGAAAGGCCCTGTCGAGCTTCCTAAAATAAACAGAGTTAGCAAACAAGTAATAAACATCTGGAAGAATGATGCTGAGACAATCCAAACCACTAATACTGGCCCAAGATAAACTGATTGTTTAATCTAAGTCACTATATTAAATTTAATTTAAACCAGTATAACACATTATACAATAAAATAGAATCGTATTACTGTAATGAACATCTGGAAGAATGATGCTAAGAATAAACAAAGTACAGTAGAATGGAAATTTATAAAAACATTTATGTTCAACAATATCATCCATTTGAATGCAGGATTGAACCTACACCACGTAAATAAATTAAGGCATTCAACCAGAAAATGAAACAAATAAAGTGAATTTTAGTTTAAAATTGTCAAAGGATTAAACCCTAGAACATGTATATATTAGTTCCCTAGAAAAAGTCCCCAATTGAAAACTATCAAATCTCCATAAAACTAACTATGCTAAAACCGTAGAACAATCAGATGTATGACATTTTCACAGTTCTATAGCATTTATTTATGAATAAAAAAATAGAAAATTCAAATGTCCAAAGCGAAAACGAAAAATAAAAAGAGCTGCAGAGAAGAAACCTGGGCTTCAGTTTCATCTTCTTAATCATCATCTCTGTAATAATCATAATTTACCCATTTAGCCTTAATGGAAAGTGGCAAGCAGATGCAACGACGTCATTGCGATATTAGCAAATCACGTGATTCGGCGAGGGAGTAACCACCATCGTCGAGGGATAACTTAAGGCGGAGGGCCCAGGTGGTATTAGGTTGGACGTAGTAATTAACAATTTTTGTTGTAGGTACTGTTGCAATTAGTGGCCCATGGATGTATTAAGTTTAGCATGTTGACAAATGAGATATTGTGTAAGGCAAGGTCGAAAACATTCGAGCTTTATCAAAGTCCCAATAATTCGAGCATTCTTAGAGTCATTTCCTTTGTTTATTAACCTCAGTTCCACAATTTTAACCATAAATTTCCACCATGCTTTGCTGTGCTACTCTGATACTCTCTTGTTCCTAGTGTCACACCGATCTTCAATGAATTTAGGTTGTTGGACTTTAAGTTGATTCTTTGTTCAGTAAATAAATTATAACCTTGTTTCTTCATTCTTAAAATGATATAAAAATCTTTCATTCCCATAACACGTCGATCTACTCTAGTTCATCTTAACATTTCTAACTAACCTTGAAATCCTTAGGTAATCTACTAGAGGTATTATAACTTTTGAATTCACACTATTATTGTAATGTTAATCCCAATTCTTTTCCGGACTTCTTTTTTCTTTTTCATATTTTTTTCCTACTTCAATATGCCTTTCTGCTTAGTGTTACGCCTTGGCATAGTTATTTCACTCATTATCAGAGGTTTATGAAAATGGGATAAAAAAATCAGCTAGATATCCGAGCCGTCCAGAGCTATGCATTCAAAAAATTTAAAGGATTTTTATGAGACATTAATGAGTTTAAATATGTGAAGCAAAGGAATGAAGGAAAAAGTTGTGATAGACACTTGTACGAAAGAAAATATTATGTATGAATTATTTTATGTTACAGAGTTTATGAATCTATGAATTTTGTCCTAAGTTTTTATAGAAAAGTTATCTTTCAAAATAAAAGGGAGGGAAAGTAGAAAAAATTAAACTTTTACAAATATATTTTCAAATTGATTATCCAATTACTCTTTCCAAAAATTATTTTTAAATTTATCCATCAGCTTTGTTTAAGGATTTTAAGCATCACTTTATAACTCATGTCCCCGTAAATTAGTAGAGATTGTTGTATCTAGAATTTTGGATATTAGTGACATTAATGAAGTTAGATCAGGGTAAAACATGTATGAGTAGACTAAGGGTCATATTTCGACAAGGATTTAACATGCAAGAATCAAATAAATCCAAATAGATTACTAAGGGACCAAAATTCCAAATGCTTCGCAAAGCACGTGTGGGGTCCCCCTAAAGAGGGAGAGAGACCGTTGGCCTCATTAAGACTCACTATTGGTAAAACCCTGTGGAAAAAGACCAATAATGGGAAAAATAGTACCAACCAAAAATCGTCAAGTCAAACGACCCCAAGGACGTCTCCAAATAATTAACCGAGTTGATCCTGCCTCATAAACACTAGGGAGGATAGGTAAATTATGGTCAATGTGTGCCATGTGTAGATTAAATATGGCCTCCAAAATTAATCTTATGGAACAACAAAACGAGTGAGGGATTAGGTTAGGGTAAACAACATCATTAGCAACGACCTCCACGAAAGGACTAGCAACCCACAACAAGGGCAGGGCAGATTAAAGTGACCGCCATCCCAATAGAAGACTTGGAAAACCTAAAAAATCTGCATTAAAATCTCTATAGGACCTTTCCAAGAAATGTTGTGGCAGTGAGTTCCACTATGTGAATGAGGTATATAGCTTAGAATGGCATCCGCCGCCTGATTACCCTCACGATAAATATGGGTAGGTCTGGGAACCAAGTTCCTTACTTTGTTTCACTCAAATACATTGAGCTCTTCTTGTATGGCTTGAACTTAGTTGGGATCACTTGGAGCATCTTCAATGGTTCCAAGCACTGTCTGAAAAACGAAGTAGAAGAACATGGCTTCATAAGGTGTTGGCCTTCTGGTCCTTACTCCATCGCCAGTTCTCCCTTTGACCAAGGTTGTGGATGATCATTGAGCCATTTTTTTGTCTAGTTCCAAACCTTGATTTACAGCAGTAGAGAGATTTCTTTATTGTGTTGTAGGTTTTGGTGTTGTAGCCTCTATAAGGTTCGCAATTCCGTCAACAACTACTCCATTCTCTACAGTAGGTTCTTTTTTCATGTAGAGCTAGTTACACTAGTTATAGGATCACCACATAAGGAACTTGTTCCAGAGCTATGCATTCAAAAAATTTAAAGGATTTTTATGAGACATAAATGAGTTTAAATATGTGAAGCAAAGGAATGGAGGAAAAAGTTGTGATAGACACTTGTACGAAAGAAAATATTATGTATGAATTATTTTATGTTACAGAGTTTATGTATCTATGAATTTTGTCCTAAGTTTTTATAGAAAAGTTATCTTTCAAAATAAAAGGGAGGGAAAGTAGAAAAAATTAAACTTTTACAAATATATTTTCAAATTGATTATCCAATTACTCTTTCCAAAAATTATTTTTAAATTTATCCATCAGCTTTGTTTAAGGATTTTAAGCATCACTTTATAACTCATGTCCCCGTAAATTAGTAGAGATTGTTGTATCTAGAATTTTGGATATTAGTGACGTTAATGAAGTTAGATTAGGGTAAAACATGTATGAGTAAACTAAGGGTCATATTTCGACAAGGATTTAACATGCAAGAATCAAATAAATCCAAATAGATTACTAAGGGACCAAAATTCCAAATGCTTCGCAAAGCACGTATGGGGTCCCCCTAAGGAGGGAGAGAGACCGTTGGCCTCATTAAGACTCACTATTGGTAAAACCCTGTGAAAAAAGACCAATAATGGGAAAAATAGTACCAACCAAAAATCGTCAAGTCAAACGACCCCAAGGACGTCTCCAAATAATTAACCGAGTTGATCCTGCCTCATAAACACTAGGGAGGATAGGTAAATTACGGTCAATGTGTGCCATGTGTAGATTAAATATGGCCTCCAAAATTAATCGTATGGAATAACAAAACGAGTGAGGGATTAGGTTAGGGTAAACAACATCATTAGCAACGACCTCCACGAAAGGACTAGCAACCCACAACAAGAGCAGGGCAGATTAAAGTGACCGCCATCCCAATAGAAGACTTGGAAAACCTAAAAAATTCGCATTAAAATCTCTATAGGACCTTTCCAAGAAATGTTGTGGCAGTGAGTTCCACTATGTGAATGAGGTATATAGCTTAGAATGGCATCCGCCGCCTGATTACCCTCACGATAAATATGGGTAGGTCTGGGAACCAAGTTCCTTACTTCGTTTCAATCAAATACATTGAGCTCTTCTTGCATGGCTTGAACTTAGTTGGGATCACTTGGAGCATCTTCAATGGTTCCAAGCACTGTCTGAAAAACGAAGTAGAAGAACATGACTTCATAAGGTGTTGGCCTTCTGGTCCTTACTCCATCGCCAGTTCTCCCTTTGACCAAGGTTGTGGATGATCATTGAGCCATTTTTTTGTCTAGTTCCAAACCTTGATTTACAGAAGTAGAGAGATTTCTTTATTGTGTTGTAGGTTTTGGTGTTGTAGCCTCTATAAGGTTCGCAATTCCGTCAACAACTACTCCATTCTCTACAGTAGGTTCTTTTTTCATGTAGAGCTAGTTACACTAGTTATAGGATCACCACATAAGGAACTTGTTCCTTATCTTTATCCAACCTGGTATTTTCAACCACTAATGTTATCCCACCAATTCCTTTAGTGTTACAGTAAAGTTCAACAAAATCCACGTGTGGTGAGTCTTCCACTACAAGTTTTCTTTTGTTGAACACCCTAAATAAGTTGCTTATATTAGAGTATCCTAGAAATACTCATTCATTTAATTTAGCATCAAATGCATTTAGGTGCTCATATTCATTGTTCAACACAGAACATCTATAAACAATGATACGGAAGGAAGATGTGCTAGGTGTTCTTCCGAACCACATCTCGTATGGTGTCTTATCTAGATCATCGTTGATAAGACAAATATTAATAGTAGACCATGATGTGTTGTTGCCTTTGCCCAAAGTTCTTTAGGCAGTTGTGCTTCAACAATCATGGTCCTCGCAGCTTCTTCAATGTTATGTTTCTTCTTTCTACAACACCATTTTGTTGAGGAGTTCTTGCAGCTAAATATTTTGGAAAAAAACTCAATGAACTTGTTGGTGAATTCAGTACATCGATCTGATTTGATCTTGATAACGTTGAAGCCTTTCTCATTGTGAATTCATTTCATAAGGTATGTAAGCTTTTGTTGAGTGCCTGATTTCTTGGAAAGAAACACTGTCTAAGTGTATCTTGAGAGGGCATCAACTACTTCTAGTAAGTACTTCATCCAACTTAGTCTTCTTGGTTCGATTGGCCCAAAGAGGTCCATCTGTAGCAAGTCAAGAAGTCCATGAGATGATCTTACAGGTTTGCCCTTGAAAGACTTCCTAATTTGTTTGCCTTTCTGACATGCATCACACACACACTCTCTTTCTTGTAAGAAACATCTGGCCGTCCTCTTACTGAGCCTTTATGAAGTAGTTTTTTTATGGTTTTGAAATTCAAATGAAGCAAACACACGACGTCATTTTGCAAAATTTGTATGTGTAAAACATCTCCTATTTAACTTTGCCGACGATGATTTTTATGAAGATTTCACTAGATTGAGTTTCAATCCTCAATCTCGAAAAGTTTCACGAAGCATACTAACACGTGATATTGCAAAAATAGTACAAAATTGTTTTGCAAAATGTGTTTGCTTCACTAACGCAAAAGGTTTCAATTTGTACGGATATTTGAGGTGATCATTGGCAATATCATCATTACATGAGCATCACTTGTAATTGGATTGATGATTCGCGGACAATGCAAAAACGTTTAATTGGATATAGGGAATTTGATTTGGAGCACAATGCCCAAAACGTTTGTCAAAATATTATCACAATTCTTCAAGAATTTGGTTTGGTTAAAAAAATATTTTCCATTTCTTTTGATAATGCTAGTGCTAGAAAAACCTCTTTACCCTCATTATCTACTGAAAACCTTCTAATGGTGGTAGATTTTTCATATTAGATGCATGTGCCATTGTTTAAAGTTTTGTACTCAAGATGGTTTGGCCAATTTCAAAACTCAAGTTACTCCTATTAGGAATGCTATTCTTGCAATATTAGACATTCTTCTTTAACCAAAAAATGGATAAAATTTTGCAAACAAAAGGGGATTCATCCCAAAAATTTGTTATGATGTGTCTCATCGTTGGAACTCTACTTAGAAAATGCTACATGGATCTTATTCATTTAGAGTGGCTTTACGTGAATTTTATTAACACCACCCCATGAACAACATTGTTTTGTTTCCTCAACAATGGGATGCATGTACCAATTTGTTTTCACTTCTAAAGATTTTTGAAGATGCAAGAACGGACCTCTCCGATTGTTATTACCCTAATACACCAAATGTTATTGATCTTGTTGCAATTTTTTTGGCATTTTCCATGATTTTCAAAAATACCTGGTTTTAAAAGATTCAATTGCTTCTAAGAGGGCAAAGTGGGTGAAATATTTTATGCAAATCCCCTACTTGTTCTTAATTGCTAAAATGCAAGATCCTAGGATTAAGGAAGATGGCTTAATTGAGTTGTTAAAGATGTATTACAAAGCATCGTATTCGAATAGCTATGACACCCTCCCTCCCCCCCCCCCCCCCCCCCAAAAAAAATGCCACACTAATTGTAGCTAATGTTAAAGAAGTTTTATTTGATGTATTTCGAGAGTATGGAATTCAATATAGTGGTGATGAAACTAGTGAATCTAGTGATTTTGGTACTTCGAACGATTGTAGTTCTTCTCAAAGTGTTTCAAATCCTAGTCTTGCACATCTTCAAAGTTTTTATGAAGAGAGATAACAAAAGCATTCAAGGGTTCTTCGGCGAGCATTGGGAGGTTGAAAAATATTTCAACACCGCATTTGAGGAGCTCAGTCTCACTCATTCTAACTCTCTCTTGAGGCGGTGGTTAAGAAGATCAAAACACTTTCCTATTTTTTTAATAATTGCAAATGAGGTTTTTGCTTGCCCCACTTCAACCATTTCCGTCGAGCAAGCTTTTAGTGTAGGTGGCTACATGTTAGACGATCGAAGGTCTAGATTAACCAAAGAAATTTTAGAAAACCAACTCTTGCTTGAAGATTAGACGAAGGCCGACAAAAGAGAATAATAGCCCGACTTTGATGAAGATGAATATGGTGATTTTCTTAACTATGATTGTTCAACCTCCTCCGGTTCTGGAGCCGGCACACCTGCTTCTCAAGGAAGCGATTGATCACCAAACAAAAAGAACCAGCCACAATTCCGAAAAAAGTACCTTAATCCGTAAGGTGAAGAGTAGGTATATTCTAAGCTAAAAAATAGATCCTAATTTTTACTTAGAATGAAAATCAAGCCGTTTACTTTTTTTCCCTTTTCCTTTTCAAACTTCCAATAATTTGCTTAGTAAGTTCTAAATTTGGATTATTCTATATTTATTGATTATTTATTTAATTTTCTTCTTAGTCAGATTAAAATTTAGTATTATTAATTTGTAACTATAACTTGTAGACATAATTGTTTGTATTATTGTAAGGTGTAAATTATCAATTAAATAAATGAGTGTAATTCTTTAATAAGGTGCATTATTTTTTACATTCTCTTATTAAATCTATTACAACTCCACAAGATATCTTTTTAAAAATTAAACAAACTGTACAAAAAAATTAATCGAGGAACCTGCGGTTCAACAACCGGTTCCAAACCGAACCAACGATTTTGATTCGGTTCCAAACCGTAACCGAAACCGCCATATGGGCGGTTCGATTTTGGTTCCTACCCCCTGCGGTTTTGGAACTGCTGGTTCCGAACCGGGAACCGAAACTGTTTGGTCACCTCTATCTAGTCAGCTTGATAGATTTTTACCTTTTCTAGTTCTTATGTGCTTGATCTGGTGTGAACGGGCATCTCTAATCAAGCACTTTCTTTAGTTGATCTCTTTGGAATGTCCTTTATCAAAAAATCGACTATACTGTAAGCCCTTGACATAGTATACATTTGTAATACCGACTTTTCCCTTGGTAAAGGTTCGAACACCTTTGGTGATGCCTTTGGCATTGTCTCGAAATACCACCTTGGGTCATTTGCATTCTTTGAGCGACTCCTTGTTGCTTGTCATATGACTAGCACATAAACTATCAATGTACCAGACGTCATTACGTCCAGATGGTAACTTCACCTGCAAGCCGATCAAGAGGAAAGCACCTATTTTTGTGAGGATCCTTGAGCGTTGGTCTCTCTTGGAACCCATGCTTTCCTTGCAGCAAGTTCCTTGCTATATGTACTACTGCCTTCTGAATAGCAGGTTGTTTTACTGGCCAACTTGCTTGTTGTACGCCTTGAAGTTTTCCATTCGTATGTTTATTGTAGGCATATTGTTTCCTTGGTTTAGATGAACTGTGACAGTTACTCTTAACTTTTCGTGGAAATATTTGAACAACATGGTTGCTCTTCTATTGTAGAAGTAGGCTATCATTTCTTGCAGTAGGCTGAGCTTGCTATAAGTTTTTACTTCCTATAAAGGTTTCGACCTACTTTGTCCACAAAAATTAACTTCCCCTTGCCATGTCTCTCTCCTGAATCCAGACTAGATATTCCTTTAGAGATTAATACTATCTCTTTAGGCCTATCTGCTTGTTGTTGTGGGGACCCCTTGTTTCTCATATTTACTCATTACTGGAACATTAGTAGGCGTGCTTACTACTTTATAATTAAGGATTGTGTCTGAGAAAGCTATTAATGTCATATTAGATAGATTCTTCTGTACGTTCAGTATCTCATGCATATTCCATGATGAGCTGTTGAAAGTCTTGTTGAAAGACATCAATTCATTTTCCTTCTTCCCTCGAAGAATTAGAGACTGCTTCAGCTTACTTACTTTCTCCCGAAAATACCTGCAGTTAGTGACTTCAGCTGTAAGTTTTTCAACTTCAATTGTACGCACTGCATTCTCTCCAAGAAGTTGTTTACTCTTAGCCTTCAGCTCTTCATATGAATGATTAACTGGGTCAAAGTAAGCCACGATATATCTGAATGAAATGAGTAAGCTTTCAGTGTCTGTCACTACAAGAAAAAAAGTCTTTGTCGAAAACAAAATGTTGTCTCAAATAATGAGTATTTGTTATGTCTACATTAATTAAAACAACATGTCATCACTAGTTAGTCATCTCAATAACCCGGGAGAAAATAATATTATTTGAGACAATCAAAGTCGTCTTAAATGAGAAAAAAATATTTCTAAAACAACTAGTTGTCTCTAAAAAAAGTTGGAAATGACATAATCATTTGTAAAACATTTTGATAGTCATCACATATAGTTATTATAGAGACAACAATTGTGGTCTCAAATAATATGCCATATAAGACCTTATTTGTTGCAGTGTGTTCTCAATTTGTGAAAAGATGGGCAGAGAATCTATCTTTTTAGGATTATTTACTTCCTTTGCCATGAGGAGAACAAGCACTTCATTATCAAAGTATTAAGAATCACTATCACGGTCTAATTCTTCACCAATTGTTGTTTCCCTTAATGTAATTAGAACGGTCTCGATTGCTTACAAGCCTCTAAGGAATGCTTTCAGGTGAGCTTTCTCAATAATTATCTTTTCTCTTCTTTGTTTTCTGACGCCTTCAGGATACTTTTACACCTTAGGATGTTGACATCTTTGAGAAAAGTGTCTACGTTTCCTGGAGTTGAAATAAAGATCTCCAGCTTCTTTTGTTATCTATGGGGATTTTGTAGGTTTATGATAATGGGATTTGGATTGATTGCCTCTGGGGTGCATCTTGATGAATCGTGCAAACTTTTTCATGAGAAGAGACATCTCATCATGCTTAAACTCCTCAACAACAGTAACTAGAGGTTGCTGATGCGACAACATGGCGGTTAATAAGAACCATCTAAAGTTGTTGATTCACGTTGTTGGCTACTAGAGGTTTGGTAATAGTGCCATTAGTCAAAGGATTTGAGGTTAGAAAAGAGTTTATAGATACTTTTCCTACCAAGTTTTTTTCGTACTCCTCTTCGGAATGGTTTTAATAACCCAATCTAATGTAAGAGACCTTAGCAGTTCTGTGTTAATCTACTTTTGGGTGTAGACTTTCCCAACAAAGTCCATCTCGCTAAGAATTTCAGTAAACCTTGCATCTATTCCATTTAGAGACTCTTCGGGTTTCCCATGAAAACTTCAAAGTTCCAAATGGCAGTTGCCACTCATCATCACAAAGTAGAGTTGAGCCTATGCAGATTTCTCTCAGCAAGTCCTAAATAGCCTTAGTAGTGTTGCACACTTTAACTTTATTAATGGTTTCTTTGTCCAACATGGCGAAGAAAACATCCTTTGCCAGGTTGTACAAGTTGGGTCTTTCCTCGATTGTTGGCAGTCTATTCATGACGTGTCATTTCCACCATGGGATGAGATGATGGGTCACCATCCAATCTAGCAGTTGTATTCACCTTCATGATTACTAGTGGACCTTCTATAATGATGGTCCACATATGATCATGCATGGATGAAATATGTGCTTGCATCCTAATAGTCAATCCTCATAATCTCAAAAGAAAGCCTTGAAGCTTTTGACGAAGAAGTTTCCATTGTTGTAACTATTTTAAAAATTTTAACTTTATGCAAAGAAGACTTTAAAAATCCTATTGGATCTAGTTAGCTTACCAGAATGAT
Organism: Ajuga chamaepitys; assembly: GCA_958295605.1. Lineage (NCBI taxonomy): Eukaryota > Viridiplantae > Streptophyta > Magnoliopsida > Lamiales > Lamiaceae > Ajuga > Ajuga chamaepitys. The sequence continues at coordinate 32,630,610 of OY282497.1, read as the reverse complement.
TGGGGTGTAAAACCAACTTCTATTATACCACTTATTGGTCCCAAGTGGTAGAGATTTAAAGTGGGGTGAATAAACTTCTAGCCTTTAACTATTTTTCTTCTTCAAAAGGTAGGCAATAACTTGTTGACGGTTGTAAGAAACTAGTTCTTACAATAGAGCTTACATTGATAAGTTCCTACAAATCAATTTGTGTATATCTTGTTGTTCCTTTTTAGTTTTACTGCTAGCAATGTCTTATGAGTTTTATGCACAACAGAATAAGTAAAGATTTTTTGAATCAATACAAGTTATAAGAAGTAGGTTACAACAATAAATACAAATAGATAAGTAGGAAAATAAACACACAACCATTATAGTGGTTCGAAGGTGGGGGTAATCATTCTACGCCCACTCTTCCCTCCCACGGGAAAAATTCACTAAGTTATTTACACAGTGCAATCTTAGTTACACGATGCCCAAGTCTTGTTAGGACATTTATGTCTAGTTTTGATGATGCAAAACCACTCTGTAAGGTAGGAACTAACCCCCAATATTTTGTAATCTTTATCATATATAGGGCTAGTTCTCCTTAGGCAGAAGTCTCACAACATAAAGTTACAACAAAGTCATCGGTAACGTACATCAAGAAATCTATTGTAAGAAGATATGTTCAAATGTTGTAGGAAGCAACAACGAAAGGCTTACTCGAAGATTGCGTTACGAAAAGTCTACTACAACACGATCCAACTCAAGCTAATGTCAAGATCATACAGTAAGACATGCAACAAGTAGTCAGCAGAAAGAGACTTAGAGTCAAGATTAAAAAGTATAACCAGTGGAGACAAGAAGGATTTGTGTACCGATTATGCAAAAACGTGAAGGCGCATATCTTAAAAAAAGCAAAAATTAATCTGCAGACTAAACTACTACCATATCTAGTCTAGCCTAATCTCTCAGTTAAAGGATAACAATGGCTCTAAACTATACAAGAGCATTAAATATTAAACGAAAATCTCATCACCCCTTCAACAAGGAGAAACTCAATTGCTATAAATAGAGACTGGCTAAAGACGAAGAGAAAAATGAGATACAACACGATAAATGGAGAATGTTTAAATCCTTATGTCTTCAAACACTAGGAAATCTGAGCAACTAAACAAGAGAGCAAAACTAAGAAGAACAACACAACGAGTAACTACTACTTAAGCGTACTTCTTATAAGATATAATAGATTCTCAAACGTCTACCAAGCCAGCTCAGAGGAAGCTAACTCTAAATAAATCTTTCTCACAAAAGCTCCCCTACACTTCAACGTGTTCAAGAATGCTTAGTGGCAGCTTCAAGTAGAAGAAACTTTCAAAACCTGACTCTTTGAGCGGTTTTAATCAGGGATTCTTCTGTTGAATCAGGAAACGGATTAGACTAGAATAGTTCTAAGGAACTGGTACAGTTAGAGGTGTAGCCTTCCGAGGAAAGATAAAAACTAGTATAGGTGATTAGTTGAACTTGGGCATTGTATAACTAAGCTTGTACTGTGTGAACAACTTAGAGAATTTTCCTTGTGTGAGGGAAGAGTGGACGTAGAATTATTACCCCCACGTTCGAACCACTAACTTGTGATGTAACCAACTATTATCTACTGCATTGTTTTGAAAATTGTCTTAACATATTCCGTTATGTGTAAAACTCATAAGGTATTGCTCGCTGTAAGTTTCGAAAAGAATAGCTTGCTATAAGCAAACTGTTATGTAGGAACTTATTATTGTAAGCTCTACTATAAGAACAAGTTTCTTACAACCGACATCATCTTACTGCCTACTCTTTGAAAAGAAAAATAGCTTACGACTAGAGGTTTATTCACCTCTTATAAATCTCTACCACTTAGGACCAAAAAGTAGTGTAACGTCCCATTTTCGGAAAGAAGCAACTTCGGGGAAAGGCGCTACAAACTTTGTTTGAGGATATATTTTCATTTTTCTTTTGTAAATAATAAATTTTGAATAGAGATTCGAGTTATAAAAATAACTTCATATCGTTAGATAAATATCAACAACAAAATATACTTTTGTGCAGAAGCTCTTTTCTTAGAAACATAAGTTCACTTTCAAACTTTAGAGGAAAATCCTTAAGTACTTTTACATCAACTAAATATATCTTCGTTCAAATAAATAAACAGTTGAAATATCACCTTTGAGAAACTATTATGATTGAAAATAAACTTTTACTTTGAAATTTCGTGAGTTGGAGTGGTGCAGGGCCATGTTATTCGTGTCAGTCCTCCACATCGACCTTGGTACCTGAAATATTAATGGGTGAGTTTTTGGAAAACACACCGTGGGTTCACTCGGTTGCCCACTTAGATTTCATTCAAAGAATTATAATAACAGGCAGTTACATAAATAATGCATATACCATCACGCATAAAACACATCCGAAAACATATTGGACTCTAAATTAAAATAAATATACACATATATACATACTATATAGATACACATAGGAGCACATAGGTGGGGCACGTGTTGCCTCGCTCGAGCAGCATAGCGTATTCGGGAGCAACCCGAGGGTGATCTTTCGATCCATAACATGTACGGTGTTACCCGTAGAGCATAATCATATAAGGTTTTACCCGTAAGCATAATCATATACGGTTTTACCCGTAAGCATAATCGTGTATGGTTTTACCCGTAAAGCATAGCATATACGGTTTTACCCGTAATGTTTTTGAAAAGCATAGCATGTACGATTTTACCCGTAAGATTTTTTTAAAGCATAGCATATACGGTTTTATCCTTAAAGTGTTGGAAAAGCATAACATATTCGGTTTTACCTGTAAGGTTTTTGAAAAGCGTAGCATGTACGGTTTTACCCGTACGATTTTTGAAAAGCATAGCATATACGGTTTTACCCGTAAAGTTTTTGAAAAGCATAGCATGTACGGTTTTACCCTTAAGATTTTTAAAAAGCGTAGCATGTACGGTTTTATCCGTACGATTTTTGAAAAGCATAGCATATTCGGGAGCGACCCGAGAATTTGTACAGTGTTACCTGCAGTCCTAACGTAGCTAGTACGGTATTACCCGTATACAATACACATAATATGGTTTTATCCATAACTTAACATAAATTTTACACAAGTTCACATAAATTTCACATATTTTTCACATAAACATAGGCGTATGCAACATTAATGTAAAAGCCATTATGACAATAATTTGCATGAAAACTAGTAGACAACATAGAGATTCCCCACCTAGAAGTGTGTACGGCTAGTTGGTCGTATAGTCCTTCTCTAGACATGAGTCCTCTTCTACTTCAACTTCTCCCAGTCCTGCAATATAGAGTATTTGTCTTAGCATAGGTAGGTATTAGGCTTTAAACATAAAGTGAAGATTTGGGGCAAGATTGTGATTTTATAAAAGTTGAGGGACCACTTTGTAATTTCATAAAATATTTTAGATTCTTTTTCTTTTTGTTAAACTATATATTTTGGAATTTGGGTTCTTTGGAAATTGGTTTGAGCCGAATCGGATTAAAAACGAGCATTTTATGACACTTTGAAAGTCCAGTGGCATTGTTGTAATTTCTAGAAAAAGAGTGGAAATTTTGTAAAAAAGGAATTTTCGTAAATACATGGATTTCTTGACTTTCAAAAAGACTGACTTTGACTAGGGGCAGAATTGAAAACTCGAAAATTACATTTAGCCCCCTAAAGAATATCTAATTTTCAAAAGATGGTACATGAACTTCTGTACCAACTTTGACCAAACTTTTCCGGCGACTCGATCGTCAGAATTTCAATTGGGACATGGATACGGAAATCTCTCGTCAATATCTTTCTATAATGACCAGCCACAATAGAATCGGACTTCGGAAGAGAAAGTTATGGCTCCTTGAAAATGGTTCGGTCATATGAGTTACGCCTAAACTTTGACTGGCCATAACCGGAGTTCTAGAGCTCCGATTGCGATTCCAAAAACTGTTCCAGAATCCTCTCTCCGAGCCCTATCATATTGTAAAATAAAATATGGGTTTTGATAAAGGGATGAAAATGAAAATGGGGCAGTAGCTGATCCAACGAGCCTAAAAAGTTGTCGGGTCAGTTTTCCGGCGATTTTGCCGGATTTTGGTGGCTGGGGATGGAAAATTTGAGAGGGAAAAAGAGAAGACTTACCAGCTATGCTTTATGGGAGAAGAAATGAAGACTTCAAGCTATGTTTTGGTGGGAGGAGGTGATGGAATGAAGGCTTTCTTACACCTCTATTTATAGACCTACCAAGCACAAAATCGTGGGAATAAAACCCTGGTATCGGCTACTAGTTTTGGTTATATTGTGGGCATAAAACCATGGAATTTAGCCATTGGTTTTGGGAAATATTGTGGGCATAAAACCATGGGATTTAGCTATTAGTTTTGGGCAATATTGTGGGCATAAACTATGGAATTTAGCCATTGGTTTTGAGCAATATTGTGGGCATAAAACCATGGGATTTAGCCATTGGTTTTGGGTTAGTAATCCTATGGAGAGGGCTTACCATAAAAAATGTAGTCTTTACTTATATCATTGGGTAATATAACGTCTAAGTGTTGTCTAATTAAACTCTTGTTTTCCCGACCCATTCATACAATTAATTATGAAAAATGATAATTTATGCAAGTGTAAGAAAATAACTAAAACAAGTAAAAATGCACACAAAAAAATAATGCAACTCATATAGTTTCGCATAAATCAAATAAGATGATGCAACTAGAAATTCGGGTCGTTACAAGTAGTACTAGAGTGGTTGGTTTTAGATGCACTATTTTTAACCCTAGTAAACCGTAAGTGTGTAGTGCTAGTGTAACTAGTGGCAAACAAGTTCGATCCCATAGAGAATGTTTCCTAAGTTCAGTTTTATACCCTAATTTTAATAGGACTACTCTATCTAGACTCTCGAATAAGTGGTTTGATTTGTGCAATAATCTAAATTACAGGACTTAACTAATTAACTAGTTGATTGCTTGGTTAACAAGAAAACAAATAACAAGGAAAGGTTCAGATAAGATTAAGATGTAGCTTTGATTTCCATTACGAGTTCCTGTGTTTGATTATCCTAAATTCTAGACTTTTAAACCAATTCTATCATCTATTGGATGACACAAATATTGATTAACCCTCCTCTCAGACGTTGCTACTGTGTAGGTCAATTAGAGATAATTACCCTCCCGGGCTAATTAACACCTAGACTCCCAAAAATACCTAGATCAATGCCTACATAAACACATCACTCCTCTCAGACGAATATTGATATTTACTATATTATTGTAAGTCTATTAACGACACTCTCCTCTTGGACGCCGAATTGTTAAACTTGTAGACAAATATTAAGTGATCAATTTGAAAAAATTATATGAATAAAATAAACACATAGATAAACAATAAAACTGGAGTCAAGAATTAAATGTATAAAGTCAAAACATAATCAATACGTAATCTAGTTTCTAAGCGTAGAACACGAGAAGTTTAGTTATTCATGTCTAAAGGTAAAAACCAACATAATTCATGGACAAACATTGTTGATTAATAAAAATAAAGAAAATGAAACAAAACCCTAAATCTCGACTCGATCTTCATCTCTTCATTTCTTGTTCTTCGATCCTAGCCTCCAAAGTGCTTTTTCAATATTAAAATCCTTCTTATTTCAGACTTGGGACCTTATATTTATAGTTTGGGGCTGATTGGGGTTGAAACAAGCCGAAAATAGGCCAAAATGCGTAATGTAAGTAAAGACCAACTTAACGACTCGATCGAGTCCAAGCACGGACTTGACCGGGTCAGGCATTTCTGACCGAATCCTTATTTCATCCAAACTTGGCCTCGCCCAAGTCAACAGTTTTCCTCGACCGAGTTGATGATAGCACTCTCGTCACTCGTCCGAGTTACTGCAATGACTTGACCGAGTTATGGCATTCTACCTAGCTCATTGAAACCCTTCATAAATTGACTCAACCGAGTCCAAGTACAGACTTAATCGAGCAAGCTTCCTTTGGATAATTTCTCTCTTTCAACCCATTGTTGACTCGACCAAGTCCAATTATGGACTCGGCCGAGTTGAGCCATTCTTTCCTCTCTTCATTTTTTCTTCGTTTCTTCCCGTCATCTTGCTTGTTTCTAATTCAAACTTTGACCAAAAGGACTTTTTGGCATAAAATTACCTGAATAACCCTAAAACAAGCACAAACATGTCATACGACACAATATAATAAATATCAAAGCATTTCGACCAAATACACATGCAAATGTCATAAATTACCCTTCCAAATTGACTCAAAATGCATGTATATACAACGTGTATTCGTTTCACACCCCAATCATTTTGGTAATCTAAGTAGATCCATCAGAGTTTTCAAATCATTTTTGCATAAAACTTATTTTTCAAAATTGTTATAGCAATGGAAAATTCTTCAACAAAAAACTCCAATGTTTTCCTTTAAGGATTATGAGGATTAGGTTATTGGTATGCATGCACATCTTTCATCCATGTATGATTATATGTGGACAATAATCACTGAAGATCCACCAAAAATTCATGAACGAGAATAATGTTGACTGAGTGAACGGTGATCCAGCACCTCCTCCCATGGTAGAAAAAGAACATCATAAATGAACTTTGACAACATAAAGAGATCCCACTTGGACAACTTGGCTAAGAATGCTCAGTTTTCCATATTTTACTAAGGAAAATTTAGTGAGGCTAAAGCATGCACGACTGCTAAGGTTGTGTTTAGATTGAGGGATTTGAAATGGATGAATTTAAAATCAATGGATTTCGAATCCACTTAAGACAGAGGGGATTTGAAATCCACTCAAAATCTTAAAAAAGCTCATAATGAAATCATGGATTTCTAAATCTATGATAATCCAAACAAAAATAATGGATTTGAGACTACGAGTTACAAATTCATCCTAAAATCTTTGGATCCAAAAACAACCTAAGGTTATTTGGGACTTGCTGAAAGAGATTTGTGTGGGATTAGCTCTACATTGTGAGAATAGGGTAGCTACAACAACCCTGAACTTCGAGCTCATACTGGAAAACTAAGAGAGTCTCTAAATAAAATAGATTTGCGGTACACAACAATTTTCAAAGAGCTGTTAGGTTTGTATGCTGAAAGCAAGACTTTTATGTTATATACAATGTTTCCAGTTATTCACTATTAATATCCTATCTAACTCTGTTTACAGTAATCACTATTTATATCCTTATATCTTTTACTACAAGTAGATCATATGGTGTGTTGTAGATCACAGAGGATCATATGATTGGTTAAGCTTAATGAGATATAAAATATAAATCACAACCGAGACTTGAGGATGAGTTGTTGGTATGGGCTGCAGTATTAAGCAGAAATAGTTTATCTTGACTATTTACTTATACTGGTACGTCTTTACGTATTGATAGAATCACGGTGAGATAAGGTCTTCTACCTGACCTTAGTGAAGAACAAGAGATCTCGATGACTTATTGTAATCTAAATCCGAATAAGATTACAGTTATCTATGCGTGTCTATGGGTCATTTTGACTTACCATGAGTGAGAGTTAAGTGATAACTCAATATACTCCATATCTTGGGTGATAGCAGTTTGCATATAATAACTGGTAATTTGTATTAAGGTAACCGTATTCGTTTAGGATGATGATATCCCCTTAAGGAGCTCAAAAATTTTGTTGTAATAAACCCTGCAGGTTGATTAAGTTCAGGTACAATAATGAAGTTGAGTGGTACTACTTAAGGAATTAATAAGTAATTAGTTAATTTAACCTGTCAGAGGCTTTAATTAATTAAAGGATATTCGATATCTTAAATACGGGGATTAATTAAGTCTAATTCAAGCCCTGACTCGATTCGAAAATAAAGGGTTAAGTCAATATTAATTCTCTAGTGGAATGAATTAATATTTATGAATTAATTATGTTATGGGCTGAACATAGAAAAATTAATTCATAGTTAGGCCCATCTTTATTCCTTTTATTTGATCCCTAGACTGGCCCATCTGGCTCCTAGCCCAAGAGGGAATCAATCTATCAGGCCAGGCCCAGACTCAATGTATTGAGTTTAAATACATAACTCTTGATCTGTGATTTTTATTTTATATCTCATTAAGGTTAACCGATCATATGATCCTCTGTGATCTACAACACACCATATGATCTACTTATAGTAAAAGATATAAGGATATAAGTAGTGATTAGTGTAAACAGAGTCAGATAGGAGATTAATAGTGAATAACTGGAAACATTGTGTACAACATAAAAATCTTGCTTTCAGTATACGAACCTAACAATTTTCCACTTATACTAAAGCAAACTTTTAGTATACCGTGTCTCTCTATCTAGCTATTACAAGAGCTAGTCTCCGTTGGGAAAGTTTACACTCAGTAGGACATTATAAAGCTAATGAGATCTCTTACATGAAATTGGGATGCCGACCATTCCAATGAGGAGTTCCAAGAAGCTTAGTAGGAAAAGCATCCATGAAATATTTTCTGATCTTAAATCGTTTGAATATGATATTTACCATACCTCTAGTAGCCAGCAATGTAAATCAACAACTTTATATGGTTCATGTAACCATCATCGTGCCACAGCAAAAACCTCTAGTTACTACTGAAGATGTCCATGAACAAAGAAGAAAAAGGAGGATGATTGATAAAGCTCAGTAAAAAGTATTCCTTAGTGGCACCGAAGCGATCAAGGTGATTTCGCTTACCTCAAAGGAGCCTAGAACTTTTAAAGAATTTGACTTTAATAATGATTCTTCATATTCAAACAGCGAAGCGCTCGTCTGCCTCATGGAAAATGAAGTAGATTATCATGCAGAGGTTAAGTTGCCATCTGGATATAATGATATCTGGTAGATCGATAGTGAATGTGCTAGGCATACGCTGGCAACAAGAAGTCACTCAAAGAGTTCAAGAACTGCAAAGGACCTAAGGTGGTGACAATGCCAATGGAATCAGTGAAGGTGTTGGAAGCTCAAAGGGAAAACTAAGAATTGCAAATGTCTGCTATGTTGAAGGGTTATAGTCTAATCTACTGAGCATAAGCCGATTTAGAGACAAGGGACAATCTGTAGAGTTCAATCAAGGGAAGTGCTTGATAAGAGATACTAGTTATAACCATATAAAGCTCAAAGGAACTAGAAAAATGTAATATGTATCTAGCTGAGTGGGAGTCTATTGGTGGGCAACTCTCATGCTTCATAGCAAAAAGCACTCCTGAACTCAATTGGCTTTGGCATAAAAGCATGAGTCATCTAAATTTCGAAACCATCAACTAGCCAACTCGCAAAGGTCTAGTGAAAGGGTTACCAGATGTTTCTTATAAGAAGGAAAGAGTGTATGATGCTTGTTAGAAATACTAATAAATTAGGAAGTCTTTCAAAGACAAACTTGTAGGGTCATCTCACAGAGTTATCAACCTACTACATATGGACCTCTTTGGACCAATCGAACCAGTAAGCCTAAGTGGGATGAAGTATTCACTACTAGTCACTGATGACTTCTCCAGATACATGTGGCCTGTGGTTTTGGGTAAGAAACTAAATACTCAGCAATAGCTTCCTAACTTATTGAAACAAATTTAGAACGAAAAATGGCTCAACATTGTCAAGATCATATTAGATCGAGATACTGAATTCACCAGCAAGTTCATTGAGAGTTTTTGCAGTAACAATAGAATTCATCATGAGTATTCACTTGCAAGAACTCCTCAGCAAAATGACGTTGCAGAAATAATAAATAGAACATTGAAAGAAGCTGCAAGGACCATGATTGTTGAAGCACAACTGCCTAAAATATTTTGGGCAGAGGCAAACAACATAGGATGCTATACTCAGAATCATTATCTTATAAAAAAGTATTTAGATAAGATACCATATGAGTTATAGTATGGAAGAATCTCTTACTTCCATATCTTTAGTTGTAGATGTTTTATGTTGAACCATGGGAAGGAGACCCTAAATGCCTTTGTTGAAAAATTAGACAAATGAGTATTTCTGGGTACCCTGCTGTAAGTAGCAGGGTGTTCAATAAAAGAACACTTGTGGTGGAAGAATTGCCACATGTGGTCTTTGATGAACCTTTCTGTAACCCTAAAGAAATAAATGGGATAAAAAGATAGGTTAAAAAGTTTAGGCTGGATAAAAATAAGTAACAAGTTCTTTATGTGGAGACCTTACAACCCACTTTGGCTGAAGAAGAACCTATTATAGAAGATGGAGTAGTTGTTGAAAGAACATGGAATCCTATTGAGGCTATAAAACCAGATGCTACAGCATAACAAGGAAATCCTTCTGTAGCTGTAAATAATGGTTTAGAATGTTCCATCTCCATAGCCTATGTACTCTTCACCCAACATAAAGGAGCTCCAGATCTATCTAATGAAAAATCTACAAAAAAGAGGAATGTAAAGTTGTTAGCGACAATGCTTCCTACTTATAGGAACTTTGCAAGGTAGGAGTCTGACAACTAGAAGAAATGATAAGTGATCAGATACTTCCATACACTGGTGAAAACATAATTCAAAAGAGAGTGCATTCTCAAGACAACGATAAAGCTTTCTGGAATTGGCTCCAAGTAAGCACCCTTCCTCACTAAATGAAATTTAGCGGCAGAAGAGAGAGATGAGAGAGGATACCCTACTCAGAGAAGTGGTGGTTGAGAGGAATCCGCACTCCAAAAGAGATCAATAGCTACAAGAGCACTCACGATGAAAGCTAGTGGATGGACAACGATCTCGATGGAGAGAGGAAACTGAGAAATCAAACTATATTGTGTATGGAGCATTGTACTTACCATCAATCTGATCATAGCAGCAATAAACAACAACACAAGAGAAGTCATTAAAAACCTTAAGAGTTGATGTTACCTTTCTTTACTTGCTTAGGTGTGAGATTTTTGTATCCTTGGCATGCGTTCAAATATTGTAACCGTAAGATAGCTATGATACATTAATGAAATAATTAGTATCTTGTGGTAAATGATTACAACTCATGATCTCTTATCTTTCTTTTATTTTGTTTTTATGATATTCATTGATTGACTAATAGTTTATTGGTGTATGCCTTTTGAGCTATATTTCTTTAAGATTTTGACATCTTAAAAATGGGAAAATTATTCGAAAATTTATATTTAGATTTTGATGGTGCCAAACTATAATTATAGTAAGAAATAAACCCCAAATTTTAATTTTATACTTAGAAGTAGGGATAGTTCAATACAGCAGTAGAAGGCAGTAACTAGTAGGAAACAATAGAAGAAAAAAGTCTACAATTTTGGACAGGATAGGTTACAATGACTATTAGCATGCGCTACAACCAACACCACCAAAGCCTACAAAACTATTCGTTATCCGATGATTCGCGGCAAGCTCAAGAATTAATAGAAGATAAGAAAAAGTCAACTTAGTGGTACACATGTTCGTGCACACACTTTAGGACACTTTAAGTGTCAATTTGGTGTTGTTTTTGTGTAAATTCACGTGTACTTCGTGCATCTAATTCTCATTGAGCAAAATAATGCGTTTGGTTCATTTTTTAGTTAAAACAGGTGCAAACGGATCGAAAAAGAGCATCAAACAATCGCGGAGTCGGTGGATCGATCGAGGCAACAAAGGACAGGGTTAAAGGAAGATCTTGGCCGAGATTTGCAACCTCGGCCGAGATGACTTCCAGGGAAAACCTGAAGTTTTGAAGAGTTAAAGATCTTGGCTGAGATAGGCAATGTATCTCGGCCGAGATGACCTTCCAGGGAAAATCATAACTTTCAAGAGACCAAGATCTCGGCCGAGACACACTTGCATCTCGGCCCAGATTAGCCTTTGATTCACCAGCAGAAAAAATCCTCTTTTCACGTCTCGGCCGAGACACACTTGCATCTTGGTCGAGATCCTTTACCCTGTTTTAAAATTATGAATGCGATTTTCCCTAAAACTCAAGTGACAACTCTTCCCCTATATATATAAGTTTCATTTCGAATTTAACCTATCTTTGGACATCCAATAACACATTTTCCAGCCTCCATCATCCTCAAGAACAACATTGGGAAGAAGATTGAAGGTCTTTCATTCCTCAACCTAAGTTCTTGGTTTATTCTATAAATTTATCATGTCTTCTTGTATTTCTTTCTATTTGTTGATTGTATTAGGTGTAATGGGTGGCTAGCACCCTTATTTCAGCCCTTGATCATTAGTTGAACCTTGGATTGAGAATGTTTATGTAGTTTCTACGGTTATTAACCGATTGGATTATGTTTTTGGAATGTTCTATGTTATTTGGGATTGTTGATTCACACTTATGAATTGAATTGTGGTTTGATCACCCATTTGGATATTTGTTAGTGTGTTGCAAGAATTGGGCTTATAATTCGTAATTGTTATGAATCTGATTCCCGTGTAGCAAATAATAGATTTATTTTATTGGAGATAACATAGAGTTCGACCACTAAAACCGAACTTGCGAGTTTTATGTCGAATCTACTTCGTTGTCTTGATTCTTAATGCATTTGACTATTGATTCTTAAAGAGCTTGTTTTAGGAATTGATAAGTTGAGTAGGTTTAATTGAAGAGCTTATTTTGATTAATCATAATTAAGAGATAACAAGATTGATAGAGCTTGTTATGAATCTTGGAGTAGGAGTTCTAAGGCTAACCAATTGGGTAATAACATTAATTACATAGATTATTCGAAAAAAGGGAATACTTGATCAAGGGTTGAATCCTTTAATCACATTTTAAAACCCAAAAATCAATCTACTTATCTTTTCATCTTTTGTTAATTGAATCTTAAGTTTATTTGATCATAGTTTAATAGTTGTTCTTAGTAATCACTAGTAGTTTATACTTGGATAATCAAAATCCTCCCCCCCCCCCCTTCCCTTTTATTGCTTTCGTTATTTGTTCCTACTTTTATTTAAAGTTTACAATCGCTTGATCTATCGAAATAACACTAGACTACCGTTCCTCGTGGAATCGACCCCTACTCTCCGCTCTACTAATTAGAGTTGTAGGTTTAGGTTAGTGTGTATTCACGTATACATAAATTAATTTGGTTCGTCCGACGTATCGTTACCAAATTTTGGCGCCGTTGTCAGGGAACGGTGTTAAGTGTAGAATTATTTTGGTATTCAAGCATATTACTTATTTACATATGTAGTTATTTTATTGTTTTATTTAGTAATCTAAATACTTACTTTGGTTCCTTGTTTGGTTTAAGTTGTAGTGGATGTTATTGCGTTCACAAGGGGAGAAAGGATTATTATTTTAACCGGACATCGTTGAACGTGTGCAGGTGTTGAGGAGAAGAGCCCGAGAATTGGAACATATCCGAGAATAATTTGAGGGTTTGAATATAGAGAGTAAGGAAACCATTGAATTGGAAGAAATGACTGATGAACAGATTCAGGAAAGGACTATGAAGTAGCTTGCTAACATAAGGGTTGCACATGAACCCTTGTGTATCACATTTCCGGAGATAGGGAATGATACCACCTTTGAGCTCAAGTCGGGGCTCATTCATCGCTTACCATCATTTCATGGGCAATCTGGGGAAGACCCGCACAAGCATTTGAAGGAGTTTCATGTGGTCTGCTCGAGCATGAAACCGACAAGAGTGATTGAGGAACAGATTAAACTGAGAGCATTCCCTTTCTCACTCAAAGACCTTGTAAGAGACTAGTTATACTATTTGCCACCCGGTTCCATTACCACTTGGGAGCAAATGGAAGCACAATTTTTTGAGAAGTACTTTCCTGCTTCACGGGCTACCAACATCAGAAAAGAGATTAGCGGAGTTAGGCAAATGCAGGGGGAAACCTTATACGAGTAATGGGAAAGGTTCAAGAAACTTGTAGCAAGCTGCTCACCACATCAAATCACCCCGCAGTTGTTGATCCAGTATTGGTATGAGGGGCTTTATCTAACTGATCGAAATGTGATTGCCTTAGCTAGTGGTGGGGCTTTGGTTGACAAGATCCCTACTGAAGCCCGAGCATTGATCTCCAAAATGGCAGCCAACACTCAACAATTCGACTGTCGAGAGCCCGTGAGACGTGTCAAGGATGTCATCGATTCGAGTGTTGAAGAGAGGTTGGATCAGCTTACTGACCTAGTGAAGAAAGTAGTTTCGGGTAGCACTCCTACTCCAAGACCTTGCAGAATCTGTCATATAACCGAACACTCCACTGATACTTATCCTATTCTTGGAGAAGAGAGGGAGGCTCATGTCAATGCAGTGCACAATTTCAATCCTAACCCTGTCGGCAGAAAGTATGATCCCTATTCACAGACGTACAATCCGGGATAGAGAGACCATCCCAACTTCAAGTATGGGCATCAGAATCCGAATGTGCAACAGCAGGGAGAACAAAGTGGGCACAATCGACCCCCCTACCCTAAGGGGATGTTCCAGCAGAGACAGCCCATCAAGCTAATACCCTCTGATCCATCATTGTCCGACATAGTGAAAAGCTTGGCAACTAGTACCCTTCAGCTTCAGAGAGAATCAAGTTTGAAGTTCCAAAATCTTGAGAACCAAGTCAGTCAGATTGCCTCTGTTGTTTCTCGCTTAGAAAATTCACAAGGTGGAAATTTGCCTGCTCAACCAGAAATTAATCCCAACACTGTGGCTAACGTGAGCGCAATTGGCATTGTTAGTAGGGTAATGCCTAGAAAGCTTGAGAAGCCCGGGCAGCCTCCAATGCGCAAAAAGATGGCCTACTTGAATGTTCAAAGGAACAAAAGAGCTCAACACCTCAAGGCCCTGAAGTTCAAGCCTGTACACCTAAATGGAAGCTTGCAAAAGAATTGAGAAAACAAAAGGAAGCAATGATGGCATGTTTCACCGATTGTTTATTGCCATTTCCCACTAAGAAGTACATTTCATCCAAGGAAACCGAGAATGTCAATGTTAGTACTTTGAGGAGTGGGAAAATACTCGAGAAAGGGAAGTTGAGAGATGAAGAAAGGAGAATTGAAAATGAAGAGGAAATTGCTGGGGACATAATCTCGTTCGAGAAACACTAAGATCTCGGCCGAGATTGCTTACTTCAATCACAGGGGAAAATCTCTGCCAACCCATCTCGGCCGAGAAGGAAGTGAATCTCGGCCGAGATCCTTAGGGGTCACAATTTAATGTTGCTATTCCACCACTTTCATTTCCTAGCCAGATCAAGAAGGTTCCGGATAGAAACAGAGACAAGGAAATGCTGGAAGTGCTCCAGAAAGTGGAGATTAACATTCCGTTGATTGAGGCTGTGAAGAAGATTCCCCGTTATAAAAAGTTCTTGAAGGATTTGTGCACTAACAAGAGAAGGCTTAAGGGGAACGAGAAAGTGCTCATGAGTGAAAATGTGTCAGCAATTTTTCAGAAACAGCTTCCACAGAAATGCAAAGATCCCGGTATGTTTGTTATTCCTTGCAAAATAAACAACCACAAAATTGAACATGCTATGCTAGATTTAGGAGCATCAATCAATGTTATGCCTCGCTCTATTTTTCGATCCTTGAATTTGGCGCCGCTCAAGGAAACATAAGTAGTCATTCAACTAGCCGATCAAAGCGCTTCATACCCCGATGGGGTGATTGAAGACGTGCTAGTTGAAGTTGATAACTTAGTGTTTCCGGCTGATTTCTACGTCTTGGAGATGCAAGGGGATTCATCAAACTCTATGCCTATCTTATTGGGGAGGCTGTTTCTAAACACCTCCTGAACTAAGATAGATGTCCATGGAGGCACACTCACAATGGAGTTTGATGGAGAGACCGTGTAATTTCACATTTTTTATCCTGAGCAGTGTCCCCAGAATCCCCATACTGTTTTTCCTCATGATATTACTAACCCTCCTATCTCCTATCGAGAGAGAATTTGAGATAGGGCACATGAATAAGTTGAACATTTCCACATTCTTGAAACATCATGAAGAGAAGGGTGAGAAGCTGCATGAAGTAAAGTGCTAGAACTGGCCTGGACCAATATGGAAACCATCGAGCTAAATGAACATCTGTCGAGCCAACGATGTTAAACAAAGGCACTTATCGGGAGGCAACCTGACGATATCTTTAATTTTTTGCACTTTCAAATTCATAGTTTAGTAGCTTAATAAATACCTCGTGGTATATTTGATGTTTTTTTTAAGAAATGTGCAGGTATAGATCAGAACAATCAAGAGATAGCATGAAAAGGGGGTGAAGAGGATCAAAATGAAGAAAAAGTGCAGCGGAAGCCATCTCAGCCGAGACACACAAGGCATCTCAGCCGAGACGTCATGTAGGCAAAATAGGGAAATTCCCTGGAAGGCTATCTCGGCCGAGAAACACAAAGCAACTCAACCGAGATTCAGAAGAGCCCAAACTGGCCAAAATTGGTGGAAGACTATCTCGGCCGATACACCAAGTCATCTTGGCCGAGATCAATTTGTCCAGAATAGGGGCAAAATCTCTGGAAAGCTATCTCGGCTGAGACACACAAAGCATCTCGGCCGAGATCCATTGCTGAGCAAAATAAGCCTGAGATTAAAGAACGGATCTCGGCCGAGACACCAAGCTAGAAAATGCATCTCAGCCGAGATTCCGCCTAGGTATAAATACACTTGCGTGAACAGATTAGGGCATTCTCCCCCTCCCCTCCCCCCCTCCAATTCACGATTTCAGCGCACAAGCACTCACCCACTCTCAAATTTCACCATTTTCACTCAATCAAATTCACTCAAACTCACACACATCCTCACCCACATCATATAACACACTTTCATCCAAAAAAAAATTGGATTTGGAGCGGTTTTGAGCTTGGATTGAAAAAAGGCACGAAAGGTAATTTTCAAATCTTCTTCGTCTAAACTCGTCCGGTAAGTATTGCTATCACCTCCTATTACTTTTTTGCTATGTATTGTTGATTTTGATGCATGATAGGACTTTAATTTCGTGTTTTTTGTTGGTTCCATTGAATTTGGTTGAAATTTTTTAATATTGTGTATTTTGATAGCCGAATTGATTTGTTTGCCGACTAAGAATACAAATTTGATGATGATAAACGATATTTGTGGACTGGGAGATGGATTGGGTGAGACATTTGTGATTTTGGATTGTGAATACTCTTCAAACATGTATATGGATTGTATAGCCCATTTTGCTTGATTAATATGATCGTCATTTCAATTTTTGAGCTAGAATGGTTTATGTGTTATTGTTTGAGATGACTTGATATATGTTAGAACACATTAAATCGATTTAGCTTATTTTTGTTGATTTGATTATCGATTTGGGCTATTTGGGCTAGCTAATTGATTCATGATTGAAGAATAATGAGTGTGAAATTGATTCTCCCATGGATAAATGATGGTGGACATATAAGTTTGAAATTTCGTTTTTCAACTTAATTTTGATGTGTGTGTTTCTGATTGGTTACAGGCAAACAATGGCACCGCCGAAAAACACGAAGAAAAACACCAGTCAAGAGGGCACTTCAAGTAGGCGAGTAACACAGAAAATAAGAAAAGTCAAGCCAAGGGCAAAGAAAAAGCAGTTGAGCCCACACCAGAGGCTCCCATACCGCAAACTCCAACAACCATCACAGATAAACCCACAAAAGCCAATCGACTTCGATATAACTCTAAGCACAGACGAACAGAAGAAGAGGTTCGACAAATTGATAAATGAGAGGGGTGTCGGTAACCCGTTATGGCGATCCAAAGATTTTGGATGCCATAGGCATACCGGAAAATGAAAATGATCTCTTAGACAAAGAGGGTCCCGCCCAATGCCTAGCACCCCGACCTACATTCCTCAAGTCCGTGCTAGAATTCTTCAGCACTCTCGAAATCGAGGAGGAGTCAATTTCCTGCTCAACAAAGATCTATAACATCAACTTCTAAATGAGACAAAGACCCTGAGCCACGACAATCTGAGAGCTATATACGGCTTCAAAAGGCCACCTGTTGGTGATGAGGGTACTTTGAGAGAGTTTGACGTGCAATAATTCTGGGGGCAAATCATTGCCGCCCCTGGAATAGTTGCACCCCAGGCTTACGACCCAAGGAGCTCCAGGTTGATTTCAATAAGAAGCCCGGTCGTCAAGTATTTACAGAAGTTGCTAAGCTCGACAATCTGTGGCAGGAAGGAGATCAGTTCTCCTTGATTATATGAGATGGAGATTTTGTGGGAAATTATGGACAGAAGGTTGCGGGATTTTCAAGAAGACCTGATATTGAGCTTTGAGAAGACAGTAAAGGAATTGAGGACAGAACGGGGGAGATGAAGGTTCCAGACCCGATTTACTATGGGGCTTCGATTACCTCTATTCTCGAGCATTACAATGTGCCCCTCCCAGAGTACACACCCATCAGCACTGAATACTATTAAAATTGGGAGGAGATGGAGAATATGAGAATAGCTATGCTCGAGTATAAAGAGGGAACCTCGGGACCGTCTGTCCCTTATGCCTTCCAAAATGAGGGACCTTACCTCCGCTTACCTAACCTTGGAACTGAGCTCAGAGGTGCACATCAATGCGTCCAAAGAGCCAACCAGTGAGGAATTGACCAACTTCAAGAGAGCAAAGAAGTCACATCCGGTGGCAAGGGTTCGGAGCACGGGAGGCGAGGGAGAAGGCAACAGCCAGCCAGACAGACCATCAAGGAAGAGATCAGCATCACTTGTGCTGTCTCAATCTGAGTTCCAGGAACGACAAGAGGGACTGGTGGCTGCAATGGGGGATGAAATCAAAGGAATCAGAGCCGAACTAGTGGAAATGAGGACAACAATTAGAGCTTAATTGAGAGGCATTAAAGAGACCATTAAAGAAAATCAGGCCAAGCTCCTCGAGCTCCGGGCCTTCCTGATCTTTGTTAGTAGAGTACCGAGAAGGCCTTATTCCTCCTTCCCAAACTTAGTTGAAAAACTAAGTTTGGGGAGAGAACAAGTGGGTAAGACATTCTCGGCCGCTTGAACTTCCCGAACCCCCCTCCTACCCCTCCTTATCTTTCTTTACTGTTTATGTTATTGGCTTGTGAGCCCTTACTTCTGTCACTTTATACTGTTCTTGTTGGTTTTGGCATGTGAGTCGTTTGGTATTGTGTTACTTTGGATTGATTTGATGGCCTGTGTGCCAATTATGATTTGTATTTTAAATTGATTTTTTATGATTGACTTTGCCTTGCTCGTTGATGAGATTACTTGGCCTGTAAGCCAATTGCTCTCGTTTGTCTGTTTTGGTTATTTTGATATTGTTTATATTAAATTTTGATACCTTGCACATTTTTAGGAATAGGATTTTTGTTAAGTTAGTTAGTTAGTAATTGGCTTGAGTTAAAATATTTAATAATTGGTTAAATTTGACGAGCACCAGCTCATACTCCTCTTTTCCACAAACTTTGTTTCAAACCAAGTTTAGGGAGGGGGTGGTAGGCGTACAAGTTGGCCGCTCGAGAAAAAAATGATTGAACCGTATAGGAATGAGAATTGTGGCATTGGTTAATGATGAAAATTTTTTAACAAAAAAAAATGGTGAAAATGGCACATGATAGAGCATGGTAGTCTATTGAAACAAAATCGAGCTTGCATTCAAGATTTGTGATCAAAATTTTGCCAGTGAGTTTTTTAGTCTAAATAGATACTCCCATCTTTGGAGTACTTCAAAATCTTCTTTCGGTGTGAAATTCATTGAATGCATGCATTTTCCTCTAGAACTTGCCCTAATTCTCTACTTTTGAATAAATCGGTACATGTTGTGGCATTGAAAGTGATATTAGGCAATTCTTGATCAAAACCTATTTCAAAAGCTTGAAAATATTCCCTTTTTACCAAATATGAAATTGTCTCTAGTTAAGCCCCTTGAGCCTAAAGCTTATTTTTCTTTGATAGCCAACTTTACATGCCAATTCCCTTTCATTTAGCCTTTGAACTCAAATGGACTATAAGAGTACGAGGGAGGCGGTTGGAAGGTAGTTGGATTAGAAGAATGGGATCAAATTGGGTAGACTCGTGGATATTGTCGAAAGGTGAAGGGAAACACACAAAATAGGTAAGAATTAAGAACACGAACCTCTCCACTATTACCATTATTTAAAAAAACGAAAACCAAGAAAAAATCAAAAAATCAGAAAATAAAAGAAAGAGTTGATTGTATATAGTGTTAGAATTGGAGAGGTCGGTGAAAATCACAACATCTTGTAATTATCATTCTCGAGGTTTGAAAATGTCCTAAGAAAGACATCTCAATTGAGAATTGATAGACATGGGAGATGTAGGCTGGAATAAGGTGAAGAAGTCGAGTCTTAGAGCCGATTTGAATTGGAAGTGAATGAGTGAGGTAGAGTGATTGTTGTTTAAGGGGTAGATGAGAGTAGCTAACACATTTAGTCCATTTTACTATCACTTTTACCTAAAATTATCCCACCTTACCCCAAGCCAACATTACAACCCATTAAAGATTTACTTGATTCTTTGCCACACATGTCAAGTACATTTTTAAGTTTAGATGATTGGCAAGCTTATGGCAGGCGTTTCATGCACAAGCGTATACACGTCCCATTTGATACACTCGAGAGTTGAGAGATACACTCTCCCGGTAGGGATCTCAAGTAGAGAATGTCAAAGTGTAGAAAGTAGTGGATTTAGTCTATCACTCATGCTCATTACTTTCATGTTTGCCTTGCTTTAAAGAAAATAATCTGAAACCGATTGCCACTTAAATCAGTCCTAAACACGTGTTCTTTCTTCTTTTTCTTTATTTGTTCGGGACGAACAAAAGTTCAAGTTTGGGGGGATTTGGTACACGTGTTCGTGCACACACTTTAGGACACTTTCAGTGTCAATTTAGTGTTGTTTTTGTGCAAATTCATGTGTACTTCGTGCATTTAATTCTCATTAGGCAAAATAATGCGTTTGGTTCATTTTTGTGTTAAAACAGGTGCAAACGGATCGAAAAAGAGCATCAAACGATCGCGGAGTCGGTGGATCGATCGAGGCAACAAAGGATAGGGTTAAAGGAAGATCTCGGCCGAGACAGGTTGCAAATCTCGGCCGAGATGACTTTCCAGGGAAAACCTGAAGTTTTGAAGAGTTGAAGATCTCGGTCGAGACAGGCAATGCATCTCGGCAAAAATGACCTTCCAGGGAAAATCATGACTTTCAAGAGACTAAGATCTCGGCCGAGATGAAACCCAATCTCGGCCGAGATAAGTCAAACCCTAACAAGCCCTGAAATCCTCTTTTTCACGTCTTGGCCGAGACACACTTGCATCTCGGCCGAGATTAGCCTTCGATTCACCAGCATAAAAATCCTCTTTTCACATCTCGGCCGAGACACACTTACATCTCGGCCGAGATCCTTTACACTGTTTAAAAATTATGAATGCGATTTTGCCTAAAACTCAAGTGACAACTCTTCCCAACATCTGTAAGTTTCATTTCGAATTTAACCTATCTTTGGACATCCAATAACACATTTTCCAACCTCCATCATCCTCAAGAACAACATTGGGAAGAAGATTGAAGGCCTTTCATTCCTCAACCTAAGTTCTTGGTTTATTCTATAAATTTATCATGTCTTCTTGTATTTCTTTCTATTTGCTGATTGTATTAGGTGTAATGGGTGGTTAGCACCCTTATTTCAGCCTTTGATCATTAGTTGAACCTTGGATTTAGAATGTTTATGTAATTTCTACGGTTATTAACTGATTGAATTATGTTTTTGGAATGTTCTATGTTATTTGGGATTGTTGATTCACACTTATGAATTGAATTTTAGTTTGATCACCCATTTGGATATTTGTTAGTGTGTTGCTAGAATTGGGCTTATAATTCGTAATTGTTATGAATCTGATTCCCGTGTAGTAAACAATAGATTTATTTTATTGGGGATAACATAGAGTTCGACCACTAAAATCGAACTTACGAGTTTTATGTCGAATCTACTACGTTGTCTTGATTCTTAATGCATTTGGTTATTGATTCTTAAAGAGCTTGTTTTAGGAATTGATAAGTTGAGTAGGATTAATTGAAGAGCTTATTTTGATAATCATACTTAAGAGATAACAAGATTGATAGAGCTTGTTATTAATCTTGGAGTAGGAGTTCTAAGGCTAACCAATTGGGTAATAACATTAATTACATGGATTATTCGAAACAAGGGAATACTTGATCAGGATTGAATCCTTTAATCATATTTTAAAACCCTAAAATCAATCTACTTATCTTTCCATCTTTTGTTAATTGAATCTTAAGTTTATTTTATCATGTTGTTCTTAGTAATCACTAGTAGTTTATTCTTGGATAATCAAAATCCCCCCCCCCCCCTATTGCTTTCATTATTTGTTCCTACCTTTATTTAAAGTTTACAATCGCTTGATCTATAGAAATAACACTAGACTACCGTTCCTCATGGGATCGACCTTGCCGCTCTACTAGTTAGAATTGTAGGTTGAGGTTAAGTGTGTATTCACGTATACAGAAATTAATTTGGTACGTCCGACGAATCGTTACCACTTAGTATGTCAAGGAGATATGTCATCTAAATTTTAAGTCGAAAGAGCCGATAGTGACAACGAAGGAACCTCGCACCTGCCAGTCAATGGCAGGAAGCCACAAAGACTGGCACCTATAGTTGAACGCAACCTTTCACTGACAACATACTGCTAAAACACAAGCAAACGACTAATAACCGTCGAAGACTATTAATGATGGGGTTTCTATCTCCTTAAACAAATAGAAATCCTCACATATAAAATGAGGACTTAAAGACCTCCATACTTTTCAATTCACGTGAATATGAGTAATATTATCAAGAGCTTATTCACAAAAACACTTCATGTTTAGAGGCTCGCTTCCTGTTGAAGACTTCACCAAAGGTATTATTAAGTAAGGTACAAGGGGTGTCTTGGTTACATTGATAATTTAACAAGACTATTCTTTAAATTGTAAACTATGTGTTGAAAATCAAGTTTAGTGGAATTCCCCTAGAGCGGAGAGTAGAGTGCACATATAAGGATTACCTCAGATTCTAACCACTGTAAAATTTGTGTGTATTTTTGTTGTTGTATCTTTTGATCACACTCTACACTTAACACGTACTGCATTTATTTTTTAAACATAAGGTACATTAAATCTGCTACATAACTCTTAAAACTTCGTTCTCTTTATATTTTTCAATTTCGAAAAATAGCACCAGCTTACTATTGAATAGAGACTTACTACGGTAAGCTCTGTTGTAAGAATTTTTTTTACAACCGGCAACAAATAAACTACAGTTTTAAAAGAAGAAGAAAACTTAGAGGTTTATTCACCCCCTTCTAAACCTCTACCACTTAGCACCAATAAATATAATCCTTCTTTATGTTTATTGGAATATGAGACTTTTGAAGATTAGTTCTTCCACGTGGAAAAAATGAGAAGTTTTATGTACCTCGAAGAAACGTTTGAAATCATTTGTCCCTTTGATATAGAATTACAAACACATCAACTGAACAATTTTATCAGTGCCCCGTAAAAATAAACAAAGGAAATACCACTTTTATTGGAGTCAATGAATTTATTTAACGTGTCATGCTCATGACACTGCTCATCAATATATTTGTCATGTGTTTAATGTGTTCCCTTTTAAAATGTTAACCAATGGTACCACAATTCTAATTCTATAAACTATCATCCTATCTATCTATCTATCGATCTATTAATCTCTCTCTCTCTATATATATATATATATAAAATAAGGGGCGAAGCTACCTTCATGGTGGGGGTAGCCTTGGGCCCCCCACCCGAAATCCGACCTTATTATTTGTATGCCTAAAATATTTATAATATGTGTATTGTGCATTTATTTTGAAGAATGTGTGTGTTTGGCTCCCCTTAAAATTATAAAATATTGAATAAATTTAAATAATTTTCATAATATGCAATGAAGCACTCTAAACTTTAATATATAGGTAGTTAATGATACATTTCAACATATTTAACAATAAGTATTATCAATGTTCTATTTAAATAATATATATACTATATTTAATATTTATTTATCACGTGTATATTAATGTTGGTTGGTGATTCTTTATTTGCCGGCTCCCCTGACCATACATTCAGGGTCCGCCCCTGTATATAATTGGCGACCGTACACCACTCTTAGTAAGTGAACTTTTTTCTGCCAATGAAAACTATTCACTAAAAGTACAATTATTTTGAAAGTTCAAATTTTTACCGTGCTAGATTATTGTTATTAGGGGTGGGCATTCGGGAAAACCGAACTGAACCAAATCAAAATTTCGGTAAAACCCAACCGAATTTTTATTTCAGTTCGGTAAAAAACCAAAATATTTTGGTTTTACCAAACGGTTTTCAGTTTAAAACCAATTTTTTTTACCAATTAAAAAAAAAAATGTGTTGATTTTTTTGCATGTTTTGGGAGATTTAGCCCTTTTTGTCTCTATTTTTCATTTTCCGACACGCTATTTTGCACATAGAATCCAAAAACTGCAGAAACCCTAACAAAAAAACAAAACCAAAAATGGACGACCAAAATAACTAGAATACTACAAATACAATCCACAATCAAACAATCACATAAATAGAAAACCTATTATCCATATGTCCATCATAATTCCATTGAAGTCAAATACCAACAAAAAGAAGTTTAAAGTTCCACAACAATATTAAATTAAGTCCTACACAAGTTCACATTACAAACAAAGCATCAAATTGTCCAAAACAACTTAAAGTCCCAACTTCAAAGTTTTAATCTTCAAACTTCAATCTCCTTCTCAAATCTCAAACACTATTCCAACTTCCAAATTATCAAATCTTCATCTCCCACCCTATATACTACAAGAAATTTCTTAGTAAAAACAAATACACCAAAAAAAAAAAATTGCTTGATATAAAAATTTACCTTCAAATAATCACATGCCAAGAACGGTGGAGCTTGATTCAGAATTTATCATAAGTTCTGCAAAAACCAAAAAATATTTATAAGGACATTTTAAATGACAATTTAATTTAAGAAATCTTCTAAGTTTACCTTTTTCAAGTTTTTTGAGGAACTCCTCATCCTCCACCCTAGAACTAGGTGGATTTTGTCGAAGCCAATCTTGGCCACAAATCAAGGCTTGAGTCATTCTTGGAGTAAGTGAAGCTCTAAAATCATCGATGACTCGACCACCAGTGCTAAAGGCACTTTCGGAAGTAACGGTAGAGATGGGCATACCTAGCACATCACGAACCAATCGTGATAAAAACAGGGAACCTATAGCTATTCGTTTTCCACCAATCAAGGATGTTGAACTTTGGAAGACCTTTGGTGATCGGTTCTTGGAGATACAAATCTAACTCCGATTGAGCCCCAACTCCATCTTCAGATAACATTTGCATGTACCTTTTTTTGCTAAGTCTTATACGTGCCCTTTCATCCTCTCCATCACTTCCCAAATTAGAACTTTCAACAGTCCCACTAGCACTAGAAGAAGTTGCACTAGTTCCACACATTGCCCCATACATAATCTTGTATTCCTCAAAGACATCGACCAAAACACTTTTTATCTTGAATGTCATGTCAAGTGCTTGTTCAAACCCGTACATGTTCTTAAGGACATATTCCATGTAGCTCATCTTATGACGAGGATCAAGTATATCAGCAATGTACAAAAACATATTCATTTTCTCTATGTTACCCCAATACTTATCGAATTTAGCTTTCATTTGTCCATCCATAGACACCAAAGCACTATCCGAACTCCCTAAACATTCACTCAAAAGTGCATCAACATCACTAATTTCATCAAGGAATGTATTAGATGTAACAAAGAAAGAACCAGAAACCCGAATAGTGAGTTCATAGAAATAACGCAACACTTTCACAAATCTTTCCACAACAACCCAATCATCTTTTGTGGGCAACCCTATATTTGCATAAGGTCCACCATGCCCAAAATCAGCCCGGAAATCAGATTCCGACACCTCATATCTATCAAACGCATAAACCACAGCAGTCTCCAACATTGTATAAACAGAGTTCCACCTTGTGGGAACATCAAGACATAATGATTATTTGCTCTCAACCTTCTCCTCAACAACAAATTCATTGAATTTTCTCAACCTAGAAGGGGATTGTCTCACATACTTAACCACAGTCCGGACACGCTCAATTGACACATTCAAATCTTTCAAACCATCTTTTATAACAAGGTTAATTATGTGAGCCACACATCTCATATGCATGTATTTCCCTCCTAATATTCCAATACCCCAAATAACAACCCTTCTTTTCAAATAAGCAACAGTAGTGTCATTCGAAGACGCATTATCAACAGTCATGGGAAAAAACTTTTCTAATCCCCAATCAAGTAGACACTTTTCAATAAAAAGACCAACCTCTTCTCCTTTATGAGATGCACATGGAATGAAATTGAGAATTACCTTACGCATTTTCCAATTATCATCTATGAAATGTGTAGTCAACACTAAATATGTAAGTCTTTGATTAGATGTCCAAGTGTTCGTGGTTAATGAAACTCTTTGTCCTGATGTTTTAAAATAACTCTTCAACTTATTTTTCTCATCTAAGAACAAACTAAAGAAATCTCTTGCAATAGTTCTTCTTGATGGCACATGAAATTGTGGACATATAGCAGCCATAAAATCTAAGAATCCTTCATTTTCAACAAACTTAAAAGGCAATTCATCCTTAATCAACATTACCACTAAGGCCTTCCTAATAGTATCATAGTCATACTTCCACACAGTACTCTTAATTTCCCCATTTCGATCAAATCCAATTACAGTTTGACTCTTATCTTCAGAAACACGATGGACATTATCAGGATTTTTTGTACAGATCAGCATATACTTATTCAGTATAGTAGTTCCATTTTTTGTGGGATGGGCAGCATATGTCTTACCACAATATTTGCATTTCGCCCTTCGTTTACCATTCGGGTCTGTGAAAGGAGTGAACACTTTCCAAGCCCTAGATCGCTTATCCCTTTCCTTCCTCGTCATTGCTTCTTGGCTATATGTATCCATCGGTTCAGATTCCGTAGCAACGGTGGCAGTGGCATCATCATTTTACACTTCTACTTCTTCGTAATGACCCGATTGAGCAGTTGTGGAATTGGGTTGTGTTTGAGGCATTGTATTGGGCTGTATAAAAAAAAAACAAAAAAGACAATTTTTAATTTGGAAACTAAATCAATTGCTTATTAACCTCATCAATCACTTTAATTTGAATAATAATATGAAACTATACTCTTGAACATGGAGTTTGTTTGTAATGGTGCTAATATATTGAGCATTTGACACTACCAATTTTAACAATATTATGCTCTAATATCAAATTATCAATAATATAAATTATCAACTGATTCAACAGTCAACACTACAAATATTTTTAGAAAAAAATTGTCATAATATCGATAATATAAATTATCACCAGATTCAACAGTACAAATTTCAACAAAATTATGCCTTAATATTTCTCATATAACTCGAATAGTATTCAATGGAGGTAAACTAAAACCCTGAGTTAATATGTAGAACAGTAGAAGAACAGCAGAAGTCTACAACATTGTCAAATTAAGATTTTCATATTAAAATACGTTCCTTGATTTCCAAAAAATTCTAAATCTGAAACAGAACTCTTAAGACGATACTAACCAAGTCCGGCGACGGTAGGGACTGGTCGCTCTCCATATCAGCGATGCGCCGGCAACAGACGAAAGAGGAGGTGGCGCCGCGATGGTGTGCAACTGGTCGAGTGGAGGGAAAACTAGGGTTGGGACTTGGGAGTCTTGGGAGTCTTGGGAGTTGGGACAGCAGCCGCAGCACGCAGACGCAGAAGCTGAGAAGCGCAGACTGTGTGCAACTCTCAAGTCTGGATTGAAGTGAAGGCGTGAAGCAGGTTGCAGGCCTCTCAATTCAATTCACTAATTGAAGACTTGGGCCATTGGCCCAATTACATGACCAAATAAATTGGGCCCGCCAATTCACTAAATTATTGGGCCATAGACATAACATATATAATAAGTACCCTGTCTCGGTCGGTATACCGAATAGCTGAAAAATAAAAAACCGAATACCGAACCGAATTTGTTCGGTTCGGTTCGCACCGAAATATCGGTTTCGGTTCGGTTTGGTCAATAAAACCAAATTGTGCCCACCCCTAATTGTTATTCAGTTACATGTTAATATTATTGTGATGAGCAAATGATATAATCTATACTAGATTTTCAAAAATTCAGTTATATGAAAGTTCAAATTCACGCGTAACTATTTTTCGAAAAATGTGGATATACCAAAGGATCGAGATAAGCTAAATATGATAACACGGATATATAATTGGATCCATATATACTATTTTCCATATTTATCATGTAGATGATGCATATTAGGGTTATTGAGATGAGGGCAAATATTCGCGAACGGCAAATGTATCTACCTCTCGATTGCAGTAAATATAAGTATATTGCAATTGATTCGGATCAACCGAAATATCTACCAAGATATGTCATCAGATCCATATTAGAGGTACCATCGATCATTCAAAAATACAAAAAGTATATTATTTTCATGCTTCAAAATTTCATAATAACATAGATCATTTCAAAAATTTAAAACATAATATTTATGTGCAATTCACAATTTCAAAATCTCAACATTTACGGAATTTAACCTAGCAAATTTGTTTCTTGTTATTTTATTTTCACATAAAAATAAAGTTTATAGCTTTTTAGTAGCATAAATTTTGGACATGAAATAAATAAGTTGTTTGAAAAAGTCCAGACTTGAAATATGTAATATTTTCCACTTTTAAACTAACTAGATATCCTCTCGTGCGATGCACGGGATAAAATATTGAACATTTAATTAAATTAATAATATGTGATTAGATGTTAATATTGTTATAAAAACATTATAACATACATATACATGCACTATTATTTTATGTATTTAACTTAAGTAAATATTAGCATTTATTTTTTATTTAGGCCAATATGAGTCTTAACCTTAATTTCATAAAAAGTGAATTAAATTATTTTTATTATGCATCAACTTCTATTTAAAAACATATAACCCATATTTCTACTAATATAATTTTTATGCGATTGGGAATTAACTTAAATCTAACAAATTCGTGCCATTTTACTATTTTTTATCAAAACAAACTAATTCTAAAAACTCAAATAATTATTAAAATATAAAATTATGAAAAGAAACTAAAATTAATTATATGTTTCTTCAATACTCTCATACTTTTTATATGAAAATATTTAATTATCTAAATATATCATAATTAACATTACCAAAAGAATTTTAGATTTAAATTAATTAATTTATCTATATGGATGTCTCATTGAATATCGTAAAATAAGGACTAATTTGATATATTTTTCATTAAAATGAAATTAATATGAAAAAGTTATAATCATATAAGCTTTTAGGTTAAAAATAAGAAAAAATAAGAGAGATGATTTTTTTTATTAATAGATAAGAACATATGATTGAATAACTTCCAATGTAAAAAAAGGTAAATTGTCTTGTTGGTATAAATGCAAAAGAAAAAAAGAAAAAAATAGAAAAAGAATGGAGAACCGCAAAAAAAAAAAAAAACACAACTACCACAATAAAACATGGAAAGAAAAGAAAAAAAAAAGGGAAAAAGTCCCTAGAAATACTCTGGAGATGACATATCAACAGAATATCCTGTTTTTATATTAAGGGGGATATTCCATATTTATCTCAACTAATTATATTATGTTATCTTTTTTAAGGGAATTACATTCTATTTATTTTTTATAACACAACGAAATTACATTTTCTGTTACTTCCTCTGTTCCATAAAAAGAGTCATGTTTGAACAAGGTACAACATTTTATTTTTTGCCTATTTGATAAAAATACAACTCTCCCAAAATCATAAATTCTCACTCACACGACTCATTTTTTATTATTCTTCTTCATGACCATAGCTTAGAATCATCAGCCACAATTTCATACTATTCGTTCCATTGCAATCATCCAACCTTATTCTTGGAATGGATTCTACCTCCAATCTAGAATCAAGATTATGCACTAGCTACCAATCTAAATCTGGATTATAAGGATCATATCTTGTACCATAATTCGTCAGAGTGTATAAACAGCAGACACATCAAGATTTTCTACTATTATTGTCAACTCCTAAACTTTAATTGTATTGTTCACTGTTGGAATTTCACTAACGAAAGATTCCCGAAAGGTGTTATTTAGCAATCAACTTTGGTTACTGCTGATTTTTTCTTTCATTTATTTTTATGCAAAACTAAAATATTTAGTAGATGCCATTTGCAAAACGAACAACCAATTAGTATAAATACACAGTTGAGACATGCCGATTTGGAATGTGCTTGCAACTTAATCACTATTTTACAGATAATATATGTGAATGCACAAGAGTAAGTAATTTTACCATGTTAATATTCCTCTATGTTATGTAGTTTTTTTTTTCTTTTTATCTTTCACATTATTTAACTTTAGTAGTTATCGTTTTGTTTAATTAACTAGAATTATGTACAAATGTCATTTTCTAAAGATAAAAATGTCATTTATCCTCAACCATATGATTTTTTGTATTTACATAAGCTAAGAAACCAAGATCAAACTACTAATGACGAAAATGGCAATGGAATGAATTTTCATGAACAAAGAAAAGAAAAACAAACAAACAAGCCACATAGCTTCATTAATTTATAAATATATATTACATATTTTGTATTTTTTTCAATGGACTACAATTGTGTATATATCTAACAAGAAACACAGTATCATAGTATGTCGATCAAGACTTTAGTGCTAAAGAGTATATATTGCCTTTTAACTGCAACCAATATCGATGGGATTTCTGTAATCATAAATGTGAGGAAGCAAACAAAATGAACAAGATGTTACTCTTTAAGAGGAAAAAAACATGAATTGTAGGTTTGAAACATGAATATAGAAAAACAGTTCCAATAAATTAAGGTTGGATGTGAATACACCATTCAGTTACTTATACACTCCTTTTGACATTCACTTTCAAACTCATTGTTAATAAATGGATTTTTTTTTGTTGCATTATATTTGTTCTTCATGTGGATTATTCAACAACAATTCAACTTTACATGATTTAATATTTGAATTTGAGCCCAATAGTTGGGGTTGTTTGATGACTTTTAAAAATTCATCATTTGCAAAACTAAACTTTTGCTTTAGTATTAAGTGAAGAAAGGGAATTTCATACAAGAGCACACAAAATACTTTAAAATGGTCTAGGATCTAAAGGATATATGCCAACACTCAAGTCGGAGCTTGAATAATATTTTTTATTGATTAGGGAATCAAAGATATCAAGCTAGCTACCAATTTGACACTAAATTTTTTAACATCGTTCATAAATCTTTAACTGCTCCAACTGCCATGGTAATTTTATAAAAAAAAAAAGAATGATAGATCCATTCTTTTCATTTTATATATAATAATTAAAAAATTGCAGCATGTTAAAAAAAGGCAACATCGTTTTTAGCAATATTTTCTTTCCATTATTGTACTCTTCGCATAATCCAACAGCCATGTATTCTGATGGCGATGAAGTTCTTTGAGTTCAAAACTTGAGCACCTTCAAATCGTTATTCCAGAGAAAGTTTGAAGGGGTTTTATCTGTTGTCTTGCATAGCAAAATATAAAACATTTTGTTTCTTCTTTATAAGAGCCATGAAAATTTGATGTAGGCAAAAGCGTGGGAGTAGGGTTTAAGAATACCGGAAAGACACGAACTTGGAAAAGAACCAGCTTTTTCTATTTTAACATCAAACCAACCATCTAATACAATACTGAAAACATCTATTTATACTAATAAAATAACTTGGGCCCTATGAAACTAAGCCTATTCTAAATAGAAAAAAATCAAAAGATATTCTACTCTTGCATTAAGTGACATTGTGTCCCTCTTACTACCCAGAGCAAGAATAGGTCATTCGGGATTTAAGATCCCGCTCAATTTCAATGAGGATTCTATGTGTTATGTCAAGAAAGGAACTCCTTTAGCTTGCTTCTGTATTGGACATAACCGTCCGTCACAGACGCAAAGTATTAAAAAAAAAAAAAGGCCTCCATTGGCTCCCGATCGAATTCTGCATATGTGAATTATATCAAAGCCATGACTGATGAACTCGGTCTCATCGATGCCCCGGTTAGAGATGATGATCTCATTCTCTATATTTGTAAAGGAACTCCTTTAGAAAAACTTTGTGAAAGTGCCGGCTAATAATTTGGGATGAAGCGCTAATGATATACAAACATTGCTTCAAGACATTGGATAAGATTTTGGAGGATATAACAGAATGCAATAAATCTTTTGGTGGAAAGACATTTATTTTGGGAGGTAATTTCCGTCGAGTTTTACATGTTGTGCCTAAAGGTAGTAGACAAGACATTGTTAATGCAAGCATCAACTCATCATATTTGTGGTCAGAATGTAAGGTATTGAGATTAACAAAAAAACATGAGACTGCAAAATCTTGCTTCAGATGTTAATGTGATGAGTTGAAGAAAATTGTCAAGTGGATTGCGAGTATAGGCGATAGAACTGTATGGGGTCCCAATGATGGTGTTCTAGATATCAAAATCTCGGATGACATATTACTCAAGACTTCAGGTGATCCTATTGCAGCGATAGTAGAGAGCAATTATCCAGATTTTGACCAAGCAACTAATGACTCATTATACTTAGAGGGTAGAGCAATCCAAGCACTAACAATCGATGACATAAAGGTATGCATGAGGGCAAGATGTATTTGAGTTTTGATAGCCACTGAATTTGAGGAACGTTGATTCCTCACTTGGTTTGTGCAATAGGACAAGGATGGTCATTCCTAAGATGGTTAATTACATTTTGCATGCATGTTTTGCTCTTAGTAAATAATGTGGGTGATACCATTTTAATATCGAAAATTACTCTTACAACTTCTAATCCAAGACTGCCATTCAAATTTCAGCAAAGACAATTTCTTCTTATTGTTTCTTATGCAATGATAATAAACAAGAGTCAAAGTCAATCACTCTCTCATGTCGGGTTCTTTTTTAGGTACCCGGTGTTTAGTCATGCATGGCTAATTAAACGTTGCGGTGTCTAGATTAACCAGTGGCAGAGGATTAAAACTTTTAAGTTGCGGCAGAAACGATAGATGCAATAGTAAAATTAAATATGTTGTGTATAAGGAGATATTCCAAAGATTGCGATGAATAACTTTATCTTTTTGTATAATACTTGAACAACTTTCTAATTTCAACATAAAATTAGTATTCTTCTCTACATTGATACATGACATATGTCGTGTATCATGTGATACACGACATATGATACACGACTACACGATATACGTCGTGTATCATAAGAAATTAATAGGATTTGTGAGCTTGTGAGTCACAGCCAAAGTCATTTTAACTAATCCTTAAAAAATATTATACACGACATATGTCGTGTATCATACTTGGTGAAGAAATTAATGGGATTTGTGAGCTTGTGAGTCACAACCAAAATCATTTAAACTAGTCCTTTAAAAAGCAGGAGTACAAACGACTTTGTGAATATTTTTGCAATAAAAGAGATAAAGTGGCAGAAAAGGGTTTTACCCTCTCTGCCCCATTTCCACTTTCAATTATGTAATCAAGATGTTTCTTGTGTGTTGTTTAAGAACTCATTGTTCATACATGGCAAATATGCCATACTCGCGCACAAACATCTTGAGACAATTTTAACGTCTTGGAATGTAACAAATGGAACTCTCATATATTGTGCTTGTGCAAGGGGAGGTCTCTTATCCACTAGTTAGATTCGTGTAATTCGGGTCATGGGTCAAAATGTATTACTATTTTTACCTAAATATATTACATGTGATGGATAAAGATATTACGGTTAAAATGTATTACCATACTTTTACCCAGAACGTGTAATACCCTTAAGTATAAATGGTAATACTGACCTGAATTGCACCGTGCAACTAGTACACATGAGAGTTTGTTATTGTGTAAATGCCCAATGAACGCCTTGATTATTCTACATTATTTCTTACCATCCAACAAAAACTCTTGTAAATCACTATATAACGTACTGGATAATGTTATACATCTTGAAATCATCGCAAACTTTGATTTCGAAATACAATGTCGAATTAAAGGTTTATTAATGTAACGATCATATTTTCATAAATAATATAAAGCATTTTAAAAATGGCAATAACTAGTTAAATGGTTTTTCTTTTCTTTATATAAGAAGACAACTACAAATCAGGTCGTTTAAAGAACCAAATATGTCACTTGTCATCAATTTTGTATGCGGAATTACTAAAAATGCTATCACATGTGGCAAACACTATAGCAATGAACATTAATTACTAACACAAATACACATAATAAGCAACACAGGATAAATTATTGTTAGTAATTTTCGACTACATCTAATGTACGCAGCGGAATAAACAATCGAGAATTATGATCGTGATTTATAACTGAATTAAACGTTGAGCATTGATTACGCTAAAGTTGGAATAACTTACTTGTTGCGTAATTAATCGGACAGAATTGAGCGATTGATTCACCACTTCAGGTATCCACGCGTATGTCGTCCGCCGTAGGAACTATCCTCGGTACAATCGTTCAATAAGTGATCGCTAGGAAATCCCTTATTGAGCCCTTTGATGGTTCTTACTGACAAGATTAATACTCCCTACAATAGGAAATAGATATATATATATATATATATATATATATATATATATATATATATATATATATATAATACATATACCCTAGGTATATGGGCCTACTATTCTAACCTGCTATAATTAATTAATCAGTATAACCTATTAATTAATTAAATCTCATATCCTAATCTAGTCCATTACTTTCAATCTCCCACTTGGACTAGCATTAGATATAATTCGAAACACCAACATTGTACCCTTGAGCGGAACAACAATACACATAAAGTGTGACCCTTCAGGCCCCCATTATCAACAATAATCTAATTAAAGTCCGCACAAAACTCCTAGACTGTGTTGTGCAGCGAACTCGATATATGAAAGATGTTTACGTGAATCCAGTAAATAAACCTTTATATGAAGTTTATGTAATATCCCTTCATTCACGAACCACCCGATTGAGCCTAGAATCTGCCATGTGTCAATCCAAATAGCTCAATCATTTTTCTCATCTTTACTATATGACACATTCGATCATATTCAATTACTTTAATTGAATATATCTTTTGCATTGGTCAATGACTTTATTGTCAAATAATATAGAGAAATAAGAGTGTTCTCTCGAGTTTCAATCGAGGAATGAATCCCACTATTGGCTCAACTATCATTTCCATTTGCCTCATGATAAACCCAACACAAGATGTGTTTTATCCTCCTTTGGGAGGCAAGCATTGTACTTGGTCAAAGTTCCTCATTAATCAAACAAAATGAGTATTGACCTCAGGTCAAAGGATCTTTACATACTCCACATACTAATAAACCGCAGCCACCGAAACAAATGGTTTAATAGTAGGGTATACCAATACTCTTAAAAGTATCCATATGTCCATCATGGATATCTAATATCTCGTAGTTGTGAGACCTACTACATTCTCTAAGAATGTGATGCAGACCACATGCTAACCTATCGCGTGTTATCAATATCCCATTCTTGATGACCATTGGTTAGGGCAATTTAAGAATCATACTATAACATTTATGTCTCTCGCCATAAATGACATTCATGATTCAAGGGAACAATTATAAGAATAATAACAAACCATCAAAATAATTATTCTAATGAATGCATAAACCCAAAAGACAATCAAATGTCATAGAATGCGATCAAGAATGAATGTCTCAAACGAAAGGTTTCTAAGACATACAAACTATAAACTCCCACTAACTTAAAACCAGCTACCAACGTGCCAAGCTGTCAAAGTGCTCGTTGTGCTTTGTTATACACAATTGTTTGGTTGAAGGATTAGCCAAGTTATCATCAGTGGATACTCTATCTAACTTCACATCTCCCTATCTATTATTTCTCAAATCAGATTATATCTCCAGGAATATGCTTGTTTCTGTTCGTGGCTCTCGGTTCCTTTTGCTAGTGCAACCGCACTTACCATTGTCACAATACAACGGTATTGCACTGCTAGCACTTGGAACGACACCTAGTTCTTTTACGAACTTTAACAAAGCAACAGCCTCTTTGGTAGCTTCAGATGCAGCAATATATTCGGCTTCAGTGGTAGAATCGGCAGTTGTGCTTTGTTTGGAACTATTCCGACTCACTGCACCACCATTGAGAACGAAAACATATCCTGACTGAGACATGAAGTCATCATGGTCCGTTTGGAAGCTAGTATCAGTATACCCAGTAACTGATAACTCTGGCTACCCACCATAGACTAAGAAATATTCTTTAGTTCTTCTAAGGTACTTAAGAATAGTCTTGACAGTTCTCCAGTGTATCTCACCGGGATTTTGTTGAAATCTGCCTGTCATGATGAGTGCATAAGCCACATCTGGCCTAGTACATATCATGGCATACTGATAAAGCGTAATCCGTTTACCAAATAAACTTCGAACGTAAAACCCCCTGGGAACGTAAACCAATGCAAGAAACTTAAAGAACACAGGATGTACATGGTTCGATCCAGAGATCTACGTCCACGGGCTAAGAATATCACCGGCCGAGGTGTTATTTCACTATCTCTGTGAGTTTACACGTAATAGTTTTTTAATACAAAATGCGAACCCTAATTCTGAGTACAATTCTCCTACTTATACTACTCAACTCAAACCCTAACTAACTCCCTATATCTACGCCTACCATCTCTGCATGGGAGTTGGAAGAAGATCGTGGGGATCTTTCCCTATATGCCGCGATTGGGCCGCTCCAGGCTCATGCGCGCTTCTAGACCGGTTGTTGGGCTTATCTTCCTGGGCTCAGTTGCTCCGAGTCGGGTTGATCTGGCCCGGGGTGTCAATCCGACCCGAAGTTGCTGGGCCATACCTATCAGATGCCCCCCCACTAGCTGGAGCGAGGAAGGAGCTACGGTTATAAGCAGGGTGAGGTGTAACAGGTGCCGAGTTTGAGCAAGGCAGCGAAGCAACGAGCAAGATGGATTGTTGTCAATGGCGAGCCGAAGTGCCCCTAAGGCCCGAGAATTTGCTGGAGCCGAGATAATCCATCCCCGGAGTGATGGGATCCGCGGGGACCAAACGGATCGTACTGAATGACCCCGAAGTGACGGAGATGACCTGATCCGTAGTGAGGCACCCCGGGAGAAGGAAATCAACCGGAGCCGAACTAGAGTACCCCGAGGGCAGTAAAGTGTAGCAAAAGCGAACTGTAAGGTGGCCGAGGTGAAAGAGACACCAGGATGCTTCCCAAAACTTCCTGGCCAAGAATGAAGTTGATGTGATTGGCGGCGCCATCATGAGAGAGAGGGATGTGAAGTGACGCGTTTTGAGATTTCCAAGGGACCTGTTCCCCACGCGCCTTGGGAACTGTAAAGCGCGTGAGCGGCACGTTCGAATCTGAGACGCGAAATTTGAAAAAGCCAGATCTAAGCCGTTGATTCAAAAATATATATATATGACTATGTGCACAGTATACTTCATCTTCCTCATTTGCGATTGCGAGTTTCAGAAAGCGGGAAAAAAAAGAAGAGTCATCTGTGCATTTTCTATCCATCTCAAACCAAAAGCAAGTAAGTATGTCTTCTTCATCGTCTTCTTCTTCGATTAAGGAAGTAGGAACTGAAAACCCCATTGAATGTACCCCTGATACACTTTATTATTCTAGAAAGACTAGTGAATAGGATGGTGTATAGGGCTGATTTTAGGGAGGCCGGTACCCGGGCAGTGGGATTTGAGGAATGTCTGGAAGAGGAACATGAAGTGTCGGCGGTAGCCTTGCGGATGACTCGGGTGCAAATAGAAACCCTGATCCCCTCGTTTTACTTTCCATTTAACTTACAGTACATAGTGCCGAAGCCCGGTGACAGGGCCTGTTGCCCGCCGAAAGGCTTCATTAGCGTATATATAGATCATCTGAAGATAGGGTTGAGATTTCCCCTCTGGGACATTATTATACATCTGCTGAGGTATTATAACATCGCTTTGAGCCAATTAGCACCCAACGCCGTGAGGCAAGCAGTCGGGTTCACCGTGGTATGTAGGAATGCCGGGGTGGAACCAGATGTAGAATTGTTTCGATATTTCTTCCAGCTAAAGGCCTTCGGGAAAGCAAAAGGCTAGTACTCCTTCAGCCCCCGGCCCCGAGGTGGTTTCAAGGTGCAGAACCCGAGCAAGGTGGAGGGCTGGAAGGAGAAATTTATCTACTTGAAGACCAACGTGGCCCTCCCGAGGTGGAGGAGGGAGGAAGTGTTAGATAACGCCCCGGTGGAGGAACCGGAGGCCGAGGTCGTGGGACCATTCCGTGCGCTGGGGACGTTCAAGACCCTTTGCACCGAGGTGGAGCTAGAGGAGGCAGGGTTGAGCCCATATTATTCGGGCAATGCTGAGGGTATGTCCGCCCGGAGGCCGGAAACGGGAACCGGGGTTGCCGAGGAGGGTAGGAACTCTGCTAACTATGTAAGAGGAAAGTAAGATCCCCACGATCTTCTTCCAACTCCCATGCAGAGATGGTAGGCGTAGATATAGGGAGTTAGTTAGGGTTTGAGTTGAGTAGTATAAGTAGGAGAATTGTACTCAGAATTAGGGTTCGCATTTTGTATTCAAAAACTATTACGTGTAAACTCACAGAGATAGTGAAATAACACCTCGGCCGGTGATATTATCAGCGTACGGAATGGTCCCACGACCTCGGCCTCCGGTTCCTCCACCGGGGCGTTATCTAACACTTCCTCCCTCCTCCACCTCGGGAGGGCCACGTTGGTCTTCACGTAGATAAATTTCTCCTTCCAGCCATCCACCTTGCTCGGGTTCTGCACCTTGAAACCACCTCGGGGCCGGGGGCTGAAGGAGTACTAGCCTTTTGCTTTTCCGAAGGCCTTTAGCTGGAAGAAATATCAAAACAATTCTACATCTGGTTCCACCCCGGCATTCCTACATACCACGGTGAACCCGACTACTTGCCTCACGTCGTTGGGTGCTAATTGGCTCAAAGCGATGTTATAATACCTCAGCAAATGTATAATAAGGTCCCAGAGGGGAAATCTCAACCCTGTCTTCAGATGATCTATATATACGCTAATGAAGCCTTTCGGCGGGCAACAGGCCCTGTCACCGGGCTCCGGCACTATGTACTCTAAGTTAAATGGAAAGTAAAACGAGGGGATCAGGGTTTCTATTTATACCCGAGTCATCCGCAAGGCTACCGCCGACAATTCATATTCCTCTTCCAGACATTCCTCAAATCCCACTGCCCGGGTACCGGCCTCCCTAAAATCGGCCCTATACACCATCCTATTCACTAGTCTTTCTGGAATAATAAAGCGTATCGGGGGTACATTCAATGGGGCTTTTTCAGTTCCTACTTCCTTAATCGAAGAAGAAGACGATGAAGAAGACATACTTACTTGTTTTTTGTTCGAGATGGATAGAAAATGCACAGATGATTCTTCTTTTTTTTCCCGCTTTCTGAAAATCGCAATCGCAAATGAGGAAAATGAAGTATACTGTGCACATAGTCATATATATATATTTTTGAATCAACGGCTTAGATCTGGCTTTTTCAAATTTCGCGTCTCAGATTCGAACGTGCCGCTCACGCGCTTTACAGTTCCCAAGGCTCGTGGGGA
This sequence comes from Ajuga chamaepitys, assembly GCA_958295605.1. Lineage (NCBI taxonomy): Eukaryota > Viridiplantae > Streptophyta > Magnoliopsida > Lamiales > Lamiaceae > Ajuga > Ajuga chamaepitys. The sequence goes on along the minus strand of OY282497.1, from coordinate 32,590,808 downwards.
ACAGGTCCCTTGGAAATCTCAAAACGCGTCACTTCACATCCCTCTCTCTCATGATGGCGCCGCCAATCACATCAAATTCATTCTTGGCCAGGAAGTTTTGGGAAGCACTCCGGTGTCTCTTTCACCTCGGCCACGTTACAGTTCGCTTTTTCTACACTTTATTGCCCTCGGGGTACTCTAGTTCGGCTCCAGTTGATTTCCTCCTCCCGGGGTGCCTCACTACGGATCAGGTCATCTCCGTCACTTCGGGGTCATTCAGTACGGTCCGTTTGGTCCCCGCGGATCCCATCACTCCGGGGGTGGATTATCTCGGCTCCAGCAAATTCTCGGGCCTTAGGGGCACTTCGGCTCGCCATTGACAACAATCCATCTTGCTCGTTGCTTCGCTGCCTTGCTCAAACTCGGCACCTGTTACACCTCACTCTGCTTATAACCGTAGCTCCTTCCTCGCTCCGGCTGGTGGGGGGGCATCTGATAGGTAAGGCCCAGCAACTTCGGGTCGGATTGACACCCCGGGCCAGATCAACCCGACCCGGAGCAACTGAGCCCAGGAAGATAAGCCCAACAACCGGTCCAGAAGCGTGCATGAGCCTGGAGCGGCCCAATCGCGGCATATAGGGAAAGTAAGATCCCCACGATCTTCTTCCAACTCCCATGCAGAGATGGTAGGCGTAGATATAGGGAGTTAGTTAGGGTTTGAGTTGAGTAGTATAAGTAGGAGAATTGTACTCAGAATTAAGGTTCGCATTTTGTATTCAAAAACTATTATGTGTAAACTCACAGAGATAGTGAAATAACACCTCGGCCGATGATATTCTTAGCCCGTGGACGTAGATCTCCGGATCGAACCACGTACATCCTGTGTTCTTTATGTTTCTTGCATTGGTTTACGTTCCCAGGGTGCAGAGATGGTAGGCGTAGATATAGGGAGTTAGTTAGGGTTTGAGTTGAGTAGTATAAGTAGGAGAATTGTACTCAGAATTAGGGTTCGCATTTTGTATTCAAAAACTATTACGTGTAAACTCACAGAGATAGTGAAATAACACCTCGGCCGGTAGTATTCTTAGCCCGTGGATGTAGATCTCCGGATCGAGCCACGTATATCCTGTGTTCTTTAAGTTTCTTGCATTGGTTTACGTTCCCGGGGGATTTTACGTTCGAAGTTTATTTGGTAAACGGATTACGCTTTATCAGCATACATAATAGATCATATAGCCGAAGCGTACGGGATCTTCTTCATGTAACTCATTTCTTTGTCATTAGAAGGGAAACCTTTCTTAGACAATATAATGCCATGTCCCATAGGAAGAAATCCTTTCTTGGAATTTTCCATTGAGAAGCGTCTCAGCAATTTGTCTAAGTAAGTAGACTGAGACAATCCCAACATCCTGTTAGGTCTATCTCGATAATTTCTAATTCCAAGGATGTAGGAAGCCTCACCCAAATCCTTCATCATGAAGGAGCTAGACAACCAATCTTACACGGATTGCAACATGGAATGATCGCTTCCCATTATCAGTATATCGTCAACATATATAATAAGGAAGACAACATTTTCATTCTTGCATTTACTATAAACGCATGGATCCTCTTTGCTTTTGACAAAATCAAACAATTTGATAGCTCTGTCAAAGCAAATATTCCAACTCCTAGATGCTTGCTTGAGTCCATAAATGGACTTCTTTAACTTGCATGCTCCATTCGACTTTTCTTTGGATATAAAACCTTCAGTCTGTGACATATACACAGTGCCTTCGAGTTCTCCATTGAGAAACGTAGTTTTGACATCCATTTGCCAAATGTCAAAGTCATAGTATGCAGCTATTGCAAGTAATATCCTAATGGACTTGATCTTAGTGACTGGCGAAAAGGTTTCATCATAGTCAATACCCTCGCGTTGACTATAACCCTTTGCCACCAACCTAGCCTTCTAGGTTTGTACCTTGCATCTGCATCTTTCTTCTTCTTGAAGATCTATTTGCAGCCTATGGGGTGAGCCCCATCTGGCAAATCAACTAGTTCCCAGACTAGATTGAGGTACATCGAGTCCATTTATGATGTTAAGGCAGCCAGCCACATCTTCGAATCGGTGCCCGACAACGCTTCGATATAGGTCTTAGGTTCGTCGTCTTCTGAATCAACCTCATCATCTTGGTTCTGAACCAATAGATTTAGTCTTTTAGGTGCACAAATATTCCTTTGAGGCCTATTAAGTTGGTTTTGCGTTGGTTCAAATGGTCTATTCTGATCGTGATGAGGTTCTTGCGTGTTGAGGTTTTCAACATTTTGAATATTCTCAAGAATTTTACTATGATTTTCTTAAGGTGAGGTTGATACAATATCTTGTCTTTGATGCATCTCATTGTCTTGAGGTGGCCCTCTAAGAGTCATTTCCCCTCCGAATAGATCATCAAAAACTCCCACTGAGTTCTTGTCCACTACATTGGACAATACCTCATCCTCCATGTTATCTTGTGGTTCTTGAATTTCTTCAAGATCTACCATGTTTTGACCTTGTTCCTTGGAGACATAATTATCTTCAAGAAACGTCACATTCTTGGATACTATCACCTTGTGATCTCCAGGACAATAGAATTCATATCCTCTGGTTTCTTTAGGATATCCCCCAAAATAACATTTTTCACTTTTAGTTTCCAACTTATCAGTTATCATCTTCTTAACAAAAGTAGGACAACCCTAGGTCCGCATATGGTTACTCGGCTTTCTATCACACCATAATTCATATGGTGTTTTCTCGACCGATTTAGAAGGAACTCTATTCAGAAAATAAATTGCGGTAAGTAAGGCATAACCCCAAAGGAATAAAGGGAGACTTGTAAAACTCATCATGGATCGAACCATATCCAATAAAGTTCGATTTCTCCTCTAAGATACTCCATTCGTCTGTGGTGTACCTGGAGGTGTCCAGTCTGACCGGATTCCATGTGACCTCAAGTAATCAAGAAAATCTCAACTTAAGTATTCCCCTCCTCGATCTAATCGGAGAGTCTTAGTACTTTTCCAAGTTGTTTCTCAACTTCTAACTTAAACTCCTTAAATTTTTCGAAGGCCTCAGATTTGTGTTTCATGAGATACAAATATCCATACCTTAAAAAAAATCATCAATGAAAGTTATGAAGTATGAATATTCACCTCTTGCTTAAGTTGGAACGGTTCGCACACTGTTGTGTGGATCAACTCGAGCACAACCTTGGCACGTAACCCTTTCCCCAGAAAGTGGTTAACTTGTCATCTTTCCTTTGAGACAAGATTCGCAAGCACCATATGATTTGAAATCAAATCATGTGAGATAGTCTAACTTTCTCAATCTTGCTATTCATTTCTCATTAATATGACCAAGTCTACAGTGCCACAAGTAGGGTTTTTTATTCATATTACTTAGCTTAGATCGTCTATTCTTGTACATTGAGGATATTTTGTTCATATTCAAGCATATATATTCCATTCGAAAGAAAGACACTTTCTTAAAACAATCCATTAAGCGAAACAAGCATCTACTGTTTGCAAAATAGAAGGAAAAAGTCATAAATGTCTAATACTGGAATGCAAATAATATTCTTTGAAATCTAAAGAATAAAATGACAATTATATAAATCTAATTTATATCCCGAAGGAAGATCTAATATAGTCTAATTTCAATGTATAAAACAAACTATTTAAGCTCTCATCCAATGCACCATGTGCTTTAAACTTCGGGCAGTCTCTCTTCCAGTGTCCCTTCTCATTGCAGAACAGGCACTCATCCTTTGGTATTCTCGGCTTCTTTTGAACCCCTCTACTCTTAGGCATCAAGGTTGCATCCTTAGATGCTTTCTTCCTCTTCTTCTGCTTATTCTTTTGTTTGGAAGATCTCGCAGAAGAGCTCACCATGAGCACAGAGTTGCCTTTAGAAGTAGATGATTCGTAGGTCTTGAGCATGTTGTGAAGCTCTGGCAGAGTCGCCTTCGTGTTGCTCATTTTGAAATTTACTATGAAGTTTTCAAATGAACTTGGAAGAGACTACAAAATCAGATTTATTGAGACAGTTGAGGGTAGCTTCGTTCCAATCGATTCCAACCTCTCAATCAATCCGATCATCTTCAGTATATGTTCAGAAACCTAGCCCCCATCATGAAGCTTACACTTGAAGAGATCCCCGAGTATCTCATACTCCTTGGTCTGAGCTTATGAAGCATACAGACTCTCCAAGTGTTTCAGTCTCATAAGGGAACATGTTCCAATGTTTCCTATGCAGTTCAATACTCATAGAGGCCAACATTAAGCATTCAGCCGATGTTGCATCCTCAACATATTTCTTATGAGCTTCTTCGTCAAACGTAGCGTACTCAGAAGAATTCTTGTCAGGGATGACACTGATTGGTTTGTCCAAGACATACTCAATCTTGTCATGCCTTAGCACCAAGCGCAAACAACGGAGCCAATCCATAAAGTTTGACCCAGTCAATTTGTTTATTTCCATCAAACATTTTTAAGCCCAAAACAACATTTTATCTAACGAGAAAATAATAAAATGGGAAAATAAATCAGAATAAAGTAAAAAATATCACATTCGTATCACTAATCAAAACAAGAGTTTATTGTAATGATTAGCTCCCACTAATTTTAACATATTTTGCGCCCCCAAACACAAATACGAATTTATAACAATTATAAATCTTAGTGGTCCAAGATCCAAGTCTATATTACTGCAGTCTCTGGTTTGGCTGATGACTATAATAATATCACTAGGTAGAACTCTAAGCCAATTGCAACAAAAATTTTGCAATTCTTGGTTTATTAATTCAATTAATATTGCGTCCTCAAACTATCTTGGTTGCTTTGGCGTCTCAAAATAATTTAAGCAAGTCAATTCCATCACACGATACCAACCATACATCTATGAATGAGTATGAGTCTTGTCGATTTAGAGTAAACACTTTGGTGTAAAACTCGTGGTCGAAAAGATTAGGAATCTCAAACAATTATGATGGACGACGCATTTTCTTCTAAACAAGACTTGGTTTATAGTGGGGATTCTATATGTGATACTAATTGTTAAATTTAATATTAAATATTAAATTAAAACACAATTACTAGGTGCCGCCTACCCAGACATAAGAAATGCGGACCACACATATTAGGCGCCGTCTAACCATACATAATTACACGGACTACATGTATTGGGCGCCGCCAACCCAAACATAACGTGGACTTAACTACTATAGTAAACGGAATAAGCATAAAATCAAATAATTGGTTATCACATAAGATATCAAATAAAAGCTCAACGAATAAAATTATTAATCCAATTAAAATTTTATTCTGTAATTAAATGTGGATTAAAATTATATATTAATTCTAAATTAACATAAATATATAAGTCTAGTATTATTCTTTCAAAATAATAATACCATCATCATTTATTAATCTAAGTAATAAATTAATATTAATCTATTAGGTTAATATATTAATTCCAAATTAATATAAGTATACTTTTAATGTTAATTCCAAATTAACAAAAATGTATAAGTCTATTAATATTATTTCAAAACAATAATAATAAGATATGTTAATCTAATTAACAAATTAATATTGTAATTAGGACTTAAGAATTAATCTAATTAATAAATCTAATTTGATTAATTAAATAAATCAAAAGTTTTTTTTTTAAACAACCATATGGGCTATAGCCCAGCTATGTATAGATAATGTTAGCTGGCCTAGCAGATAGGCCCAGTCAACCCAGAAATTTAATTAACCAGGTCCCATCCCAGATTTTTAAATTGGTCCAGTAGCATTGAAAACAAGCCCAATCTAAATCAGCAGGCCCAGCCCAAAACTAAAAATTAGCCTAGCCTAGCCCAAAACCCATTAGGGTTTGGACTGAGCATCAGCCGTCCACAACCCCGCCGCCGCCGTCGATTTTGCACAGCATCAGCGAAGCAGCGCCACCGCTCGCGCAGCGGAATCAGTAGCAGCGATAGCAGGGTTGGTACCCGTCGTCGGACTCCACAACGCAACAGCGTCGAACGTCGTTCGCGCAGCGGCAACGAACTCCGTCGCCTGATGGACCGGAGACTTGTGCGGTGGGCAGTTTTGATTTTCAATTTGTTGCGTATTTAGTTTCGAAATTAGAGGAAAAAAACAAGATTTAAAATCATGTTTTAAAATCGTTCTTGAATGTGGGTTTTGAGACTCATACCAAAATCCAAAATAATTGAAGAAGATTACAAAATAAGGTTTCAAAAACCTGTTTCATAATTCCTCCAACTTACAATAATTATTACACGAATTTTCAAATTTTCAATTTTGTTAATCTTAATCCACAGATAATTAAATCAATTATAAATCGAGCCCCGGGCTCTGATATTGGTGTTAGTAATTTTCGACTACACCTAATGTACGCAGCGGAATAAACAGTCGAGAATTATGATCGTGATTTATAACTGAATTAAACGTTGAGCATTGAATAACTTACTTGTTGCGTAATTAATCGGATAGAATTGAGTGATTGATTCACCACTTCAGGTATCCACGCGTATGTCGTCCGCCCAGGAATTATCCTCGGTACAATCATTCAATAAGTGATCGCTAGGAAATCCCTTATTGAACCCTTTGATGTTTCTTACTGACAAGATTAATACTCCCTACAATAGGAAATATATATATATATTTCATATGCCCTAGGTATATGGGCCTAATATTCGGGTCTGCTATAATTAATTAATCAGTATAACCTATTAATTAATTAAAGCACATATCATAATCTAGTCCATTACTTTCAATTATGTGGGGCATATACCCGTTTGCTTAAGATTGGGAAGTGTTGGACCAAATCTGATTGAAGGAATTAATGAGTGTGCTTTATTAAAATAAAGTCCTCTAAATCTACTGAACTCAATCTAAAGCAAACTTAGCATTCTAACACAATGCACATCACACACGATTAAAAAACATGCATCAATATAATTAACATAAACAAAAGCATTAAGATACTTATATTCTCATAATTAGGCTCACACACACTCGAATATACACCGTACACCACACAATGACAGCACGAGTCTACATAATGCATGACAATACACAAAATACAATGTTTTTTAGTAAGACAAATGCATCAACTATAATTAGTACTAAGAGTTCCCATACAAAAACTAAAATGGATAAATTGTACATAGACATGCTTAGAGCAAAATAATATAGAACATAAATAACTTTATTTTTTTTATATTCTTTTTTATTATTTATAACCTAAGCAAATTTAAATATAAATCCTGGGTAGTAGTGAAACCATCAATCATAAATAATTAAAGTAACTATATAGTGGAAACATTTGTACGAAAAATTACAAGTAAAATTTGTCAATAAAACATGCTCGGAATTTCTCAAATCAACAACTAGGTTAACACGAATAATGTGTTAATTAGTTATTTATTAGACGAGAAAAATTTATTTCTGATCCTATATGTTAAGTCTTGTCTTGTAAAATTTCTATATGTTAGAAAATTTCAATTTTAGTTCTGTATGTTTCAAAAGTTGTCCAATTTAAGGACACTGACCATCAGAAATGACCAATTTGGCCACAATTAATCACGTGCAACGCACGTGACTAATAAATTTGAGAAAGATGGAGAAAGAAAGAAAAATAAAATAAAATACACCTCATACGGAAATTATGATTTACTTTTTTTTTTTCATATTTGGGCGAGCTACTAAAGTAATTTAATGATTTGACATGTTATCTGGACAAATACTTAACACATAAGTGTTAGCACTCAAAAGTCCTAAATTTATTAGTCTAATTCCGGCTAAATTGATCAATGGTGGTGGTCAGTGTCCTTAAATTGGACACTTTTTGAAATATACAGGACTAAAATTGAAATTTTCTAACATACAGGACTTTTACTAGACAAAGCCTAACATACTGGACTACAAATAAAATTTTCTCTTTATTAGACATATGAGTTGAATAAACATGTCATCAATAATATAAGTTCAAATAAGTTTTTATTATCTATACATGCCTCAAATAAGGATAATTCAATAATTACATTTAAACATGCTTATAATGATTGTAATTAATCACATACAATATCAACTTCAAAAAACCAAGAAACACCATTAATCAATCTAGGAAGTCATATATGTAACAATCTGAATTTTCATAGGCAATGTTTTTTCTATAATAATAAAATTTTATTTTCTAGGAAAATAGAACAATACATACAACTACCATTAGAAAAACCTACAAATAATGTAAAACTAAGATTTTTACAATTTATAGAAAAAGAAACATAAGTAATAGTAAGCTTTAAATGATTAGGTAATAGTATTCCCACATTTTTTTTAAAATTATAATACCTTATAAATATCCGAAAGCAATTTTAACTAATTTCACTTAAGAGTTAACATAAATTCTAAATAAAATATTGAAATAAAAATAAAATCATTTTTCTTTATAAAATCCGTTGATCAAGTTTTAAAAGAGATAAAATGTTTGAGACTAATAATATACCTAACTTTTGAATAATTAACCTAAATCAAAAATTTAGACAGTTAGACAAAATACGAATCGGAACAATTTTTATAATCATCTATAAATACTTTTGATTAAGTTATGAAAGTTAAATCTATTATGTAGTAAATCATTATAATATCTCTAATAGAACTCATGTGTGTATCATAATAAATATGTATTCTCTACTTGTATCCCCTCGCATAGGCATGTCAACGGGGCGGGTCAGGTCGGGTTTCTGAATTTTTCGACCTGCCCCGCCCCGCCCCGTGACTCACCACGGGGTAAAAAAATTCGCCCCGTGATCTGCCCTGTCCCGTCCCTATTTTTTTTTTTATATATATAAAAAATTAGTTTTTTTGTTAAAAAACTTGATTTTTTTTGTTGAAGTCAATAGGATTTTAATTTTTAGGTTTACATTAGCTTTATTTCAATATTTTTAATTTATTTTTTTACATTTAATTATTAAAAAATAGAATTTAATTGTTTAAATTTACTTGATCTAGTCATAATCTAATATATTAGCTCGACACATATATAAAATTTTATATTATAAATACATATATATATTTTATATTTCTTTATATATATACATATCTATATAATAATACATAATATATTTTTTAAAAAAATTATACATACATAGGGGCGGGGTGGGGCGGGGCGGGGCGTGCCCCATTCTTCATCGGGGCGGATTTTGCCCTGCTCCAAAGGCCTCGGATCGGGGCGGGGCGGATCAATTTTGACATCCCTACCCTCGCAGCCCTCTTTCGCTTTCACACCCAACTCCATCAACATGAAGGGGTTATGAAGCGGATGAGCTATATCCAACTCGTGTGATTCAGTTTGTCGCAATTAAATATAAAGAAGATAACACATATAATAAATATATAGTGCATAACGATCGTAACATTCATAACAATCAAGTGGTCATAATAACATATATAGTTGGAATAAATTAATATTCTCGTACAGTAATTCACATAACATACTCATACAATATCAAACTAAATATTTAATCGAAACAAACTTAAAAGAGAAGTCCACATTTGTAGTCGAATAAATTTTTGAAAACATCTCGCAAATGTCTAATTATCTTGTTCTTGATCAAAGAATCCTACATTAAATATGTTATTTTTTTTAAACCAATCTATTATTATAGCTTAGCGGAAACTAAAAGATAATTTATGTAATATGACGTGATACGTATAAGGAATTAATGGTTGGTCAGGTAGTTAAGGGTAGAAATTGAAAAATGGTGTTGATTTAAATATTAACAAAGTGTAAGTGTATGAATTGTATGATGTAATTTGGAGTGGGTATCACGATTCATACTTAAAGGTATTATATAAGTATTTCACTGGAACATGTTATAATATAGGTATAAATAATAATAACCCAAATTGCAGTTTCCACTCAAATATTTGGGACTTGATTTAATAAAAGGACAGCACTATAAATAGGAAGGAATGGAGAATTATTTCCCTCCAGAAGCTCGATCGATCTCTCTTTCCTTTGATTTTGTTTCTTCTCCTTTTCATCATTTTCCACCAGCTCTTCCAAACATCCAACAACACTCCTATTCATACACCTGACCACACCACGTCACATGCACACATACAAATTAACGTACGTACGGCTCTCTCACACAGACAAGGTAAGAAAATCAGCAGCTAGCACTTATACAAACACATAACACAGAAACGCAGACACCTGCGCTGCGACATAGTTCGTATAATTGTGTTGGTAAGTAAATTTGATGAGTTAGGGTATTTGGTCTTGTCACAGCAGGTGGCGCCATAAATTTTTCTGCAGAATTCTTGCGTTGTTTTCTTTCTTTTCGCGTCACTCATGATGAAGATGTACGGATACCGATTCTATTATTTTCTACTTAGTTTCCTGTTAGGGTATTAATAATATTCTATTTCTACACACTGATATTGCACATAATCACTGACATATTATGATATTAGACACAATCACTCATAACGATAACAATATGTAGCTACAAAATTAAAATATGATTTGGACTCAGTTAGGCCCCAAATAATAAAAATTATGATGCATGTTGGGCTTCACTATATTTAAATGAGCTATCTAACTAAATAAATTATTTTCTAGCATATAAATAATATGCTAAAATTACGAGGTATTACAATTTGAGCAACAATATTAGTCTAACAAAAAAATAATAATAAATAATAATTAAATGAATTTATCATACTACCAACAACTAGACATATATAGATAGCAAATAAACATAGATGACAAATATTTTAACAATATTTAGTGACACATAAATGATACTCTCACTGTCCCAGATGAACTTACACTGACAAATGGGTACACATATTAAGAAAAAAATTAGTTTTTTGGGTTATGTTGACTTTTCAAACCAATTTTTTTACTTTATTTTGTTAATTAAATATGTATTGTGTGATAGAATTTGTGAAGATTTGTTTCATTTTTAAGAAAATGTGCAAATTATGCAGTCAAATAAATACAATTAAAGCAATAAACAGTGAAACCCCGCCTCGAATCTCTTGTGTAAAACTGAGAGGATGTGATGTGATGCAAACGAAATGTTCGGGATCCATAATCTTTGCAAGATACAATTATCGAGGCTCGTGTGTTAGAATTATTAGTAATTAAATCTCATTTACTGAATTTTGTAATAAAACGAAAGAAAATAAGAAACTCAGGGTGGAGTATTGGTTATTTAATGAAGTTGGGTCTGTGATAAAGCGCGATCCGGTTATCAAGAGAACTCGAAATAAAATTCAATCCAATACAAGAAAATCAAAGAACACAGGATATACGTGGTTCGATCCGGAAATCTACGTCCACGGGCGTAAAATATCACCTGCCGAGGTGTTTTTCTCTATATTCCTTTCAAACTTACACGTCGTAGTTTAGGGGTACAAAGTGAGAACCTTAAATCTGAGAACAATTCTGCTATTTATACTACTCAACTCTAACCCTAACTAAATCCCTACAATTACGCCCACCAAATCTGCATGGAAGTTAGCCGGAGATCGTGGGGATCTCACTTTCCAAATACGCCGCAACTGGGCTGTTCACGCCTCTGGGCCAACTTGGTTGCTGGGCTCGTTCTTCTGGGCTCAGTTGCTCCGGGCCGGGTTGACCCGACCCGAAGCTACTGGGCCATACCTATCAGATGCCTCCTCCCCCCCAGCCGGAGCGAGGTAGGAGCTGCGGTTATAAGTAGGGCAAGGTGGAACAGGTGCCAATGGTGAGTGAGCAAGGAGGTATGCTGTCTATGTCGAACCGAAGTAAGGATCGACCGGAGCCGAGATGAGGCACTCCCAGAGTGATGGACTCCACTAAGACCAAAACGGACCGAACTGAAGCAACCCGAGGTCATGGGGTTGATATGAGCCGCACGGAAGTATCCCCGGAGTGATATAGTTGTCCGGGGCCGAAGTAGAGTACCCCCGGGGTATTACGGTGAAGTGATATCGAACTGAAGTCACCCGAGGTGGAGGGAACACCGGAGTAAGGGCCGAAAACTTCCTGGAGAAGAATGAGGTTGATCTGATTGGCGGCGCCATCATTAGAAAGAGGGATGTGAAGTGACGCGTTTGAGATTTCCAAGACGAGTGTCTCCCACGCGCCTTGGTAACTGTAACGCGCGTATCACCACGCGCGAATCTGAGACGCGAAATTTGAAAAGGCCAGATCTGAGCCGTTGATTCAGGGGTATATACATAGAATGTTTGCACAGTAAACTTCATCTTCCTCATTCGCGATTGGCAAGTTACAGAGAGCGGGAAAAAAGGGAATTCATCTGTGCATTTGTGATCCATCTCAAACCAAGACCAAGTAAGTATGTCTTCTTCATCGTCTTCATCTTCAATTAGGGAAGTAGGAACCGAGAAAGCCCCGTTAAATGTACCACCCATACGCTTTATTATCCCAGAAAGGAGAGTGACTAGGATGGTGTATAGGGCCGAATGCATGGAATCCGCTACCCAGGCCGTAGGTTTTTGTGAATGTTTAGAGGAGGATTTCGAGGTAGCCGTGGAGGCACTGCGAATGACTCGGGTGCAAATAGAAACCTTGATTCCATCTTTTTACTTCCCATCTAATTTAGAATATATAGTGCCGGAGCCTAGTGACCGTGCCTGTTGCCCGCCGAAGGGTTTCATTAGCGTATATATAGACCATCTGAGAATAGGAATAAGATGCCCCCTCTGGGACATCGTTGTACAGCTGCTTAGATATTATAACATCGCCCTAAGTCAATTAGCGCCCAATGCCGTGAGGCAAGTAGTCGGGTTTACCGTGGTATGTAAAAATGCCGGGGTAGAACCTAGTGTAGAGTTGTTTAGGTTTTTCTTCCAACTGAAGGCCTTCGGGAAATCAAAAGGCTGGTACTCCTTCAGCCCCCGGGCTCGAGGTGGTCTCAAAGTACAAAACCCGAGCAAGGTGGAGGGGTGGAAGGAGAAATTTATATATGTGAAGACGGGGCTGGCCCTCCCAAGGTGGAGGAGGGAGGAGGTGTTGGATAATGCCCCCGTGACGGAGCCGGAGCCGGAGGTGGTTAGGAAATTCCGTACTGTAGGTACATTCAAGACCCTCTGCACCGAGGAGGAGCTGGAGGAGGCAGGATTAAGCCCATATTACTCGGGCGATGCAGAGGGGGTTTCCTCCCGGGGGCAGGAGTTGGAAGCCGGGGCTGCCGAGGAGGGTAGGAACTCTGAAAACTGTGTGATATTGGCAATTTGTGCAGGACTAACCCCAAATCTTTTGTGCAGTGGGACGCTTTGGAAAGGAGTCTGCTGGAAGCCCCGCGGTGCCCGTGGAAGCAAAGAAGAAGGGGATGGCGACCGAAGTGTCCCCCAGAGGGAGGGCGTCGCCCAGTCCGAGGCCATCAACGGGGTCGGAGGAGCGCGTGGTGGCAACAGGGTCAACCCCAGGAACTAAGAGGAAGTCGGAACCATCCGTGACACCTCCGGGGGCGGCCAAAAGACTTCGCACGGAGCAGAGCGCCGAGGTAAAGTATGCATAATCTTCCGCCGAGGTGAAAACTTGGCTAATATTTTCTCTAAATTGCGGATGTTGATTCTGGTGTTTGGTTTGTTGAAGGGGCAAGGGCCCATTAGTGTGTTGGGCTTGGAGGGGGCGGATGCCGAAGAGCTGATGCGCTTGGAGCGGGGAATCATGGATCTCGGCCGAAGGAGTGAGAGGGAGGCCAAAGAGGAGCTGGCTGAGGTCGTAAGGGAGCTGCGCGCGCGCAACGACAGATTAACACACGATCTGTCCGAGGCGCGCAAGAGAGCCGCCTTGGTGGAGAAGGAGGTCGCGCGTTTGCGCGAAGTGGAGGCGGAGGCCGGGGCTCTCCGTGGTGAAACGGCCGAACTGCGGGTGGAAATAAAGGCCCGGGAAGCGGCTGTGGTGGACGGTCAAGAGGCGGTATTGAGGGCGTTTGCTGAGAAGCTGTTCCAGACGAGCACCTTTCTCGATTTTCAGACGAACTTCGTTAGAGTCGGGGATACGACCACCCGATCAGTGCTGCTGTAGAAAATCAAAGAAGCTTATCCGAACGTGGACGTCTATCGTCCGGAGTTCGGATATGACTTCAACGCCGTGGGAGGGATTGAGGAGGTGTATTATCATGCCCTGGCGCGTGTCCCGGAGTGGCCTCTCGTGAAGGCACTGGCGGAAAAGAAAAAAAAATCTTAAGTGCCGAGGAGATCTCAACCTGCGATGCGGACCAAGATCAAGAGTTCTTGGCATTTCATCGTGGTGAGTTCGTCCCAGAGCCCCGAGACAAAGATCCACCTCCGCGCATGGAGATCGCCGCGGAGGCCACGGGAAATGAGGCAGGGGTGATCGGAGAGCTGCCGGGGGGAGAGCACGAGGTGGAGGAGGAGGTGCCGGAGGCAGTTGAAAGAATCGAAGAGGGAGAGGTCAGTCGTTCCCCACAATTTTGATGCCATGTCTAAATATAGTATATGATAGAGATAATTGTAATTCTGATGTAAAAACCGATGACAATGTATGCTTCATTTGCATTTTGAATATAAAGTCGATTTGTGTCCATACGATTGAGTTATGGCCTTGTGATGAGTTGAGTGTAATCTGTGGCACTGATTGTGTTGTGCAATCAGGAGGATACCGAGGAGCTGCATAATACAATAAAGAAACTCATGCAGTCCTTAGACTAGTTCCGCGGGGAGAAGGATAACTTGCAAAAACAAGTAGTTCCTCGGTTGGAGAGGAGGCTGGCCATAGCAGAGAGAAGGCCCAAAGAGGCCGAGGAGGCAAGAGCCAAGGCCGCGGAGAAGGCTAGAGACCAGGAACTGAAATACTTATCGACCGTAGCCGAACTAGACCGTGTCATTATTCACCAAAGGGCATATAAACGGATACTGACGAAGTACAGCCTGCTAACTTTCGAAGAGGTCGAGGAGCGAATCACTGAGATTCAGGGCGAAATTTCGTCTCTGATGACTGCCGGACATGCTGAGTCCTCGGAGCTGATAAGAAAGCAAGAGGTGTTGGAGTTACTCCTTAATATGTATGAAGGTCTGAGAGGACGCGGCAGGTGGCGGCACACTGCCGAAGAGTATATTGCGAGCTCTAGCCAGGGCCAAGAGATAGCGAAAGCGCCACGGAAGAGTAAAAAGAGACCGGCGGGAAAAGGCAAAGTAATAGTAATCCAAGAGCCGGCCCCGACAACCGCAGTCGAGGAAGTCCCCGTAGTTGTTGCGGAAGAGGAGGTCGAGAAGCTAGCTGAGGAGATCGAGGTGATGGACCCCGCGGAATGGGATCCCGCGGAATGGGCTAAGACTTCGAGACCAGCGCCTCAACCGAGTCCTCGGGGCAGGGCAAGGGGTGACGCTCCAAGACAGGTGCCAAGGGTGAGTCCGCGGCGCAGAGGGAGTCAAAGTAGGGAAAGAGCAGGAGCTCAAAGCCGAGAAGCCTCGAGATCCCGGAGTACACGGAGAAGCTCCCGGGACGGATCTCAACGCCGGAGCGCCGAGTACTGGCTCGGAGGCCGAAGATGATGCTGACGTTTGTAGCTATGTATGCAGATATGTAAAGAAGTCTTTGAAGGGAGTAAAACGGTAGAAATATTTTGTTATGTAATGATATGTATGGTGAAAGAAAAGTAATGAACTTTTGATCAGAATGCATGCGTAATTACTTTAACTTGTACTCGGGAGCACAATATGTACATGATGCCTGTTAGAGAAACAAGGCAAAGAATCTCCCCGGACGGATCGGGCGGGAGTTAAGGACCGCTCCGGTTAAACGGGCGAGAGGGAATATATGTCCGGGGACCAAATGTTGATCTCTCCGGACGGATCGAGCGAGAGATCTAAGTGTCCGGAGACTGATAATAATAGTAAGTCTAAGCTAGGGCGTCCCCGTAGCGTAGAAGAAAGTACAGCAAAATTCGTAAAGTAAAAACTTTATTCAAAGTAATTGTCGGAACAATTAAAAAATACAAGGGAGTTCATAAACAAGAATATGCGACAGTAAGGGAATTAAAAAATAACGTACAACGAATGCAAAGGTAGAAACGATACTTGACCCTTGTGCTCACAGATAAAAACGCCTCAGATTGGTAACATGCCATGTTCGGGGAATCGAAGTTCCGTCTAGATGCGCTAACTGGTAGCACACGGAGTCATGCGCGGTAATGACACGGTAAGGCCCTTCCCAGCGGCATGCAGTTTACCCTCGGGGGCAGCCTTGCTGGCTGAGTTGAGCCGGAGTACCAAGTCTCCGACATTAAACTGAGTACCGCGAACCCGGAGGTTGTGATACTGAGCTGCGCGTTGCTTACATTTGGCTTGCTGAATGAAATATTGATCACGACGATATTCGAGCTCGTCTAAGTTAGCACGGATGGCTTCATTATTAGCCTCGGGATCCAGAGTAACGAGGCGGGGACTAGGTACGCCAATTTTCGCAGGAATGACTGCCTCGGAACTGTAAGTGAGGCTGTAGGGGGTTTCTCCGGTTGAGGTGTGCGGTGTGGTGCGATAGGCCCAAAGAACCTGCGGAAGATTCTCGGCCTAAAGACCCTTAGCGTGATCTAAGCATTTCTTCAGACCCGTAAGTAGTGTGCGATTGGTGACTTCGACTTGACCGTTGGCTTGAGGATGAGCGACCGAGGTGAAAACTTGCTTAATGTGGAGCTCTTCGCACCATGACCGGAAGGGGTCATTGGCGAACTGTTTGCCGTTGTCTGAGATAATGGCGCTCGGGATGCCGAAGCGGCATATAATATTACGCCAGACAAACTTCAAAATGTTATGACCAGTGATAGCGGTGAGAGGTTCGGCTTCAACCCATTTGGTGAAGTAATCAACAGCGACCACAAGAAATTTTAGCCCCCCCGGAGCGACTGGAAACGGGCCCACAATATCAATCCCCCACTGGATAAATGGCCAGGCACCTTGTATGCCAGTGAGCTCGGTTTGTGGTAAATGCTTCACACGAGAGTGTCGCTGGCACTTGTCGCATTTGGCCACCAAATCATGGGCATCGTTAAACAACGTGGGCCAGTAATACCCCCACCGAAGAACTTTCTTGGCCAACGTCTGCGAACCAATATGGCTGGCACAGGCCCCTTCGTGAAATTCCCAAAGAACATGATCAGCCTGGGCAGGGGAAAGGCAACGAAGACTCGGTTGTAAGTACGACCGGCGGTACAAAATCCTATCATGGAGTGCATACTTAGGTGCCTTAAGAACTATCCGTCGAGCTTCTAATTTGTCATCCGGCAACGTACCATCCTGGAGATAATGGATGATCGGGGTCATCCAATTGGGACTGCTCTCAGTCAATACAGAGACTATGGCCTCGTGAATGGAAGGATGAAGGGCATCTTCGACGATGATGTCCGGAGACATGTTAGTAAGGACCACGGAGGCCATTTTGCTGAGAGCATCAGCTTGAACATTTTCCTTGCGAGGTACCTGCTGGATATCAACCAAAGCAAAAGTTGACAAAAGTTTGAGTGTCAAAGCGAGATACCTTTTCAACGTATCATCCTTGGCCGTGTAGGTGCCTTTAATTTGATTAGAGACCACCTCGGAATCAGTGAAAAGCTGGAGATGGGAGGCCGCAAAGGATTGAGCGAGCCAGAGCCCAGCGAGGACTGCCTCATATTCCGCTTCATTGTTAGTCACCTTGAATTTAAACCGCAGGACGTATTTGATTTCAACGCCCTCGGGGCCAATGAGAAGGATCCCGGTGCCGCTGCCTCGAACCGCAGAGGCACCATCCACATATAGTTGCCACTTGTGGGTTGGAGCTTCGAGGTCAGCATGGTTAGGACTAGCGTTATTTACAGACGGTTCAGGGTTAACCACTGGCGCCTCGGCCAAAAAATCTGTGAGGGCTTGACCCTTGATGGCTCGGCGAGGGAGAAATTGAATATCATATTCTCCCAACTCGATAGCCCACTTAGCCAAGCGCCCTGACACATCGGGCTTGACGAGAATTTGGCGAATGGGATGATTAGTAAGAACCTTGATATCACGCCCTTGGAAATAAGGCCATAGGCATCGGGCTGCCATGACGAGAGCCAGCACTGTTTTTTCCATCACGGAGTACCGGGTTTCCGCCCCTTGGAGTGCTTGGCTCACAAAATATACGGGGTGCTGACTTCCATGAGCCTCACGCACGAGAGCCGCGCTGATGGCTTCCTCGGCAGATGCTAAATATATATATAGAGGTTCTCCGGGGAGAGGAGCGGACATAGTGGGCAACTGCTTGATATGGTGCTTTAGAGCCTCAAAGGCCTCGGTGCACTGCGGGGTCCACTCAAATTGCTTTGCCTGCCGCAGAATTTTGAAGAATGGAAACTGGCGCTCCGCGGCCTTAGACAAGAAACGATTTAAGGCCGCCAGACCACCAGTAAGGCGCTGAACTTCGTTTACCGTCTTCGGCAGTTGCAAATCCAATACATCTCGAATCTTGGCCGGATTAGCCTGGAGGCCGTGCTGTGAGACCACATAGCCCAAAAATTTTCCGGAGCCAACGCCGAAGGTGCATTTTGCCGGATTGAGGCGTAAATTATAACGTCGCAAGGTGCTCAACGTTTCAGCAATATCTTGCACACATGCAGATTGAGAGGTACTTTTTATAACAAGATCGTCAACATATACCTCAACATTACGACCAATTTGACCTCAGAAGACGTGGTCCATAAGGCGCTGGTAAGTGGCTCCCGCATTCTTGAGCCCAAAAGGCATTTTCTTGAAAGCAAAGCATCCGAAGTCAGTGATAAATGCCGTTTCGAGTGCGTCCCAGCGATCCATATGGATTTGATGGTATCCCTTGTATAGATCCAAGAATCAAAGTGCCTTGTGCCCAGTAATGGCTTCGGCTTTTTGGTCGATAGAGGGCAGAGGATAACAATCTTTTGGGCAGTGCTTATTAAGATCAGAGAAATCTACGCACATTCTCCATGCCCCGCTGGACTTCGTCACCATCACCGGATTAGATAACCAAGAAGGGTAATGCACTTCAAATAGAATGTCTGCATCTAGAAGCTGTTGTACTTCAATTCGGATGGCTGCATTCCGCTCCGGAGCGAATTTCCTCCGTTTTTGTTGTATGGGCTTCACGTTGGGGTCAATATTTAATTTGTGAGTTATGACATCCGGAGAGACCCCCGGCATGTCCAAGGGGGACCATGCGAAGACTTCAGAATATTCCCGCAAGGTCTGGATGATGGCATTATGTAACCACGGCGTATCCACAGCCCCGACGGTTACAGTGTGCTCTGGTTTAGCCGGATTGAGCGGCACTTGGACAGTGTTGTCCCCAAGCGATATAGATGAATCCGAGGTGGGAATCGAGGTGGTTACCTGAAACTGTGGCTTAGGGGGAACCTTTGTTGCCTTTTTTAGTGCGACATACATGCACTCTTTAGAGACTCGCTGATTGCCGCGGATAGCCACCTCGCCATATGATGTAGGGAATTTCAGCGCGAGGTGGTATGTGGAGCAAACGGCCCTTGCCGGGGTAAGCCAGTCTCGACCCAAAATCATGTTGTATGGTGAAGGGGAATTAACCACATAGAAATCCACGAAGATGGTTTTTATCGCTGGATAAGTGCCAAGCGAGGCAGGAAAGTTGATGACTCCTTCAGGTCGGACTTCACCCTAGGTGAAGGTCTATAACGGCCCGGGGGCCGGTCGGAGTTGATCACGAGGAATACCCATTTTCTGAAAACAGTTGGTGAATATGACGCTAACTGCGGCTCCGTTGTCGACGAAAACCAAACACACTTATGGGCCCTTGCCCCTTCAACAAACCAAACACCAGAATCAACATCCGCAATTTAAAGAAAATATTAGCCAAGTTTTCACCTCGGCGGAAGATTATGCATGCTTTACCTCGGCGCTCTGCTCCGTGCGGAGTCTTTTGGCCGCCCCCCGAGGTGTCACGGATGGTTCCGACCTCCTCTTAGTTCCTGGGGTTGACACCGTTGCCACCACGCGCTCCTCCGACCCCGCTGATGCCCTCGGACTGGGCGACGCCCTCTCTCTAGGGGACACTTCGGTCGCCATCCCCTTCTTCTTTGCTGCCACGGGCACCGCGGGGCTTCCAGCAGACTCCTTTCCAAAGCGTCCCACTGCACAAAAGATTTGGGGTTAGTCCTGCACAAATTGCCAATATCACGCAGTTTTCAGAGTTCCTACCCTCCTCGGCAGCCCCGGCTTCCGACTCCTGCCCCCGGGAGGAAACCCCCTCTGCATCGCCCGAGTAATATGGGCTTAATCCTGCCTCCTCCAGCTCCTCCTCGGTGCAGAGGGTCTTGAATGTACCTACAGTACAGAATTTCCTAACCACCTCCGGCTCCGGCTCCGTCACTGGGGCATTATCCAACACCTCCTCCCTCCTCCACCTCGGGAGGGCCAGCCCCGTCTTCACATATATAAATTTCTCCTTCCACCCCTCCACCTTGCTCGGGTTTTATACTTTGAAACCACCTCGAGCCCGGGGGCTGAAGGAGTACCAACCTTTTGATTTCCCGAAGGCCTTCAGTTGGAAGAAAAACCTAAACAACTCTACACTAGGTTCTACCCCGGCATTTTTACATACCACGGTAAACCCGACTACTTGTCTCACGGCATTGGGCGCTAATTGACTCAGGGCGATGTTATAATATCTAAGCAGTTGTACAACGATATCCCAGAGGGGGCATCTTATTCCTATTCTCAGATGGTCTATATATACGCTAATGAAACCCTTCGGCGGGCAGCAGGCACGGTCACTAGGCTCTGGCACTATGTATTCTAAATTAGATGGGAAGTAAAAAGATGGAATCAAGGTTTCTATTTGCACCCGAGTCATTCGCAGTGCCTCCACGGCTACCTCGAAATCCTCCTCTAAACATTCACAAAAACCTACGGCCAGGGTACCGGATTCCATGCCGTCGGCCCTATACACCATCCTAGTCACTCTCCTTTCTGGAATAATAAAGCGTATGGGTGGTACATTTAACGGGGCTTTCTCGGTTCCTACTTCCCTAATTGAAGATGAAGACGATGAAGAAGACATACTTACTTGGTCTTGGTTTGAGATGGATCACAAATGCACAGATGAATTCCCTTTTTTCCCGCTCTCTGTAACTTGCCAATCGCGAATGAGGAAGATGAAGTTTACTGTGCAAACATTCTATGTATATACCCCTGAATCAACGGCTCAGATCTGGCCTTTTCAAATTTCGCATCTCAGATTCGCGCGTGGTGATACGCGCGTTACAGTTACCAAGGTGCGTGCGAGACACTCGTCTTGGAAATCTCAAACGCGTCACTTCACATCCCTCTTTCTAATGATGGCGCTGCCAATCACATCAACCTCATTCTTCTCCAGGAAGTTTTCGGCCTTACTCCGGTGTTCCCTCCACCTCGGGTGACTTCAGTTCGATACCACTTCACCGTAATACCCCAGGGGTACTCTAGTTCGGCCCCAGACAACTATATCACTCCGGGGATACTTCCGCGCGGCTCATATCAACCCCATGACCTCGGGTTGCTTCAGTTCGGTCCGGTTTGGTCTTAGTGGAGTCCAACACTCTGGGAGTGCCTCATCTCGGCTCCGGTCGATCCTTACTTCGGTTCGACATAGACAGCATACCTCCTTGCTCACTCACCATTGGCACCTGTTCCACCTTGCCCTACTTATAACCGCAGCTCCTACCTCGCTCCGGCTGGTGGGGGGGCATCTGATAGGTATGGCCCAGTAGCTTCGGGTCGGGTCAACCCGGCCCAGAGCAACTGAGCCCAGAAGAACGAGCCCAGCAACCAAGTTGGCCCAGAGGCGTGAATAGCCCAGTTGCGGCGTATTTGGAAAGTGAGATTCCCACGATCTCCGGCCAACTTCCATGCAGATTTGGTGGGCGTAATTGTAGGGATTTAGTTAGGGTTAGAGTTGAGTAGTATAAATAGCAGAATTGTTCTCAGATTTAAGGTTCTCACTTTGTACCCCTAAACTACGACGTGTAAGTTTGAAAGGAATATAGAGAAAAACACCTCGGCAGGTGATATTTTACGCCCGTGGACGTAGATTTCCGGATCGAACCACGTATATCCTGTGTTCTTTGATTTTCTTTTATTGGATTGAATTTTATTTCGAGTTCTCTTGATAACCGGATCGCGCTTTATCAATTGGGTTTCATCATAATCAATGCCCTCGTGTTGACTATAACCCTTTGCCACCAACCTAGCCTTATAAGTTTGTACCTTGCCATCTGCATCTCTATTCTTCTTGAAGATCCATTTGCAGCCTATGGGGCGAGCCCCATCTGGCAAATCAACTAGTTCCCAGACTAGATTGAGGTACATCGAGTCCATTTCAGATGTTAAGGCAGCCAGCCACACCTTCGAATCGGTGCCCGACACCGCTTTGATATAGGTCTTAGGTTCGTCGTCTTCTGAATCAACCTCATCATCTTGGTTCTCAACCAATAGATTTAGTCTTTCAGGTGCACAACGATTCCTTTGAGGCCTATTGAGTTAGTTTTGCGTTGGTTCAGGCAGTTTATTCTGATTGCGATGAGGTTCCTGCGTGTTGAGGTTTTCAACAGTTGGGATATTCTCAAGAATTTCACTATGATTTCCTTGAGGTGGGGTTGATACAATATCTTGTCTTTGATGCATCTCATTGTCTTGAGGTGACCCTCTAAGAGTCATTTCCCCTCCCAATAGATCATCAAAAACTCCCATTGGGCTCTTGTCCACTCCATTGGACAATACCTCATCCTCCATGTTATCATGTGGTTCTTGAATTTCTTCAAAATCTACCGTGTTGTGACCTTGTTCCTTGTAGACATAATTATCTTCAAGAAACGTCACATTCTTGGATACTATCACCTTGTGATCTCCAGGATAATAGAATTCATATCCTTTAGTTTCTTTAGGATATCCCACAAAATAACATTTTTCACTTTTAGTTTCTAACTTAGCAGTCATCATCTTCTTAAAAAAAGCAGGACAACCCCAGGTCTGCATATGGTTAAGACTCGGCTTTCTGCCACACCATATGAATTATGGTGTTTCAACAACCGATTTAGAAGGAACTCTATTCAGAATATAAACTGCGGTAAGTAAGGCATAACCCCACAGAAATAAAGGGAGACTGGTGAAACTCATCATGGATCGAACCGTATCCAATAAAGTTCGATTTCGCCTCTCAGATACTCCATTCATCTGTGGTGTACCCGGAGGTGTCCAGTCTGACCGGATTCTATGTCATTTCAAGTAATTAAGAAAATCTCGGCTTAAGTATTCCCCTCCTCGATCTGATCAGAGAGTCTTAATACTTTTCCCAAGTTGTTTCTCAACTCCTAACTTAAACTCCTTAAATTTCTCGAAGGCCTCAGATTTGTGTTTCATGAGATACACATATCCATGCCTTGAAAAATCATCAGTAAAAGTTATGAAGTACGAATATCCACCTTTTGTTTGAGTTGGGAACGGTCCACACACATCTGTGTGGATCAACTCGAGCACAAACTTGGCACGTAGCCCTTTCCCATAAAGTGGTTTACTTGTCATCTTTCCTTTGAGACAAGATTCGCAAGCACCATATGATTCGAAATCAAATGATGTCAGATATTCTAACTTTCTCAATCTTGCTATTCTTTTCTCATTGATATGACCAAGTCTACAGTGCCAAAAATAGGTTTTATTATTCGTATTACTTAGCTTAGGTCATTTGTTTTATACATTGAGAATATTTTATTCACATTCAAGCATATATAAACCATTCGAAAGAGAGGCACTTCCATAAAACAATCCATTAAGCGAAAACGAGCATATACTGTTTGCAAAATGGAAGGAAAAACCTTGAATGTCTAACATTGGGATGGAAATAATATTCTTTGAAATTGTAGGAACAATATAACAATCATGTAAATCTAGTCTATATCCTGAAGGAAGATCTAATCTATAAGTCCCTACACGTTCAGCAACAACTCTTGCTCCATTTCCCATGCGTAAGTCGACCTTCCCAGGCCTCACTTTCCTGCTGTCACTTAGGCCCTGCACATTGTTACAAATTGTTTATAGACATATTTATCTCAATGACAAACATACTTGAGCTCCCAAACTGATGCACCTTGTCCTTTGAACTTTGGACAGTCTCTCTTCCAGTGTCCCTTCTCATGACAGAATAGACACTCATCCTTTGGCAATTTCGGCTTCTTTTGAATCCCTCCACTTTTAGGCTTTAAGGCTGCACCGCTAGATGCTTTCTTCTTCTTCTTCTTCTTCTTCTTCTTCTTCTTCTTCTTCTTCTTCTTCTTCTTCTTCTTCTTCTTCCTTTTGGAAGAGTTCGCAAAAGAGCTCACCATGAGCACAAATTTGCCTTTAGAGGTAGAAGATTCTTAGGTCTTAAGCATGTTGTGGAGCTCAGGCAAAGTCACCTTCGTGTTGTTCATATTGAAGTTCACTATGAAATTTTCAAAAGAACTAGGAAGTGACTGCAAGATCAGATTAGTTGAGACACTTGAGGGTAACACCGTTCTAATCGATGTCAACCTCTCAATTAATCCGATCATCTTCAGTACATGCTCAGAAACCTGGGCCCCATTATGAAGTTTACACTTAAAGAGGTCACTGAGTATCCCATACTCCATTGTCTGAGCTTGTGAGGCGTACAGACTCTCCAAGTGTTTTATCATCTCATAAGGGAGCATGTGTTTATGTTGCCTATGCAGTTCAATACTCATCGAAGACAACATGACACACTGAGCCGACGTGGCATCCTCAACATGCTTCTTGTGAGCATCTGCGTCAAACTTAGCATACTTAGGAGAAGTCTTCTCGGGGATGGCACTGATTGGTTCGTCCAAGACGTACTCAACCTTTTCTTGCCTTAACACCAAGCGCAAGCAACGGAGCCAACTCGTAAAGTTAGACACAGTCAGCTTGTTTTATTCCATTAAACATTTATAAGCCAAATTCGACATTTTATCTGAATAGAAATTATCAAACGGAAAAGTAAATTAGAATAAAGTAAATAAAGATCACATTAATATCACTAATCAAAACAAGGGTTTATTGTAATGATTAGCTCCCACTAATTTTAACATATTTTGCGTCCCCAAACACAAAATACAGATTTATAATAATTATAAATCTTAGTGGTCCAAGATCCAAGTCTATATTATTGTAGCCTCTGCTTTGGCTAATGGCTGCAATAATATTACTCAGTAGGCCTCCAAGCCAATTGCAACAACAATTTTACAATTCTTGGTCTATTAATCCAATTAATATTGCGTCCTCAAACTATTTTGGTCGCTTTGGCGTCTCAAAATAATTTAAGCAAGTCAATTCCATCACACGATGTCAACCATACATCTATGAATGAGCCCGAGTCTTGTCGATTTAGAGTAAACACTTTGGTGTAAAACTCGTGGTCGAAAAGACTAGGAATTTCAAGCAATTATGATGGACGACACATTTTGTTTCTAAATAAGACTTGGTTTTATTTGGGATTTTATATGTGATACTAATTATTAAATTTAATATCTAATATTAAATTAAACGCAATTACTGGGTGCCGCCTCCCCAGGCATAAGAAATGCGGACCACGCATATTGAGCGTCATCTACACATACATTTTTTTTTTCTTTTTTTTTTTTCCGTCTACCCATACATAATTTCGCGGACTACATGTATTGGGCGTCGCCTACCCAAACATAATGCGGACTTAACTACTATAGTAAACGGAATAAGCATAAAATAAAATAATTGCTTATCACATAAGATATCAAATAAAAGCTCAACGAAAAAAATTATTAATCTTTAAAATTTTATTCTTTAATTAAATGTGGATTAAAATTATATATTAATTCCAAATTAATATAAATATACATTTAATATTAATTCTAGATTAACTTAAATATATAAGTCTAGTATTATTCTTTCAAAATAATAATACTATCATCATTTGTTAATCTAATTAATAAATTAATATTAGTCTATTAGGTTAATATATTAATTCTAAATTAATATAAGTATACTTTTAATGTTAATTCCAAATTAACATAAATGTATAAGTCTATTATTATTATTTCAAAACAATAAGAATAAGATATGTTAATCTAATTGACAAATTAATATTGTAATTCGGACTTAAGAATTAATCTAATTAATAAATCTAATTTGATTAATTAAATAAAATCAAAAGTTTTTTTTTATTAGGCTGAAGTTATAAAATGGTCCAATTAAAAGGGAAGCCCAGCTTATTTTAATCAAATCAGTCTAGAAATTTTCTAAGTCTAGCCCATTTAAATTAGCCCAGTCCAAAACTAATAAGCAGGTCCAACTTAAAAAACAGCAGCCCAGTGAAATAGGCCCAACCCAGTTGGTCAGCAGCCCACAACCCATTAGGGTTTGGGCTGCATAACCGCCATTCCAAACGCCGCCACCGGTCGCCACCGCCGGTCGCCACCGCCACCAGAAGCGCGGCACCAGCACTAGCATCAAGCCGCCGCCGACGAGAGACGCCGCCGCAGCCGATGATTGTCGCGCGCAACAGCAGCCAAACCGCCGCCACAGCCCACCGTAGCCCCGTCAGATCGTCCTATGAAACAGACCGGCAACGCAGTAGGAGAGCGACGACCGCCGCTCTGCCGTCGTCAAACAACAGCAACAACTTCATTGTGCGTTAATGGCGGACGACATACGCACCGACGGACGGGATACTTGTGTAGTGGGTTGTTGCGTTTTAAAATTATGTTTCAGTCTTTCAAAAAATTTCAGGGGTTAACCACCAGTTTTCAAAACTTCGTGGACCATGTAGTTGAAGTGAATGGTTGCGAAATATTTTCTAAATACCAATTTGCAAGATTGATTCAAAACCAGATGCATTAATATTATTTTATAAAATTTTAAATCCACAATTAATTAGAAGGTAAAACAATTATAAATCGAGCCCCGGGCTCTAATATCACTGTTAGTAATTTTCGACTACATCTAATGTACGCAACGGAATAAACAGTCGAGAATTATGATCGTGATTTATAACTGAATTAAATGTTGAGCATAGATTACGCTAAAGTTGGAATAACTTACTTGTTGTGTAATTAATCGAACAGAGTTCAGCGATTGATTCACCACTTCAGGTATCCACGCGTATGTCGTCCACCGCAGGAACTATCCTCGGTACAATTGTTCAATAATCGATTGCTAGGAAATCGCTTATTGAACTTTTTGATGTTTCTTACTGACAAGATTAATTCTCCCTACAATAGGTAATACATATATATACATATATATATCTATATAGTTCATATACCCTAGGTATATGAGCCTAATATTCTGGTCTGCTTTAATAAATTAATTAATTAGTATAACTTATTAATTAATTAAAGCTCATATTCTAAATCTAGTTCATTACTTTCATGAAACTGAACAATTATGGAGTGGAGGTTGGATGATTTCTGATTTTGACGGGAGGTGGTTTAGTTCGACGGCAAGCCATCATATTATTTTCGGAGTGGAATTGGCCGGTCGACCATAGTTTGATTGAGGGGAACTGTAACAACAAATTTCGTGTATTATATAGATAAACAAGAAAAATGATTATATTTTTTCGGATCAATGGATAATGTTTACAACTTGTGAGTTCCTATCTCTAGTTCTCCTTCGATTAATTGATGTCGGAGTTGACTTTGATTTATCTTCCTCGGTTTCTGGACTTTGACTTGAGTAACGTTAATTCAAAGGCTTGTAAGCTTTATTTTGGATGAATTGATCCTTTTGAATCAATATGCGAAGAACGTCTTCGAAGATTTTGACGACGACGAAAAACACCTTCGAAGTATTGACTTGGGAATGTCGATCGATGGGGCTCAGCACCTTAATCTCGGACCAAACATTGAAAATCTTGAGATTGACTTTGTAACGCCAGATTGACTTCGTAAAGCCGGATTTTGGCTTTGTAATGTCGAATTTTGGCTTTGTAATGCCAGATTAGCTTTGTAGCGTCGGATTTGGCTTTGTAGCGCCTGATTTTAGCTTTGTAACGCATTAATCTCAATATTAGTTTTGTACAACCTTTCTTGAGATTGTGTTGTTGTGATTTTAGTGGAGAATGAGGCCCTATTTATAGTTGTAGGATGGAAAAAGCTTGAGTCTGAATGAAGCAATATGATTGGTCCTCCACAATATCATTATCCATAAGATAATTATTAAATTAATTGTATTTACTATTATAATTACTGCAACAACTTGACACATGAAGCATTCTGATTGGTCCATCATGACTTGATGTTCATCCTCATCTTCTTGGATAATTACTAAAGTAATTTAATTTAATTTAGTAATATATGCATCATCTTGACACATGGCGGCTTCCAATAGGTCAATAAAATATTTATTAAATTATCAATTAAATTGATTATTTAACTTAGGAATTTAATTTGATTAATTCATAACATTAAAATAATCAATATAAAATTGATTTTCAATATATAATTTATTACGTATCGCACTTTAATTGGATACGAAATTTGTGTATCAACAAATGCCTCCTTCGAGACTTGTTCACGAACGATGCGTCATGGAGTGGATGAGTCTCGAACTGACTTCCGAAATATTGATATCAAGGAGTTCTTGAATTTGATATGAAGACCTTTTAAACTTGTGTCAAGGAGCCTTGAATTTGGATTTGAATTTGAGTTGAAGACTTTATAAACTGGTATCAAGGAGCCTTGAACTTGAACTAGAAATTTGTCGGCAGTTTATACTCATACCAATGAGTTCTTGAATTTGGAAGTTGAATCTTCAACATAGTAGGTTTGGACGGATTTGACATACTTGACTTGAAAAGGTGGATTCATCTAAAGTTGAGCTTGACAACCCAATTTGACGAAATCAGCTAACTTGATGGACTTGGAGCTTGGATCCTTAATCTCGGAGCAACTAAGAAGGGGGAAACACAATATATGTATGACTAAACTTAGAATATTTCTAAGGTGCCTACGTACCCCGGGGAGAAGATCAGGTCATAACGTAGTTTAAATTTTCACTTTGTGTTTTATTTTTTGGTGGGTGTCGTACACAGTTTATACACATGCGGGCCAGGAGTGACTATTCTTTAACCACTTTAGCCGAAGTGGGGCAAATTAGCATTTTAACCACATACTTTATCTATAGTGGTCGCCATGCACAGTTTATCCCCATGTGGACCAGGAGGTCTTCATTTATTGTAGTTTTTTGTTTTCTTTTTTTTTAAATTTTTTTTTTCTTTTTTTGTTTTTTGTTTTTTGTTTTTTTTTGGTGCTTTTTTGTGCAGCAGCAGACTCAAGTGAATTTCAAGAACTCCCGTTTATGGGACCGACTCGTACATCATGTTCAAGTTCAAGTAGGGCCTTTTCAACATCTTCCTCTTCTACATGTCTATCTTCGTATTTGCTCACTTGTTTGTTCGTCATGTAGCATGGGGTGTCACCGCGACCATTACCTTCCAAGATAGCTGTAAGATTTGTTGTTGCATTGCCTTCGTCTAACATTATTTTTCCATGATGAGCTAACTGCAAGACCTTGTCTCTGAATACAAAGCAATCTTCAATTGAATGCCCCACCAACAGATGATACTTGCAATATTTTGGGTCATTAGTCCACCTAGCTTCTTCGGGTCGCTTCATTTCAGGTAATTCTATGAGATTTGCTTCCATCAAGTCATCGAATATCCCAGAGACATCGGAGTTCAAGAATGGGTATTGTTTTAATTGCACTCCTTCAGACTGAACTTTCTTTGCCCGGTCTTGCGAGATGTCTTTCCCTTTGCCAGTTTTATTATCTCCTTTTCGGTTAAACTTGATGGGCATAGGAGTTACTATCATGGACTCTCGGTTTACAGGTGCGGTAAAAGGGTTTGCCCCCTTTATTCTAATCTTGTCTATTGCTGAACTTGCGGGGCACTTGAATTTGCGGCCCTTCTGCTCCACTTGTAGTCATGCTTAGCTCCATATCGTAAGCTCGAGTAGCTAATTCCTCAAATGTATGTGGGTGAATTCCTTGCAGAATATATCGAAGACCCCACTGCATCCCTTGTGTGCATATCTCAATTGCAGGAGCTTCAGATAGACGATCGTTGCAATTAAGGCTCAAATTCTTCCATCAGTTGATGTAGTCAACCACATACTCTTCTTTCCATTGCCGCGTGCTGGTCAACTCAATCATGATGACGGTCCTCTGAGTACTATAGAAACGATTGAGGAATTGTTGTTCTAATTGATCCCAACTGTCAATTGAGTTTGCATCCAAGTCGGTGTACCAATCAAATGCATTTCCCTTCAGAGATCGAACAAATTGTTTCAACAAGTGATCACCATAAGTTCCGGCAATATTGTATGTCTCAATGAAGTCGGCGATATGCTGTTTAGGGTTGCCTTTTCCATCAAATTGTTGGAACTTGGGTGGCTGATAACCCATTGGAATCTTCAAGCTGTCAGTTTGTTGAGTATATGGCTTGGTGTATGTGAAAGAAGACTTCGAGCTCCCCTGGAATTTGTCTTTGATAGTCCCCATGATGATCTCCTTGAGTTTTTCATCGGGAATCATATCATCAACAGATACTTGAATCTCTTCTAGAGGCGTATCCTAGTCAATGACATTGCGTTTTGTAGATGTTTCAACGTCGCCTTGATCTTCAGCTGGTTCTTTTCCAAGAGCACTGACAGGCCTATTTTCTAACCCCTAATTACCGCAAGTGTAAGGGTATAGGTGTAGTAATGACAGTCAAGGTCGATCCCACAAGGAATAGGTTGGGTAGTTCGATACCCCGATTATCTAGGATTATCCTAACTAGATACTAAAATTGCAAGGCTGTTTTTAACTAAATTTAAGAGCTTAAACTACTTAACCACTTGTTAGACAAAAATGAATTCCAATTAACAAGAAAAGTATCCTGGGGATTCGATTTTAGGAATTTACTTCAATGATGAATATGCTCAACTTATAGACCTTTAAATCGAATTCTAGTGTTTATTAGGTGGCGCTTTAATAACCTAACACTTCTCTCGAAGCGACTAGATCGTAGATTAATTAAGATAATTACCTTCTCGAGTTAATTAATCCTAATAACTCCCAAAAGTTCCTAAGCCACTGCCTACACAGTCATAGACAACTGCGCTCTATGTCGTAAGTCTAATGACAATTCCCTCCTCTCGAAGCGAAATTGGTAAACGAGATAACTAATTCTAGGTGATGAAGCTAAATCCAGTTGGAAAAACAAACACAGAGATAAACACATAAAAACGGAGTCTATAAATTAAAACATAATTCAAAACATTGTTGTAAATATCCCTACTTTCTAAACCCTAGGACACGAATAGCTTAGCTACTCATGCCTAGTAGAAATTCGATACAATAATTCATGGAAAACATTGTAAAGAACAAAAACTATAAAAGAAACAACTATACTCGAACGAATTTGTCTTGTCGATCTTCGTCTTCTTCGTCCTCCAAGCCTTCTACTTCTTCTTCTAAGCGGATGTGAGAATATGGAGTGGCTCCCCTTAAATTCACGAGTTTGGGGACCTATTTATAGTTATGGATTGAAACCTTGAAATATTAGGACAAAAAGCACAACTTAAACCCAATTTGGAGATCTGGAATGATTTTGACGCGGCCTTGAACACTAGTGACGCGGCCGCGTTGAGCCTCACTGAAGTCACTTTTTTTGGCCCTTTTTTACGCGGCCTTGAACGCTAATGAAGCGGCCGCGTTGAGCCACACTAAACTCACCCGTGTGGGCTGAATTTGTCGCAACCTTGAATCGCTAGTGACACGGCCGCGTCACTTCTTGACCAGAAATATGATTTTCTGTCTTTGGGCCCATCGTGGCCCATTTCGCCTATTCTTGGTCCGTTTCGTCTCTAGTCTGCTACATACTCAAATTTTTGGCCTAAAATTAACAAAACTCCACAAAACACGTCAAATGGTCCAATGTAACCAATATAAGCAATTCTCGACCATATATGCACACAAATGCTATAAATACACACCTAAAATCGACCTAAATGCATGCATACACGACGTGTATCAAAATCCCCCAAACTTAAATTATCGTTCGATTCGAACGCCATAAAATAGAACAAAGACACATGTATTTAGGGCAATTAGATGACGAATTAGTTTCAGATTTTTCAAAAGCCAGACATCATAGTGTAAGTGAGCATATTTGATAGAGCAAAAGTTAACTACTTTCGAGACTTAAACTTTCGAAGTATTTGATCCTCACCAGGTAAGTGTTTCTCTCATCTCTCAAATGTTTAGGCTAAAGATATCATTTCACTCAAATCAGATTACCTGCACAGTTTACCATAAGCTTGTTAATTGTCTAAGCTAGAATCAGTACTCGGCATAAGTGACAAAGAATCAAGTAGGTCTTTATTTTGGTTGTAATGTTGGCATAAGGAAAGGCGGGATAAATTTGGACAAAAGTGACTATCTATTAGACTAATCAAGTTATTCCTAACCCGACTACCCCTCAATAAATCACTCGATCTCACTCTTCCAATCTCAGCAAATGACCACTCAAGGTGACTTCTTCATCTTCCCAAAAGTACTTTTCAACCAAGTGCTTTTCATACTAAGTATTCGAGTACCACATCATGGGACTAACCGATTTTTCCAATTCAACTAAGCACTTCTTTCTTCTAACCTCTCCGTAACACACTAAAACGGTAAAACGTCTTTTTACAACGGACTCTTTCTTTTGCTTTTTCGATTTTTTTTTTGGACACATAAATCGGAAATTAAAAATAAAACTAAACATAACACTGGGAGAAGTTATACTTGCTTGATTTTGCACCTGACACTTCAAATTCCCTTTACCCTTCAATCTATCCATAAATGCACCCACTTTGTTTCCAATTTTAATCTAAACTACCTTCCAATCCACCTCCCTCTTTACTCAATTAGTCCAATTTAAGGCCAAAGGCTAACATCAAAAGGTACTTAACTTGTAATGTAAGGTTGTGAAACAAATAGGCTAAAAGCTCAAGTTAGCTGACTAAAGATAATTTTCATCAATTGTTTGTAAAAAAAGATAGCTTTAAGAGGCTCAAAATAGGCTACAAATAAAAAAACTACATATATCATTTTCTAAGTCACATTACGCACTTGACATATTCATAGCAAAGTCTCAAGGCAAGTTCTAGAAACGAATACACATATCCAATCAAAATCACACCGAAAAAATATATATTGCTCCAAAAATAGGAGTCACATTAGGCTCAATTCCTCACAAGGGTCATTTTGATCAAAGTTCTTGGTTTAAGCCTCTCAAATTACCTATCATGCTCTACTATGTGTCAATTTTTCAATTTTTTTTGCATAAAATTCGTCTCATCATTAACACATCATCATCAATCAAATCCATAAAGTTTTCAACGATTACAACTCATGTTTTTTCCTTTTTTTTTTTCTACTTCAAGACTCCAACACAACTAAAATACTAAAACAAATGCATAAAATTAAAAATTTCTACAACCAACAAACTGGGTTCACAGACTCGACACTTTCAAACAAATACCAGATCACAGCAAACAGCACGATATTGACCCACATGTAACTCTAGAAAAGCATATAAAACCACAAAAAATAATACATAAAAGTAAATAAGCGGCCCAAGTCGTCCCACTATCACTCCCTCCCCCAAACTTGGTCGAAAGCCAAGTTTATGGGAAAAAAGTGAGAGGGCTAGGTGCTTTTACTTACAAAGGACTACTGTGGTGGCGGGGGTGGTGGTGGAAACCCGTGCTGAGTCCACACATTACCCTAATGCTCTCTCCATTCACGGTCGGCACGTGCTTGAGCCAAAAGTGTGTCGAGCTTTTCATTGACATTTTTAGCAACTCCTCGAGTCTTCGCCCGATGACGGATGAATTCGGTCGAGAGGTCGGCAAATCTTTCTTGGAGAGCGGCTATCTGGGAATGTAAATCATCATCTTCTTCTTCAACAAGAGCCGATGAAGATTCACCGGCCATAGCCGCCTTCCATTTCTTCAACGGACGAGGTACTCGAGACCTTCTCTCGGCAGGATCTCCAAATCGAAAAACAAGATCATTTCCATCAACAGATAATGCAAGATGGGTTGGTGATGACATAGCTAAATTGGGTATCATCGAGGTTCAGCACCATAATCAATTCTGGGTTGGGAAGCTGGAAGTAAGGTCCCACATTTTGAAAGACGAAAGAAACCTTACCTTTGTTTCCCATCTTCACTACCTCCAACTTTTCCAACAATGGCCAAGTGAATAAATATTCACCAGGTGGCAGCTCACTAAACCATGTATCGCGAACATCCAAATAAGAAGCAATGTGAGTGATTAGACCCCCGATGAAGATGCTGTCAGACTGCTTCATGGAGACAATCTCATGATGGCTTGTTAAGAGGACCGCATTGTCTGGTGTACGTTCATGCATGACAGACCATATGTAGCGCATATCGTTTTGCCGAATAGCCCCTATCTCCCTTCTCGCGAATAATGTATGCGCGAGCATCTTTTGCAAATATCTGATCGTTGGGTTTCGGATCCAGGTTGTCGAGCAGTCTTGGAGCTATACTATTGAGGTGGTAAAAGTGGTGGGGCAGCCGTCAACTGCCCATAGAGTGCCTGGGGATCAAATTCCCCATCTTCTGGATGGTCACCGGAGGGCTTTTTGAAGCTATACAGGTCATCCAGCTCATCAAATATCAGTGTGTGTGGAGAGTCTATCAGCTGGAATGATATACTATCAAGCCTCCGCTGATGTGGATGACTGGCTGCATGGATGACGAAAGTGCTCATGAACTCCATAGTGAGGCGTTCATAAGTGAGGGTCGGCTTCATGAACTCTTTTAACCCTGCAATGATCAAGAATGCTCTGATATTGTCAGCAATGCCCATCACCTCTGTTATCTCGGGTGTGGAGAATCGCGTGGGCACAATAGGACGTGCCCGAAGTTGTTGAAACCTTGTGCGATGAGTGGGATTCCTCAAGATGAACCCATATATGAGACGACTGTCCTGAGGGTCGATCATCACCCTTTCCGGAGGCTCCTGCTCCACCTGCTTTTTGCCCTTGCCTTTGCTCTTGCTAGTACCTGCCTTAGGCATCTTGGTGAACCTGAAAAACACAACACACAATTTCGTCTTAAAAAACCAACAATATTCCACAAATCAGAAGTTAACTCCGACTACTAAACCGCATCCTGTTTGCCTAACATGTAAATTAGAACCTATTTATGTTAGATTCAAAAGATGGCTTTAGCGTTCGAAGAATAATTCAATCATATTCATGGACTTAATCACCATTATTAGCAACAATTCCAACTTTGAACTCAATATTTGACCCCCTAAATCATGCTCTAGAACCAAACTAATGAAACTTATGCATAGGAATGCATGAATGGACTCATTTAAATTCTTAGAACACATAATATGATCATAATTTATCATCCTATCACACATTGTAGGTCTAGAAAGATCATAATCTCAAGGTAAAGCTAGATATCATGAAGGCACATAACATGTTCGATGAATGCCTCAATGAAAATAACATGTTACATCAATCTTGTTGCTTCTCACCCACTCCCAACAATCACCAAAGCACAATTCCACAACAATTACGCACCAATTGACTCTAAATTAAACACATATGGAACAAAGTCCATCCACATTGCATACTAAATGTGACTAAACTAGAATCTTATACAAGAACTCATTATAATCCTTAATCCACAACTTTTCACCAATAACTTGCATGATAATCAAAGAATTAAGGGTTGAAGATCGAGTTAGCTAATCTTACCAAATAAATTTAGTCGAAGAGGAAGGAATGAGCTTGTCCCGTTTTTCTGCCAATTGGGTAAAAAAAAACCCAAATCCAATCGGTGAAAGTGTGTGAAATTGATGTAGGATTGTGTTTATGGGTGAGAGTGTGTGAAGATTTGGTGTTTTGAATGAAGAAATTGAGTGAATGTGTGAGAAAAAGAGAAGAAGTCGCGAGTTCGAGAAGAAAAGGAATGAGATTTACCCTTTTAATATAAAAATGAACCTGGGCCTGGGTTGTGCACGCGGCCTCGTCAGGCTTGCGACGCGGCCGCGTCAGGTTACTCTGAACTTACCTTTGTTGGCCGTTTTTTACGCGGCCTTGAAGCATCATGACGCGGCCGTGTTGGGCCACGCTGAAGTCCCCTTTGTGGGCCATTTCGGATGCGGCCTTGAAGGCTCGCGACGCGGCCGCGTTGGTCCAGGCTGCTAAAATTTTTGTTTTCGTTCAGTTTCACCCATTTCTTCCCCGTCTCGCGTTTTTCCTCTGGAGAGTTGTTGGTCCCTATGCATTAAACACTATAAACTACCAAATAAACTCAAAGTTAACACGAGTTTGAAACAAAATTAAAAACTTAAAAGCAAATAAAAAGTTCGGGTTGCCTCCCGATAAGCGCTTTGTTTAACGTCCCAAGCTGGACGACCTGGTTTGGGATTTACTTGAGTTCTTTCAACCGTACTTCGTGTATGATGGAAATCTAGTCCAGTTTGTAGTACTTCTTGATTCTTTGTCCATTGACGAGAAACATACTCCCGTCTTGATTTAGAAGTTCCACCACCCCGGAAGCTCGAACTGCTTTTATTGTGAATGGACCCAACCACCTGGATTCTAGCTTGCCCAGAAACAATCTCAGTCGAGAATTGAACAATAAGACTTGTTCACCGGCTTCAAAAGTGCAATTCTTGATCATTCGATCGTGAAAACCGCTTGACACGCTCCTTGTACAAACTAGAATTCTCGAACGCTTGGTTTCTGAACTCCGCTAATTCGTTGAGCTTAAGAAGTCGTTCCTTACCTGCAGCCTCGATGTCAAAATTCAACTTCTTGACTGCCCAATAAGCTCTAATGCTCCAACTCCACCGGTAAATGACATGCTTTCCCAAACACTAGCTGATACGGCGAAAGCCCCAAAGGAGTCTTATATGTCGTCCTATACACCCATAGTGCATCATCTAACTTCATTGACTAATCTTTCTGGTTCCCATTTTATTTCTCGATTGGCGAGCTCCACTTGACCATTAGCTTGAGGATGATACGACGCTGTTACACGATGCTTCACATATTTAGCCAACAAAGCTGACATCTACTTGTTACAAAAATGCGACCCCCCATCAGTTATCAAAGCTCTTGGAGTACCATACCTTGTAAGAATGTTCTTTTGGAGAAATTTCAGCACCACCTTGGCATCATTTGTTTAGGTCGGAAAAGCTTCCACCCATCTCGAAACATACTCTACCGCGACTAAGATGTATTAGAACCCATTCGAAGATGGGAAGGGTCCCATGAAGTCTATGCCCCACACATTAAACAGTTCGACTTCAAGGATTGTAGTAAGGGGCATCTCGTGCTTTCGTGTTATTCCTCCTGTTCTTTGGCACCGGTCACATTGAAAGATAAATTCGTGATAGTCTTTATGAATTGTTGGCCAATAAAAGCCACTTTGAAGCACATTTCCAGTTGTCCTTGCTGATGCAAAATGTCCCCCAGTTGGGGAAGAATGGCAGTGAGCAATGATGTCCCTTACTTCAGAATAAGGGACACACCTTCGGATGATTGTGTCTGCACATCTTCTATAAAGATAAGGATCATCCCATATGTAGAACTTCACATCGTGGAAAAACTTCTTCTTATTATTAGGTGACAAATCCAGTGTAATCCCACTCGCGATGTAATTCGCTATATCACTGTCTCATGGAATATTCTCCACAACCATCACATGTTCATCTGGAAATATGTCACTTATGGCTGTCTGTTGGCCCTTTGCATCTGCTTTATTCTCAATTCTGGACAAGTGGTCTGCTACCACGTTCTCACAACCTTTTCTATCACAGATCTCCAAATCAAACTCTTGTAACACCAATATCCATCTGATTAGTCTAGGCTTTGAATCCTGTTTGGCAAACAAGTACTTAAGAGCAGCATGGTCAATATAAACTATGGTTTTTGCATGTATAAGATATGAACGATTATCACAAGCATAAACAACGGCTAATAATTCCTTCTCTATGGTCGTATAATTTGCTTGGGCCGGATCAAGAGTCTTGCTGGCATAGTAGATGACTCTAAAAAGGTTTTCTCTCTTCTGGCCCAATGCAGCTCCCACAGCCATGTCACTTGCATCACACATTATCTCTAAGGGATTGAGACCAATCAGGTATGATTAGTACTGGAGCAGTGATTAATACCTTCTTCAGTGTCTCAAAAGCCTGTACACATACATCATCAAACACAAAAGGAGTATCTTTTTCTAGTAAACGAGATAAAGGGTTAGAAATTTTTGAAAAATCCTTAATGAACCTTCTATACAATCCCGCATGTCCTAGGAAACTTCTAACCCCTTTTTCATTCCTAGGAGGTGGTAATTTCTCTATGGACACTACCTTAGCTCTATCAACTTCTAGCCCTATAGACGAAATTTATGGCCAAGGACTATGCCATCCTTAACCATGAAGTGACACTTCTCCCAATTTAAGACTAGATTGGTGTCTTCACACCTTTTCAGAACATGAACTAAGTTATCTAAGCAAGTATCAAAAGATGACCCAAAAACAGAGAAATCATCCATAAACGCCTCCATAATGTTCTCTATCAAACCCCCAAAGATGGCCATCATGCAACGGTGAAAAGTAGCAGATGCATTACAAAGCCCAAATGACATTCTACGAAAAGCAAAGACTCCATAAGGACATACAAAAGCAGTTTTCTCTTGATCTTCCGGGGCAATCATAATTTGATTGTATCCCGAATAACCATCGAGGAAACAATAATACTCATACCATGCTAACCTATCAAGCATCTGATCTAGGAATGAGAGGGGAAAATGGTCTTTTCGGGTAGCTGCATTGAGTTTCCTATAAACTATGCACACACGCCATCCCGTAATTACCCTAGTGGCTATGACCTTATCTAGATCACACTTCACTACAGTCATCCCTCTTTTCTTAGGCACTACTTGGGTTGGACTCACCCATTTACTATCTGAAATTGGAAAGACTATTCCTGCACCTACCCATTTAAGAACCTCTTTCCTAACTACTTCCTGCATCATGGGATTGAGCCTACGTTGATTTTGAATTGAGGGTTTATGTTCGTCCTCCATCAATATCTTATGCATGCAAATTGTGGGAATAATTCCCTTCAAATCAGTTATTGACCAACCTATCGCAGACTTATAAGTTCTCAGCACTCGCAGCAGTTTATCAGTTTCAACATCAGTCAAAGAGGAAGAAATTATTATTGGATATCTGTGTTCGCTATCTAAAAATTCGTACCTCAGATGATTTGGTAATGGCTTAAGTTCTGGGCATCCCTCGCCTCCTTTTGGTACTTCCTCTACCACTTTCTTATTGATGTCCTCTTAGATTGGGCTTTCCTTGGGAGCTTCCTGCAAATAATTTAGCGCACAAACACTTTCTAAAAGATCAAGGTCAGTAGGGTCATGGAAATCAGTACTATAAACAGGATTGACCAAACAAGTTTCAAGGGTATCGCTATCACTTGGTGAAACTAGTTTTCTACAGAATGCAGCATCTACTGAATGAATAGAACTACATATTTCAACTTGAACTACCTCTTCACTATCATGATGCTGAAGAGCCTTATAAATCGAAAATGTGACCTGCTCTTTATCTACCTTAAAGTCAACTCCCCCTTTTGTACATCAATGAGTGCTTTACCGGTTGCGAAAAATGGGCGACCTAAGATTAGGGGAACATCCTTGTCTGCTATCATATCTAGGACTACGAAATCAGCAGGAATTATAAATTTACCCATTTTTAACAAAGCGTCCTCTACAATCCCCCTTGGCCAAGTCATAGAACGATCGGCCATTTGTAGGGCAATTGTAGTGGGTTTCATTGTGCCTATACCTAATTTTTCATAAATAGACAATTGATACTAGCCTCTAGATCACACAGTGCCTTATCAAAAGTTATGTTACCTATTTTGCATTCAAGAGTAAAACTACCTG
Source organism: Ajuga chamaepitys (assembly GCA_958295605.1). Lineage (NCBI taxonomy): Eukaryota > Viridiplantae > Streptophyta > Magnoliopsida > Lamiales > Lamiaceae > Ajuga > Ajuga chamaepitys. Next base: position 32,550,768 of record OY282497.1, on the reverse strand, counting down.
GATCTTTGTGCTTTAGTGGTAGCTTCCTCTGGATCACTGCACTGCACTCTTCAGTCAGATTTACTGTCTCGTACTTTTCCCACTTCCTCTTCTTTGATCACTTCCTTCAAGAACTTCGCATAGTTCGGCATTTGCTGTAGTGCTTCAACAAACGGGATATTGATATGGATCTTTTTTAGCACATCCAAGAACTTTTCGAACTGTTCATCAATCTTCTTTTTCCTCAAGGCTTGTGGAAACGGGACAGGAGGGACATATGGTGGTATGTCTGCTTTGATTTCTTGCCCCCTCACTTGATTTCAAGACCTTTTTCTGCTTCCTTACTTTCTCTACCAATTGTTCCTTCTCCACCACCTTTTCTTTGTCAACAGGCAGCTTTGGTCCTTCGTACTCAGTACCACTCCTCAGCTGAATAGCTTGGCATTGTTCTCTCGGATTCACCACTGTATGTTGGGCTCCAACAATCTTTATCAGTTGACTCATATTTGAAGATAACTCACCAATGCTTGCTTGTGTTTGAGTCATGATATTCTCGAGCCTTTTTATGTCAGCTCCCTGTCCGGTCATATTCTTGTTTAGCTCAATAAACTTACCATCCACCTTTTTCTCCAACTGAGCTAGTTTCGCATCATACTTAGCAAACTGTGACTGAACAACTTCCTCTTGTGTTGGCTTCTTACCGTCATGGATCATGCCATTTGTAACGGCAAATCCAGGTGGCAGATTGAGTGTATTCTTTGAGTTACCATAAGAAAAATTCTGGTGGTTCCGATTTTGAGGGTACTGATTATACCTTGGCTGATTGTTCTGGTAGTTGTTGAAGTTCCTCTGATTCACAAAATTTACATCTTCAACTTCTTCCTGACCCTCTAGCTAATGCGCCGGAGTGTCTATGTGTTGTGCTAATGTCAGATTAGTTAGCAAATTTACCTGACTCGTCAATGCTGTTAACTTTTGTTTTGAAATCTACCAATGTCTGTCTCTACCAATGCTGTAAGTTCTGAGATTTGAAATCTCAGTTTGACCTTCTTCATCTTCTGATGAACTGTCATCTTCTTGTTGAGCTTGAGCATCCTTCTCTGGTGATATCTGCTCTTTTGTAGGCTCCACTTGAGTAGAATTCTTTCAGGTTCCACTGCACCATCAACTTCCTCTTGACTTCCAGTAGAGTTGTATCCCATCACATCCTCATTGAACTTTATATCTCTGCTTATCAAGAGTTTCTGGTTTCCCTGTTCCAAGCACCATAACCTGTAGCCTTTTATGCCCTCAGGATATCCTAGGAATACACATCTCTGTGCTCTTGCATCAAGTTTGTCTTGCCTAATGTGAGCATAGGCCAGACAACCAAACACTCTTAAGTCATAGTAGTTTGGTACCTTTTCACTCCACACTTCTTCTGGAGTCTTAAATCCTAGAGTTGATGATGATGATCTGTTTATCAAATAGCATGCAGTATTTAGTGTTTCTCCCCAGAAGGATTTGGGTAATCCAGCATCAATCAGCATACATCTAACTCTTTCAAGCACAATCCTGTTAAACCTTTCAGCAACCCATTTTGTTGAGGGTTTAATGGGACAGTTCTGTGCCTTGTGATTCCCTTATCTTCACAAAACCCTGTGAATTCAGTGGATAGGTATTCCAAACCATTATCAGTCCTAAGATGTTTCAGTTTCTTCCCTCTTAGGTTCTCCACTTGGCTCAACCATGTTTTAAACTTAAGGAATGCATCACTCTTATTCCTTAAAACATATACCCATGTTTTTCTACTGTAATCATCAATGATGGACATGAAATACCTTCCTCCTCCATGTGTTTCTGTTCTTGAAGGCCCCCAAATATCAGAGTGTACATAATCAAGTGGCTCTTGAGTAGAATGTATCCCTTTAGCATAAGGCAACTTCTTGGCCTTTCCCAGAGCACATTTGTCACAGAAATCCAGTGTTCTATTTCCCGTTTCACCAATAATGCCTTTCTTTGATAACTCCTTCAATCCTTTCTCTCCAATATGACACAGTCTTCTATGCCACTTCATAACATCTTCTCTGCTAATCACAGATTCAGCACAACCTAGCACAGGTGATCCAATCAAGATAAACAGGCCATTGTGTTGCCTTTCTTTGAGCTTAAGAACCCTAGCTTTCTAATTCTAATGATTGTGTAGTGTTTACAGAGGGAAAACAATGTGTATCAACTCGTCTCTACTAGCGAAACAAATGTATATAAAGAACTAAGCTCGAATCAAGAAGCTCCAGAAGTTGTAACCAATTATGTTTCAACTGCTCAAAACTGGTATACGCGCTTTCGACAATGGTTTTACATGCAACAGTTCCAAACCGTTGCATAATTCTGTTATAACTGTTTTGACCCCTGACACGTCGGTTTCTAACCTAGTGTTCCGCAAGTGTACGGATGTAGGTGTAGTACTATTGTCAAGGTCGATCCCACAAGGAATAGTTTTTGGTAGTTTGATACCCTAATACTCTAGGAATGTCCTAACTAGATACTAAGTTGCAAAAGATTGATTTTACTAATTAAAATACTCAATTAAATATAACTTCAACTTAGGAAATGTAAAAACTAACAATCAAAGAGAAAAGGTATCCTAGGGCTTCGATTTCAGGATATTAATTCAATGTTGAATATGATTAACCTATTAATTTACCAATTCTAGTGTTTATTAGGCGGCACGACAATAATCTAATCCTTCTCTCGAAGCAATTAAACCGTTGATTAATTAAGCTAATTACCCTCTCGAGTCAATTAAACCTAATAACTCCCAAACGATCCTAAGCCACGGCCTACACAGTCATAGACAACTGCGCTCTATGTTCTAAGTCTGATAACGATTCCCTCCTCTCGAAGCGGAATTGTTAAACTAAATTACTAAATCTAGGTGATCAAGCTAAATTCAGTTTTAAGCACAAACATAGAGATAAAACACGTAAAGAACGGAATTAAATAGATTAAATCATAATTAAACCATTGTCATAAAAATCCCTACTTTCTAACCCTAGGACACGAATAGCTTAGCTACTCATGCCTAGTAATAATCCAATACAAAATTCTAATAAAAACATTGTAAAGAATTAAACTAGAAAAGAATAATTAAACCCGGATGACTCCGTCTCGATGATCTTCGTCTTCTTTGTCCTCCAAGATTTCTTCTAGGTGGAATGATGTAATTGATGTTCTTCCGTGATTGATCGATTCCTTGATTTTTCCTAGAGCTTGGGGTCCTTTTTATAGAGTTGGGGATGAATCTTGGGGAAGATAGGATCAAAATCCTATTAAAAATAGGAAATCTTCGCATAAAAACCCTTCTGACACGGTCGTATTGCTTAAGTGACACGGCCGTGTTGCTTTGCAAATCTTCCTTTTCCAGCACAATTTGACACGGCCGTGTTGCTTTGTAACACGGTCGTGTTGCTTTGTAACACGGCCGTGTTCTATTCCAGAACCAACAGCACTTTGTAGACCACTTTTGACATGGCCGTGTTCTAGGTCTGACGCGGCCGTGTCGGTTCTTGCGTTGTTTTGCTACTGGACCGGTTCAGGCCGGTTCGGACCGGTTTGGACCGGTTCTTCGACGGTTTTCACTCTTTTGGGCCGGTTTTTACTCTTTTCCAACTTGTTTCCTCGTCCGGTAGTCGTAAATCACAACCTTTAATCCTGAAAAAGCTCAAAATACCTTAAAACAAGTCGAAACACATCAAATGACCCAAATGTTATTAATATACATAAATGCCGGTCAAATATGCACGTAAATGATATAAAATATGATCCTAAATCGACCTAAATACATGCATAAGTAACGTGTTATCAAAATCCCCCAAACTTAAACTGTTGTTCGTCCCGAACAACATAACAAAAGGCACAAAGAATACAAGTGATTATGCATTTGTTTAGGGCGACTAGATGATGAATTCAGTTTCAGTCTGATTTTTCTTAAAACAACTAGGCAACATAATTCACTTGAGCATATGTGATAACGCGTAAATCAACTAATCTCGAGACTTTGAACTTTTGAATTATTCAACCTCACCGGGTAAGTGTTTCACTCATCTCTCAAGTGTTTAGGCTAACATAATTTCCACTCATATTGAATTAAATGCAAAGCCTACCATATGCTTGTCAATCGTCTAAACTAGACCTCGTACTTGATATGTGTGACAAAAGATCAAAAAGGTCTTTGTTTTGGTTGTAATGTGGGCTTAAGGTAAGGTGGGATACATTTGGATATAAGTGACTATTCATTGGACAATCAAGTTACGTCTAACCCGACTACCCCTCAATACAATCACTCAGCCTCATGCTTCAAATTTCAGCAAATCACCCCTCAAAGTGACTTCTTCACCTTTAAAAGTCCGTACAACTTAAGTGCTTTTTATTTCTGTGGGTACCACATTTTTTGGACTACCCGACGGTTCTAATCAAATTCACAATTTAAGCACTTTATTTCCTAGCCTCTCCTCTAAAATACTAAAAATAACAACTTTTTTTTTTCTTTTTTTTTTCTTTTTGTCTTTTTTTTTTCTTTTTTTTTTCTTTTCTTTTCTTTCTAGGAGAGGCCATTCTTCGTTTTTTCACCTATCATTTTTCTCTTATTTCCTTCATCTTTTGAAAATATCCCTACTTCCCATTCCTTCCCACAATTTGTTCACCCAAAAATTCCTTCAAATTCTCCTCCCTCTAACTTGATTAATCCAATTAGGGCCAAAAGAGTTAAATCAAAAGGTTTCGGCTGACATTGTTAGGTTATGAATAAATAAGGCTATAAGGCTCAAGTGGGCTAACTAAGGACAATTTTTTCCATTATGGTTCAAAGGCAATTTTCATGGTTCAAATATGTAGGCTTAAACAAAAAGTTGCCTAAGATCATTTCCTAAATCACAACATATACTTGACACATTCTTAGTAAAGACTCAAGGCAAGTTCTAGAGACTAGTACACATATTCAATCAAATTCACACCGAAAGAAAGTATATGACTCCAACAATTGGAGTATAATTAGGCTCAAATTCTCACAAGGTTAATTTTGATTGAATATTCTAAGTTCAAGCTCAATTTCGTCTCAAAACACCTCTCATGCTCTATTATGTGCCCTTTTTCATCATCTCATCATTAACTATTCATCATCCATCTTTCCCTATTGTTCTCTTTTTATTTTTTTCACTTGTTACCTATTTCCGGGTTTTTTCCTTCTTACGACTCTAAAAACTGAAACACTAATAAGACTCTAAACTTCTAAACTCAACATGGAAACGATATGCAATCAACTTGGGTTCACAGACCCGATAACACCAATAGAAACAATAAAACACAGCACAATGGGCACACGGACCCACAATTACCAGCAAAAGACTCGACCGATCAAAAAAAAATTAAATCAAAACTAGAAATATAGCTGCCAAGACGTCCCACGGCCTACCCCCTCCCCCAAACTTGGCTGAAAGTCAATGTTTGGAGGAAAAAACGTGGTATGCCTTGGTGCTAACTTACAAATCGTTGCGACGACGACGGCGTTTTGAAACCCCTACTGAATCTTGGTTCGTCCGTCTCTGCATCACGCTCTGAATTTTTTTTTTTTTTTTTTTTTTCATCTTTTTCTGCTGAGGAAATGACACGGCCGTGTTGAAGGTTGTGACACAGCCGTGTTACCATTGAGCCAAAGTTGATGTTTCTGGGGCACTTTTGACGCGGCCGTGTCGTTTGTGTGACACGGCCGTGTTACATTTCAGTGTGGATTCACGTTTTGAGAAGACTTTTGACGCGGCCGTGTCAATTGTGTGACACGGCCGTGTTGCGTTTGAACTCTCTTAACGCGGCCGCGTCCAGCATGTGACGCGGCCGTGTTGCATTCCAGTGCTAGAAACACTTTCTAGGTGCCTTTTGACGCGGCCGTGTCAATAGTGTGACACGGCTGTGTTGCATCTTCTGCTCATTTTAACGTGATTTTTCCGTCTTTTCGACCCCCGTTTCTTGCAACACTCGTCCATGTTGATTCCTAAAAACATAAAACACTAAAACACACGTAAAACATAAAATAAATGCAATAAGAAAAATAAACATAAAACAATAAACATCAGGTTGCCTCCCGACAAGCGCTTTGTTTTACGTCTTCAGCCGGACGTCCTTTTCTTATCAACCTTCTTCTAGCCACCCCGAGTTGGATGCTTTCTGAACACTTAAAGAGCTATTTGGGACATGAGGATTTTCTACAGCAGCTTGGGTAGTGTATACAATGCTACAATTGTGCCTACCCCTTAGACCTGACTTATGTATTTTGAGTGTGATTGTTTCGTTTTGAACCCGAAAAATCAACTCCCCTTTAGGTACATCTATTAGTGCTTGGCTAGTCGCCAAGAAGGGTCTTCCTAAGATAAAAGGAAACTCCTCATTCCTTTTCATGTCGACAACTAAAAAATCACTAGGGAATTCAAAATTTAACACTTTTACCACTACATCCTCTGCTACTCCCAACGGCGTTAATGAAGATCCATCCGCCAATTTGATAGTAGTAAAGGACCGTTTAATTTCCCTTAATCCTAATTGTCTATACTGCTTAAGAGACATTAAGTTTATGCTAGACCCTAAATCACACATGACATTATGAAACTCATGACTACCAATTGAGCAAGAAATAGTAAAACTCCCTGGATCTTTTGCTTTTGTTGCTCTTCTCGGTTTCATGCTTGTGGTTGCGTTCTTTTTGGGCCTGCTCGGTTTCTTCTTCGCCATCTCTTTTCCATCCTCCCTCTTCTTGGTTTCCTCTTATCTTGGATTCTCTCCTTTAGTGATTCCTGTTTCATAACAACAACTCTAGATTGCTCTAAAGGATCAAGGTTAGCAAAGAACGAATTTTTAAAACAAAAATCAAAAGACTCATCAAGAATAGGAGATGGAATTTTCTTATCTATGATTTTATTGACCTCCTCCTTCTCAATGTTTTTTACTTCCTCGCTTGATTTCTTCGCTCCTTGGTCCTTCATGCTCTCTTCATGCTCCTCTAGCTCCACAATATTGCAGTGCTCCTTCGGGTTAACCACTGTATCACTCGGATATTGGCCTTGTTTGTGTTGAGCTCCTACTATCTTTATCAGTTGACTCATGTTTGATGTCAATTCTCCAATGCTAGCTTGAGTCTGCACCAATGTGTTCTCGAGCCTCTTGATGTCTGCCCCTTGCCCAGTGATATGCTTGTTTAGCTCCATGAATTTCCCATCCACTTTCTTCTCCAACTGAGCTAACTTTTCATCATACTTTTCAAATTGTGATTGCGCAATTTCTTCTTGTGATGGCTTCTTACCGTCATGGATCATGCCATTTGTAACAGCAAATCCGGGTGGCGGATTAAGTGTATTTTGCGCGTTCCCATATGAAAAGTTCTGATGGTTCGGATTCTGAGGGTACTGATTGTACCGAGGCTGATTGTTCTGGAAAGTGTTGAAGTTTCGTTGATTCACAAATTTTACTTCTTCAACTTCTTCTGCACCCCCTGGCTGTTGTGCTAACGTCAGATTAGTTAGCAAATTCACCTGGCTCGTCAATGCTGTTACTTGTGCTGTGAGCTTTTCAATTGGCTCATTATTGACGGGCTCGACTCTCTGGGCACTTGCTACCCTCTTTGGCATGTTTCTCTCATTCGACCATTGGTAGCTTGTTCTGGCCATTGTGTCCAGGATTGAGAATGTCATCCTCACTGACTTCTCCATCAAACTTCCACCCGCAGCTGCATCCACTTGGTTTCTAGTCGGAGCAAGTAGACCATTGTAGAACTTGCATACTTGCTGCTTCTTGGTGAACCCATGTTGAGGGCAACTCCGGATAAGATCCCGGAATCGCTCCCAAGCCTCTCCGAATGGCTCTTGGTCCAATTGCTTGAACTGATTAATTTGATTCTGCAAGTCGAGCATCTTGCTCGGTGGAAAGTACTTCAATAGGAACGAAGTGCTCAACTCTTCCCAGCTGATGATATCTTCCAAGGAATTGAACCATTGGAGGGCTCTATCCTTCAATGAAAAAGGAAACAATCGCAGCTTAACCTGCTCGTGTGGTACATGGTTTATTTTGATTGTGTCCGCCAATCTTCGGAACTTTATCAGGTGAGCGTTCGGATCCTCCATTGCACTTCCTCCATACTGGTTCTGCTGCACTATGTTGTTCAGTGCAGGCTTCAGCTCGAAACTATTGGCATTCAGAGGCGGGAGTCGTACTCCTCCTGACTGTTGATTAGGATTCGGCTTTAAACAGTCACTAATAGGTGTATCGTCTTCTTCTCCCGCATCTGGCTCTCTTGGAATCTGTCCGTGCTGTTGTGGCAACTGTTGCTGCTGTACAGGTATCTGCTGCTGTATAGTAGTGACGCGATCGTCCAATCGTGCTAAGGCTGTTAGCACTCTATTTAATGCTTCATCATTCGGTTGCTGCGGTGGGTTCTCCATCTCAGACCTTCTATTGAGGTGTCTACGAGCTGTCGCTTCAATCTCTAGATCGAAAGGAAGAAGAGTCTCTTTTCCTTTTGATCTGGTGTGCATGCGATGCCTGATAACACCAAAAACAACAAATACCGTGTAATACAAAAATTAACCCAAAAATAAAAACGAAAATTAAAATTAAAATTACGAAAAAATAAAATCTAGTCTAGTTTCCTCCTATTTTTCAAGATAAAAACTAAGCGCTAAATCCTATTCCCCGGCAACGGCGCCAAAAACTTGACACGTCGGTTTCTAACCTAGTGTTCCGCAAGTGTACGGATGTAGGTGTAGTACTATTGTCAAGGTCGATCCCACAAGGAATAGTTTTTGGTAGTTTGATACCCTAATACTCTAGGAATGTCATAACTAGATACTAAGTTGCAAAAGATTGATTTTACTAATTAAAATACTCAATTAAATATAACTTCAACTTAGGAAACGTAAAAACTAACAATCAAAGAGAAAAGGTATCCTAGGGCTTCGATTTCAGGATATTAATTCAATGTTGAATATGATTAACCTATTAATTTACCAATCCTAGTGTTTATTAGGCGGCACGACAATAATCTAATCCTTCTCTCGAAGCGATTAAACCGTTGATTAATTAAGCTAATTACCCTCTCGAGTCAATTAAACCTAATAACTCTCAAACGATCCCAAGCCACGGTCTACACAGTCATAGACAACTGCGCTCTATGTTCTAAGTCTGATAACGATTCCCTCCTCTCGAAGCGGAATTATTAAACTAAATTACTAAATCTAGGTGATCAAGTTAAATTCAGTTTTAAGCACAAACATAGAGATAAAACACGTAAAGAACGGAATTAAATAGATTAAATCATAATTAAACCATTGTCATAAAAATCCCTACTTTCTAACGCTAGGACACGAATAGCTTAGCTACTCATGCCTAGTAATAATCCAATACAAAATTCTAATAAAAACATTGTAAAGAATTAAACTAGAAAAGAATAATTAAACCCGGATGACTCCGTCTCGATGATCTTCGTCTTCTTTGTCCTCCAAGATTTCTTCTAGGTGGAATGATGTAATTGATGTTCTTCCGTGATTGATCGATTCCTTGATTTTTCCTAGAGCTTGGGGTCCTTTTTATAGAGTTGGGGACGAATCTTGGGGAAGATAGGATCAAAATCCTATTAAAAATAGGAAATCTTCGCATAAAAACCCTTCTGACACGGCCGTGTTGCTTAAGTGACACGGCCGTGTTGCTTTGCAAATCTTCCTTTTCCAGCACAATTTGACACGGCCGTGTTGCTTTGTAACACGGCCGTGTTCTATTCCAGAACCAACAGCACTTTGTAGACCACTTTTGACACGGCCGTGTTCTAGGTCTGACACGGCCGTGTCGGTTCTTGCGTTGTTTTGCTACTGGACAGGTTCAGGCCGGTTCGGACCGGTTTGGACCGGTTCTTCGACGGTTTTCACTCTTTTGGGCCGGTTTTTACTCTTTTCCAACTTGTTTCCTCGTCCGGTAGTCGTAAATCACAACCTTTAATCCTGAAAAAGCTCAAAATACCTTAAAACAAGTCGAAACACATCAAATGACCCAAATGTTATTAATATACATAAATGCCGGTCAAATATGCACGTAAATGATATAAAATATGATCCTAAATCGACCTAATACATGCATAAGTAACGTGTTATCAACCCCGGTTCTTCACTAACCTTCAAAACTGAACTGCTTTAAAACCGATTCACCGGCCCGGTTCTACCCAACCTGAACCCGTTTCCTGATTCCTCTCAACCTCTACTATAATTTATGTCCACTTGATGAAATTGAATTAACACCTACACCATGTTGAGGGCAACTCCGGATAAGATCCCGGAAGTGCTCCTAAGTTTCACCAAACGGCTCTTGGTCCATTTACTTGAACTGTTTATCTGATTCTGTAGGTCTAGCATCTTGCTCGGCGAAAAATATTTCAAGAGAAATGAAGTGCTTGAATCCTACCTGCGATGTCTTCCAATGAATTGAACCATTGTAAGGCTCTGTCTTTCAGAGAGAATGGGAACAGCCTCATCTTGACCTATTTGTGTGGCACACGATTGATCTTTATTGTGTCCGTCAGCCTGCGAAATGTAATCAGGTGCACATTCGGATCTTCAAGAGCACTTCCCCCAAACTAGTTTTGCTGCACTATATTGATTAGTGCAGGCTTCAGCTCAAAACTGTTGGCATTCAATGGAGGGGGTTGTACTCCTCCCGTCTGCTGATTTGGGTTAGGTTGCAGACAATCACTAATGTGAGTGTCATCCTCATCTACTTCATCTGGTGCTTCTTGAACTTGTTCCTGCTGCTGTTGCAGCTGTGGCTGCTGTGGAGGTAGCTGCTACTGAATATTGGTGACTCGATCATCCAAACATGCCAGAGCAGTCAGTACTATGTTAAGAACTTCATTCTGATTCGGTTGCTATGGTACGTTTTCAATCTCAAATATGTGATTCCTTCTTGTTTGGTGTCGGCGGGCAGTCGCTTCAATTTCAGGATCAAGAGGGACAAGTTATTCTTTCCCTTTTGATCTAGTTTGCATAAGAACCCTGAAACACCAACAAAAACGAAATACCACGTAATATGAAAATTAACTAATTAAATAAAAATTAAAATTAAAATAACAAAATTAAAATTACGAAAATATAAAGTCTAATCTAGTATCCTCCTATTACTCAAGATAAAAACTAAGACGGTAAGCATATTCCCCAGCAATGGCGCCAAAAACTTGACAGGCCTATTTTCTAACCCCTAATTACTGCAAGTGTACGAGTGTAGGTGTAGTAATGACAGTCAAGGTCGATCCCACAAGGAATAGGTTTGGTAGTTCGGTACCCCGATTATTGAGGATTATCCTAACTAGATACTAAAATTGCAAGGCTGTTTTTAACTAAATTTAAGAACTTAAACCGCTAGAGCCTTATGACTGACCATTGTTACTTTGCTAGACTTTGAGTATTTACGTCGAAGAGTGAGAGATGAGAGGTATAGATTGTCCCACTGGACGTGTCAAATTTGTAACTATAAATTTCGTGTATTATATAGATAAACACGAAAAATCTTGTCGGATCAAATGGATAACGTTTACAATTTGTTATCTCTAGTTCTCCTTTGATTCTTCTCTTCGATTGATTGATGCTGGAGTTGACTTTGATCTTCCTCGGTTATGGACTTTGACTTGAGTAACGTTAATTCAAAGGCTTGTAATCTTGGATTTAAGTTAAATGATACTTTTGAATCAATATGCAAAGAACGTCTTTGAAGATCTTGATGAACGATGAAGAACACCTTTGAAGTTTTGACTTGAGAACACCGATCGGAGGGGCTCAACACCTTGATCTCGGATCAAACATTGAAAATCTTGAGATTGGTTTTGTAACGCCTTGAAAATCTCAAGATTGGCTTCGTAACGCCGGATTGTAATACCGGATTGGCTTTGTAACGCCGGATTTTGGCTTTGTAATGCCGGATTTTGGTTTTGTAGCGCCGGATTTTGGCTTTGTAACGCCGAATTTTGGCTTTGTACCGCCTTAATCTCAAGATTGGTTTTGTACCATCTTTCTTGAGATCGTGTTGTTGTGATTTTGGTGGAGAATAAGGCCCTTATTTATAGTTGTAGGATGGAAAACCCTAATGGGCTTGAGACTGAATGAAGCAATATAATTGGTTCTCCACAATATCATTATCCGTAAGATAATTACTAAATTAATTGTATTTGATCTAATAATTACTGTAACAACTTGACACATGGAGCATTCTAATTGGTCCACCATGACTTGATGTTTATCCTCATCTTCTTGGATAATTACTAAAGTAATTTAATTTAGTTTAGTAATATTTACATCATCATGACACATGGCAGCTTCCAATAGGTCAATAAAATATTTATTAAATTATCAATTAAATTGACTATTTAACTTATGAATTTGATTTGATTAATTCCTAACATTAAAATAATCAATAAAAAATTGATTTTCAATATATATTTTATTACATGATGCACTTTAATTGGATACGAAATCTGTGTATCAAGAGGAACAACATCAAAATTTAGGTATTGTGAATGTGAATATGGATTTGACTGCATATATTACATAGGAGTAGGTTTTGGTTATTGTATTTATACCTAAGTTGAGGGTAGAGTTTAATTATTTCACACCCTTAGAAAGGAAATTTCTCTCACAATCTCCACCCTCAAAATCTTCACACTCAATCTCCACCTAAAAAGATATGTATTTTGAGTCCCCCTTCCCCACGTCCCCAGAACCCCACCCGCCATACCCCCAAACCCTAACTTGAAGATCCCGACTAGAATTACTTATTTAATTTTTTTATATTATATATTTTACTAGCACTATATTATTATACCAAAACTAGTATCGTATGTACGGGAAAATCTTTTTCGCATTAAAATTTATACCAATTACAATACAAAATATTTTTTTATCGTGGATAAGGACGGCGTGGATGTTGAAATATATAATCCGATAACATAAACAATGTTATTTTTATTGACGTAATATAAACTACGATGATTCGAAAAGTATCAAGATAATACAGATAAATCACTATTTATATTAACATTCAATATTTGACAACATAATGTTTATAAATTTTGAATTACTTCCTTATAGACAACATTCGTAGTAGTCTTTATTTCCGGATCTTCTTTATCACGTATTAAAATGTTCAAGCCCTTTTGATTCGTGACTCGTGAAACTATTGTGTTATTCAGATCATGATGCTTCACTACCTGTTTATTTGATTACATATATATATATATATATATATATATATATATATATATATATACGTATTTATTTCGTAGGTACTTTGCTCCACAATTATTCTCTTTTTGTTATATTATTATTATTATTATGGCAAGTTTTAAGTCACATTTTGTTACTCATAGACTTATAGCTCTCTGCAATAGTACTATTACTCATCACATTATAAGTTTAATGAAAGGTATTTTATCCCGTGAGATGTACAGGTGCACAACTAGTCTAGATAAGAGAAATATGCAACAATATCTTCTGATTAGGTAACTGATTTGGCAACAATATCTTTTGGATTAACATACAACAATATCATTTTCCTAATAATTAGTTGATTCGAATTTTTAATTCAGATTTATCTAAATGGAATTCTGATTTTAATAAATATATTCTCTTCATTATGATTTGAATGTTTATGACACAGATCTTTCTGTAAAATTTGATTATCATTGTGTACATAGTTCTAAAATGCATCTAGATACATTGAATATTCATATTATTAATAAACACCCAATCTATAAATATATACATGATATTACGTAATTTAATCAATCAATATATTGTCTAAATAGTTCATGCAAAAAACGCAGTCTTCACATCCATTTGATGAATCTCAAGATTGTGTATTGCAGCAATCAAGAGAAGCACTCGAATGGATGTGACCCTGGTCACAGGGGAGTAAGTATCAAAGAAGTCATCACCTTCTTTCTGTTTGAAGCCTTTAGCTACCAAACGAGCTTTGTATTTATCTGTTGAACCATCTGCTTTGTACTTTTTCTTTAGGATCCACTTGCATCCTAAAGGTTTACACTCTGACGGAAGGTCAGTTAACTCTCACGTGTGGTTTTGCATGATGGATTCAATTTCACTGTTGATTGCTTCTTTCCAGTATGGTGCATCTGGACTAGACAGAGCTTCTTTTATTGATCTCGGTTCATCATCTAACATATATATGATAAAATCAGGACCGAATGACTTTGCAGTCTTTGCTCTTTTGCTACGCCTCGTTTCCTCTTCTTCTAAGGTCCGAGAACTACTTGTAGCTTCAACAGTTCTTTTTAGATTAGAACTACTTCCTTTTTCCGAAGTAATTCCTTGATTTTCACTTTCTATCAATCTTTCTCTACAAGGAAAGATATTTTCAAAGAATACTGCGTTCCTTGATTCTATGACTGTTCCAACAATCATATCTGGTATTTCAGATTTATGAATCTGAAATCTATACGCACTGTTATTGAGTGCATACCCAACAAATATACAATCAACCGTTTTAGGGCCAATTCTCACTTGTTTAGGTAACGGCACCTCAACCTTAGCCAAACACCCCCACACTTTGAGATATTTGTAAGACGGCTTACGCCCTTTCCACATTTCGTAAGGAGTTTTGTCAACTCTTTTTAGTGGAATTTTATTCAATATATAATTAGCTGTAAGAACAGCTTCCCCCCACATGTTCTGGGGTAATCTTGAGCTAATCAACAAAGCGTTCATCATCCCCTTAAGAGTACGATTTTTGCGTTCTGCAACGCCGTTAGATTGTGGAGAATACGGAGCTGTAGTTTGATGAATTATGCCATTTTGAGCACATAACTCTTCAAACGGAGCCACATATTCACCACCTCTATCACTTCGGATTATCTTTATCCGAGTGCTTAGTTGATTTTCAGCTTCGGCTTTGTAGTGTTTAAACACCTCTATTGCTTCATCTTTACTTCTTAGAAGATAAAGATAGCAATATCTTGTGCAATCATCTATAAAAGTTATGAAAAACTTTTTACCACCTCTAGTCTGCACAAATTTCAAGTCACACACATCAGTGTGTATTAATTCTAGAGGTATTGTGCTCCTTTCTACTGAATGAAAAGGTAATTTAGCCATCTTAGCTTCAACACATACCTCACATTTTCCATGTGATTTAATTTCATTCAGTTTTAGCAAATCTAAATTTACTAAGCGTTTTATAGCATTGAGATTAACATGTCCTAATCTAGAATGCCATAAAGAGGAACACTCAAGCAAGTAAGAAGAAGTTGATGCTTTTTCATTCATAGCAGAAGTTACATTATTCATTTGGTGCTTGGCCATTACATTCATTTTGAACAATCCATTCACTACAAAGCCCTTCCCTATGAATACTCCTTGCTTGCTTAGTATGAACTTGTCAGCTTTAAAAACTAGACGAAACCCATGCTTTACCAGCAAAGAACCAGAAACCAAATTTTTCCGTATGCCTGGGACATGCAGCACATCTTTTAGAGTGAGCTCTTTTCCAGAAGTTAACTTCAGAACTACGTTGCCCACTCCGGCCACCTTAGAAGAGGCTTGGTTTCCCATATGAAGCTTCCTCCCGGAAGAAGCCTTATAACTTGAGGAGACCTCTTTATCAGAACAAACGTGACAAGAGGCTCCTGTATCAACAAACCATTCTCTTGGATTGTCCACAATGTTGGCCTCAAAGATTACAACAGTGAGGTCCAACTCATTCTCCTCAACAACATTAGCTGTCACTTTCTTCTTCTTCTGCTTCGGCAGATTACAGTTTTTAGCCATGTGGTTAGGCTTGCCACAGTTGTAACAATTACCTGCAAATCTAGTCACGTTAGCAGGTTGCTTACCTTTACCATTGTTATTTGGCGCACGGTTTCCCTGATTGTTGTTGTCATTTTGGCGTTTCCGCTTGTTATCACTCGAGGAACCCCTCTCCATAAGGTTGGCCCTTGCATCAACATGAGCCCTAAACCTGGATTCATTCTTCCGGTTGTCCTCTTCAATCCTCAGCTTAAGGATTAAGTCTTCTACCGTCATTTCCTTTCGCTTATGCTTCAAATAGTTCTTGAAGTCACTCCAACTCTAAGGTAGTTTTTCTATCAAACTTGCCACTACAAATGGCACCGGAAGTTTCATATCTTCAACCGAAGCTTCATGAACTATGAGCTGAAACTCTTGGGCCTGTTCCACAACCGAACGGTTGTCAACCATTTTGAAGTCTAAAAACCGAGCCACCACAAATTTCTTTGTGCCGGCATCATCTGTCTTGTACTTCTTTTCCAAAGCATCCCATAGCTCTTTGGTAGACTTGATATCTTGATACACGTTGTATAATGGATCAGCAAGTCCATTCATCACATAGTTTCTGCAGAGGTAGTCACCATGTGACCATGAATCAAAGGCAACTCGCCTTTGTTGATCAGTATCTATTTCTGCAGGAGCAGCCGGAGGATCTTCCTTCAGAAACGAAGCAAATCCTAAAGTAGTGATGTAGAACAGCATCATTTGCTGCCATCTCTTGAAATTGTCACCGGAGAACTTTTCCGGCTTTTCAACTGAGTTAGCCGGTGGAGTAGGGACAACTCTTGCTGGAACAGGAGGAACATTCTGATTGGTCGACATTTTTTCAGAAATAGAAGAAAAAAAAAAATTGTCCTAAGATTGTTATTACAATGTTCTGGGAAAACAAAAGCTAACAGAAACAAACGAAAGCAAAAACCGAGACGTGGAAGACTACTGTCCTTAGGACAAATTACTTCCCGGCTAGTGCTCATGGAACGAAGTAATAGACCCCAAAGATATAACGGTTTACGTCCTTTTCTGTAGTAGCACCACTAACAGAAAAGGTTCCGGCGAACTTAGATGTTCGAGTTCTTAACTGGAGAAAAAATGCAGAGAATGATATGAAGATTCAGGTGAAAAACTATGAGTGTTTGTTTGCATGCAGGGAACAGGTATTTATAGGTGCAGCTGGGGAACAAAATTAATTATGTCACTTAATTGTTGGCTGTTACGGGCTTAGTAACGGCCCAATTAAATACTCCTTAACATCCCATAATGCTGGATGTTACAGGTTTGAATTTAAATTCAAACCCATCCACATTTTGGGCTCCTGAAGCTCATCCGTCAGCCCAATTGATTTTGGGCTTCCAAAAAGTTACTTGGGCCTCGGCCGAGGCATTCCCCAAAGCCCGAGATGAGGCGTGGCGTGGCCGTGCTATGCCGAGCGAGCGCGCGTGTGGGCTTCCTTTGGATTCCCTCACATGTATAATTGATACACCTTAATGATGAGCTTTCATATATATATATACTAACTTAAAGAGTATTTAAACCAATGTGGGATAATAACTACTCTTAGTTATTAATCCTACATTTAATACATAATCAAGTGGTAAACTTTATGTATTAATTTCTCACTCACCACTTATCGGTTTCGAGTAAATTAAAACCCTACGATCATCTACTTTCTCCATAGATTAATCGTGTGAAGTTTAATTCCTACAAAATTAAACTTCCGACCACTTAATTATATCATTAAAGTGTCTTATCCACACTTTAATTATTACTAATTTCCAACATTATGATGTAAATATTTAAGCGAGAAAGAAAAATTACATTAATACCCTCCATTTTGTTTTTATATATATAAACTAGATGTTCACCCGTGCGATGCACGGGATAAAATATTTATTGGAACTATATTATTGTTGTAAAAGTATATAACTCATGATATATATAAATATAAATATTGTTATTGTTATTATACATGTACAAAAGTCCTAATTTATATATATACTATTAAAATAAATATAATGTGTCTTAAAGTGTGCTTTAATCAATTTAATAATACATGATCATTCTTTCTCAAGTTATCTCTATCAAACAATAAATTACTAAGACATTCTGAAATGAATTTTAAAGTGCAAACCTTATCAATATTGTGTAACCAACTATAATTTCTTAAACTCAATAAAAGTACTTTAACTAACTAATTTTTTTAAGGTGAAACAAAAGGGAACTTTTTCTAATGTTTTTTAATATATATATATATATATATATATATATAGGTCAAGTGCAAAGGATAATTTAGTGACATGTTTATTAAAATTCAACACATATATTATAATAAAAAAAAAAAAATTCAACCTACAAAAGAGAACTAATTTAATATATTATTTGTGAAACATTGGATCTTGTGTGTGATCGTCGCATGAAACTTATTCTGTGCAACAAAAGAAATTTTATATTTTTAAATAAGATCAAGATTTGGATATGGGGCATAGATCGTTTATTTAGTCATAGACTATATCCGGCACACGGAATGTATGATCGCCGCATGCAAATCCTTGTCTTTGTTGAAAAGTGAATTTAAAAAGAAAAAAAGTTATCTGAATTTCAAAATATTAGTTAGAAGGGGGAGTGGCTGCAACAACCAACTTGCACCAGAACTTCCCAATGTGCACATGCCTTCTTTAAACAAAATTTAGAGAATTTTTATAGACAAATTCATATCCTTTAGCATGATTTTACGGTGCTTATTTTATATTGAGCTATTATGTCACGTATGTGGTACACTTTCATTAGTTTTGGTATGTTATAGTCCTATAAATTTCACGTGACCATATATAATTACATTTTGTTTAAGAAATGATATATATAAATTGAAATTGAAATATAGACAAATAACAACTAAACTGATAACTCATTTGCCTATAAATACTAAAAAATAATTTATTTAGAGTAATTTTGTAATGTATTTCACACTTTTTAAAAGGGATGAAGATTTGGTTAAAAGGGAATTAATTGTAACTCAGTTGGGTTGAACCTTTGTAATTAGGCCAGTGACCATGTATCAAATTCTATGAAACCTCCCCAATCAAAAGGATGCTTTTAAAAAAAGAGGAGAGAAAAAATGATGGGTAAAAAGGAAAAAAAAAAACTTAAAAAGAGAAAAAGAGTGTTAACCCTGTTAGAAGACATAATTGTTAATCTCATGCCCAGGTCTTAAATATACAACTCAGTAATATGTTTAACCTTATTTTATTGTAGAGATATAAGTTATTTTGGTCCCATTATATAGAATTTGTCTGGGTATAATTCTTCAATATTTGTTTATTGTTGCCTTACTGTTTTTTTTTTTATTCCTTGTCAAGCTTTTTCTACTTCAACTTATCTAAGTGCTTGAAAGAGCAACAGTAAGCATCTTCACTAAAATTAACCATATTATGAGAATACCAAAAATCAATCGTAAACTTCTTGATCACAACATTGTGAGTACAACATAAATTAATGAAGAAAGAAATGCAGTGCAATCTCCAGAAGTCACAGACAACAACCCCTTCATGAGTAGGGGTAAACATCTTCATTAAAAAGGCACTTATCTGGCTCCTCTCATGGCAAATTGTCACTTCCTGGGGGTGAGAAATTATCTCTGCACTTTTCAATTACTGTTTGCTACAGTAAATAGAGGATGAATGACCAATTATATAGAAATTTAAAAATAAAAACCTTATCTATCATAATTATCAAACAGATACATAAAGGAATTTCAGAATATCAAAATAAAATTTTTATAAGTCATACCAATAAATTCAAATAATAATAAACAGTGCAACTGCAATCCAACCCCATATTATCTATTTTACCGAAACCAAACTAATATCTATGAACATTCTGAGATAAAGAATATTCACTTATCATTCCCTTATTTTTATACAATTCAAAGTCAGGATGGTCATGCCAAGATTCCTTCAATTAGCTAAAACAAAGTTGTAAATACACTATTATATCATTGAGACAACGTGAAAACAAAGCCTTTTTTGAATGATAAAGATGATTGCAAGCTTACTTTGTACTAAGAGATGGTAAACAGAAAGCTTATAGCTTTGAAAATGAAATCGCATTGTGATGTTTATGGGATATAGTCTGCTTGTTGTTTGTGGGTCCCAGGTAGGAATCAGGGCTATGAACAGAGTATAGTAACACTGGAAGGTTGTGTACTCATCCGCAACATTTTCAAGGAACTCCCCGGCTACACCAGAGAATCATCCACAATCATCAACAATAAATTGAATTCCCTATCAAACTGAATAGAAGTGTCACCAACCAGAAAAAGCAGGCAGGCATACAAATACATTATTGACAAATAGTGGAGCACCATTAATTCTCTCGCACAGGTTCACAACTCAATATTTATCTCCCTGATAGCATTATTACACTGTGAAGCACCACCTAACCAAGAAAGAAAAACATCGAAATACAATCATAGATCAGAAATAGTTAGCAGAAAATGGTTGCCAAATAACTTGCACATTGCCACATGAAGCATATAACGTCCTACTTATCTGAATTCTTGATCGAAAGACTCCAAAGATGACCTTCTTCGAAAGGCAATGATATGCCTGTCGGAAACTTAACACCATTTTTGCTCTGCCATCATACACATCGTTTGTTTCCCATCTCCTCAATTTTTTCTTTTCGTTTTGTTCCCCTACCAATATTTTGGTTTCAATACATTATGGTGTTTTTATCTTTTTCACTCTCTTCTGGATTTTAACACTCCCATGACCCAAACTCCTTAGTCTTTGTGGCTAAAACTTCGGTGGGTGGCTGCGGATTCGAGCGAAGGTGAGGAGAAATCGATCCAAACTTAATCAAACTGTGGTATTTCCGGGCTACCAGTGCCTGATTACTCCATCTAGATGGAATCGTGGTTGATTTTGGTCGATCGAAGCTCATGTTGCAACATTTCGTCGAACACCTTTATACCTTCGAGATCAAAGGATAAAAACCTCAATCAGATTAGAAAAAATGCCTACATTTCTTCAATTTAAAGCATCGAAAAACATGCAGAACGTGGGGGGTTCTCAACAACAGCGACCCAACAAAATTTCACTGAAATATGCATATATCCATCCACCGATATATGCAACATTGCCCCAAAATCGTAGTCGTAGTCACACCCTGGCAAAACCCTAACATGAAGATCTCACCAATTGAAAAAAAAAAAGAACCCTATATTGAAAATACCTTCTTCAATCAGACTCAGCGGGCTGAGTCGACTCAGCTTCGAGGCGTTCTACAACTTTCTGGTGGGCCCAAGTCTCGATCGTGTAATCGGACTTTGCGCTGAGGCCTACCCCGAGGATGAGATGGTGAGGAAGCTAGTGAGATAGAACCGAAGTTCCCAGTCTTCCCAAGTCCGCGGCCATCACGGCGGCAGTGGCTGAACGCGAAGTACCTGGGCCGATCCCCGTGGCCCGGACTGGTCCAGCGGCTCGGGCCGTGTCCTTCGCGGGTTCGGAGGGAAGGGCTGAGGCGGGCCGGAGACTGCTTGCGGGGGTGGCGAATGGCTTTAACAGCGGCTTTGTGGTGGAGAGCTCTATTACTCATCAAATAAACAATAAACAATATTTGGAAACAGAAAGTATCATCCAAAAAGAACCAACACGAAATAAGTAATAAAAATCATACGTGCAGAGTGGAGAGGGGAGAGAATTGATGGAAACTCTTACAATTACAAAGTAGTAAGAATGATAATGAGTTTTAAGCAACAATTTCTCACCATAAAAATCGGAAAAGAAAGAAACTGCCTCAATCACGTTTTAAGATTTTTTTTTTCCTCTCAAGCAGGAGACGTGTGTATAAGTAAATTAAGAAGGAATAAATTAAAATAAAAATCTGCCGAAAATTCTAAGTGAGACACGCGTTTTCCCCTATTATTTTGTAATTCTCTTTTAATATTAAAGGTAGAAGTGGATAATAGTTTATGTTTCATGGCGTGAATTTATCTGGATTACCTAGATAATTAACCCAAAAGGTAAATGGAGCCCTAAAGTATAATAATAAGTGAAAAGGAAACCGTTTTGACCCAGAAAACAAGATGAGGTCCGTTTTGAATATTGATCCTAATATTTAAAACAGGAAGTTCGCACGTACTGTTTCCACGGCATACCGCTTGTACAGACACATTCCTAACAACTGTCCGTCCGCCGGTTTAAACTTGGAAGCTTAAAGAAATGGTGGATTCTGAAACCCTACCCTCTGGTTTAGATGAAGACACCAACGGAAACGGAGAGCAGTCAATGCCCGACGCCGAAAACCCTAGTGGCGTTACGGACTCCGAGTCTGACTCCGAGGATGAAGCTCAGGCGAAGGCGCAAATTGAAGCCTTAGAGACAGAACTTCACAGTAACCCATCCGATTACGATTCTTATATCCAAGTAAAATACTATCTACTGTCAATCTCCCTGCACAAACATATGTTCAAGCTTCGCGCTTGGTGCTTATTTTATATTTGTGGCGAACAGCAGTTAAAATATGTGAATAACAAGGATCAAACCTGAGTAGAAGTCTGACTTGTCTGCCAGCAAAATATGTCCATTTTTCTCTGTGTTATTTTTGGAACTTAACCTAGCTGAGTAGGCTCAGCCCATGCTTGCGCTCCTTTTGTTTTTTCTAATTTCTAATGAAACGAATAGTTTCTCCGAATCAACAAGATTCTTTTTAGTCATGATTACACGCGCATATCTAACTCTTCTGATAGTTGAAATTTGAAGTATAAATTTGCTGATTTGGGGTTTGGATATATTCTACACCTTGTGGATGTTGAAGTATATCAAAGTGCTGCGGAAGCAAGGGGATATTGAAAAGCTGAGACAAGCAAGGGAAGCGATGAGTTCATTATTCCCATTGAGTCCTGAAATGTGGCGGGAATGGGCTAAAGATGAGACTACCATTAGCTCTGGGTGAGTTCATTATATTGCATGTCTTTTGTTACTTGTTCTGTATGTGCGTTCTTTAGCATGTGTGCTACACTACAATTACCTAGTTGAAGCAAAATGTCTCATTGTGATAACTTTGTCCCATTAGGGCACATTTACTACGAAGATAGGGATATCCGAATGGGCTTTTGAGTGGGATATCACTTGCGCTTTATGAAGGTTAAAGAAAACCTATCAGTAGCATACCTCACATTATTAACCCAGGTCCATTACGAAGGTATAAGCAGAGTCATTCGTTTACTCCATTAGTTTAAAAGACATCAGCAGACAACTATATTAAACCATATGGCTGTTGACTCTATTAGGCTTCTGAAAAAGGCATATTATTATAGCAGTAAATACCTCTTTCAATATTTCCTACTGTCCTTTCGCTGTAAGGTGTAGAACCCGCCAGTCTCGTGCTGCAAGGTAAGGGCTGGAGCTTGTAAAATGCAGTTTTACTTTTACCGAAAAATGCAGATTGCAAATATAAACGAAGTGGATGACATATTCAAAGTGAAGTAGCTGTCCCTTTTGGTGTTAGTGTGCAAAATTAGAATAAATTGGAGGACCATTGGTAGTTATTCAATTGTACTTGGTGGTAGTTTTGTATTGATAAGGTAACAAGAAGGGGTTGATAACTTTGTCACACCTCATTTGGAGGGGTTGGCATCCAAGCTATAGTGCCCAATTTTCAAAATACTTGCGGGCCTTGGGATTTCTGGGTCAAGGGATTACAAAGTAGTATGCATTGGATTGGGTAGGAGTATTTAGTCAAAAACCAGTCAAATCCAAGGCAGTGCAACTAGGTAAACACGCCCTTACTTGATGATACTTATCTTTCAGCCTTTCATGGGTTTTCTATAGATTGATTTTAAGTTACGGAAACAGATGATGATGATGATGATGATGATGATGATGATGATAATAATGATATGAAGGATTTAACTAGAACACAATAAGTAGTTTGAGTTTCGCAATCGATTTACTGCCGAAACTTATCCCATTTTATAAGCCGTTCTGAAGTTTGTTAATTCCCTGAATTCCATGGCGGTGATTTTTCCCATTTTTAATGAAAACTGTTGTAAAATAAGTATGATGGTTCATCATATGATTTTATGGAGGAAACAGCAAAGAGTAATTGGAGGAAACCTTAAGTTAATGTAATGGTTTAGCATGTGACATATAAGGTAAATACAAAATGGTGGATGCCGACTGAAAAAAATGAAACTGATCTGTCTTTGTCGTGTAGTCATTTAGTAAAAGAAACCACATTTGGTTACTGTATCTAGGCTTGTGGCTCTAATTCCTTCTCTGTAGCCCAGACTCCCAGATGAAGGACCAATGTCAGTTCCCTGCATAGTTAGGTTTTGCCTTCCTTTTTGTGTGTAAATCATAGCATGGGTATAATTCTGAAATGGAACATTCATAGCTGTCAAAGGCGCGCCTCAGGCGCGAGGCGCAGCGATTCTGAAGGGTATCGCCTCAGTGCTGGAAAGGCGGGCGCAGTCCGCTGGGCGCGCGCCTAGGTGCACCTTTTGCGCCTTGTTCGCATCAGACGGGAAGGCGCGCCTTTTGAACACCCAGTCTTCTGCTCCTATTTTAACACGTTTTATGTGCAAAATAGTTTAGGTTTTCGTTATTTTTAACTAGTTCAACACTTCTAGTGTATATTTAGGCCCATAGATAATATATACTTAGGGTTTCATAACCCTAAAAAACATGTATATTTAGGCCCATAATATATACCTAGGGTTTCATAACCCTAAAAAATATAATTAAGAAGCCCAAAAACACCTATTAATGTACTGCTACTCCCCTGCTACTGCCCCACTACCCGCGACCGCCGGCTGCCGGCCGCCCCCACCGGCGACCGCCTCTGCCACCTCTCCCCTGCTACTTTTAATATGCTTGATTTAGCATATTAATGTCAGTAGAAGTTATGATTTTATCATAGGAATTGTTTTTCTGGGACTTTTGGAGTCTTGTCCCAAAGGCGCGCGCCTCGGGCGCACCCAGGGCCCTTGCGCCTTGGTGCGCCTCGCGCCTTGGACAGCTATGGGAACATTTTATTTATATCATTGGATACTATTTTGATAGTATCTTGATGCTTGGAGTTTAGATAATTACTTAGCTATGTGCTATGGATGTGATAACATTTGCTGTATTCTTTTATCTTGACAATTAATGCGTGGTTTGGTGACACTTGGCTATCTTTATAACGAGGAATTCATCACGGTATGTACTAGAGCATGTAATTTTTCTCTCTCCATATACTTTTCACGTGATCCCTGATTTATGTACGTCGAACTCAAGCTTCATATTAGATGTTTTTGGATTTGTTATGGCACTATAATGTGACAGTGTCAGCTTATATGCTCTTCATTTTCCTTTGCATTTCTTTTGCAGAGTGGAAGCGTTCTCTAAAGTTGAAAAGCTGTATGAACGCGGATTATCTGATTATCAGGTAGGTTCTTATACATTATTTCTAAAATTGAGATGAGAACTATCAGTTCTCTGTTTTGTGTCTCATTGATTTCGGTTTGGAGGTCAAACATCTTCCTTCATTACATGCTTCCTGAAATGGTGGTCATGTTTTAAACCAAAACATATCTTTTGCTAGTATTTTTTTTTAAAAGATATGTTTTGCTAGTATTAGTCTGAATGTAGTTTAAAATTGTCCCAAATCATGTTTCTAGTAGTGAGTAGTGAATTTAGACTGTTTTGCCCTAGTAAGCTACACAAATCCATAAGCGAGATTTATGATATTCAAGCTTGGCTTGGCTCACATCTTTTTGAGCCTACCTTGCCCAACCTCTCCTGTAAGTGATGTTGACGCAATACTTTGGGCTGAGGACTCGATCTGTAGCTAGGAATGATTAAGCAGGATTTCTTACGTTTCTGCTGTTGAAAATTCTTGCAATTTCCCGTTATTTTGTTGCCTAATTTCTTTTAATTGAATTTTTTGTAATCTTTTCACAGAGAAGACGAAGACGTACTTACTTTTATAAGACAATTACAATTAGTACCACAATGAACTTGATATTTTGCCTAGGAGATGCGAGACAGATGTTAGGCAATCTAGAAAATTCATTATACATATGAATTCTTAATTCAAAAAATTTGAATTCAAATTAATCTATTTCCAACAAGCATGACGCATATCTAGCAAGTAGATTGGGCATGGTACTGGATGTTTTGAATGTTTAGATTAATTGACTATTAATTTGCGACCTCATGACCTAAAATAATTGCCAAATTGTAGTCTCATTTGTGATGTGGTGTTGTACTGTGTGAGGAATTCCTCATTCGTTTCATTATTTTAAGTGCAATAAAGTTTTGTTTCTTATAAAAAAAAGTAACCAACAAGGGTTTGGTGGAGGTTACATGGGTATTTGATATTGAAGTTCATCGGGTCCCTGTTCATTGTTCTTAAATGACAATAAGGAACTTTTTGGTTTATCAGATTGTAGAGTGTTGATGATATCCACTATATCGAAATTGAGATTGGTGAAATCCTTTCCTTGTAGACGTTTAAGCAATTCACTCTTATTTCTTAGAACCTAGTTACCCAGTCAAAGTGAACGAATTAGTTTCCAGTTAAAGTGCCAACATTCATGTCCTGTTACTACAGACAGTAAAACGTTGTCGGATGTTTCTATGTGCAGTCTGTTGATCTTTGGTGTGACTACTTAAATTTTGTCCAAGAATATGATCCATCTGTCCGTGAATGTTCTGCTCCGGGCATCTCAAAAGCAAGGAATCTCTTTGAGCGTGCGATTACCGCTGCTGGCTTGCATGTAGCTGAAGGTCATCGTATATGGGAACTATACAGGGAGTTCGAACAAGCTATTTATATAACAATTGGAGAAACTGACTCTGAGGTTAGAAATTTTGGTTTGACTTTCCAATTTCTTGTTTATGCTTTCTGAATAACGACTTCTCTCTGACTTGTGTCAGAATTTTTGCTTTTGGAAGTTTAGTTTTGTTGCTATGGTACTTAATATGACAAGTGTTAAGTCGTTTGCTTTCTACCATGTCTTTCCATGTGTCAACTGATTGTAAAAATTAAGGTGATGCCTTAAGCTGGGTTGCAATTCTTGGCATAGTTCCTTGATGGTCATCAGTGCCGTTTATGGCTTAAACATTGGCCCAGATTGAAATGGGCTTTAACCTATACCTATAGGCTGGAAAAAGATTGTCTTATGACAAAGTAAAGAAGCATGTTATACTTAACAACATAATCTATAGGCTGGAAAAGACTACCTTATGAAAAAATAAAGAAACATGTTTTATCTTGTCGGTTTATGAACTGATTCTTTCGGTTTTTTGTTAAACTAATTAATGAAGCATGTTATTTCTTGTCAATTGCTATTCCTTTTGATTCTTTACAAGTTTCTGAAGTTGATGATGACCACTAATTCTACAGGCAAAAGCAAAGCAGCTCAAACACATAAGAAGATTGTTTCATCGTCAGTTGTCGATTCCCCTTGCTGATCTAGAATCAACTCTTGTCGCTTACAAGGCCTGGGAAGCAGATCATGGGAGTCCCAGTGATGTTAGCTCTACAGAATTGTATGGTCTTTCATCTGATGCAGTCTCTGGATACAAGAAGGCATTGGAGATGTTGAATGACCGTGCTCATTTTGAAGAAAATATTTCCAAGACCAATGGCGATTCTGAAAAACTTCAAGAATTCATGGTATATATATAACATCTATATTCTGTCTGTGGCAAAACATATTTAACTAAAACCAAATGTAAGGCTTGTCATTTATTTAAAAGATTGATGTCATTATTGAAAGCACAAAATGTTTAAATTTTGAATAAGTTGTAGGTCAACGCAATGGGGATTCCAAATGTGAAACATAGTGTGGATGCCGAAAATTTTTACGAGGTGCAGAAAATAGAACATTCGAGTTGAGACATCAATAAAGTTTGTTTTGTATCAAAAAAAGAGCTTGCTTTTGCTAACTGGAATAATAATGTGGGTTGTTTTATTATTTGATGATAAGTACAACACAATTCTCAATCTCATAATAGTGTGTTCCTATCTATTTGGACCTTTACTAGGAAAAGGATTTATAGTATGATTTAATGATTTGCAACCTTAGCTGGAACACTGACCCCTTTGAACCACATTATTCCGTGATGCCTTTTTCTTTAGAAAATTAATTATTACTTTGTTGTTTGTCATATACAGTCCTTTGTACAATTTGATTTTGTTAGTGTTTCTATCTTCTCTTCGTATTCATTCTTGTAAAGGTGAGTGAATATGGGAATCTATCATCAACTGATGATAAAGAAAAAGAAAAGAAAACTAGATTGTTTAGTTCTCTGAAGTTTAAATGAACTTTTCTCCTCTCTTTGACACAGTAGCTTAATTGGTAGGCATCCTAATTAATGTCAATTGACTTATCAACACCTATTATGTTGAATACCTTAAATAAGGGAAACGGTGGGTCTTCAGACATTTCTTTTTTCTACCCAATGGGGTAGTGGTTTTACCCCATTTGACGTGTTAAGTCACTGAATAAGTGCTTCCCTGTAGTTTCTCACTTGTACATTTATGTGTTATGCTATTGGAATGAACAGGGCTCAACCGTTCTTTTTCTCATCTATTCTTTGAGGAGTTAAAGATCTTATTGTTATCGTGTTACACACTCATCATATAATAGTCAAAACTTATCCTTATAAATAGGGTGATGGTATCAAACACCTAATTTATATACATAAGAAAATGTTCAATTTTCAAAATTACTAATAATTCTGCTGTAAATGTTTATCTAAAATTTCATGCTTGCAGGCCTACTTGAAATTCGAGCATTCATCTGGTGATCCAGCCCGCATACAGATCTTGTATGAACGTGCTATAGCCGAGTTTCCTATATCTACTGATCTATGGCTCGATTATACACAGTATTTGGATAAAACATTCAAGGTTTTTGTACTTCATTTTGTCTTGTGATATCCCTTATTTATGCTATCTCTGTCTTGAGGTTGCATCAAATGACATTTGAAACTGATGCCTTGCAGGCTGCCAGAATTGTGAGGGATGCTTATTCCAGGGCCACAAGAAACTGTCCCTGGGTAGGAGAGTTGTGGGTTCGTTACTTGCTCTCTCTGGAACGCAGTCGTGCTTCTGAGGAAGAGTTATCAACTGTATGTCCTCTTTGGTAGTCCTAACAGATTGAGTTTTCTCTGTTTTTGAACATTATTTTCTTCTCATGTAGAGTGTTGATAGTTGCATTTTGAGTGAACTGTTTTTAATACTGCTGAATTCTCGTCACTGTACTTTTACACGTGTCCATAAACTAAGAGTGCATATGATAAAAGGATGATGTTTCTTTCTGCATCTTCTTTCTTCTGTCATGTTTCTTCCTACAGAAGCTGTTGTTAACGTTGCTAAATCTGGTTATCTAGACATGAACCGAACTTGGGTCGCATTTCTCCAGATCATTTTGAACTGGAGTAATCCTAAAAGATCTGTGGGTAGTGGTGGTTCTGCACAACACCTAATTTTCTGGTAGTGCTACTTTTGACTTTAGTATGGAGGTTTCAAAGATTATCTGATGCATATTTGAGTTAATTTAGAAGATTTAGAAAAGCCAAAATAATTTTAAAAAACATTGAGATGAATATGTGAGTGCAGAATAATCGTGCATCATTTTGATGTGAAGGAAAGGTGGATGGAACAAACATTACAGGGTTGTGAATCTAGAGGCTAAGAAATTTTAATTACAAGTATGGAGCGGACCTCATTAGTTGATGTAGTCCAAAGAATTAATGAGCCTGAATCTGACAAGTAAATTATAGATTTAAGTGTCCAATTTAATTTGGGGGCTTATTGTTGACCAGACACATTTAAGTAAAAATTGGTTCATGAACACTCTGCTTGTCCATGAACTATATTCATGTAATTATTTTGTACGATTACTATTCCTTATTCATTTTGTTATGTTTTATACTTGGATGACTTCATACCTTTCATTGGACTTATTTTGACTTCACACACCCAAAATTCTTCTCTCCACAAGTATTTTCTGTCCACTTATGGTTTTTAGTAGTTAAAGGTAGTCGATATGAGCAAGTGTTAATTATCTCTGGGAGTCTCTGTGACATTTATTGTGTTAGATAGTTTATCACTATTGTTCAAAACGAGTCTAAAGAAGCCTTCACTGAATTATTGTTGAGAAACATATTCTGCAGAAACACTAAATTTAACATCAAAAAATTCTTTACTGGACTCTTATCATTTAATATAAAGTATTTTTCTTATTTTGTTCTCATTCATAATCAGTCCTCGCCTTTGTTGTTTTTAACGTTGGAATTTTAACATCTGTTGTCTTAGACAAAATTTCTTTATGCAATTTACGAAAGGAAAAGTAAACAAATCAATAGAAAGTGCAAAGCTATATCAGTAATAAATGTTATTTTGAGCTAGAGCTCTCTCATTGCTCCAAAACCTTTACTTTTTCTCTACGAACTAAATAACTCAAATTACTGTGAGTTTGTAATCGCTTTAGTCCATGTGTGGCTGATGTCATGACCTTGATTTTCAGGGACGAAAAAAGGAAACCACCTTGCTAAGAGAGTTGTTTTTTATCCTCCTTTATTAGGGAGGAGGTTCTCCCACACCCTACTTCCCATTTCTCAAAGCATTTGTATTATTTAAAAAGCAAAAACCTCCTTCCTGTTTTCGATATAACAAAGATTTAGAGAGTAAGGGCATGTTAAGTTTGATATACTTCATATCCTGTTAATTGGCTAAATGAACTTTATAGACTCTGGTACCATTTGATTAATTGAACTATGAGCCCTGAGATAATTTTAAGGCTTTCTCTTGTTACATGTGATTCTTAACTCAGTCTTCTTCTTTTAAAATGCTTATTTTCTTGCTTTTCCTGTGTGTAGATATCTCATTTCTCCTTATTTCAGGTATTTGAGAAATCGCTGCAGTGCACATTTTCAAGCTTTGATGAGGTACATGGATATAGCTGCATATTATTATTTATTCTGGAAATAACTTAGTTTCGACTGTTAATACATTGTTGGCCTATGACCCTTTTTGAATTGCTTCTGTGGATTTACAGAAAGGGAAGGAGGTTGAAATACACTTTCTGATTTTATTCGTTACCAATGTGGTTTTTAGGACCAGTAGTTTCCAGAGGAAATTTAAACTTGTATACTAAAAGCTGTTTTCTCATAAACATCTGACCTGATATACATTTTCTGTTTCAGTATCTACATATATTTCTCACTAGAATAGATGGGTTAAGGCGGAGATTTTCTGCATCTGCAGCTGTGGAGGATGGCATGGATTATGCAGTTTTAAGGGATATATTTCAGGTTTTGCTTTGTCTCTCTATGAACTTCTGAGTATTAATACCTCTGTTTCCTTTCCTGGCATATTTTAATCTTCACAGTTTCTTTTCTTTTTTTTCTTTTTCCTTTCCTTTGAGATGTTGGATTAACTATTATTTGGTCAATCAAGAGTGTTTGTTCTCAGTCTGTTGTACTTTTCTGGTGCATTAACTGGTTGACAATTTGAAATTTGCATTTCTTCTTGCCAGGTTCTGTAAGCTGTGTCAAATGTGTGAATCTGTTATGTCCTTTAAATAAATCTTGTTGTGGCAGTTAGTGACACTGTGTTTTCACTATATATACATAACTGTTGCTTTTTGGGTTTTAGCGTGCCTCCGATTATTTGTCCCCGCACCTCAACAACACGGGTAGTTTACTTAACTTGCACAGTTATTGGGCTCGATTAGAGTTGAAGTTTGGAAAAGATTTGACTGCAGCTCGTGGGGTCTGGGAGAGCTTGCTTAAAATATGGTATTTCCCCTTCTCCCTCAACGGTTTTGGTGGGATGTATATGTATTAATTCCTATAACATAGAATTGTGGAACTTCACATGATGTTCATTTGCAGTGGGTCTATGCTAGAAGCTTGGCAAGCTTATATGTCATGGGAGATTGAGATGGGCTACATAAAAGAAGCCAGATCTCTTTATAAGAGGTGCTACAGCAAGAAATTCCAAGGAACAGGCTCCGAGGTATATTTTCATGTGGTTCTATTCATCTGTTTTTTTAAGGCACTCTTTGAACCATTATCAATACACAGAGACCACTCAAGGTCTTCCAGTAAAAGCTTGAAATATGGATTCTATCCCTCCCCCCAGATTACTGATAACGAGATTATTTTGTCTAAAATCACTTTTTTCTTGGATGGGGGTAAGGGGAATTACATAAATAACTCAAGGGTACCTCTTTTTAGGAGTCTTAGAGGTTTCTCGTATCATTTTCAAGAAGATCTCGAGAGTGGAGAGCGAAGGATGCTTCCGGAGCTTTAATGGCTCCTTGAAATAAAAAAATATTTATCTTTTTCAGGGACTGTGTCACCTAACCATCTTTGACCTTGTTTCTTGAATTCTTAAAGACGGGAGGAACTGTGCAAGAAATTTATAATCAGAGTCGTCTTAGGGAAAACTTTTTAACAGGAAGAAGAGTTGTAGGCTTACGTTAAATGTTAGAAGTGCACCTGCGTGGAAACATGATGAGGGTCTGTGATCCTTTGGTGATAAAACTAATTAAATTAGCGAGTGGGCAAGTCAGAGAAGATGATGGCCTTGTAATATTTTGGCCTTATGTTTTTTCTCTACAATATTTGTTATTTGTTATATTTGCATTGTTTAGCTGCTTACTGTAAGGAATGAAAAACATCTTATGCAATTTGTGTATATGAATTTCATGATGGTTTATAGGTCTTTGAGCATTTGTGTAGAATACACATGTGGAGATATACATGGAACGCTTTCTAGAGCGAAGTATAAAGTCAGTTGTTAAAAAGAAGACTTGGTGTGAAGGATGGATGGATGGATAGATACATAGATAGATAGATAGATATAAATTGCATAAGGTTTCAGATGGTAATGTTGTTAGTCGAGTGGGCAATTAGTTAACGACTAAGAATTGGCATTTCTTTGGAAATGGGTTAATGTCGACTGAGGGTGTACACTATACTTCCTCCCTGCGACCAGATATTTAACAGAAGAATTATCAATATGTTTCTGAACATAATCAAGACGCCACTTAAAAAGGTTTTGGTAGCTAAACTTGATTTAGTTTCTCAGTTTCTTCTCTAGTATATTATGGACTGTGCATGCCTGTTGGTTTATGTTTGTTTCTCTCTTCACATATAGGCTGCTTAATACATAAATGATTCCCCTATAGAAACGTAAAGTGATTTATCCTAATAGGTAGAACTTGAGAAAACAGTAGTTCATAAAAATAGTGAGGTATTGTTGACAAACAAAAATCGAAATCTAGATACTCAAAAACCAATTCTCACTTTCTCTTCCTTATTTGTTTTTTGTTTTTTCTTTAGGTTTACCTTTGTGTTCTGTCTTTGTTTTGTGTTGTTTTGATTTGTTCTTTTGGTTGTGGAAATCAGGGTAGATGTAGAGATATAAGAAAAGACAGAATTTTTGACTTAATCTGATTTCTGTTTGGACAAATGCCTCACCAGGGCTGACTGAATCTTATGCCTCGTTAGACTTTACCGATTCTTTAAACTCCTATTGCTCGTGTT
The DNA here is from genome assembly GCA_958295605.1 of Ajuga chamaepitys. Lineage (NCBI taxonomy): Eukaryota > Viridiplantae > Streptophyta > Magnoliopsida > Lamiales > Lamiaceae > Ajuga > Ajuga chamaepitys. Next base: position 32,517,380 of record OY282497.1, on the reverse strand, counting down.
TAATTAAGATAGATGTGATATCTTGGATTAGATGATACCTTCCTTCCCTAAAAAACAGAATCATTCAGGACATTTGCAATGCGTGGGTACGCTTTGAGAGAGAATATGGCTCGCTGGAAGACTTTGATGTTGCTGTTCAAAAGGTATTTATTTCTCATTTCTCATTTTATTTTCCATTAACCTAGCCTGCTGCTTATCATTTTCGAATTACATTTTGAGGCCAATTATTTCAGGAATGATGCTTCGTAAAGTCTCACTTCATACTTGCTAGAAATGGTACATTACTTGTATGATGTTGCGTGTTGCTTTTTCTGCAAGAGCGTCGTTTTATTTTTGGATCTGTCTGCATTTCTCGATTGTATAAACAAATGTTAATTGTTCTGCAAATATGATGGACAGGTGAATTAATTACTGATCTGTCTGCATTTCTCGACTGTATAAACAAATGTTAATTGTTCTGCAAATATGATGGAAAGGTGAATTAATTACTGATCTACTGGCCCGGTTGTAAATTTCACTTATTCAGGATTATCTTCTTGGTTTATATAGTATATTATTTTAAGTACTAGTGACATGCTCGGCATCGGCATTGGTTGTTGCCCCCTAACTTCTATACCACATACGTTGATAGAATCGGATCATGATGCTAAGTAGATATATTACTTTTTCGGGATAAGAAACGGAAAGTTTATTAATACACAGGAATTAATTCCAAAGGGATGAGGCGTCCCTCATGCTAAAATATACTGCTACAACTATATTACAATGCTCAAATCCCTCTAGATATCTGAACTATGGAAACTTCTAAAATTCTTTTGAGTTGAGATCCACCATGCCACCCTTAACGTAAAATTTTACCATTCTTCCATGGATTCCTCTATATAATAAAATCAAACACTCTCCTATTTCTTTTAGCCAAAAAGACGTACAATAATACCCACGAGCAGCTTGGCTCTTATACTAATGGACTACCCAAGTTCACATTAAAAAACTCTGATGGATTTAGGAGCTGCCCAAGCCAAATTTAGGACTGATAATACCCTGTACCAAAGAGGAAGGGAGAAGGAACAGTGTAGGAAAGTGATTCATATTCTGAGATTCCCTTCTACAAAGCACACACCTGCTGGGGGGAAGCGATACATTTGGATAGCTTTTTGAACTGCGCCACAGGTGAGTATTCTCCCCAGCTGAACCTTCTTAGGTTCTAAAACACTGAAAAAGAAGAGAAGAAGGATTTGCAAGAAAAGATGCTGGATTTGTCTACAACCCACAATATACAATCTTCCTATGCCAAAGACAGCCTAAAACTCCGAGTATCTCTATCAAAGAACACAACTCAGAAATTTTAGGATCTCTCAGACTTCAAAAAAAGTGAAGAATTCCAATTTAAAGAAGAACTCGACTGTTCGGAGTTCGCTAAGTAAGGAACCGGTTTATTGTGAAGTTGAGAAATGCGAAATAAGGACAGGAGTTGGTCATGAAGAGGTTGGTTCCTACAAATGAATCTTCCCAAAACCTCACAATATTACCTTTTCCGATTTGGACTTTTACCAATTTCACAAAATCTGGATGAACTCGAGATGTGATTTCCCAAGGACATCTATACGTAGTTCTAAGTGCAAGGCCTGCATCCCATCCATGCTCTTCAGTTCTGTACTTACTCGTAATAATTTTCCCTTACAATGAATTTCTTTCTTTACCGTATCTCCACCACTATTTTCCCAGCAGTGCCTTGTTCCTAAAGTTAAAGTTTCCGATTCCCAACCCACCCATCTCCTTAGGCTTGCATAAGGCTTCCACGGCACCTAATTAACATGCTTGCTTGCTTGCTTGTGTTGCTTGCTTGTGTTGTAGCCTTCCCATAGGAAATCTCTCATTTTCTTTTCTAAGATCGAAGCAATTCCTTTAGGAAATTAGTAGATTGGGAAAACATGAAGAGCTGATTGCATTAGGGTTGGGCGCCCACCTTTGTGAAATGAACTTTTCTTCCATCCTGCTAGCTTCTTGGAAATATTTGAAATTACTGGTTCGCAAAAGGACATTTCACAGGATTACCCAAAGGTACGCCTTGGTACTTGATGGGCCATTCCTCCAATAAGCACTGTATTGAGTTTGCCAGCCTCTTAGTTCTTTCTTGATCTGTGTTAATGCAAGCAAGCAACTCTGACCCAAGTTGGTTTTAAAACCCGATATTCTACAAATAGATTGAAGATCGTTAGAAGCCAACACAAGTTATTCGGGCTTAAGAAAGAAAATGTGTCGTCAGAGAATTGAAGATGCGTCAATTTAACCTTATTCCTGCAAACATCCACTCATCTAAAAGCGGAAACTGAGTTAGCTTTTCCGACGATTCTACTAAGGCATCCCACCACCAAATTGAACAAAAAGGGGGACATGATTCTCCTTTGTCTCCAGCCTCTCGAGCCCCAGATCTTTCTTCTTAGTCTTTCGTTTATGAAGATGGAAAAATTCATGGAAGACATGCATCTTGTATCCATTTCCTCCATCTTACACATAAGCCCTTCTTTTGTAAACGATATCTAAAAATTCCTGATCTACATTGTCGTAGGCCTTAGCAAAGTCTATCTCGAATACCAAGCACCATTCCTCTATATTCTTCCACTGCTTCGTTAGCAATCAGTATCAAGTCAAGAATCTGCCTTTCTTCAATAAAAACGCTTTGGTGATTGTATATAGTATATGGCAAGCCTTTCTTCAATCAAATAGCTAATTTATTTTTATAGTTGTGGGGTGGGCCAGGCAATGCATGGGCAACGCGTGGAGGCCTAGGTATCAAGCTACCTTTATGTGCCTTCCCCCTAAAAAATTAAAGTTAATATCATGTGGGCCATTGGCCCACATATCAGATATTAAACTGAAAAACAAATGCTACACTTGATCTCTAAGCCAAAAGGCCGAGAAAGGTATTCCTTCAATGAATAGCTACTATCTTAGCTGTGATCTTGTAGAGACTTGTACTAGACTTATTGGCCTGAAGTCCTTGATTTTGTGGGAGTCTTCCTTTTTCGGAATTAGGCAAATTTATGTCTCATTGGTGTGGGCATTGATGATCCCATTATTAAAGAACTCCTAAAAAACCTTCCGACACCCTTTCATTTCTCACTATTATTCAGTATCAGCACAGTAATGACCACTCATCCTAATTATCAGTTACCGGATTATCTTTAAAAGGAAAAATAGTTTGCACTTCTGTAGGACTTGTGGGAGTCACTGGAGAAATGAAGGGCTTTTATGTTTACCTTCTATTGTCGTTTCTCAAACTGGAATGAAACTATAACAGTGTATATACATATCTTTTATCCACTAACTAAAAACTTGCAGGGATCTCCCGATATTTATTTGTGTATCCCTTCTTGTAACTGTTTATGGTAACTTAATAGGCGCTCTTATTTTCTTTTTCACAGTATATTTTGTAATTATCGTGTTTAGAATATCTATATTCAAACCTAATGGTTGTATGTGTTGAAATTATTCTTACTTCCACCTGAAGTTATATTGTGAATGCTGATAAGTGAGAATATATTTACTGTCCTTTTCTGTTTCTATTTTGATGAATTATCCTACTTTACATAATGTAATTTGCTAAAATTTGACCATCAGTTCTAGCTATCTTGTATATATTTTTGGTGATACCAGTGGTTCTGTTCATGTATTTTGGTGCCTTCTTTTATATGGACTTGCAAGCTTCATGAGCTTTTTGGGTGGACATAATATATCTTTGTTATGCATCCAAATTAATTTTAATCTGCCTCGGCGGCTTAAAGTGAGCACATGTGGCGTAGTTTGATACTTTCAATATATGGGAATAATAATTAAAAAAAAAGTTTCAAATATCTTCATGTGGAGATTCAGGTTGTTTTCCTCGTTTTGGGAAGTTTCAAACTTGAGATGTTTTGGCTAGTTTTAATATCATCTCGGATTACATTTTGTGCTCTACATCCCTTGTTTACATCATTGCAGGTGGCTCCTCGTCTTCAAGAGTTGCAGCTTTTCAGGTTGCAGCAGGAGAGCAAAAGTACAGTTCCTGCTACAAATGAAAGAGAGAATCTTTCCAGGAAAAGTGCTCGTGAAAAGAGAAAACCAACTTCAATCTCAGTAGATGAACAGTCTCCCACAAAGCGTCAGAAACATATGACTAAGACCACAGTTGACAATGAGGAAGGTCAAACAAGGCAATCAACTGAAGCAAGTAAAACTACTAAATTACATGAACACAGTGCAAAGCATGCTAAAAGCGAGGAAGCAAAGGACAAGCCATCCAAGAAGTCTCTGCAATTCAACGATCAATGCACCGTCTTTATTTCCAATCTAAGCCTCCAGGCACGCTGTCTGTTGCTAGCACTTTCTTTTCCATCTGTTCAGCACTATATCATTGATAAAACCAATCATTTGTAATTCTGCAGGCTACTGCTGATGATCTGCGTAATTTCTTCGCTGATGTTGGTGGAGCTGTTGATGTTCGAATACTAAAGGACAAGTTTACCAGAAAATCTAGAGTAAGTTCGAGACATTGCAGTTACCTTGGCTAGTGAACTTGATAAAGGATCAAACTGTACAAATTGAAGCAGTTAAAATGCAGTATTTCTGCCCTACTCTTGTTTAAGGGCTTTTTGACTGGATTGATTGGTGCAAGAGTACTAGAGGACTTGGTACTTTTGTATGCCTCCCATCCCTTCAGTAGTTTTCATTAAATTGTCAGTCAGATATTTTGTTGAAGTTTGTTGGGGATGGCTTTTTTGTATCTTTAAGTTTATGGTGGTTTTGGCCAAGTGCTACCTATCATCTAGGAGCTTGGTTCGTTCAACCTTACAACGTGTTTTCAAGAAGATTATTCCTTTCCTCGTGTTTGAATAACACCATATATCCACCACCTTAGCCATAGGGGTTTACTAAATTGGTCCTTTTTGGGGATTCAACTCTGGCTATTTGCTGCAACAAATGCCTCTCTATCACTGAATTTGAACCCAATGTATTTCTTGAATAAATCGTCAGTTTTCCTCGTCATTCTTGTTAGGATTGAAAAACAAATTAATCAGAGATAAATCTAGACCTTGTGTAGGTGAATTATGTGGTTTATATGAAGTAGTTGAGCGGCCTGTTGCTAACTCTTTTCTTTATTTTCAACTTTTATAAGCACAAATAAATTGTGTAAAGCCTATTGTCCTTGGTATTTATTCCTATTTCTTGGTGAAGGGATTAGCATATGTGGATTTCTCAGATGATGCGCACTTAGCTGCTGCTCTGGAGAAGAATAAGCAGATCTTTCTTGGCAAGAAATTAAGCATTTTGAAGTCAGATCCTCAGCAAGGAAGAAAAAAAGGAGTTGCTGGACGTAGCGCTAAATCAGAGCATGGTGAGTTATTTTATTCTCTATTCTGGCACTTGTTATTTTTTATTTATTGTTGCTTGATTTTGCATTATATTGGAAGGGTAACTCAGCACAAAACTTTTTTTCGAGTCTGATCTCCATAAATAATTTGTATTGAAGATTATCCACGAATAATTTGTACAAGTGTCAGGAATTCGCTCTGGTATCAATTCGGTGGCTATCCACCTCCACCTAAGCTTTTGCCGTATTAGAGACATGTATTTATATGTAACACGTCATTTCGAATAAGTTGTTTCCAATTCCCTTTGGATCTTTGGGTTCGCCCTTTAATTTTCGTTAAAATTTCTCTACTTTTAATGCATCATACTCGGAGCATCTAAAGGTCTTGTACGCACATGTCCGGACCAAGTTAAATGCGTTTTTCTAAATTTCTCATCTATTGGTGCTACGACCCCTTCTGTTTATATGTGACGCATGCATGCTTGTGTGTAACATTTTGCTTTATAAAAATGTTAGGGAATGTTGATCCACAAGAGGGTTCCTCCAAAGGAAAAAGGGAATCGGAGGCACAGTCGTCTTCGAGTGACATCGAGCTCAAGGGGAAGATCATGTTTGCAGTGCCAAGAAACGTGAAACCCCTGCGTTTGACCAATCCATCTCAAGAACAGGCGGACCAAGGGGAGAACCCCAAATCTAATGACGAGTTTAGGAAGATGTTTATCAAGAAATGATAATGAAACCTAGTACCTACCTCCAAAACTCAACAGTATGATTTAATACTACTTATCTTTTGTTGCGTACCTACGCTAATGTGTAACAGAATAAACATTTTTTACGTTCGATATCTAGACAGTAAGTCATGATTTTGGTTACATTGATGAGTAGTGGCGATGAGTGACAACGTTGATGCATCTTTTTTATTACTACCTCCGTCCCGCTCTAACTTTCCTACTTTCCTTTTTGATTTGTCCCAACTTAACTTTCCAACCCATAAGTGGCAAATTAATCTCACAATCTCCACCCTCAAAATCTCCACTCTCAATCTCCACATTTAATAAAGTCAAAGATTCCACAAAATCTACTTTTTCTTAACCTCCGTGTCCGGTCAAAGTAGGAAACTTAAGCCGGGACGGAGGGAGTACATTATATTATATGTCCGCTAGTTGATGCCATAAAATCTCACAGAACGCAATCACTAGCTGATGTGTCCTGTTTCCTTACCTCATTCATAATTTGGGGATGATATATCCTGTTTCCTTACCTCATTCATAATTTGGTGATGATATATTTACACATTAGCGGTGGCACGATAGGTTGGGAACATTTTCAATATATAGTAAAATTTCAGATAGTAACATACACAATGACAGAACGAAGCCATTTGTGATGGTGTTCGGTATCTTCATTGTGTCCGTAATACATTGTGTGAAATCTGCAATCAAGAAAGTTTGGATCCTACATTGTTTCATGTTGATTGCAGTAAACATCACAAGCACTGCAATTTAAGCATTATTGTTGAATTTAACAAACTAAAATCACAATTTTTGCTAATAATTGAGGAGTAACACTTGTGTGCATGTGATGTATAGCAGACTTATTGTACATCACTATAATTTAACACATGGACTCCAGAAAATCGCTGAAATATGGTTTATAGAAAAATCGCGTCCGTGGACCAGTTCCACGTGCGGGTCGAGCCCTTTTTTTTAAAAAAAAAAGGATCTACTATAAGAATAAAATAAGTCTACCGTAAGAACAAAATAAGTCTACTTTAAACACAATAATTATACTGTAAGAACACGATAAGTCTACTGTAAGAACAATAAGTCCACTTTAAACACAAAATCACTATACTACAAGAACATAACAAGTGTAAGAACACAATAAGTCTACTGTAAGAACAAAAAAAAAAAAAATGATGAGACCCGGATATACATTAAGCACTATTGTGCATCATATGCACCCAAGTTTTTGCCATAATTGAAATATGGATTATCAGTACAACTTTCTACGGCCGAGGTCATGTTGCTGGTAAGATATCACGAGGCATTATTTATCTATTTATAAATAATATTATTTATTTCAAGTAGGCCTATTTAGATTGTTGATAGCAACTAATATAATTCTTTATACCAATGGAAATATGAAATTTTACCAAAATGTATAATTGAATTGATAATTGTCTATGTTTGCAAGAAATAATCAATTTTCCTTTTTTTTTTTTTTTTTTTTTTTTTAAGTTTTATGTTTTATCTTTTTAAATTTGAAACTAAATTTATATTTACCCTAGCTAGTAAAAATTTAGTTTGATTTTTATGATTATTCAAAAAAATTAATATATTGAAAAAATAGTTAAGTAAGTCAATGGTTTTTTATTTTTTTAACAATAAAGAAAGAAATAATGTAGTTGTTTATTTGTTGGGTTACTGAAAGGTCTATAGCGCATTATAATTTTTTCAATATATATATATATATATATATATATATATATGTATGAAGTGATATAATTACTCATTAATAATCAACCAAAAGTATATTAAATAATCCTCTTACATGTATTCACGTGTTATCTTTTAATTTACGGACTCAGTATATATTTTAGAAAACTCTACTCCAGTAATTTCAACCAATATTGGATCTTCTTCGGAAAGTAGCAAGCGTACTATGTTTGGTGCTGACGTGGAATTAAGTACCGTAACATATCCATTCTCAAAGACTCCTTTCCGCGATCTTACTAATGGTAAGTTCAATCAATCTATATATATATATTATTATTATTATTATTATTATTATTATTATTATTATTATTATTATTATTATTATTATTATTATTATTATTATTATTATTATTATTATTATTATTATTATTATTATTATTATTATTATTATTATTATTATTATTATTATTATTCAAGTTTTTCAATTTTTATGTGACGATTATTTATGATTTTATTTCGGTTAATGACGTTGGATTGAAAAAAGTTGGTCAAATCTGGATTCAAACCTCTACCACTCAACTTATTAGTGACGTAATTGATATTAGAAAAGACGATGAGCGAGCAAAAGGGGTAATGTCTGAAAATGGCATAGCAGGTACATATGTTATGTAATGATTTTTTATAAGTATAATTGAAATACTATAATTTTTTTACGATTTGAATAAACCATAATTTGGTTTGGTCAACTTTTATTTACACCTTTTACAATTTACAGGAACTTCAAATAATTTTGGCGTCCATAATACAAACTCAACAAATGAATCAATTATTATCGATTTGATGGATGATGTGTGCGCCCTTTCATCAATAAATATTGAGCAACCTAAGCCTAGAAGAACTTCGAGAAAGTGTAAGATAATTTTTTATTTATTTAAAATTTATTTTATTATTTTACTTATAGTTAATATTAATTGGTATGACTAATTGACTAATATGTTTTTTTTTTAAGCAGTAAAACCAAACAAGGCGCACAACAATTATCCGTCCGCAATAGGTAAGTCAATTTTTTTGCTATGGTATAATTGATTATTGGGAAAAAATCATAAACCGTTCTGTAAGTATAGTGACTTCCACTAAATATCCCGTATCTATCTGCTTTTTCAATTTCGTCCTATATCTTTTCAGATTATCCGATTTTCGTCCTAAAATTCAAATTTTCGCCGGAAAATGCACGTGCCGGTCACGTGCCGGCATAAATTTTGGGATTTTGCCAGCGTGGCGCCGGAATGATGCGCTGGAACCGACACGGCCGCGTCAGACTTGTAACACGGCCGTGTCAAAAGTGGTCCATAACGCGCTGTGAATTTTGCAAATCAACACGGCCGTGTCACTCAAACAACACGGCCGTGTCAAATTGTTGCTAGAAAAGTGAATTTTGCAAATCAACACGGCCGTGTCACTCAAGCAACACGGCCGTGTCAAATTGTACCATTTAAATCTCCAAATAGAAATGTACCAAAACTAAGAAAGAACAATTTAACCCGGATGACTCCGTCTCGATGATCTTCGTCTTCTTTGTCTTCCAAGATATGTAATTTATGTTCTTGATGATTCCTCCTCTTTCCTAAAGTTTTGGTGTCCTTTTTATAGAGTTGGGCCGAATCTTGGGGAAGATAGGATCAAAATCCTATTAAAATTAGGTAATTATCGCAGGAAAACACTTCTGACACGGCCGTGTTGCTTGAGTGACACGGCCGTGTTGATTTGCAAAATTCACTTTTCTAGCAACAATTTGACACGGCCGTGTTGCTTGAGTGACACGGCCGTGTTGATTTGCAAAATTCACAGCGCGTTATGGACCACTTTTGACACGGCCGTGTTACAAGTCTGACGCGGCCGTGTCGGTTCCAGCGCATCATTCCGGCGCCACGCTGGCAAAATCCCAAAATTTATGCCGGCACGTGACCGGCACGTGCATTTTCCGGCGAAAATTTGAATTTTAGGACGAAAATCGGATAATCTGAAAAGATATAGGACGAAATTGAAAAAGCAGATAGATACGGGATATTTAGTGGAAGTCACTATACTTACAGGACGGTTTATGATTTTTTCCCATTGATTATTGTTGTAATTATATATGATTTTTGTTCATGTTTGATTATTTGTTTGTTTTGTTTTTTCTTCTTTTTCTTTTTTCGTAGACTATTTGGATTTTGGTGACACCACATACATTTGCAAATATTGTGGTGCGATGTTTTGCTTTGAGGAGAAATTGTCTTCTTATCCAAAGACTGTTTATCCAGTACATAGTTTGTGTTGCATGAAAGGAAAAATTCAGTTACCCTTATTGACACCACCTCCTCGACTACTACAAGAACTATTAGAAGCTCAAACTGCCAGAAGCAAACATTACTTGGATAATACAAGATCCTATAATAATATGTTCTCATTCACATCTATGGGCCGGAAGATAGATTCTACCATGAACACGGGTGGTGGGTCACCGATATTCCAGCTGCATGGTCAAAATTACCATCTAATTGGTAGTTTACTTCCTATTGAAGGGTCGACGCCGAAGTTTGTGCAATTGTATATATACGACACTGAGAATGAAATATCAAATAGAATCAACGCTGTGAGGTAATGAATCTGACGTGCATCATTGTTTTCATTTTTTTTTTCATAATTTTTGTGTAGAAATTTTAACCTTTTTTTTTTTTTTTTATGTTGTAAAAAGTATGATGTCTTAATATTGTTTTTGTACGAATAGAAGGGATAGTGAAACTCTCCATTCTGAACTGGTTAGAGAGTTGAAATGTATGCTTGATGAACATAATGTTTTAGTTAAAACGTTTAGGATGGCTGCTAAAAAAATATCAGAAGAAGAACGTGCTAATGTGAGAATCAAGTTGGTTAGCGAGAGGACAACTGATCGTAGAAGATATAATCTTCCAGCTGTATCAGAAGTGCCAACATTAGTTGTAGGTGATCTTGATCGGGCGCTTGGAGATCGAGATATTATTGTTGAAACACAAAGTGGGACATTGAAACGTATAAATGAATTGCATTCATCCTACTTAGGTCTTCAATATCCAGTGTTGTTTCCTTATGGTGAAGACGGATACAATGAAAACATTCCCTTTGCTGACGGTAGGGAATCTGCTGCCGGTGGTAGGAAAAAGGTTAGCATGAGAGATTTGCTGCATTTCGACTACAACAAAGGACCTCCGAGAGATAAAAAATTTTGAATAGCAGAAGGCTGACCCAACAAGTTGTAGTTGATCTTTATACAATTATTGAATCAATCAGACTGTTGTTTGTCAAATTGAATCAAAAGGCCCTGTGTGTAGAACTATACAGTGGTCTCACGGATGCTCTTTTACGTGGCGAAACAGATAGTAGCTTTATGGGTTTGAGTTGTGTTGCCATCAACATATACCGGTGGACCTTGCTACATGATTCAGAGTTATCATGATGCAATGGCCATTTGCAGATGGGCAAATTATCTTGATTTATTTATTACTTTTACGTGTAATCCAAAGTGGCCAGAAATTGTTCGGTTTCTAGAACCACGAAATTTGAAGCTGGAAAATCGACCTGATATCATTGTTAAGGTGTTCAAGATTAAATTGGACTCACTTATTAATGAACTTCATTGTAAGAAACTTTTTGGCACTGCTATAGCAGGTAATTTATTTAACAATATTCTTAATTTAAGTTTGTAAATAGTTTTTGATAATAATTTTGTTAAGGAGGTTATCTTACATATATTTTAAAATTATCCAGTTTTCTACACGATTGAATTTCAAAAGCGTGGTTTGCCACACGCGCACATTCTTTTATTCCTTGTAAAAGAGGATAAGTTCCCAACTGCTACCGACATTGATTGAATTGTTTCTGCTGAAATTCCTGATGAGTCATCTGATCCCAAGTATTACTCAGCAGTGCAAGAATTCATGATCCACGGTCCATGTGGAATAGTGCATCCAAATTCAACCTGTATGGACGATGATGGTAAATGTATGAAGCACTTTCCGAAGAGATTTATTGAATGTACTACTATTGATGATGAGGGATATCCTGTTTATAAGCGGAGAGACGACGAAAGGACTGTCATGAAAAGTGGTGTACCATTAATCGATTCTTATGTTGTGCCTCATATAGATATCTTCTTCTAAAATATGGAGCACACATAAACGTTGAGTGGTGCAACCAATCCAGGTCTATAAAGTATTTTTTCAAGTACATAAATAAAGGTCACGGCCGTGTAACAGTTGGTTTCTACAAAGCAAGTGCTGACAATGTTGCTGGCAATACAGTAGATGAGATAAGTATGTACTATGATTGTCGGCACATATCCCCATGTGAAGTGTCTTGGAGGATTTTTGATTTTGAAATTCAGTATCGTTATCCTCCTGTAGAGCACTTGAGTTTTCATCTTGAAGATCAACAGTCAGTTGTATTCTTTGAAATGAGTCATTGGAGAATATTGTAAAACGACATAGTGTTAGTAAAAGTACGTTTCTGGGATGGTTTGAAGCGAATAAGAAATATCCCAAGGCTAATGAGTTAACGTATTGTCAGTTTCCTCAAATATTTGTGTGGCAGCAGAAGGATAGAGAGTGGGTAAAAAGAGAAAAGGGAAAAGCAATAGGTAGGCTTCATTATGTTCCACCTGGATGCGGCGATCCATACTACGCTAGGTGTCTTTTGAACGTTGTTAAAGGTTGCAAATGCTATGCTGATATAAAAAAAGGTGGGCATTGTATAATACAAGACGTATCGGGATGCTTGCTTTGCTAAGGGGTTACTAGAAGATGATAGGGAATATATTAAGGGCATTGAAGAGTAAGTCACTGGGCATCGGCCCAACACCTAAGAGGGTTGTTTGTGACGCTTTTACTCTCTAATTCAATTGGGCGTCCTGAACATGTATGGGAGCAATGTTGGACATATTTACGGATGAAATTTTGTACAAACAATGTCTCAAGATGAAGAATCAAGGTATAAATAGATTTCAACTTCTTATGTAAACATTTATTTTGACACTTTATGAATATTGATGAAAAGTTAATGTTTTTATTTATTTATTTTTTTTATTTATTTATTTATTTTTTTTTGTAGATTTGAAACTAATTGAAGAGGAAATAAAAAATCTCTCTTGTGAAGATTGAGAAGATGCTTCAAAGTCGCGGAAAGAGTCTTTCTGATTACGATCCTATGCCAATTTCTGACTTCTCCAATGAATCAAGTTCTAGAAACCGTTTTATTGCAGATAAGTTGATGTATGATCGGAAAGCTCTATCTATTGAGCACGAAAAGTTGGTTGCTGATATGACTGACGAACAAAAAGTAGTTTACTCTACTGTTATGAATTCTATGGATTCTAATAATGGAGGAGCATTCTTTGTATATGGTTATGGAAGAACTGGAAAGACTTTTATTTGGAGGACACTGTCAGCTGCTTTACGATCCAGAGGTGAAATAGTTTTGAATGTTGCATTGAGCGGCATTGCATCATTTCTATTGCCGGGTGGAAGGACTGCGCACTCACGTTTCAAAATTCCACTGAATGTTCATGAGAATTCGGGATCCAGTATAACGTTAGGTAGTCCTTTAGCTGAAATGATTGGGAAATCAAAGCTGATTATTTGAGATGAAGCTCTGATACACGTTAATTATGCATGTATTTAGGTCGAGATAGGATAGCATTTTATATCATATACATGCGTAGTTGGTCAAAGATTGTATGAATTTATGTAATTTGGATCATTTGACGTGTATTGGTTCGTTTTGTAGTGTTTTCATAATTTTCAGGTCAAAATGAAGAGTTTATGAGATAACACGAAGAACGAGTCGAAGAAAGGATGAGATGGGTCATGAAATGGGCCGAAAACAAGGCCCAATGGAAGAAGCAACCGACGCGGTCGCATCAAGGACGTGACTCGATCGCGTCGAATGGCTGAAATAGGCAAGTCCAGTAGCAGCTGACGCGCGCATCGACGCTGTAACTCGATTGTGTCGAAGATCAACTCGGTCGAGTCGAAGGTGGGAAAGGAAAGAGCAGATTCAACTGACGCGGCCACGTCAGTTTTTGACTCGGTCGCGTCGAGAAATTCGATTTTTGGGTTTTTCCTGTTTCAAGTAGGATTCGGATCCTAAACTCCTCAAGACTGTTCCGAAGTCTATAAAAGGACAAGTGAAGCTCGTTTTTCAGGAATTCCACATACATTACATCATATTCGCATTGAAGAGTATTTAGAGAGTGACTTGAAGAACGAGAAGACGAAGATTTACGAGCTGACATAGAAGGGTTTAACTATTTCTGTTCTAGTCTTTTATTTCTTTATGATGTATTCCATGAATTATTGTAGAGATTTAATACTAGGCATGAGTAGCTAAACTACTTGTGTCTTGGGGTTAGAGAGTAGTGTTTATGACAATATTTTGATTTAAAGTTTTGATTTATAGACTCCAGTTTTAAGTATTTATCTATATGTTTGTTCTATTCCTAAGCATAAATTGATCACTTAGGCTTAGTTACACATTTAACAATTTTGCTTCGAGATGAGGGAATTGTTAATAGACCTACGACATATAGCACAGTTATCTATGACTGCATGGGCAAGGGTTAAGGGTCTTTTAGGAGTTGTTATGATTAATTGACTCGAGAGGGTAGTTGTCCTAATCAATCGACGACTTAGTCTCTTCGAGAGGAGGACTAAGTTACTTAAGTGCTGCCTAATAAATAGTAAAACTTGGTTTAAAAGTCTTAGAGTTAAACTTAATCGACATTGAAGTAATTCATGAAATCGAAGCCCTGGGATACACTCTGGTTGATTGAAATTTAATTGTTTGACAAGTTAAGTTAATTAGTATAAGTAGATTAGTTTCTTAAAATCAACCTTGCAATTCGAGTGTCTAGTTAGGGCAATCCTATAAAATTGGGGTATCGAACTGTGTTAGCCTGTTCTCTGAGGATCGACCTTGACTTATCCTATACACATCTACACCTGTATACCTGCGGTATTTAGGGTTAGAAATTAGGCCTGTCAAGCCCCGATGATGCACAAAAACTGTTTTAAAACTTTGGACAGATTACTTTAAGACATAACGAAGAAGGAGATTCCATTTGGTGGCAGGAGTGTTTTGTTAGGTGGAGATTTCAGGCAAATTCTACCTGTAGTACCAAAGGGTACACCTCAAGATATAGTGCATGCCACCATCAATTCATCTTATTTGTGGCCACATTTTAAAGTGTTGTGACTAACAAAGAATATGACAACAGAATCTTCCTAATGATGCATAAGGACATGATCTAAGAGCATTTTTTGAATGGATAGCGAGTATTTGGGATGGTATTATTGGTGGACCGAATGATGGAGAAGTTGAGATTGATATCCCGGAAGATATATTGCTACACAGTGGTATTGCAATGATTGTTGAGAGTACGTAACCAAATTCTGGTAAAGTGGGTGACGATGCTGCATCTCTACATGGTAGAGCTATATTGGCACCGACTTTGAATGTTTTTTAGTCTATTAATGAATATATGACTTCAAAGAATACCTCCCAAGGCCGGACGTACTTAAGTTCGGATACGCCGTGCAAATCTGATGCGAATGTAGATCTTCTAAATGATCTTCATACACCTAAATTTCTGAATTCAATTAAGTGTTCTAGACTACCCAATCGCAAACTAAATCTCTAAATTGGTACACCAGTTATGTTATTGTAAAACATAGATCATTTACTTGGTTTATGCAATAGTACACGACTGGTGCTTACAAAACTTGGAGATTACGTGGTTGAGGCAAAGGTTATATCAGGTGATAATGCTGGTGAAATTTTTTTAATCCCTCGGCTATCTGTGACACCTTTGGATAAAAGAATGCCTTTTCGATTTCAGAGGAGACAATTTCCATTTATCGTTGCTTATGCGATGACGATAAATAAAAGCCAAAGCCACTCACTCAATCATTTTGGTTTATTCCTAAAGAAACCTGTGTTTTGTCATGGTCAACTTTATGTTGCTGTCTCACGAGTCACTAATCGAAAGGGTTTGAAGATTTTAATATGTGACTACGAAAATCCTGAAAGAAAGACTTCCACAAATGTTGTTTATAAGGAAGTGTTCCAAAATTTGTAAAAGTTATGTTTACGTTTTGTTACAAATTTTAATTCTCAGTGGATAGTTAGTGCATTCATGTCATGTTATTAGTTATCGAATTACCTTATTGTATGAATTTTATCAATAACGATGATTTTTTTCTTCTGTTTATCATATTATATTTAATTCTGCATAGTTTTTTATGATCTATAATACATCGAATCACAATTATATTTATCGCTATTTAGATATGATCTTCCCGTGCATCGCACGGGAAAATACTAGTTCAGCTAAAAATAAAATAAATGAAAACAAAGAAACGATGTACATTACAGTCTAGCTGAAAATACAATTTAAAGTTGAAATGTTTGAAGTTGAAAGAAGACAAATCACAATTTCGTTAAAGGTGTGATTTTGAACTTCAACTTTATATTCCAACTATTCAAAATTTCAAATTCAAACTCGAAGTTCAAATTTTCCACACCAAAATATATTAACAATTTATACTCGTGTATTTTAGCATTAACAAAGTTATTGTTTTCATTATCTTATTATATCCATAAACATCTACTCTATTCATCTGGGTTGCATGTTGCATAAAATTTATTGAGGGCGATTCACATGTCATGCAAGCAGAGGCAGTAGACGTGCACTGAGTCTTGGTTATTTGCAGAGACGGAGCTAGGAGTTAGGCTGGTAGCGGCCACCGCCCCCTTCAAATTTTTTTGTGCCTTGTGGAAGTACTGAGTATGTTATCAATGTAATTATAGTTAAAGAATGAACTTCACCACCCTCAAATTCTAAAAACTTCAATAAATATCTCAAAAAAATATTTTGGCCCTTCAATAAGAAATTATGGCTCCGTTCCTGATTATTTGCACGCCATTTTCAAAACGGATACACATTCTGTGGTGAATGCTATTCTTCTAAATCTCACAGAGTTTGGTCGGGATTTTTTTAGTTCTGTAAGTTAGAGCTTGTCTAGAAAAAATATGTATGTTACGTAATTACAGTTTTAGTCCTGCAAGTTTAAAAACATGTTCAGTAGACAAGCTTATTTAGAAGTCATCAAATTGATCATAATTCATGACGTGACGTACACGTGACCTCAAAATTAGGCCTTCGGGTGACTTTTCGTATGTGCCATTTTATCAAAGATCTTTATTAAAAAATAATAAAACATATGTGCCAAAGTCACCAGTGGTGATGTGGATTATGCTTTCAATTTTATATTTTATTGAAAAAAGGATAAATTATGTGACATATACACATAAGCAGTGTTGTACATAAATGCAAAATGGCCGGAAAACCCTAATTTTTTTAGCCACATGTTCACCACGTCATGTATTTTGGTCAATTGATGATTGTTTAAGTTCAGGCATACTTGAAAGAATGACTCAATTACATAGTTGTAAAGTCGAGGCAAGAATTTGACTCACTATCCGTAAGACGATATTGCCTCGAATTTTAGTGCTCCCTGTCTTCGGCAATCGTCCTCAAGTTACAATGACTTTTTAGCCTTGGGATCACAACACAACAAAACCAAACCTTTTGGAAAACTAGTCGATATTTAGGACTTCCTTATACTAGAATTTGGGAGGGCTTTTGAAGACTAGAATTCAAATGCAGATAATGTTTTGAAGTGAATTGAAATGCAGAATGTGGGGGTCTATTTATAAATAATGAAGAGTTGTGATGCATTTTCGGAAAGACACCTTTTGACCCTTGGTGGCACCGGTTCGGTCCTGAACACACCCATTCGAGGGTCCGACTCCATCGGGTACTGGGATCACACCATTTCGTGAACACGGGCCCTTTCGCTACCCAACCGACCCACTTTGGACACTGACGGGTCGGTCCGACATGTCTCGAAATGCTCTGTTCCACCTTGCTGATGTGTCACGTCATCATACCCCACCCGAACCGCCATGAGCCTGCCGATCCTCCCGTCCGGAACAACTTGCCAAAACTTTAAGGCTCCTCCAATCCTCGCGACGATGCGTACATGCGATGTGCACCTCTAAAGCGACTCACTGCGACATGTGCGACGTGCGCGCTCCTCGAGTCCATTTAGCCAAAGACGAAAATCCCACGACGGTCCACCATAAGAGAGCACACTTGATAACTCCTTATCAAAGTGCTCCTTTTAATGAGCAGTACCAAATTACTTCATCTTTCCTATGTGGCTCAAGTTCCCGCATTTCTTTTAAACTATTCCAACTTTCCATGTTTAAGTTATACACTTTAGGCATTAATCTCTCATCCACCCAAAATTGATTTTGAGTACATAAATACATTAAATTCATCTGCTCTGGAACGTAGATTATTATTTTGCGATTTAATTCCATTTTCAACCAATGGAATCCAAAGTTGAAATTGCCCAAGGACTGGTCAACACAAACCTTCTAAAGTCAATTTTCAATAATCTCCCACATGAATGACAATTAATGCATACACCCTAAGGCTGACACACACGAAAGTCCCGACGAACCATCATTCATCGTTCGACAAATGAACTTTCCCTAGTGAGATGCTATCGGATGTACTCACGGCTCAGTGAACACAATTTCTTGAACCGACAGCATTTTGTGTACACCAAGACAATAACATTCACACAACGATAGTTCTGATCTTTTGATTCTCACGTTGTGTCATTAAGGGCCATGGACCATATCTTAGATTCATAAGTGTTAAAACTGAAGTAGCCTCACATCTCACTTATATAAGTGCCTTCTTTTAGGACTTAATATAGGGGTAGCCTAATATACCCCACCACATTTGGTACATGAGTCATTAAAAGCATAATCGCTTAACCTTACCACATGTTATTAGGAAAGCACTTGGGCAACTGCGAGAATGGGTTACTTAGAATTGTTCCAAGTGCACGGACGACTCGTTCATAACAGTTAGGGTTATACTGTAAAGCATGCTTTTAAGTGTTGCTTTGTGTATATACTGTTTCTTGTACTTTAAATAAGAATAAATTATCATTGTTTGCTTAAATATTATGAATGTTATATATATTTATTGCATATTGTTTGAATACTTTACATTGTAGACAATGTAGTGTGTGGTAGATCATAGAAGATCACATTGTCAGTTACTTGTAATAAGTACAATAATTCACAACTTAGATGGAATTCAACAATCCATTGGTAGAAGTTGATGTGTAAGGCTCGGATTTGTTTGTCTTGACCAAGAGATTACACTAGTGCATTTATTGCACTGAATTGGACCAACATCGAGATAGTTTTTCTAGACGGACTTGATAGAAAAATTAGATCTCAGTGGTTATTGATTTCTTAATTTCTGTCATTTAATTGGGATTGTGTATAATTAATTAATGTTGCTTTGATTTATTTTGGGCAAAGAGTCAATGAAAATGCTCTATACTTTGGGCAATATTATTAAATATATGACAAATTTCTAAATTAATACAAAAAATCGGTGTCTTGGTATAATAAGTTGATTATGTCCCCGTGATGGGCTCAAAATGTTTATCATATCAAACCTGTATAGTGGATTAACTTCCAATATGATAATAATATTGAGTTGTTAGTTCTCAAGGAATAAAAGATATTAATTAATTAAAGCATTCAGTTACTTCAATTAATTAATGAACATTGAATCGTAAACACGGGAAATAAGAACCGGGAGCCATATTTCGTAATATGGATTAGGATGGGTAGTTCAACATTAAGTCTTTAGTGGAATGAATTAATATTAATGGGTTAAAATAATTTGATGGCTCAATATTGATATCTAGGCCCATTGGGAGGCCCAATCCTATTCCTCCTAAAGGCCCCTTGAGTAGCCTAATAGAAGTCCATTAACTAAGAGGATAAGGATTAATTAGAAGTAGGAGATAGAAAATAAAAGATATGGATAAATCTGACTCCTAAAGGGAATATGATTTTATCCATATTTTCCTCTCCCAAGAGGGAGATGATTTAGATCTAATCCCCTTACTTGGAGGCCAAGATTTTCGGCCTCTACCCCTGTAAATAGGGGACTAATTTTGGTCCCCATATACATAATGGTGTGGATGTTTCTCCATAGAAAACTAATCCTTCCTCGAGTATTAAAAAGTTCGTTTGATTTTCCACCGGATTGGCAAGCTTGGACTTAGGGAATACTCAAGAAGATCTTTGGATTGAAAGATTAATTCTTCTCAATGGTGTCTCTCCGATTCGAAGGTAAAAATATTACTTAGAGCTTGTTGTATGATTACTTTTATTCAATTGCATGAATTGCGTGATTTAAATGTTTCATATCATCGTTATTTGATTATTGAAAATAGAAATTCAAATTACATCCCGAAATAGATCCTTGGCACAATCCCCGATTCCCCAACAACAACTTCGTTGTCTCATTTAACCAAGTTCGTGGGATCTCCACCCATCATGGTTGAGTTACCGATATCACCGGTCTCGGTGTGTAGGTTTTAATACCATTCCCCTTACTGCATTGTACAACGGCGCTCTAGCGATGCCTTTCATTAACGAATCCGCTATATTTTCCTTTGACCTCACATAGTCAATGACCATTATTCCACTAGAGATCAACTGCCTGATAGTGTTATGTCTCCGACAAATGTGTCAAGACTTTCCCTTGTATATACGACTTTGTGCCTTCCTAATAGCTGACATACTATCACAGTGTATCATTATTAGGGCAGTGGTTTGTTCCAACAAGGAACATCCTCTAGAAAATTTCTAAGTCGTTCAACTTCTTCGCCGACCTTTTCAAGTGCAATGAACTCCGTCTCCATCGTGGATCGAGCTATGCACGTCTGTCTATATGATTTCCATGATACTGCTCCTCCACCTATAGTGAATATGAAACCACTGGCGAACTCGAAGTTGTTAGTGTCAAATATCCAGTTCACATCATTGTATCCTTCTAACACAGTTGGATATCTTGAATAACATATGCCATAACTTAACGTATACTTCAAATACCTTACTACTCGTTTCAGCTCTATTCAGTGATCATCTCCTGAATTGCTTGTAAATCTACTAAGTTTGCTAATTAAGTATGCTATGTCAGGATGAGTGCAGTTCGCTAGGTACATCAGACTACCTATCACTCGAGCATACCTAGTTGAGATACGAGTTCTTCTCGATTCTTGACCAAATGTTCCCACAGGTGTCTTCGCCGAAGGAAGATCGAAGGCCTCAAATTTCTTGAGTACTTTCTCAGTATAGTGAGATTGTGTCAAGTGAATTCCATCGGATGTCCTAGAGATCTTTATGTCTAGTATCACATCGACCAAATCCATATGCCTCATGTCAAAAAAAATTTCAACATGTTCTTAGTCTTTACGATCACTTCGTGATTGCTTCCCATGACAGACAATCACATACTCATCGGGTGTGCCCTTAATGTTAACACATTTGTCATACTCGTTGATCCTGAAGTCATCCGATAACATAGTTCTATCGAATTTCTCATGCCAATATTTCGGTGCTTGCTTAAGCCTGTATAGTGAATTTATGAGTTTGCATACTTTATGCTCTTGTTGAGGGGAAACGAACCCTTCAAGTTGTTCCATGTATATCTCCTCTTCCAATTCCCTGTTTAGGAAAAAAAATTCACATCCATTTGATGTATCTCAAGGTTATGCAATGCAACAATAATAACGAGAACTCTTATGGCCGTAATCCTTGTAACGGGCGAATATGTGCCGAAGTAATCATATTCTTCCTTTTGTCTGAACCCCTTAGCTACCAAGAGAGCCTTATGCTTGTAAATTGATCCATCTACCTTATATTTACTTTTAAGGATCCACTTGAATGATTGATCATTTCCTAGTAGAACTGATCCTCCATCAAAACTTTCCAACTCTTGAAACAAGGACTTATTTGGACACATATGGAAAGAGCATCCAGAGTCCAAAACCCATTCCTCAGACATTTTCCCATCTGAAATAGTTAGGACTTCAGCACTTTCATATCCTTGTTCTGCTATGACTGCATCTGCCTCCTTTGAGTCTGACTTCCTTTGTCTTTCAGGACAATTTTTCTTTAAGTGTCTAGTTTGTTTGCAAGCATAACACCTTTTTTTCTCCACCCAATCAGTGGACTTCTTGACATCATCTTTCCCAGAATTCTGTTCCTTTGACTTATTATTCTAGAACTTCTTCTTCTGGTTTTGTTTCTTGAACTTAATGTTCAATCCTTCTCCTGCAGACTGAATCTTCTTATCTCCCTGAAGTTGGAAGACTTTAGTCTTCAACGATGTCAAGATTGATTCAAAACTCAGTTTCTCCTGCCTTCCAAACATTAGTGTATCTTTGAAATTTTCCAATGACTTTGGAAGTGAACTGAATAACATCAGGGAATTTGTCATCTTCTTCCATCTTCACTTCAAGATCCTCAAGTTCATCAATCAGTTGATTAAACTCATCAATCTGATCCAATACACTCTTATCATCTGTCATCTTGAAGGCCAACAACTTCTGTTTCAAGAATAACTTGTTGGTTACAGTTTTAGATTGATATAACTCTTGTAGTTTCTTCCAAGCCTCAATTTCTGTCTTTGTCCTTGCAATTTCTCTTAGCGGCTTATCCCCAAGACAAAGTATGATTCAACTATGAGTTTTCTGGACCATCTCTGCATTCTTGGGTTTTTTTGTATCAGGCCACTCCTACAATGGCTTCAGTGCCATCGCCAACCCATTCTGGATCAAGACAACATTCATCTTGATCTTCCATAATCCGAAAATCATTCTTCCTAGTGAACTTCTCAACATCGAGCTTCATTCTAGCCATGTGTGATTCTCTTGCTGCTGTTATCGTAGGTTAGTTTCTCGCAAACGGCGCCAATTGTTAGAATTAACACACCAAGATTGCTCCAAACACCTTTCAATCAGATTTAAGTAACCTTGAACTCACAATAAAACTCACAAGTAAAAATGAAGAACTCGAAAAATAGAAATCACATGAACACAAAGATTAACGTGGTTCAAACTTGCGTTCTACATCCACGGAGGATTGGCGTTCCTCAATTCACTATAACACAACAACAATTACAAGAAATTTGCAAGATTCAAAAGAAACCCCAAATTAGAATCCCTAATTTGCTAAGAATCCTAGCTATCTGTAATTTTTTACTGTTACAAGGGGAAAACTGAACTAGTTAACTCTTCTTCCTGAACCGCTTATATCTACGCAATCAATTGGGCTCAAAGCTGTATGGAAATCGTAAACCAAATCAGCTCCACAAAACAATTGCTGAAACCGTTGTCAAAGATCTTCCAGAAAACCGTTGCAACTGACTGAAATGTTTAACTGTCGGTTCATGATTGTTATGCCTCCGATTTTCTGTTCTAGACCGGTTCTTGACTTAATCCATCCGGTTTTATCATAATTCCAATTAATTACACTTGTCTTAAGCAGTTTTGAAGAAATTGGTCAACAATTCACATTCTTCATGTACAATTTCAATTTTTTTTTTTTTTTTTAAAATGAAACAGAGAACACTATGCTCCCGACCAGGTGTTGCTAGCTTCGTTGATACTCATACATCTACAAGCACTCTAGATGTCCAACCAACCTTATAATGAATTATAACCTTAATAAAAAAACAAAACTCTCACTATTTAATCTCTTTATTTTCAACCTCTCATCCATCACAATAAAACACTCAACTATACATAACCTAACAAACATGAATCTACGAAATCTATCGATTACAAAGAGTGGGTTCATGTGCACCAACTGCACACAAGCTTTATGGTGCACATGCATGGATTCCAAAAAATCGCTGAAATATAATATAATACGAATTCACATCCTCAATGGGTCTATGCGCGATCCCACGGATCATGATATTTTATTTTTTTAATACAACGCTATATTATGGATCTAAACATGTGTTTTCTTAACATATGTATGTTGTAGCCTAGTGGTCACTCGGGCGCCGTAAGAGACACGAGATTCGAGATCGAGGTCTTGGGCTTGAAACTATCTCCGCCTCTCGCGAATAACTTTTTCTTTTAGACAACGTTTATTCTATATAAATAAAGCACGTGTTTATTTGACACAAAATGGGTTGTGGCCTAGCGGCTAGGCATGTGATACAAATAGGACTAAGGTCATGGTTTTAAATCCTAAACCTTCACCTTGCAATTTTAAATTTTATGTTTCTCGCTTATCTTCTTTATGTTCTACTTTATATTTTATTAATTATTTTTTTGATATATTAATTTATAAAAATAATAATAATTAGTTACAAATATTATTTAATTAAATAATGAAAATAAAATGATAATTTTATAATTTTTTTTTTTATTTTGGGTTTTTGTAATTATTTCTTTTCTTTTAATTTACAATTTTTTATGTATTTATATTTTATTAGTCATTTTCTTTATATACTAATTTATCAAGTTAATAATAATTAGTAAGTAAATAGTATTTAATTAAATAATAAAAATAAATTTATAATTTATGATAATATTTTCTATTTTGAATTTTTTAATTATTTCTTTTGTTTCATTTTTTTATTTTTCTTTTGATTTACAAGTTATACCGTTTGCATAAAAAGAATAGTTTTTTCGTAAAAATAAAATATACTATGTTGATAAATAAATTATACCTTTTGAAGATACACGTTATACAATATCGAATTGGCCATAACAAAAATAAAAAATAAAAAAGAAATCAAAGAATTGCATATTAAACTGTTCCAACAAAAAATAATTTACTTTTTGGTAAGAAAAGTAATACTTTATGGGTAAATAAGTTATACAATATCGGATCCACCATAACAAAAAGAAAGAAAACCTAATAAAATTTAAAAAAATAGAAAATATACTATTCAGGCAAACGAACTATATTTTTTGGTTAAATAAGTTATACTATATCAGATCCGTCACAACAAGAAGAAAAAAAATTATACTATATTGAATCCGCTGCAACAAAAAGAAAAATAAAATTAAGAGTTACAAATTAAATTATTTTGATAAACAAATTATACTCTTTGATAACACAAGTTATACTGTATCTAATACGCCACTACAAAAAGGAATTTTTTCAAAAAAAATTATAAAATTACACTATTAAGGTAAATAAATTATACTTTCAAGTTAAACAAGTTTTATTGTATCGAATCTGCCACAACAGGAAGAAAAAAAAACAAAACAAAATTAAGAATTTCAAATTATACTGTTTCGATAAATAATTTATGCTCTTTGGAAAGGCAAATTATACTATATCGAATACGTCAAAAAAAAAAAAAGGAAAAAAACAAATTAAAAAATTACAAAATCATAAATTTCAAGTAAATAAGTTATAGCAGCATGAAAATAAAAAATAAAAAAATCAAACAAATAAATATAATCGAAATAAAGAAAATTTGAAAAAAAAAAACAAAAATAATAATTAAAAATGTAATTAATTATAAATACATTTTCCATTTTTAATTTAAGTATTAATTTATTTTTTATTGTTGAATTAAATAAATATTTGAAATAAATAAATTAATTAAAATAATAAAGAAATTTAAAAACAAAGTACAATGGGGATAACCAACTGGGTCACTGTCTCCATTTGCAAACAAATGTGGCCTCATCTTTATAGATTATATTCGTTGAATAAAAGGAAACAAAAAAAGTGAAAGCTGCGTGGTGATGGGGGTTCGAAAACACAACCTCATGTTTGCATATGAGAGCGCTTAACCATCCAGCATGCATCTACTTTTGTTATCCAAACCCAACACTCAATTAATATAGTTATTCGCTGTAAAAAAAACCTCGGGTCGTGCAGGTCTGGGCGGTAAATGGATCGCTAATTTTGGCTAAAAATAGCCAAGTCCACATTAACAAGTGCATTCACGTTTTTGCCATTAAAATTGCTTATGATACATGTACCTTCCTTTGATGAGATCTTCGATCTTCAAAGCTCTTCAATATACACATATTTTTTAGATGAAACTTTTATAGTAAAATTAAAATAAATTATTAAATTTAACAAATCTATTTCTAAAATTGATTCATTCTTATTTGAAACTCACACATGTGGTCAGTTTGTATCCTATTGATCTATTTGAACAACAAATAGTTCAATTATTTTAGATATTCACATCCGACACAAATATATAATAACACACAACTCATCAAAAGTATTAAAAAGTAAGTTAAAATAATGTAATTATATTTTTCTTTTGATTTGAATAATTTTTATTTTTCATTATTCACTAACTGATCAATTGTTAGAATTTATCATATTTCTACTTATATTAGTATAAATTAAAATTTATTTACAGAACTAAGGTTAAAAACCAAATAAAGGGGGTATTGGAAAATTAAAGATATTGAATAATCTTATTATTTTTATTTACGAAATTTGGATTAAAGATCAAATAAGATAAATTGATCAATAGTATCAAAAATTAAAATTATTCAATATCTAAGTACAAGAAAATTATTCGACTAATTTACATTTATAAGTCATGAAACGGTCTAACATATATATATAAACAAAATGTGTTGTTACCATAATTGGAAAAGTTGTGTTTTCCTGCTCATTTGCATATTCCATCCTGGGAACGAAAAAATTGTTGAAAAACAATCAAATCCTATTATTTTTCAAAATCGGATATAGAAATGCTGAAATATCTCTTAAATTTGATAATTAGTTGATATCGCATGCATCTATATAGAAACATAATCAATTTTGTTTCAAAATTATGTTGTTGAGATATTCACTCTCTTTTAAAAGTTGAAAATTCTCTATTCAAATTATGGAAAATCAATTTATGTGTTCCATCAATCAATTTGCGATAAACTTCTCCTGCAAAAATATTTGTTTTACTTAAAAACAGGGATCTTGAAAGCCAAAAAACCCTAATTTTCTGCTCTTTAAATACTCAACTAATAAACTCATTTTCTATCGCAGTTCATCGATCAGAGTCTGTCTCCATTCTCATCAATGCATTATTGTAAGTCTCTATTACAATTCAGTGCTTTTAACCGGATGCATAAATTACATCATAATCATGTTGTTTACATATTACTCTTTCGAAATCTTGATTTTAAACGGTGCGCTTTCACAGTTGTTTTACCTTTTGTTCATCTTTTGCTTTAAACCCTTGATTTCACTTGGGTATATCATAAAATCCTAATTGAATATTGGTTGTTTGCTGCATACACAAAGAAAACCGAGAATATCATCAATGTGTTGAGCAAAAATAGATAAAAATACAAAATTTGCCGTGAATATATTTGTTTAGGAATTACATTCATAAGAGATTTTTTATACATTACCTTATAAATCATCATCGTAGAAAATAATTTTTGAAGTTGTTTGTTGGATACACTCGCAACTTAAGCTTGGTTATCCACCAAGCTATTACTGAGATATAGTCCGATTTTTTTTAGATTCTCTGCATAGATAATATGTACAAGTTATATATGATGAGTTTTACATATGCAGTTAATTGTATCAACTATTGAAAATCTGAAAGGTGATTTACCCTAAACCTATCTTATATGTTTTCCTATTCCTAAATATTCTGTTTTTTCTTATTCGTGCTACATCAATAATACATAAAATATTTTAATCCTAAGTTGTTCACTTTCAATAACTATGTTGTAGCGTAAAATTTAAATTGACCATTTTTTTGGGTACGTTCCTAACTTCTAACTTGCACACTACTATGGTCTATTGGTTTTTTAGATGAGTAACAGATGCAAGCAATGAAATTGAAAACAATATAAAGAGATTAAAAAAATTCAACAAGTACAATATAATTGATTAACACTCAAATATGAGTGTTTTTTTACTATATGCGCAAACAAGTATACCAATTCACTAGCATGGTCTGGCAAAAAAGGGAAATTGAAAATCCATCACAATATTAAAGCTAGAAAAAAATTCATAATTATTAACTCATTGTTAGTGAGTATAATATACATATATTGTCCACAGTTATTGGTTTGTTATCTGTTGTTGATTGATGTGTAATTTATGAAAAATCACTTTACTATATGTTGAATCGAGTTGCTATAGTTAAAATAAATGTAGATGTAGATAAAATTATAGTTCAAGTCGAAATATAGATTGAAATTATATATATATATATATATACACACACACATATACACACACACATAAGTTTTGAGTAATAATTAAAAAGATATTGGTATACTTATTTCAGAAATTGGTGAAAATCATGAACATAATATATTATACTATATTAGGATTCTGAATGGAAAAACTAATTAATTATACTGAATACATATAATCAGTATAATAGTAAATAGAATCACACCACAAATATGAAGTGATTTATGTTAAATATATCAAGGTAAATTTTTTATTAAAAAACAACCCATGTATCTATATTTGCTTTTAAAATTGGATATAAAGTAATAGTAAATTTTCGAAGACAATCACAACTTTTATGATTGTAGCGCTTAAATAGGAAAAAAAACAAACATTAAATAAAGTTGTGATACCCCGAATTTTTGAAACACAATAAAATACATTTTTTTTTTTGGCATTTCAAATATTTTTACCAATTTTATTTTAGTCTAAATTGCAAAGCTATTTGATTTATAGTTTTATGTTTAGAAAATAAGTATGACCGCAATATACCAGGCCGACTGTACCCCTAGCACCAAAAAAAATAAGAATTAAAAGTTTACAATATAAAAGTATATATTTAACATCGAGTTTAAGAAATAAGATAAAATTAATTAAATACCATATCTATATATGCATACGTAACATAATATAAATACACAAACATCTAGATATATGTATACTAAGGCAAATAATTATAGTAATAAAATAATATTATTTAGTTAACAAGTATGTATACTCAAACAAATAAATGTAACAATATAATAATAATATTTAGTTAGATTGATGATTTGTACGTGAATAAGAAGTAAAGCGATAACTAACTGTACGCCTTGAGTCCCACATCGTTATGTTTTTGGAAGAATTTCATCAATTTTGGTGTATAAAATGAGTTATCAACTCCTTTACCAAAACATAAGGAAACAAGTAAGAAATATATTATATTATATAAAAAGGAATTCCTTTAATTAGGAGATCCTTTATTTTTCGACTACGTTCGAACTAGTATTTCCGGAGGTTGTCGTCCGGTGTCTAAAACTTTGGAGGTATGTCTTCTTTAATAGTTTTACTTTTCCGTTATTTTATAGTTTATTTAAATTTAGGAATTTAATTGTTTTAAATAGATTAATATATTTAGTTATTTTCTTTTAGGTCGTATTAGGTAGTTGTTATTTTGCATGTTAGTTAATTTTAAGTATGTCTTAATTAATGTTGTCTGTAATTTAAATTTAGTAGATAATTATGCTTTTTAGTTTAAAATTATAATTTATAATAACTTGGCTTATATATTAAATATTGTGAAAATAGATATAATCCAAAGAAAAGGATACCACATTAATTATTTTTAAAATATAACTGAACCCGATAAGTAATACTAATTAAACAAACAACATATGCTTGGTGTAGTGCGGATCGGGCCTTGGGACATTTGCGACCTACCTTTAGTTTTTAAAGCAAGCAAACAAGGTGGGTGACTGGGCTCTTGTAAGTATGTTATGCTATTGGATTTGTACTTGATATGTATATTCACTCACAAGTCGTAAGATGGGCTTTTGAGTAGGGCTTTTGAGTCGTAAGATTGGCTCATCAGTCGAATGCTTTCGAGTCACATGTTTGGCTCTTAAGTGATCTTCAATATGGCTATGAGTCGTAAGATTGGCTCCTAGTCAGACTTCGGAATCGTAAGATTGCCCTAGTCACGCAATATGGCTTCCGAGTCGTAAGATTGGCTCCTAAGTCAAAGGCTTTTGTGTCGTAAGATGGGCACATAAGTCAAGGATATATTTATTATTGTGCACTTTCACTTAGTATAGTTGCTTGCAAAGTTCCCATTGAGTTTATACTCATGCCCTCATTTACAAATCTCCAGGCTAATTGAGCGGTGTGGCGGGACTGTAGCGGCGAAGGTCACTGGATCCCTTCCTCCTCCCACAACTTAAGGATGTTTTTGTTTTACCTTGTAAATAGGTTTTGTAATCCGAGTGTTATCCTTTACTCAGACATTTTTTAACCCACTTCTGTAAATGCTGTTTTGGCAGTAGTTATTATAAATAAAATGACTGCTTTTGTTGGATAAATCTTTTATGTCATGCTTCCGTTATTAATTCTGAGTTACTTTTTAAATAAAAGCAAAGGAAAAAAAAAAATATTAGTAGCACCTTGGTAGCGTCGTTTCCGACTACCAAATTAAATCGTGTATGAAGATACACTTAAACCTTACCGACTACTCTAACTAGTAGAGTGGCAAGCAAGGGTCGATCCCACGAGGAACGGTCGAACAAATTTTGCTTTTATGTGTTAAGCTATTATTATGAAGAAACATAATGTATATAAGCTAGAAAACAATAAAGAAGTGGGGGGTCAATGAAATAACAACTACACCTAAATAAACAAAGACAAATAAAGAGATTTTTATAGGTTTTTGGTTTTTAAATAACAAAACGATTCACCCTTGATCATGTTTCACCGAGGTCTTGGACGATTTATGTAACTATTGTCAATGCCCTATTCAATTGTGATTCTAGCCCTTATCTCAAGGCTATTAACAAGCTCTAATAGCCTTGTTATCCCTTAATCTTAGTTAATCAAAACAAGCTCTTCGACTAACCCTATTCAGTTTAACCGAATCCTCGAACAAGCTCTCTTAGATTCAATCACCAAATGCATTAAACACTAAGACAACGAGATAAATTCAACATAAAACTCGCAAGCTCGGTTTTAGAGGTTGAACTTTGTGTTATCACCAATAAATAATTATTGTTTGCTACTCGGGAATCGGAAATCCTACAATTACGGATAGTAACCTCCTATTCTAGCAACACATTCACAAATCCCTTAAAGGGTGATCAATCCAATAATAAATCCATAAATGTGAATCAAAAACAGCAAATAACACAAAACACTTGAATACACAATATTTTCGGTAACATTAACCGTAATAATCACATAAATGTCTTGGACTCAAGGTTCCACAATAATCAAGAGTGAACTAAGGGTGCTAGCCACCCATTTTACCTAATACAAAGATAAACTAACAGAAAATTAAAGAAAAACATGAACATAGGATAGAAAGAACCAAAGGTTAGGGGTTGAAGATCAAGATCTTCAACCCCCTTCCATTTCCTTGCTTCCAATGGAGAAAAGTGGCTGATTATGTGTGGGGGATGGGTTCTAGGTTGTTCTAAGTTAGGTTAAATTCGAATGGGATGATATATATATAAGGAGAGAAAGTGCTAGTAAAAAAATAGGCAAAATCGCATTCAGGATTTTAAAACAGGGTAAGGAATTTCGGCCGAGATGCAAGTGTGTCTCGGCCGAGACGTGAAAAAGAGAAAATTTGGAAGTTTTAGGATTTGACTCATCTCGGCCGAGATTGGATTGCATCTCGGCCGAGATCTCCATTTCTGGAATTTCTGAAATCCCCTGCAGACTCATCTCGGCCTAGACGCATTATCTGTCTCGGCCTAGATTTCTATCTCGGCCTAGATGCAAAGTCTGTCTCGGCCTAGATTTGCAATTTTGCAATTCTTCATGAAATCCCCTGGAGACTCATCTCGGCCGAGATTTGCATCCTGTCTCGGCCGAGATCTTCAGTTAGCCCTTCCTTTTGTTGCCTCGATCGATCCCTCGACTCCGCGGTCGTTTGATGTCCTTTTTTTACTCTTTTTCACCTATCTTAACACAAAAATAGCACAAACGCATTATTTTGCCCATGGGAGTATAAAAGCACTAAATACACGTGATTATGCACATTATTGACACTAAAATGACACTAAAAGTGCCCTAAAGTGCGTGCACGAAACACGTGTACCACACCTCGGTCCCGATTATTGGGATTAGGGTGTTACAGAGTGGTATCAGAGCGGGTTTAATTTTCTGTATACCTACTTTACAAAATAAAATCGAGGGGAAACGTGACTTTGCCAACAGACCTGCACTCGCTCCAAGGTATGTATATTTTATTATGAGTTTTATATAAGTTCAAAAATGTTTTGTCCTCGAAACTTTTACTACCAATTAAGAAGCCAGATTAGAGACTGACCCATATTTCTTCTTTATGATAGGATGGTTCGAAGAAAACAAACTGCTAGAAAAATAGTAGTATATAGACGAAGAACACTCGCTAACAGAGATCTACCACCCGCGATATCAGTCTACCGGAGGACCAGACAGGGTGAATATCAGAATATAGGCGAGCATATAAATATATTACGGAGACGTCGGAACAACGCCATACAAGAAGGACATCACATTACTGAGTACGAGGCTTCTATGCGCTTAGCAGACACTGTCCTCCCAAATTATAGAGATGTTGCCCATCGGTTATTGGACGAAATGCTTACGATAGACTCTACGGCTGGACTGACGATTGATTATGAACATTTTAGTGTCCGCCTCGCTATGGTTATTAGAGAACGTCAAAGGTGCCTCGCAATTGCAGACCAGATGGAAATGGAGGCAGAGGGACAGAGGCAAAGGGCAAATCATTATGACGAGGTTGCCGCCAACAAGCGCTCAGAAGCTATTGCTGATGAACGTCTTGCCGAACGCGCTAGGGATCGGGCGGAATTCTGTCTCGAGTTCGCAAGATCGCAAAGGGAGGAAGCAGGAGTAGCAGAAGAGGACGAGGACGAGGAGGAGGAGGACCCCTCAGAAGATACCGAGCCCAACGAGTCCATAGGATCAGCCCATGATGAGGGTGTATCCACTAGGGATAGACGATATGTCCGTACCTCACCATCCGAGAACCAGGCAGGATCTAGTCACTGGTTCTAATGTAATCTAAAACCCAAATAATGTATATATGTATAGTAATAGTGGTTAGTTATTAAGTAGAGGCGTGTTGTATACGATTAGATTGTAACTACTTATGTCAATAGAATGTAAATGTACTATCCTTTTGACCATGCTTATCTTTTGCTCGTAAAAGCATGGTTAGCCAGTTGATATTTTGAATGTACTCTTTACTCTATCCATTTGTAAGTATAAGGTGCTAACTCCATTTTGCTCATTATATATATTTATGGATTCGTAAACTCGATGTTTTCGTATATGATTTGCTTCCAAATTAATTCGATGCGTTAAATAGAAGCGTATAAGAATATAACTAAGTGTCATTTTTCTTTCTCTTCCCAAAGTATGGCAGCACGAGGAAGACCTCGTAAACAGGTTCCGAATGAAAATGAGCCTTTTGTTGCGCCAGCCGCTGAGAGACAACCCCCACCCGTTGTTGGAGTACAAGGAGCAGATTTTGCGCGGGAGTTCCTGAACTCTTTGCAGGGACTCATACAACAAATACCAGCCAACCAAAACGTACCCAACCCACTGAACCAGGATGTCAATACTAATGTCATAATAGAGCAATTTCGTCGTTTTTCCCCACCAAGATTTAAGGGTAGCGAAGGACCTATGGTCGCTGAGGAATGGATTCTTGAGCTTGAAAGAATCTTTAACCATATGGAGTCGACTGAACATCAAAAGGTCTCGTGCGCAATATTTCAACTGGTGGAAGATGCTGGGCACTGGTGGAAATCGCACGAACGAACAATGACGAATGAGCAGAAGCAAAACATGACCTGAAATGATTTCAAAAACATGATGATGGGTCGTTACTTTCCACAATCTATCCGCGACCAAAAAGAAATTGAGTTTGTGAATCTGAAACAAGGAACCCTTCCAGTGATGGAGTATGAAAGGCGTTTTAATCAGTTATCAAAATATGCTCCACACTTAGTTGATACGGATGAGAGAAAGGCACGACGTTTTGAAAGGGGTTTGCGTCCTGAAATTGGAGGTATTGTATCAGGTTTGAGATTGCCAGCGTACCATGAAACGTTTGAACGAGCGCATATTGTATCCCTTAGCCAGAACCTAGAACATGATCAGAAACCTCAAGAACAACTTGGGAAAAGGAAATGGGATGCTAGGGATAAGAACAAGACTAACCACTTTGTTAAGAGGATTAACCCAAGGGGGGGTCTAGGACCGAATACAATCCCGATTTGTCCCAACTGCAATAAGCACCACCATGGGGAGTGTTTGGTAGGAAAGAATGTTTGTTATAAGTGTCGTCGACCAGGACATAGGTATTGGGAATGCACTGCCACACAGACCAAGGCACCACAAAATGTTAATACACCAGACAAGAAGACAGGGAAGGCACGCGTTTTTGCTCTAGGACAAGACAAAGTGACCGAGGAGAATGAAACCATGGCAGGTATACTACTTGTCTACGATCTTCCAGCATATATTTTGTTTGATACTGGTGCATCACATTCTTTTATGTCAGAAGATTTTAAAAGAAAACTGGGTTTGAAAAGTAACACAAATGGAGAGGAGTTGACAGTAAGTATTCCCTCAGGAAAGACCATTAGGACTAAGGATATCGTGTTTGGTGTTAAGTTTTTGATAGGTGGTCAAGAAATGGAAACTGATCTGTACGTATTAGAGATGAAATGTTTTGACGTTATATTAGGTGTAGATTGGTTGTCAAAGAATAAAGCAACAATCCGATGTTTTGAGCGTGAAATTGACTTTGAAAGAACAATAGGATCCAAATTTACCTTTTATGGGGCCAAAACCAATACCAAACCACGTATTATGTCAGCAATGGAAGCTGTAAAGATGTTACGGGAAAAGGGGAGTGAAGGCTACCTTGTGAATGTCATGGAAAATAAGGTTGTTAATGTTACACCTACTGACATACAAACGGTGAGAGATTTCGTGGACGTGTTTCCAGATGAGTTGCCAGGAATACCACCCGATCGGCAGGTCGAGTTCACTATAGATTTGGTGCCAGGGGCTGCACCAATATCTAAAGCACCATATCGAATGGCGCCTAAGGAATTGCAAGAACTTAAAATACAACTTCAAGACCTATTGGATAAGAAGTTCATCAGGCCAAGTGTCTCTCCATGGGGAGCTCCTGTGTTGTTTGTAAAGAAAAAAGATGGATCACTTAGAATGTGTATTGACTACCGGGAACTCAACCGCCTAACCGTCAAGAATAAGTATCCCTTGCCAAGAATAGAGGATCTTTTTGACCAGCTGAAAGGAGCAAGCGTGTTCTCAAAGATCGATTTGAGATCGGGCTACCATCAACTCAAGGTTAAGGAATGTGATATTTCTAAGACGGCCTTTAGAACACGATATGGACATTATGAGTTCATAGTAATGCCTTTTGGGTTGACAAATGCACCCGCAGTCTTTATGGATTTGATGAATAGAGTATTCCATCCTTATTTAGACCAGTTTGTCATAGTTTTTATTGATGACATCTTAGTGTACTCGAGAAGCAAAGAACAACATGAGGAACATCTTAGAACTATTCTGAGTACCTTACGACAAGAGAAACTTCACGCTAAGTTTAGCAAGTGCGAATTTTGGCTGGATCGAGTTGTTTTTCTAGGCCATATCATCACGGCTAGCGGAATCGAAGTAGATCCTGCCAAAGTCGAAACAGTAATAAATTGGAAAGCTCCAAAGAATGTGAATGAGGTCCGAAGTTTTCTGGGTCTAGCTGGTTACTACAGAAGATTCATCCAAGATTTCGCAAAGATCGCTAGGCCTTTAACTCAATTAACGAAGAAGAGCAATCAGTTCAACTGGACAGACGAATGCGAAAATAATTTCCAAGAGCTTAAGCAGAGGCTTATAACCGCGCCAGTTCTAACTATTCCTGACGGAGCAGAAGGATTTGTCATCTATACCGATGCTTCTAAGCTAGGACTAGGATGTGTTTTGATGCAACATGGAAAAGTCGTAGCTTATGCCTCAAGACAATTAAAACCCCATGAGCTAAACTACCCTACACATGACCTAGAATTAGCTGCTGTTGTTCACGCATTGAAGATATGGCGTCATTATCTCTACGGTGGGAAATGCGAGATTTACACGGACCATAAGAGCCTAAAGTACTTCTTCACACAAAAGGAACTCAACATGCGCCAAAGAAGATGGCTGGAGCTAGTAAAGGATTATGATTGTACCATCCACTATCATCCAGGCAAGGCGAATGTCGTAGCTGATGCACTTAGCAGGAAAAATGAAGGACACATGATCGCTCTACCAACACAACAGCAACAACTGCTGATAGAATTTGCAAAGCTGAATCTAGATTTTGTGAAGACAGGCCATACTGCTGCTGTGATCGCAACATTAACCATTCAACCTACTTTGAAAGAACGAATAAAGATAGCACAAAAAACTGACAAATTCCTCCTCAAAATGAAAGACCGAGCAATCGCAGGAACCATCAAGGGATTCTTTATGGCACCAGATGGGACTTTAACATACGAAGGAAGATTGTGTGTACCCAAGGATGAGGATATCAGGAGGGAGATTCTTGAAGAAGCTCACAATACACCGTACACTGCTCATCCGGGAGGGACGAAGATGTTCAAGGATCTAAAGGAGATCTACTGGTGGAGAAATATGAAACGATCGATAGGGCAATTTGTTGAAAAATGTCTAATGTGCCAACAAGTTAAAGCAGAACACCAACGACCTTCAGGACTTTTACACCCTTTGGAGATTCCCGAATGGAAATGGGAACACATAGCAATGGATTTTGTTACTGGACTACCACGAACAGCAAAAAGGAATGAAGCTATTTGGGTGATTATTGATAGACTTACGAAGATAGCGCACTTTATTCCAGTAAGAATGACACTTAGCATGGATCAACTTGCTCATAGGTACATAGATGAGATTATTAGACTGCATGGAGTACCCGTTACCATAGTTTCGGATAGAGACACACGTTTCACGTCAAGATTCTGGAAAAGTTTACAGATAACCCTCGGGACAAAGCTCCATTTCAGCACGTCATATCATCCACAAACTGATGGACAGTCAGAAAGAACAATACAGACGCTCGAGGATATGCTTAGAGCCTGTGTACTAGACTTTGGAGGAAACTGGGAAACATATTTACCGCTAGTAGAGTTTTCCTATAACAACAGTTACCAGGCGATAATAAAGATGGCACCATATGAAGCACTCTACGGGAGAAGGTGTAGATCGCCGATTTACTGGGATGAAGTTGGAGAACGAAAGATTTTAGGGCCTGAAATCATCGAAAGAACCATTGGAGTAGTAACTAAGATTCGAGAAAGAATTAAGGCCGCCCAGGATCGACAGAAATCATACGCTGACACACGAAGGAAAGATCTACAATTCAATCTTGGTGATAAGGTTTTTCTCAAGATGGCACCAATGAAGGGAGTAATACGCTTCGGAAAGAGAGGGAAGTTGAAACCTAGATATGTTGGTCCTTTTGAGATCCTAGATAGAATAGGAGATGTTGCTTATAAATTAGCTCTGCCACCGGAACTTACCAATATTCACAATGTCTTCCATGTTTCAGTACTTAGGAAGTATGTCCCAGATCCAAATCACATTATTCATCATGAAGATTTGGAAGTCAATAGAAACCTCACTTATGAGGAGAACCCCATTGCTATCCTAGGAAGAAAAATTCACACTTTGAGGAATAAAGAGATTCCATTAGTACTAGTGCAATGGAGTAGACATGGAAATGAAGAAGCTACTTGGGAACGAGAGGATGAGATCTTGGCAAAATATTCGAATATCCTAAACCAAGTAAGTACAATTTCGAGGACGAAATTTTTAAAAGTAGGGGAGATTGTGATACCCCGAATTTTTGAAACACAATAAAATACATTTTTTTTTTTTTTGGCATTTCAAATATTTTTACCAATTTTATTTTAGTCTAAATTGCAAAGCTATTTGATTTATAGTTTTATGTTTAGAAAATAAGTATGACCGCAATATACCAGGCCGACTGTACCCCTAGCACCAAAAAAAATAAGAATTAAAAGTTTACAATATAAAAGTATATAGTTAACATCGAGTTTAAGAAATAAGATAAAATTAATTAAATACCATATCTATATATGCATACGTAACATAATATAAATACACAAACATCTAGATATATGTATACTAAGGCAAATAATTATAGTAATAAAATAATATTATTTAGTTAACAAGTATGTATACTCAAACAAATAAATGTAACAATATAATAATAATATTTAGTTAGATTGATGATTTGTACGTGAATAAGAAGTAAAGCGATAACTAACTGTACGCCTTGAGTCCCACATCGTTATGTTTTTGGAAGAATTTCATCAATTTTGGTGTATAAAATGAGTTATCAACTCCTTTACCAAAACATAAGGAAACAAGTAAGAAATATATTATATTATATAAAAAGGAATTCCTTTAATTAGGAGATCCTTATAAGTTATTTTTCGACTACGTTCGAACTAGTGTTTCCGGAGGTTGTCGTCCGGTGTCTAAAACTTTGGAGGTATGTCTTCTTTAATAGTTTTACTTTTCCGTTATTTTATAGTTTATTTAAATTTAGGAATTTAATTGTTTTAAATAGATTAATATATTTAGTTATTTTCTTTTAGGTCGTATTAGGTAGTTGTTATTTTGCATGTTAGTTAATTTTAAGTATGTCTTAATTAATGTTGTCTGTAATTTAAATTTAGTAGATAATTATGCTTTTTAGTTTAAAATTATAATTTATAATAACTTGCCTTATATATTAAATATTGTGAAAATAGATATAATCCAAAGAAAAGGATACCACATTAATTATTTTTAAAATATAACTGAACCCGATAAGTAATACTAATTAAACAAACAACATATGCTTGGTGTAGTGCGGATCGGGCCTTGGGACATTTGCGACCTACCTTTAGTTTTTAAAGCAAGCAAACAAGGTGGGTGACTGGGCTCTTGTAAGTATGTTATGCTATTTGATTTGTACTTGATATGTATATTCACTCACAAGTCGTAAGATGGGCTTTTGAGTAGGGCTTTTGAGTCGTAAGATTGGCTCATCAGTCGAATGCTTTCGAGTCACATGTTTGGCTCTTAAGTGATCTTCAATATGGCTATGAGTCGTAAGATTGGCTCCTAGTCAGACTTCGGAATCGTAAGATTGCCCTAGTCACGCAATATGGCTTCCGAGTCGTAAGATTGGCTCCTAAGTCAAAGGCTTTTGTGTCGTAAGATGGGCACATAAGTCAAGGATATATTTATTATTGTGCACTTTCACTTAGTATAGTTGCTTGCAAAGTTCCCATTGAGTTTATACTCATGCCCTCATTTACAAATCTCCAGGCTAATTGAGCGGTGTGGCGGGACTGTAGCGGCGAAGGTCACTGGATCCCTTCATCCTCCCACAACTTAAGGATGTTTTTGTTTTACCTTGTAAATAGGTTTTGTAATCCGAGTGTTATCCTTTACTCAGACATTTTTTAACCCACTTCTGTAAATGTTGTTTTGGCAGTAGTTATTATAAATAAAATGACTGCTTTTGTTGGATAAATCTTTTATGTCATGCTTCCGTTATTAATTCTGAGTTACTTTTTAAATAAAAGCAAAGGAAAAAAAAAAATATTAGTAGCACCTCGGTCCCGATTATTGGGATTAGGGTGTTACAAAAGTGGATGTCCTCTAATGAGTTTACATAATTAACAAATTATAATATGTATATTAGACACTTATATATAACAATAAAATTGCTTAACAATAGCAGTACTACAATAAAATATTTCAACAAATCGAGTATATATTAACAATATAAAAAATATATTATAATACCATAAAAGACATGAACGAGGTTGTTCATCACTATGTTTTACTAGTAAATCACCCGTGCGATGCACGGTAATAAGATGTTTTATAAATAAAATTTTATAAAATTATGTGATGATTTTAAGTGCATTTTATTTTGGTAAATAGACATACAAATAAGAATAAACTTACATACAATAATCATTTTTTTTTATGTTGAACGTATTAAAGAAACCAATAGATAAGGAAAAAAAATTAAGAATTCATAAAGTACAAAAAACATATGTATTTATATTGGATAATTTATTTGAAAATGTGACAAATCTACACATCTCTACACACCTCATTGTATGCAATGTTTATTGTTTTATTTTATTTTCTTTATGTCAAATCAATATCTTCAACCCTCTTCGATGACTGTCGAAACGGCAATATATAGTCTACCCTTACTGAATATGACTTTTTTAGGAACAATCCCACATGAGATAAAGATTGACCTTGGATTCTATTAATTGTTACGACATATGACACGATTAGAGGAAACCGCCAATATTTTTCCCAAACAACATCTGGACGCCTCATACATATTATGAGAAAAATTGCTTTACAAAAATTGAGATAGAGAGAGAGAGAGAGAGAGAGAGCTAGACAGAGCTAGAAAAAATCTTTAAATTTTCTTATCCCTCACACGGAAGCTTTTAATATCTATAATTTTGAAAATTGAAAATTGTTGATTTTTACTATTTATAAAACGATAAAAATTGTATGGATTCTTTTATGTAATAAAATTAAGATTTTAAAAAATATTCTTAATTGAGATTTTTTTTTTTCTCAAACGATATGCAATAAATATTAATAAAAATATATATGTTTGTGACATGTTTAATTAATTTTTATCGGCGGCTCAAATCAAATTTAGATAATACATTTCATACTACATACACAAATCTAACATAAATAATCAATAACCAACTATAACTTATTGTAAAACATGTGATATAAATTTGAAATTAATTACAAAAAAGATTATTTTGATATTATACATAAAACCATGAAAACGTAATGAAAACTTATTTATGTTTTAATTTTTTGACAATGGATTTTCATATATATAATAAATTAATATTTGTTGTCTCCTATAATATTTTTTTATATTCGAAAATTGCCAATAAAAATTTTTAAATTTCAAACTCACTTTTTTTCTTGATCTTACTATATATATATATATATATATATATATATATATATATATATAGATACAGATATTTTATCTTATTTTGAGAATAATGATTAAATTAAAATGAGTGGCAAAATATCTTATAGAGGATTATCTTTTATTATATAGTAAAATTACTACTATTGTTGTGGAAGTTTGTTTTCTTGCTTTCATGTTGTGTGGTGAGTTCTACCGCTATATTCTATTTCATGCCATGAACTTGGATGATTTTTGAGCTGAACATGTGTTGAGATTTGATTGTGAGCTTTGTCGAAGTTCTCTTGTAAACAAATGAATATAGCTCTAAGTGTGAGCAAATTAAATTCATAGCAACTTTGCATTTGACTAAGCATTCTGTTGTGATGCTTAAATGTCATAACCGTTTAATTAACATTGAATGTGGCAAGTGTTTATGATATATGAATGCTTTTTAGTCTGTCATTTAAAATTTTTAACATGTATTATTAATTATTTTAATTTCCTATATAATTTTATCGGGTAATGTAAATGGATTTATTGACATGTGCACAAGAGAGAGCGATGCACGTGTGTGTGTATATATATATATATATATATATATATATATATATTGCTTTTTATTAGTGAACTGTGTTTACTTGGAGCTGTGATAACTGTAACACTATTAGCTGAAAGTGGTCGAATGAAAAAATGGTGTTTTATTTTAGTAGTTGTAGTAGTAGTGTAGATTAAATTATATTCTCTCTGTTCCATATTAATTGTTGTTTTAGAAAATAATGAAAGAATTAAGGATGAAATATTTTGACAGATATACCCTCCTCTAATATTAGAGGATAAAGATTTGACCAAATAAAATATCTGTAATAGGTT
This sequence comes from Ajuga chamaepitys, assembly GCA_958295605.1. Taxonomy (NCBI): domain Eukaryota; kingdom Viridiplantae; phylum Streptophyta; class Magnoliopsida; order Lamiales; family Lamiaceae; genus Ajuga; species Ajuga chamaepitys. Next base: position 32,475,715 of record OY282497.1, on the reverse strand, counting down.
ATAAAGTAGAGATATTCTAGGATTGAGCCAGGAGAAAATTAGTAGAATGCGTAAAAAATATCTAAAACGTCAATTAATTGGAAAAAATGAAGAAATAGCTAGAAAGACAATTAATATGAAACGGAGGGAGTAATATTTAATTGAAAAAAGTGATGTGATGTGTCTAAGATGATAATTGATGATCGTTTGATAATCAATGGATATATTTTTTATTTAAAAAATGCATTTGATAAATTTTAAATTCACAATATTTTATATAAAATATGAATTGATAGTTATTTTTTATTTTTTTTATTGGGAAAATATATTTTTTTCGTCCGTTATGTTTTGTTGTATGCTTTTCGATTTTTATCCTTTTTGTTTGACCTTTTTGAAATTTGTCCTTTATGTTTCAAAATTTAACAAATTGGTCCGGTGACCTACAGTAGGTTACCTTCTGGTAATTGCTGACATGGCAGCATTTTTTTCATTTTATTTTAGTTATCCGAGTGGAAAATGTGGTTACATGTCATTTACATATCATTTGAAACATTAAAAAATAGGAAAATTAAAAATAATATATAAAAATTAACAAATACAAAAGAATCTAGAGAAAAAAAAAATAGAGAATTCTAAATAACATATAAAAAAAAATTATAATAAAAAAATTAGAAAATAAAAATAAAGTTAAAAAATTGTGGAATTCTTCTTTAACAAAAAGTAAAAGAAAATCCAATTTTAAATCTAGATTTTTTTTAAGCAAAAGAGAAATTATAATTAAAATAACAATTTGTAATTTTATTAAATAAAAGAGAAATTTTTATTTAAATAAAAATCTGATTATTTTGTTAAATCCATTTTTTAAATTTTTAATATGTTCATAAAAATAAAAATAAAAGGAAAAAAAAATTAGAATAAGGGGACCCACCTCCTTGCCGCTGGCCGCCTCAACGACCCTTATCTCCGTGCACTTCGAATCCTTGTCGCCGCCCTTATCAAAGAATGGGCAGGGGATTACTTGTATATATTAAAAAAAGAAAAAAAGAATTGAAAGGGAGATTACTTCTCAAAAAATAATCTAATTTTTATCATCATAAATTATTATTTTAAATAAAATTTCTCCTCGAAGAAAGGGCATTACAAAGATCAGGGTCGACATCTTGTGTGATTAAATTTAAAATCTTTTATTTTAATTTTTATCATCAGAAATTATTATTTTTTCAAATCTTTTATTTTATTTTTATGAACATATTTAAAATAAAAAATTGGATTTAAAAAAATCAGAGTTTTATTTTAAAGAGAATTTCTCTTTTATTTAGAACATTTCAGATTATTATTTTAAATAAATTTCTATTTTATTTAAAAAGATATAAATTTAAAATTGGATTTCTTCTATTTCTGTTAAAGAAGAATTCCAATTTTTTTTGAACTTTTATTTTTATTTTCTGGATTTTTTTATTTTATGTTTTTTAATTTTTATATGTTATTAAGAATTTTTATTTTTATTTTTTAAATTTTTAAATGACATGTAACCACATTTGCCACGCGAATAACTAAAAAAAAAAAAAAAAAAAAAAAAAAAAAACTACCACATTAGCAATTATTAGAAAGGTAACCTGTTGTAGAAGATCACAGGACTAATTTGTTGGATTTTATAATATGAAAGATAGATTTAAAAAACGTAAAACCAAAAGGATAAAAATCGAGATAGGTACAACATAACGGAGGAAAAAAACTATTTTCCCTTTTTTATTTTACTTTTTCTTGTCTTTCTTTTTTTAGGTGGGTTTTTATTATTTTATATTTTAATTATACTTATAACCTTCCATAAGCACATCCAACCCCACAACCCACCTCACATAGGCATTTACTATTTTATATTATTAGTTACACTCGTGATTATTGTCAATATGCATAATCCCTAACATAGTCCTAAACATTATCATCCGTAATTTGTTCACTAATATACTAAACGGGTTAATTTAGGCCAAAGTTTTTGTCCAATCTAATTTACCATATTAGTAATGCATTAACGCGCTTTCGGACAATCATTCAGCGCTTGAAAGCCCGGAAGTAAGGACTTTCCAGAGTTAGTACTATTAATTTAGGCGGGAAATTGTTATGGTTTCTAAATCTGGCGGATTTTGTTATTATATTAGTGTAGATTATATTAGTAGTATATTATTGATATTGGCTAAATTTGTTCTCCGATTTGATATTAAATACCTTTATTGGTAACTTTTGTCCTGAAACTTTTATTTGCAGACAAATATTTGTGACTTATTACACTTGAGTAACTCATGTTGGTGAAGATAAATATCATAATTGTCTTATGATTGATTTGAATGATTTAGAAAAAGAAAAAAAAAACTTTCCATGATTTTGAAAATAAAATAATGCATGCGTATGAGAATAACAACAGTTTGTATATAGTATGTGCGTATTAAATCATACGATCCTTGTGATTAACAGGGAAGGTGACATAACAAACATAAATCATTGGAGGATGCTAGCGGTTTGCCCGATCAACAGTAAATGGAATGATGAGAGAATCTCTTAACACAATGTGTTGTATTTTGATGTTACCATATTAAAACATGACATCTTTATGGTATTTATTGATATAGAAAGTCAACGGATTTTCTGAAAATATTTTAATAAGTTCAAATTATTTGCTGAAGAAAAGTCATCCAATTTGGAATAATTTCTTAATTAAAAAAATAACTCCATAAAAGTAGCACTTAAATTATAGCCGTTAAAAATAGGGGTGAGCAAAATCAAACCGAAATCGAAAAACCGATCCGAACCGAGTGATTCGGTTCGGTTCGATTTTGTATATACAATCGGTTCAGTTCAGTTCCAAATATTATAACCGATTTGTAATTCGGTTCTGTTCTTAAATAAAAAATAATTCAGTTGATCGAACCAAATCGAATTACTCATATTTAATTATATGTTTTCAATTATATATTTATTGTATACTATTTTTCTTGAGTGAATTGGTATACATTAGTAATTTTCACATTTAACATGTATGAAATTAAAATTTATCCCTAAGTTTTGGTCATTTCTTTAATTTGACTTTTTAATAGAAAAAATATTATGAAAATCGAGATTTGTTGCTATAAAAAAAATGTAAAAACGTTAAAACCTAAACCGATAACCGAACCGAACCAAATCGGAAAAATTCGGTTCGGTTCGGTTCGATTTTAAAAATATGAAAAAAATCGGTCTCGATTCTTGTTCGTTCGGTTCGGACCGAATGCTCACCCCTAGTTAAAAAAATAACTCCACAACATTGAATTATTATGTCATTCCATAAACCGTGACTTATTTTTATTTTTCTAAAACATAAAAGTTGTTTACATTTTTTTCCAGCTTAATTAACGGGAAAACTGCCATCAAATTACATGCATCACTCTATTAGATTTTATTTCTAGATTTAGTAAGGTTATTTAGGCGGGAAAAACAGAAAATGCTATTTATAGAGGGTTACATTATATTATATAGTAAGATAACATAGCACTTCATTTAATCTATGTAGAAAATGTATCTTATCACATAAACAAACACGAAATTAGTATTCTGATGCCTAACCATTATTTAAGTGGTCATAGTTCATATATATAGGTCATTAGGCATATGCCTAAAATCAGATGATCACCAAGCAAAAACATATCCGATAGGCAATATTATTAGACGTGTTATATAAATGGTTATATTATGTAAACCTAGATCAGTAGTTGGAATAATTTAAGATTTAGCCGAATAACAAAGATCATATCACATAGGGAAATGATTATGCAACAAATCATATCAAAATCTCATAGCGCATCAATTATAATAATACATGCATATACATGAATAATTTCAAGTATATATTACATTTATGATTAGGCCACTGGTAAATTTTGAGAGTGGTGTGCATTTCATTCAACATAAAATCCAAGTTATAAAAATCAATATCCCTTCTCACATATTGAAGTAATAAGAATCAAATTGGATTTCAAAATGTATATCTGAATAAGTAGAAAATGGTTGGACTTTATAGAAACTGATGTATATAGGCAGTAGCATAGATAGATTCAACCAAACTGTAGCAACAATACATCAGTTTTTCTTAAGACACAAACAAAAGCAAATGAAGAGAAGAAAATAATCTTAAACTATTCAATTTCTTGATATATACAAAGGAAATAAAAGTTCTAGATGGATAATACCAGATTTCTGCTAAATCTTGAAACACACATAATAGAATGTAAGAACGTGCAAGATATTTGAGGTCAAATCTATGATTATCATTAATTTAATAGTTTTATATAATTAAAATCATATTAGTTTAAGCAGTGTTACCTGTATCAGATATAGGCTCCTTTGGTTTGTAAAATTAAGGGAGACATGCATTCTGTTCCATAGAACAATTTTTTGGATCTGTTAAAATCCGAAATGTTTCCCCTTGCAGAATAAACAAAAAGAAAAAAATAATTAACACATATAAAATGTTCTAATTTATATAGGATAACATCGATTCCAGTGGAAAATGTGAAATCATGCCTTTTTTCAGGAAAAAAGTCACATAGCAAATGCAGGTTTATACTTGAAGATATTTGGTAATATACACTCAGCACCAATTCTAAACAACCAGATGTGGGAAACAATAGAGGAACCAATACTGCAAAATTATTAAAAAAAAAAACATAAGAAAATTAAGTAAAACTAATAATATTAGTTGATTATAGGTCAAACTTTCTATGAGTAAAAACCAGAAATGTGTTCCATGTTACCTTTTTAATTCATTTGATAAACGATGTTAAGGTAAAAACTTCAGCTGATTCGTAATCGAGGATGAAATATCACCATCTCGAACAAGGAAGGTTCAAAATCGATAGTGAAAATTACTTTGGGTTTTCAATATCTTTGAAACACAGTAAAACCGAACAACTTTATAGATGATCGAATGAAAATGGATAGAAAATGAAACTGATCTTAACCAAGGTATATGGAAATCAAAATTTTCCCAAATTTTGAGAAAATATGGTTTCATATGAAAAACAGCTAGGATTGAAAGCAACACTTCAAGAAATAACAACAAAAACTGACACACAAAACAATTTTACAGATCAAAAAGTCATAATAGTTTCATGATCTGGAACACAACGCGTTACATATATTTCAAACAGAAAAAATCATTCTGAAAATGTAATAAAAATTGAAAAATATGTATTCTTACCTTATTTTAAACGGAAATGGAACAGATCTAGAAGAGGACCTCAGAAAAGGCTTGATTTAAAAAAAAAAAAAAAATTGAAAAATCCTTTCATCAAAGGTTCTTCATTCAACACCATGTTTCAACCTCGAATACGACCCATCAAACCACTGTCAATTTCTATTTAACTCAGAAGCTAAAAATTTGGAGAGGCGAAGTGGATTTGTAAAGATATTATGCACAGATCTGAAATATTTTAGAAAAAAGAAATCATCATTTCAAAGAGCTACAGTAGTTGAATGACAATTCAGATCTAGACGATTCATACACAAGGTGAGAATCGAAGATGGGGTAAGGATTTCTTCGAAACACTGAGAGAATAGTGAAGGACGAGACACATAAGGGTGTAGAGAGTGAAAGTGTTACGGATGAAGACGGTGGAATTCAAGAGTCAAAAGTGGAGAAAATTGCGGTTTTGGTTCCACAGGACACAATGCAGTTGCATTTTGATCCCAAAAGTTTCACATTTGATCTCAAATACAAAATTGAGCACATTTAGTCCCATGAGAAATTTCACAAGCATTTATAGTCCCAAGTTTTTGCATTTTCAGTCTCACAACGTTTATCATTAACGTTTTTGGTCACGTGCATAGCACATGTCCGTTAAACGACATAATAAATATGAGAAAATTATACTTTTAATCCTATAGGATACGGGACAGTTACGTTTTGATCCCAAAGTTTCACTTTTGATCACACAAATTTAAAATTGAGCACTTTTAATCCCGTAAGAAATTTCACAAGTATTTATAGTCCCAAGTTTTTTTCATTTTCAGTTCCATCTTTTTTTTCTTTTTTGTATCATATTGGTCCGACCTGATTTTTTCGGGCATGTTTAAAGAGAATAAGGTGTGTTACTTCAACAAAGGGGTGATAGTGATGGATCTGGAGAAATGGAGAAGGAAAGATTACACAAAACAAATTGAAAAATAGATGGAGATACACTGGGAGAGGAGGATATATGAGTTGCGGTCTTTGCCCCCCTTCATGTTGGTTTTTGGAGGGGAGGTAGAAGGGATTGATCATAGATGGAATCATCATGGTCTAGGTGGTTATAATGAAGAGAATAGCTGTCGCGGTTCGCATGTGGGTCGGGTTAGTTTGATGCATTGGAGCAGGAAAGGGAAGACATGGGTGAGGCTTGATGAAGGGCGGTCTTGCTCCGTGGATCATTTGTGGGCCCCTCATGATCTAGACAAATTAATTTGCAAAAGTATAGTAGATTAAAATAGAGGAGACCGTTAATGATCCCATGTACGAGGTATTTTTTTGGATGAAATTCAAATGAATTTGGATTTGAGAAAATGGAGACATGAGATGTTACAGACTATTTTTCATGCAATTATACAAGTACAAATTACTAATAATGAAGATCTTTTCAGATCCTACAACTTATAATCAGTTTTTCTAGATTTTCAAAAGTTAATTAGAATGTTCTCATATAAATGAAATTCATATAGTAGCAAATCTCTTGTTGTTTCGATGTTCATACTAATCTTTTTCTCTACGTTCTAATGTTCTGTTTGGCTGGGGCCGAAAAAGAACTTTGCTTGCTGACATTTCTCATTTATATAGGATATATGTTCAATATAAGGTTCATGATCCATTATTTTGCATTCATAATATCCACAAAAAGGGTTGTGGAGTACTGTACCATTAATCTGCTTCACATAATTTCCATGATATGTGTGTTTAAATGATTGAAATGTTGGTTGTAAGAGATGGAAGCAAAATAGCAGAAAGATTCTTATTTTCCTATTACATCTTCATAGCTCATGGATAATCAATTTATATTTATACGATTTTTTTGGTTTAGTGACTCGGATGAATTGGTGTAGCAAAATCGAATATCAAGCGAAAACTGAGAGGCGAGATTCAGTTACTTTATATTGGTTATTTATATATTTGATCCTAACCCTAAGTGTGTCATGTATTAATCAAAAGTTCCAAAGATTTCAGGTATTGACAGCCAAGTCTGGAGACGAAAATGCAGATTAATGTAAAGAGGAGCATGGAAAGAGAGGAAAAGAGATCCAATCAGCTATCAATCGAAAAATTAATTTCTGGAGGGAAAAACTGGTTGTTTAGTTTGGGACAAAAAATACAAAAAATCTTCGAACTAAAAGTGCTTGTTTGGTTGGGGCTAAAACTGCACAAAAACTCTGGGACTAAAAGTGCTAGCAAAGTTAACAGAAAACGAGATGGTGGGACTAAATGTGCTCAGTTTTGTATTTGTAGGATCAACTGTGAAGACTTTGGGATCAAAATGCAACAGTCCTGTGTCCTGTGGGACCAAAACCGTAATTTCCTCTCAAAAGTGTGAAAAACTCTGAAAAATGCTAGCTGGATCAACAAGAGAGGAGTGGTTAGTGGCGTGGTGGTGGGTTACAAATGAGGCAGCTAAATACACTTGATGGGCTAATGGGGACTATAAATCTGGGCCGATAAAATAAAATAAATAATCTGATGGGCTAATTTAAGTGGACTAAATGTTGGAAATTAGTTGGGCTAATGATGTCTCTTGCTTCATGAATTAAAAGGGCTTGAAATGTATTATATGATGATGAAGATCTGGAATGAAAGACTACCACGAATGTTGTCTATAAGAAAGTTTTTCAAAATTTGTAAACGTCATTTATTTTATGTTAAATATTACATGTTCATATACATAGTTGCTAAATTTGTATTATCTTGATATTTTTTTGGATAATCATAGTATATATATACGTTAACAAAGAGAATTTTATTTATTAGGTCATCGAAGTATATATTTTAACACTCGCACCTTACTTATCCAAGACTAAAAAGAAAATCTTATTACAAATACAACATATATTATTGTGTGAAAGGTCTTCCCGTGCATCACACAAGGGAACATCTAGTATATACAAAAGTGAAATAGCGATTAAACCTGTTGAGTTTTTTTTTTTTCCCATTTCCCCGCACATTAGTGATTTTTTGGACTTTCTTTAGCTTCTATTTAGGTGCTTCATCCTAAACTTACGTTTTTGTATTGTCGCCGTTCTATATATTTTTTACATTTGTTCAGTATTTTTAATTGCAAAAACTTATTCACTTTTTAATTAGAGATGTCAATAAAGGTTGGTTTGGCCCTATCAGGTCAAGTCCAAGCTCTTAAAAGTCCCGATGCTATAACAGCATTGGAAATCCAGGTCCAACCCTATAAGTTGGCGTATTTTAGTTTCTCTATTGTCGTTCTTAAATTTCATAATCAGTATGCTTAAATTTTACCAAGAAAATGGTTCATTAAATTTTTTTAAAATTTAAACATCTCATTCTCTTTTAATAAATATATTTGGGTCTTAAATATATCATGTTGTTCAAGATACAACAACAATATATTTAAAAATCCTAACACATATATTAAAAGAGATAGAAAAGTCACTCTCTAAAGAGTAGCAAAGCAACAAAAATTAAATGCTAGCAGTACTACTTATAGAACGTGAAAGCAATATTCTTGAAAAAAATATGTGCATTTCAAAGTATTAAAATCGGAAGAGTAAATGAAACATGAAAAGTCAAAGCTCTAAATTTATTTATGTACCTATATATATTATTTGAAATCTATATAAAATAAATAAGGACACTCAGGGCCAACTTTACCCTAGCCGGTTCAAGCCCTATAAGCAAGGACGGAGCCACCCCATTGGCCCCCCCTCAAGTCTTAATAATTTTGTAGGGTATTTTTGTAATTTAAAAATATTTATTTTATTTAGATAAAAATAAAAACTCCATCCTAAAAAAATAACTAGGTTTTATATTGGGTTAAATTAGTATGTCTTATTTGAATTTAGCTACGTCAGTATTTATAAACAACTTACGCGCACAATTACCAAATACATAGACATAGCCTCTAGACAATAGAATTAATTATTTCTAAGTAATTTTTACGAGCATTTATACTAAAAACACTAAATGTAATACATTAAACTTTAGAGGGAGAAGTATCCAGAAAATTATTTTTAATTTTTCTTTATAATTAATGTTTCATTACTTATCTTTCTATATTGAGTTTTACATCTTCTTTTACTATTACTAGCCACATTTAAAATTATGGAGTAATGATTTCTTATTTTTAGCTAAAAGGATTGAGTAAGAATTATTTATTTCAATCTTCTTATTATATAGTGGATTATGTAGGTATGTGAATGTAGTAATCTATATTTATTTTTATTAATTTTATACAAATAATATTTTTTTATATTTAAATTTTAGTAACACTATAACTGGGCCCCCCCAACTAAAAATCCCAGCTCCGTGGCTGCCTATAGGGGCTTGTAATGTAGAGGTCCAATCCTCATATTTTTATGGTCGGCCCAAGGTCAGACCTATTTTGACATCTCTATTTTTTATAGATGACGAAAACTTTTGTGTGGCGATCATACAAATCATATTCCGTGTGATGAATAAATAAATGGTGCCAGACACAAGACCCAATCATATATATATGGATATTGATTTAGGTGAAGCCTTAGTATGGTGTTGATGTTGTTCCTGCTATTATAACTGTCTCACGAAATGATATGAAGTGGCAAAAATGCAAGACGATTCAAAGTGAAATTTACTTTTTCCAAAAAGTATTTTTGGCCCTTGCGAAGAATAATTGATTAGAAGAAGGTGATAGTTGATAGTGGTGTGTTGTGTAAAAGGAAAGATACCCTTATAAGTTGCTTTGAATCTCATGCCTTTCTTTGCCTTCAACCCCAGATTTTATTTTTCACACCCCACCCCCACACTTTTTTTTTAGAAGCAGGGACAATGAATATTCCCAACGGCTACTCTTTTTTTAATTAACTTTATTTTGCTCCATTCTTTTTGAAAATATATAAGATTCTTTTTGGTTAATTATGAATTTGCCATTCTTAGTGCTGCTAAATAATATATGTTGTATCGATCTATCCGAGGATAATGTTTATTGATTATGTTGCTTTAGTAATGCCGATTAAAGTAAGAATGCTATTATATTCTTTTAGTAGAATAGAATATAATTAATAAATTAATATGATAAGTTAAGAGTTGACTGAATCATAATTAATTTATTGAAGCTTAATTTAATTGGGTCCAATCAGATCCTTCGGTGGCTCAATGTGAACTGGAATAAATTATAAGGATAATAATTTATTACTGCAATTGATTTGTATTATGGTATTATGAAAGATGGAGATATTCAATATCTTTTATACTTTCAGGATATGTTACTTGTGGAGAAACAATATTATGATATGAGAGATAATATCAAATAACCTTTTGTGTAACTTTTACTATAATTTTACCATTTCTTTTAACTATACCATAATTTTAGCATATCTTGTAACTATAACATAATTTTAGCCTTGCCACGATATTCACTTGTCACGATGTTCACTTGCCACGACATGCACCATTGCCACGAATCATGGCAAATATGCCACATGACACACTTGTTAGAACCACGATTCCTATCCGATCATCAATATTAGATATTGACAATCGGACAATTATTGTAGGATCGACCATATTATTATATGTTCTACATATTAGTTAATCTATACAAAAAGGGGTTTATGGAATACCTTTGTAGCGTGCTTTGTATATATGACGCTTCAAACCTCCAAGCCTTCTCCGGTGTTCTCACGAACTGCACTACAATACACGGTATGTGGACACCTTCTTGGATGTCTAATAGCGTGCGTGTAAGTGTACCAGAGTAGACTGAATATGTATCTGATATATATAATATATCACAATATTCTTTCTCACCAAGTAACATATCCTGATAAGTATAGAAGATACTTATTATCTCCATCTTCTATAATATCATAATATTATAATCCAAATATTGTAATAATGAATTATAATTCTTATAATTTATTCCAGTTCATACTGAGCCACCGAAGGGACCTAGTCGGACCCAATTAAATTAAGCTCCAATAAATTAAATACGACCCGGTCAACTATTGACTTATCATATTAATTTATTAATTATATTCTATTCCACTAAAAGAATATAATTGCACTCTTAATTTAATCGGCATTATAGAAGCAATATAATAAAAAATATTATCCTCTGATTGATCGATCCAACAACACTTGTCACGACAGTCTGAAAAGATTATTTTCCACAAGATGCACTTGCCACGACAGTTTGAAAAGATTATTTGCCACGATACGCACTTGTCACGACAGCCTGGAAGCTAAAATTGTATGAATTCGTTGCAAGTGTGTCACGACACACACTTGCCACGAATTCCTATAATTTTAGCCTCCGCATTGTCGTTGCAAGTGAGCATCGTGACAAGTTTATATCGTGGCAAGACTAAAATTATGGTATAGTCACAAGAAAGACTAAAATTATACTATAGTTACAAAGATGACAAAATAGTAAAAGTTACAAGAATGGCTATTAAACCCATTTTCACTATATTAAATATATATATATATATATATATATATATATATATATATATATATATATATATTACAATAATGATATGGAATTCACCGGTGGATTTTCTTATAGAGCACATTTGTTTATGTGTTCCGCCACCTCACACCACTAACAATCACGCTATATTTTTTATTCATTCATCGCCTCTTACTCGGGAAAATAAATAAAAATCACTTTTTTCATGCAAGATTTTTTCTTCCCAAAGTTATTTTATCCTTTTTATTTCTTCTCTCCAAAAAATCAAAATTTTCTACTATGCTAGATTATTTTCTTCCCAAAATAATTTTTTATCTTTTTGTTTGCTTCTCCCATCTCTGTCCCAAAATCTTAATACTCCCTCCGTCCCACTCAGTTTTGCTCACTTTCCGTTTCGGTCCGCCCATTCAGTTTTGTACACCCTTAAAATATAAATTTCTCTTATAGTCTTTACCTTCAAAATCTCCACGCTCAATCTCCACCTTTGGAGAAGTCAACCAAAAAGTAAAAAAATAGTGTTTTTTTAATATATGTGTTCGTCCCTACGTGCAAAATTGAGCGGGAAGGAAGGAGTAGTAAATTATAATAAATTCTGAAATTGATTATACTGATTGATGATAATAATAATAATAATAATAATAATAATAATAATAATAATAATAATAATAATAATAATAATAATAATAATAATAATAATAATAATAAACAAATGATTTTTCATCTATTCTTTGCTTTTTTCATCTCTCTCCCAAAATCTTAATTCTTAATAGTAAATTAATAATAAATTTTGGAATAGATCATAGTGATTGATAATAATAAACAAAGAGAAATACATAATCAGAATTTCAATATAATTGAATAAAATTGAGAAAAGAAATATTTTCTTAAGGATTATTCTTATATAAAATACTTTATCAGTTTAGTTCATCAAGATTTTTATGCATATTAAGATTCTAGGGTTTAGGGTGAATTGACATAGAAAATACATTTTTATTATAAATAAATTTTACGAAAGACATAGAAAATTCCAGAATGTAATATCAGTTAATAGGGTTGAGAAACAAAAATTTTCTTAAGGATTATACTTATATAGAATATTTTATTAGTTTACCTTCAAAATATCCTCTATTAGAAATAAATTTTAAGACATTAAAATACATTTTATTTGAGGATGAATTGAATTTGCATGGTCCATAGGGCTAGCAATTCGGGCGGCCCAGCCAGGCCCAGTCGGGCCGGGACAAGCCGGGCTGATTTATTTCGGGTCTAGAAATGCTAGGCCCAGCCCGGCGGACCTCGGGCCATCAGGCCAAAAAAACCCACCAAAGAATTTTTTCCTTTTCTTTTTTATTACTCTGGCCATGAAGCATAATTAAATATTGAGTGAACTTTAGTTTAATTCTCTTAAGAAAAAGCCTAATGGGAAGATAATATGTTACTATCCATTGCAATATGAAATCATATTCTATGGGGATGTCTCAAACCCCAGATATAACAACAACAACAACAACAACAACAACAACAACAACAACAACAACAACAACAACAACAACAACAACAACACAATAATAATAATAATAATAAAGAAAAAGAAGAAATGGATGATGATATATAGTTATATACTACACGTCACAAATTATTTAATTTTCGTGTATGTATTATACTGCCTGTTAATCAATTCTTCATTTCTTGACACATAATAATTATGAGCATGCTTGGCTCCAGTTCATTTTCCATCTTCGGCTAATAAAATTGAAGAAATGGAGTATTAAATTAGTCAAATATTTTAATTTCTCGGTAAAAATAGATACATTTATGCTCTGCTAGAAAAAAAAAAAAAAAAAAAAACTTGTTTCAAACAGTACACAAGATATTACCTAATTCCTAAATTTTCCTTATTCTGTTAGTGATGGGGAAAAAATTCGATTCCATCGGGCCGGCCCGGCCCTGACCCACAAAAAAAAAAAAAAAAAAAAAAGCCCGTTCGGGCCGGGGAAAAAATCTCGAATATTTTCAGGCCTCTAAAATTCCGACCTAGCCCACTTTATATTTTGGGCTAAACGGGCCGGCCAGTTTTGCTAGCTCTAATGATCCATATGATGAGTTCATTGATATAAATAGAGTTGGACTTGGATTTAGAATTTTAATTTGTTCAGATGAACTCAAATCTTTCAAATTAATATCCAATAATCTCCAATATCCCATATGATGAGTTCATTGATATAATGAAGTTGGATTTGGATTTAGAATCTTAATTGACAAGAAAAAAAGTTGATGAACTAAACTAATAAAGTATTTTATATAAGAATAATCCTTAAGAAAATATTTCTTTTCTCAATCTTATTCAATTATAGTGGAAATCTGATTATATATTTCTTTTTGTTTATTATTGTCATTTAACATGATCTATTCCAAAATTTATTATAATTTACTATTAACATTTTGGGAGAGAGATGAGAGAAAAAAAAATGAAAAATCATTTGTTTATTATTATTATTATTATTATTATTATTATTATTATTATTATTATTATTATTATTATTATTATTATTATTATTATTATTATTATTATTATGATCATCATCATCATCATCATCATCATCATCAATCAGTATAATCTATTCCAAAATTTATGATAATTTACTATTAAGATTTTGGGACAGAGATGAGAGAATGAAAAAAATAGATGAATAATTATTTTGGGAAGAAAAGAATCTGGCATAATGAAAAAAAAAATTATTTTCTAGAGGGGAAATAAAACGGATAACTTGGAGAAGAAAAAAATCTTGCATAATGGAAAAAAGTGGTTTTTTTCTTTTTTTTTTTTTTTTTTGAGAGCAAGAAGCGAGGAAGGAGCAAAAAGAAACTTGCATAGTGGGAAAAAGTGATTTTTTTTTTTTTTTTTTTTTTATTTTCCGAAGTAAGAGGTGAGGAAGGAACAAAAAATATAGGTGTTTTTGTTAGTTGTGTGAAAAATAATTTTTTTAATTTTTCGGAGTATTTGTTAGCGGTGTGAGTGTGAGGTGGCGGAATGCATTAACTGGTGGAGATCCTACGGCTAGTATACGCGCATATCTATATTCCATGGAGATGCCCATACATCTTTCTGTTGCATTGCAGCCCGTGAGAATACTAGAGAAGGCTTGGAGGTTTGAAGCATTGATAAAAGCAGGCTATAAAGGTATTCGGCAAGGCTCCTTGTATATATTAATTAATTAATTAATAGAATATATTATAATATATCGATCCTACAATGATGTATCAGATTAACAATATCTAATATTGTGAATTGTATATGAATCGTGGTTCTAAGAATATACTCGTCATAGAATTTAAAGGTTGACACATGAGATTCTCTATCTCACTTTTCTACGCATTTTATTCAGGTAAATCCTTCATTGGCTTCATCCACCATCAACATCGTACCCAGTTTCTTCAAATTACGAAAGCTTATTTCCTCTCCATCATGCCCACCATTGTTATAGTTAATTTCAAGGTCGATTTTGTTAACAAGGCTCTGAGCGACGTTATTTCAACCAAGAATTCGTTGATGAGCCCATGAGATATTATTTGATAGTTGATATGTAACGACACCATTTTTTATAAAATAATTATTTAATCTAATTAAATCACAATAAATCAAATCATGGCTTCTGCGTCCTCTTTTTAGATTTATATTGCATATTTTACACTCGAGAAAAGTCAATTATTTGTTGATTAATTAAATTAGATTTTTGCATGTTATGTGAGTTGCATTATTGATATTGGGTTTGAGTTGCAAATAAAAAATATATATTTTTTATTATAAAATATTGATTTATAAGTATATAATAGATATTTTACTAAAAATATATTTTATACTTAGTCATTTGATTTACTTTCAAATACCTTCACGTTGTTCTTATAAACAAATCTATCTATCCATCTATATGTATATGTTAGTTCTTACTAATATAATACCAAACCGGTTTAGAAATAATAAAAATGATTCAATTTCAAAATTGAAAGATAATATTTGCATTTTTTATAAAGAAAAGGGACATAGCAGATGAAGAACATTTGCTTGTGTCAGGATGAGAAAATCTAGAAATCTGCTTCTTTTTTGTGGTTATCTCTCTTTATTTTTTGTAGCTCCCTCCTAAATATTTTAAAAGGTTTATTCGAACATTGTAAAGGCTCAATTTTTTTGTATTTTTATGATAGATAAAATCCTCTTTTGTTTGTATTTAGTTTGATAATCATATAAAAATATTAGATAGTTTAAAAATGATTTATTTTAAAAATTAAAATTGAATTTCTTAAAAATAAATATATTGAGATGGTGAATCCTTGTAATAGATGAAAATGTTGTGGTTTGTATAAATTATAATTTAATAAGAGTGTGACATGTAGATATCGTAGAGAAGTGAAGACAAAAAGGGTAAAAGAGTGTTTAAATTTGAAGGGATGCATTTCATTGTGGATTGTGGAATAATTAAAGTGAGTTGGGATAAGAGTGTTGCATTTCATACAAGAATATACTACTACTCTCTCTCTCTCTCTTTTTTCACTTCACTAAACAACCATTTGCCTTTGCATTTCCAACAACTACAACGCCCCACTCCCTCTACAATTTTAACTTAAATCTTCGAGGAGAGAACCGTTGATGATTCAACGAAATTCTTAGGAAAAACAAAGATGTGAAAGAATTTTACACTTTAGGCCTACTAAAAAAGTTATTTGGACAAAAAAAAAATTAATATATTATTTTTTATTTGGATCCTTTACTTTATCTTTTTTTATGGGGTTATTCTCAGTACTTTGTTTTAATTTAAAAAAATGATATATATCGTATCAATTTTTATTGGTTGAGTATTTGAACATATTAGTGAACACGTAGTTGCATGCAACTGAACTATATAATCTAAATGTTCGAAAAAACCACAACTACGCAGACAAAACCTAAAACAACACCGCTATAACAAGCACATACAATGATATTAAATAGTATGACCGAACAACGAAACACCACTGATCGTTCCTTTAAAGGGAGTTGGTTGCTTTGTGTAGTAGACCAAGTACCATTTGTAGAAAAAACAACCTCGGTATAGAATTGTGTCGTCCGATCAGGATGTGTGTACAAATTGTTGTCGCACCTCGATTTTTATAATATTAAATAAGACCTATTTTAAGGAATGTTAGCTATATCACATGTTTTCAAGTTAAGATAAAACGTTATTATATAATCAATTGAAAGACATATTTGAAAGTAAAAGTTAAGCTAACAAGTTTGAAATGTGAGTTAAATAAATAAATATCTTTATAAAATTTTGGTGGAAGCATACGCGACTGACACATGATTTTTCCAGCGAAAAATTGAATTTTGAAACTGAAATTGGATAAATTTAAGAGATATAGGACTAAATTAAAAACACTGAAAGTTTTGGATATAAATCCGGTGCCATGTGAGCAAAAACCCCAATTTTTTGCCGCCACGTGATCGGCATGTGCATTTTTCGGCTAAAATTTAAATTTTAAGATTAAAAATTAAATAATCTCAAAATGTATGAGACGAAATTAAAAAAAAAAAAAGAAAAGAAAAAACTAAAATATATTTAGCAAAAGTAACAATAATTTTGGGACGTTATATGTTTCTTTTCTCTTTTTAGCGGTGAAACTTAAAGTCTTGAATGTCTATTAGAAAATCAAAAGGACAAGGGTTGAAATGTTAACATTTTAATGTCCTTAGAGTGGATTGACACAGTAACATTATCCGCTTATTTCTTTAATAAGAGATTATTATCGAATTGTATTAAGTTGTTCTAATATGACTCGAACTTTATCGTATCTTATTGGATTGATTTAATATGGCTTAGAATCTAATAAACATTAGTCTAGACTGAAAACACATGATACAATTTGTGTTGTGTTAGTGGATGGTGCCAAAATTGCGATCCCTTAATTGGTGCAGATTCTGAGCCTTAATTGTGCTACTAAATGCAGAACAAGCAATATCTTTGTGCTTATCTATCGTAAATTTGTTTTCATATTGAAATATTATTGCACCTCTAATTTGGTTACCAATCAAATTAATTGTTTCATGCGATATTAAATTATTGCTCGAAACATTTCTTCTGTACAAATTTGGTGCGGCATGAATTCAGAGAGATAAATCTAAATTCACCTTAAAAATTATTATTCAAGGATTGTATCAAATTAATGTGGGACAATAATTTGTGAGCCACAAGACCCTCCCTGACTTTTCAATGACTACCCCGATGCTTCCTGCATCAAAATCTTTATAGATGGTAAAATTTAATTATCACTTAATTAAATTGTAACGGGTTCAACCAACTCAATTACAACTATTGTTCTCATTCCAAAAAAAGGTACTAAACTTGAGCTTGCCAACCATTTCGGTTGACATAAAAACCTAAAAAAACATCAAACTATAAACCACAAGCTTAATTAATGTTATGTGAGTCACGGTGGTTCTTCGCTGTTGGCAACTTTTATTTTTGTAAATTTAAAATTCAAGTTAGTTAAGATCGAGGAAATGAGTTTAATTCGGAGCTTTATAAAATCTTTTAGGGAATGTTAGGATTGTGTTGTTTGCTTTTCGAGCATTTTCGATTGCGTACATTCAAAATAACTATAATCATTTGAATAACAAAAACTGATAAATATATTGAAATCAAGTTTAATAAACTGAGAACGTAGACGTCAAGTTCTTATTTAGGAATTATTTTTTTTCAGGTCAGAGAATCTTATTAATCAATTCAAATCAAGTATAAGACCCTCAACTCATTTAATAAAATTAGCATTTATTTACACAATCGGATCGATTGACGAAAAAAAAAAAAAGTGTAAGTCTATGAGCAACTAAATTAAATTATTCGTAAAAAACATGCTTTAAATTATTACATCCACATGAATCCCAATAGTAGAAAATTTTGCGTAATTTTGAAAACGATAAAATTGGTATTGATATTGATATTGTTGTATTAAGATACATAATTGGAAGGAGAGAGTAGACAAATAAAGTTATTTATGCGAATTGAAAACAACAATTACAAATACATAAGCGAAGCGAGATATTCTAAATATGACACCAGATACTCTATACTTTGATTTGGGAGGAGGGAAATCAAAAGCTAGGATTTTCTCTCTTAGTTTCATTTTGGTTAAGAATCGATTTTGTAGGGGAGGAAGGGGATAATGTGTTGATTTAGATATTTAGTTTCAACTTTTAATTAAATATAATTTATTTTCCAGGTTTTGTTTAATAATTATTTGGGATAAAATGACATGAAAATTGAAAATGAGATAGCAACATAGCAAAAAAAAAAAAATCGGAAGAAAAAAAGGACACCTCCCATTTCCGGTGCCACATTAGCTAAGTGGCCTGAGAGCCCCAAAATTGATCACGTGCCAATTTTTTGTCAATTTGGCAACCTCCGGGCAAAATTGGACAATTTTATGAGCTGTGGGATTAAATTGAAAAAACAAATAATTGTTGGACTAAAAGTGAAAAAACAGATAATTATGGGACCAAAAGTAATTTTTTTTCCTTATTTAATGGATTTAACTTTTTGTTGCACGGTGCATTTTCTTGAGTTTATGAATGTGTAATTCTTTATTTCAATGACTCTAATTCTGTTATTATTTTAGAATAGTATATGATATATTAAATTATTTAAGCTATACACATTAAACGTAAAGGCAATTTGAATTATTGAATGGAACTAATCCAAATTAAATGAGAATTTAAATATTAATAAAATAGACTCTCATAACTTGATAAAATTTGTATTTGTAAATAATTTGTTGGAGAAGAAAAATGAAAATAAGGGGTGTTTTTTAAATTTGAGTACGAAATCATGATGAAATTAGATGATAGAAAATTGGATAACACCTGATAGGTGCTAGAAAAAATAGGATGACGGGAACTCCACCAACCTATTTTACAAGTATTCCTAAAATATATTGCAAGGAAAAGACGGGCTTACAAGTATGAAAATTGACTCATGTTAGACTATAAAACCAAAAAGTATGTTTATATTTATTTTAGTGGGGGCTAGAGAAGAACGATTTTATGAAGAGAGTAATTAATTAAAGCATTGCATCTACTGGATACCAACTCATAAAAAACATTAGTAGACAAGAGATTAAATTAATTTGCTGAAACCATAACAATAATAATAATAATAATAATAATAATAATAATAATAATAAATGATGACCACAGGGATCGTCAATGCAATTGCTACCTAGTCTTTTTGTGGCTAGTTTTGCATTAACTATACTTCATCTTCCACATTATTATCACACACAAATCTCTATCTCTTTCTTCTCATTTTAATAACGATTAATTGCAGCAACTACAACAAGCTATCATCGTTTTTACACATAAATCACTAAACGTTTTTTTTGTTGCATCGATACATATAAACTATACGAGTTTTGCAGATAAACCACCAAACTTATTTTCCTATTGGCAGATAAACCACCAAACTTATTTTCCGATCCTTTTTTGTCGAAAATTCACACGTGACTTGCGCGTGATAAACTTTTAATGGTTTTTTTTTTGTACAAACAACCTTTTTAGCATGCTAAAAGTGTAAAATTCTGCCACACCTTTCTTTTCCATAACAATTTCTTTGAATCATCAATAGTTCTATCTCCTAATATCTAGAACCTCCATTGTTGAAGATGAGCGGCTCCTCTACCTACTAAAAAGTGTGTTTGGACAAAAAAAGCCTTTAAAAGTTTATAATGTACAAGTTACATGTGGAATTCCGGCGAAAAATGATTGAAAAATAAGTTTGGTATTGTATATGTCAAAACCCTTATAGTTTATATGTATAAGTGCCACAAAAAAAAGTTCAGTGGTTTATGTGCAAAATTATTAATAGTTTGGTGTGATTGCTGTAATTAATTAACCATTTTTTAACAATACAACATTTTATACCACACTTGTACGCCTAGACAATGATAATGACAAAGCCAAAAATATATGTTAACACGTTTTTAGATCATAAACATTGTAAGAGCCAGTCCAATTTTTCGAAATAGGGTCATTTACATTATTAATAGGACTATGTTTGAATGGACCTATGTATAAACAGGACTGTATTAGAGTACGCCTCAAACTAAAAGGTCCATCACGATTAATCAGTAAAAAATTAATTTTTAATTGTGCTAAGGAGGGGTCGATCTCCTATCCTCCCACCTTATCATTAATTGTTAAATGTGTGCTAAGGAGGAGTCGATCACATATCTTCCCACCTCTCTAATCTTTTAGCTTGGGCAACCACTTGAGCTGCATTGATTTATATTATAGTCTTGCATATGTCAAATATATATATATGCAAAAAATAGATAAAAAAACATAAAATATAGGGGGCCCGGAGCGGTGGCGCCACCTTCCCTTCCCCACCCCCAAAGCCCGCCTTTGAACATTGTAAAATGCATAGAGACATCTAAAGAGATGATTTAGATAATTGTGTTATATTTACCAAAATGCTACTAGATGTTAAATTTTTCTTTAAAAAAAACACTTTATAAAAATTAATTCATAAGCAGACTTAGTTTTGACTTTAATCCGTTTCACAAAGATAGACCACTTATCATTTTAGGTACGTCATTAGTTTTTCATTTTCATGTTTATACCTAGTTGATAATGTAAATTCTCCATATCAACCAAAAATGGTATATTAAGGATATAAAAGTAAAATAGAACTAAAATTTAATATTTTAACAATATTAACTATTATTTGTTAATAAGTTTGGAAAGAAAGATAAAGAGTATATATATTTTTAATTCAAACAATCAAAATTTGAATCACACCTTGTTCGGCCGTTGAAATCGAACAATCACGTGAAGAAAACACAAAACTCAAACTGAACGCATACAAGAACAAAACAAGACAGTCAAGACAATTTTAAAGTGGTTCGATCAATGATCTAATCCACGGAGGATCATTACACCCTCAATCCACTAATCAAGCAATGAATTACAGATTACACCTAATGTTCAACAAAACCTCCAATTTAAACCCTAAACTAGATTATGAACCCTAGCTCAACAATTCTGTGAATTCACTAACTAATTCAAAAGGGAAAACTGTATGATGATGATCTATCAACATTGTGAATCTATTCATATATGTATCACCCTTCGAATCCAAGAAATGAGCTAACTGAATCAAGTTAGCCGTTGAGCTCTGTTTTCTAGCTTAACAACTTTTGCAACTCTTAACTGCCGGTTTAGTTTTGTTACTAAACTGGTTCTTCAACTGTGCCCTGTTCAGTGTAGTTCGACTGTGATTTTGAGCTCCTGGACCGGGTTATACTATATGTTGATCAGACTTTGTTGAAATTGATCCATATTTTACATATATGGAATTAATTGAGGGGTGGGTTCCAACCCCCATTGCCGTACATATACGTCCGTCCTGTTCCCAGACAAAATAGAGTTCTGACAATTTTGACACCTCGATATTTATTTATTTATTTTTAACTGGCTGAAATTAATTTATATGATTCACACTAGCTAGCACCATAGTTATTTTTTTAAGCAGGGCTAGGTTTCATGCGCATTGTCATGTTTGGCTTAAAAAATGGTGATAAACAATATGGGTATTCAAGTATGAAAATAACTTGTATTGCTTTTACCTTTTCAATTATTGTTATTATTGACGAAAATATATACTTATAATGCATGCAAATTATACTCTTAAAATAAAGTTTGAATCTCCTTTGAAAAAGCTACTTCAAGGCCCCTTTTGGTTGGGCAGTACACAATAGTCCATTCTTAATAAATGTCACTGTTTGCTCCACATGTGCAGTTTAAGGATTTTTTTTTTTTTTAAAAGTGTTTACTTTGGTTCGTATAATTTATGATCTTCTGTTATATTCCCTTTTATTAATCTATTTGGTTCGATAGTCATAGGTTGCCCCTCATTTTTACCTTTTTACCCTTCGTTTTTCTTGCAACCCCAAACACCTATAGCTAGATTGAAAAGAGACAACCTAGATAGGGTTTCAGCATCGCGTCGTCCCTAGCCTCCGAAGAAATACCAGGCCGCGGGGTGTGTGCTCGTTGAATTAGAGAGGTCTTCCACCTTATCTCGCTAGGACTATAAAAATGGGAATTCGATTTGTGATCTGCAGAAGTGAACCCATATCGTAATTTATATTGGCGTGGTTTTCTTACAAAAGGTAAAGTACTCGTTGGCTAGTTTTCATCTACATCCATGAGCATCTAGACGATTATAAGCATGAAGAAATGAAGAAATTGTTAGTTAACCTATGTTCTGAAAATTTTGCAATGACCGGTTAATATTGCAAAATGGAGCGATAAAATGTTGGGAACATGTAGTGGACTACAGATTTACAGCTGCTTTTATCTACCTAATTGAGTGTGAATGAGAGCTTTCTCTAACAAAGACGAACGCGGCTGCATGAGCGTGAGAATGAGAAAATAGGGTTTTGATTTTTTGGAGAAAGACTTATAAGAAGCATATAGGTCTTTTTAGTGTTTTAGGAACCATGTAATAAAGGCCCTTGTATCTAATCGGACCCTTCAATCCGTATATCTCATCCATCGAGTCCTCGAATATAAGATCGGGCAAATCAGGGCCAAGGATTGTTGAAGCAAACAAGATAAACGCCCATTTAGGCCATTATTTCTCACCCTGAAGGCCCAACCAACCGGGGTCCAAGTATATTATTTCAAATCACTTATCTAAACATATTTTTAGCCATGATATAATGTTTAATAGATAATCACATAATATATAGAGTATAAAATTATATTTACAGGTGATTGTAGAAGACGGGACAGGATGGCAACCTGTAAACTTAATGAATACAAACTCGGCGATTCCATGAAGTACATCGCTTAAAGGATTGAATATGGGTCAATCGTCTACAACTTACTTAACTGATTAACCCGTTACATATTTAATACATTTTTTTTTTTTAATTATATTTCATATTGTTATACTATTATGGCACAATGATAAAAGACCTTAAAAATATCTAAAGTGGTAAAGTAAATACAAATTCCAAAACCTAATTCTTGCAAATGTCACTCATATTCTCAATGATCAACCCCTTTGTAATTGGTATTTTGGTTTATTTTAGAGTGTGATTGAAGTAATTAATAAAAAGATAATATATATATATATATATATATATATATAAATACAGTTTAGATCTTTTACTAAATAACTAGTAATATACCCGTGTGATGCACGATTTGTAAATATAGTAATGAGTATATAATAAGAATTATAAATTAAAATTATATATATATATATATATATATATATATACATATATATATTGTTAAAAATATAACAATAATAATAAGAATAAAAAGGAACTATATAATAAAAAATATATTATAATAGATGAACATAATAATATTTAAGAAATAAAAGCAAACAATAAAAATAATTTAAATACTAATAATAATATTTAATAATATAAACAATATATTATAAAAAATCAATATATATGAATATTTAGAAAATATTTCTTATTATAAATATATTTATAAAAATAAAAAATAATATTAATGTAAAATGAAATCTCTGTTAAATAAGAGCAAATTACCAACAAAACAACAATTATATCCTAAATAATATCAGCATTAATTATTTTTTCCAAACATTAAGAAATAATACATCATTATTTACTATTTAAAAATATAGTACATCATGTAATATTTTAAAATAAACACAATATTATAGAGCCATGCGAAATAAAAAATTTAACATATTTTAACTCACAAAATACGGATACAATAAACTAAAACAAATTATATATATATATATATATGTGTATATATATAGTGGGCGTAGAATTCTTTTGTGTTGATAAAATTACAGCGACAAAATTCTTGAATTTTCTATTTCTCATTTATTTACGCGCATGTTTAATATGATTAATACCAATTAATACCCAACATATACGAATATTTTGCGAATAGTATCCGTATAATTCCTGCAAAATGTAAAAAAAAAAAAAAACTTTTAATTTATTCTTTATATGTATTTTGTAATTTTTAACTTCATAGTAATATATTTTGAAATTCGTGAATATAAGGATAGTTATTAAAATAATGAATATGTATAGTACAATAATTTTTTATTATAGTTTAAAGTGTATGTTTGAAATAATCGACAATAATACATATAGATCAATAGATAATTATATGGTCTTTAGGCTTAAAATATTATTTTTAAAGAATGAACATGATTCATAAACAATATAGAATGTCGATCTAATAAGAATATAGTCTAAGATATTATAATAAACAAAAACATTTATTAAGAATTTCAATTATGAGTTTGTTCCATTAAATTAACAAAATGAATAGTATGAAATCATAGTATTCAAATACCATTTAAATTAAGGGTTAACAAAATTTTCCAGTCTAAACTATGGCCGAATTACGAATTTGGTTCCCTAAAGTTTTTTTACAATCACTTCAGTTATGAAGAACACGAAATTGCCATTTGCAGTCCGTCGGTGACTTTTTCGGCCAAAAGTATATCACATGTCCAGCATGTGATTGAAAATATATTTTAACGATACTTCAGTGCCTAAACTACACGAAACTGTCACTTTGCAACCTGCCGGTTTACAGGATTTACAAATATTTTATAGAATTGTGGGACTTTATGAAATCTTTTTGAATAAGTGAAGACCTTAAAAAATATTCATGATAATTGAAGGATTAAAAGATGCATTTTGTGTTGAAATAGTTATTGGATGGAAAACTAAAAAGAAACAAAGAAAAAAGAACAAATTGATTTAACAAATCATTGTAATTGAAAATATTAATGAAGACTGGCTTTGTGATACTTTTGCTGATTTATTTTTAACACAATATTTCAAACAATTCAAAAATATTTAGATACCAGAAAGGTAAAGTGAACTAATAACCTTATTTCCTCTAGAACATATATTTTTTTCTTGAATAATATGACTTTTTATACTGATATTTTAAATATCAAAACATGTAACAAGTTAAGCTAATAAAAGTTGTTTATGTCAAAATTAAGCACCACTTGATATATATATATATATATATATATATATATATATATATATATATCAAGGTATACTAATTTAAATTACCAAACACAATACAAATTGTTTGTCACAATAAATACTTACGTCTAATCACATATTAAAAAGTTACGTTTTTTTAATATAATATTTAATTTTAATATATGCAACATGAGTTCTGATCAAAGGTCATAGGAAGAAGACTAATATTAGAAATTTTGAAATGGACTAGGAAAAATATATTATATTTTTAAGAAATTGAAAAAAGTTTTCCTAAAAAAATAATAAACTTACACTGCCACATTTAATCGTCTTCGGAACAATTGTCCAGAGCTATTTCGTTGTGTATGGAGCTATGTGTTACACACACTAATTTCTTTTATTTTGTCCACAATTTTTTTTTTATTATTAATCTAACATTTTTGTTTTATATAGAAATATATCACAATTAACCTAACAAAAAAATTATTTGATATTCTAAATTTTAATGAAACATAAATAAAAAAAAAAGTATTTTTATTTGATTATTAATTTTATTTGCAGTTTGTCACAATATAAAATGTACAATTCTGTCCACAATATATAATAAAATCTAACTCAAGTAATATCCAAGGTAAATTGCATTTTTCTAATATGATTTATCTTTTAATTATATTCACTTGAGTGTCAAATTAATATCATGAAAATGATGATTAATATGAGAAACTATAAACAAATTACGAACAAAAATAATAACTGTATTAAGAAATTGAAAAAGAAAAATTTCTAATAACAGATAATATTAAAAGTTGTGGCATTTTTATCATCTATGCAAAGCCCGCCAAGAATTCGTCTACTACACGAGGGGAATATTACACCCAGGCCATTACTTTTCTAGCAAATTTTCAAAAAAAAAAAAAAAAAAAAAAAAAAAAGAAAAGGAAAAAGAAAAAAAGTTCCAATATATGGCAACATATATAAAAAAAAAATGAAATGTGTGATGTCACTATATACTGATAACTCCAATTAATAATATAATCCCTCCGTTCATAAATAAATGTCATTTTAGACTTTCAGGTGGAATTTAAGAAATTATGAGATGAACAATGACACCCCTCTAATTTTCTCTCCAATATTTTCTTTATTACCATAAATTTCTCCAAACATTCTTTATTTAATATTATAAAGATTTATATGGAAATTTTCTTAGATTTAGCTAGGGACAATATTGGAATAAACATTCAAAAATGTTAAAATGACACTTTTGTGAAAAATAATTTTTCCTAGAATGACACTTATTTGTGAACGGATGGGATATTGATTAAATTTATGATATTCCACTACAACATAAATGGGCTAATGTAACACCCAAAAAGTGTTACATATATACTAAAATATGTTACTATAGACTTTAGGTAACACTTTATTGGTGTTACATTTGCCGGTGCTACCTAAAGTCTAACGTAACACTTTTGATGATCTTTAGTAACACTTTTAATAAGTGTTACATTAGATTTTAAATTGTAACACTTTATGGTAACACTAAAAATTGTTACATATAACCCCCTTTATGTAACACTTTTGATTGAAAGAAAAAAATGTTACATATAACCCCCTTTATGTAACACTTTTGATTGAAAGAAAAAATTAAAAATTTGTCATTGTTGGGTTTCGAACCCAGGTTGCTAGATTGCAGGAGCTTAAGCGCAAAGTCTTAACCACTAGGCTACAATAACTTTTTTAGTTATTATTTTAAGAAAAACAATATATACACAAGATTTTATTATACCATCAATAAAATACACTCAAAATTAAGTTTTCATCAAACTACAATCTAACTTAATTTTATTTACGTTATTCATATCAATTTGACACAATATTTCCACTATTTTTTTTTTTTCATTTTCATCCACTCATATATATATTTATATATATATAACTTATTTTATATCACATTAATTTTATACATCTAGTTATTGTATATAAATCTTAAGACATTATCATTAATTTTAATTACCATAATTTTATGTATTAAGACACCTTAATTGTTGTGTTTCATAGATTTTAAATAAAAAAATAAACTTACAAATATGAAGAGACATGACCAAATGTCTCAAGTCTAGGCTCTCACACTTAAAAAAATGTATTCAAATTCTTAAAGGCTAAAGCTACAAGTCTATTTTGTAATTGTTTAGTAAAAATATAATGTGTGTATATCTATATACATACACACAAATAAGTCACAAATAAAATTTAATTTATTTTTGATAACGAATAAGTAAATCTTTAGGTGCTCTAATGAATTGTTATTTTTGTAGGTCTGAGTTGATCGCTTTCACCACTTATGTTACAGATATTCTGTTGTGATAATTAAAATGTAACACATTAGACAAATAAAAATTAAAGTCACATAAGAAAAATAATCCACAAATATTTAATTAGTTTAAAATAAAATAAATAATTTTATTATTTACAAGTGTTACTTATTTATAAGTGTTACATAAAAGTGTTACTTATTCAAAAGTGTTGCGTAAAAAGTGTTACTTATTTGAAAGTGTTACCTAAATGTGTTACAATTTAAAAGTGTTACGTTCAAAGCGTTACATATTCTAAAAGTGTTACATGAAAGTGTTACATATTCGCTGATGTTACAAAAGTGTTACATGAAAGTGTTACATATTCCTAAGTGTTACAAAAGTGTTACATAAAAGTCAAAATTTTAAAAGTGTTACAAACGAAGTGTTACATAAAGCCATTTATGTTGTAGTGTTCAAAAAAAATATTAACCTAACAAATACTCCATTCGTTTCATATTAATTGTTGTTGTAGAAGAAAATGAAAGAATTAAGGATGAAATATTTTGACATATATAACCTCAGCTAATATTAGGGGATAAAGATTTGGCCAAATAAAATATCTATGGTATGTTGAAAAGTAGAGATATTCTAGGATTGAGTCAGGAAAAAATTGGTAGAATTCGTGAAAAATATATAAAACGTCAATTAATTAGAAAAAAGAAGAGGTAACTACAACGACAACTAATATGGAACGGAAGGTGTATAAAGTAAATCAATATCTCTCTTTCAACCCAAAAATTAACCAACAAAGTTTACATTTTTTTTTTATCCCAATTTTTATTGATATAAATAATTATTATGTTTTCAGTAATTAATAGAGTCCTAAGTTATATAAGGAACATGTTCATTATATCTTTTTATTGTTATGATTGGTGTTAATTTATATATATGGTGGAAATGAAGGAGTTATTTATGACTATTATATATATAAGTCAAAACTTAACTTAAATACATATTTTACTCTAATTTAATTTACAATCTATTTTTAAATATTCTTTTGGATGAGAAAAATTTAATATTTTTATTTATAAACGAATGTACTTTTATATTAAGTAGTATGTTAAGTCAGTGGTAGAAAATAATTTAGGTAGGGATCCGATTGATGAAGGGGTGAAATTAAAGAGAAAAAAAAAAGTTGAGAAATAGGAGAGTGTTGTTGGGTTGAGAAGGTGGTGGTTTAAGGGGGGGTGGGGTGGGGTGAGGAGAAACAGCTTTTGGCTGGTCCAGTCTAAACCTGGTAAGAAGTTGAGCTCAAGTTTGATGGATGGATGGATGGGATGATGGAGCTCTCTGCACTACACTTTTGCTTTTAATTTTTATTCATCTTCTCTCTGTATCTCTCTCACACACTCAACTTCCTTTGTCTGCCCTCCACTCTCTGACACACAACACTACTGCTCTCTCTCTCTCTCTCTATCTGCCTCAAGTGGCGTAAACTTGATGCCTCATAGTAGTGCAAGCAAAGCAACCATCCCACTTTAATTTTTTCCTCTAAAAACATACTATTTTGCTTTTTTCCTTTTCTCTATACTTTAACCCAATTTTAAGAAGGTGTTGGACTAAACCTTAATTAAACATGTTTTAAGTTGTTTGACCCAGCACCTGATTTTGATGTTTTAAAAGTGTATGAGTAAAGATTCCAAGTATTTAGAGGAATTGGGTGTTACTTTATTTATATTTTGGGTGTCTCAGTCTGGAACCTTTTTTGGATCAGTAGTCCTATAAGCTCATGTTTAGTGCTTCATTCACTACCCAAACCAGCCTGCAAACCTCTCTCACTCTTCCATCCTTTTATGAGAGCAACCACAACTAGCCCCTTCATTGTCGTTTCAATTGCTATCCGTGTACTAACACTAATATCTTGTTTCAGGTAGCCTTCTCTCTTTGAACGCATGCAGCTTTATTTATTTGCTATTAAATTAAACCCCTTCTCAGGCCTTGTGTAAAGAGTGGACATTAATGAATTGTTAATTACTCCTATTAGAAAGAAAAGAAGAATAGGTGTGCTAGCTATCATTTTGTGTTCTTTTCCCTAATCACATCCGCCTTTTGGTCTCCAAACAAGAAACACACGTTGCATTACATTACATTACCCTTAAAAACATGGAAATTCCAAGGCAAGAAGATCATGAGATGCCAATTCCACTCAACAGTACATATGTACATGGTCACATCATACATCACCCTCATCCATCACACGGCGGCGGGGACGATGACGTCCCTAGCTTGAAGAAGCTTGTAAGATACAGAGAGTGCTTGAAGAACCATGCCGCCGCCATGGGAGGCAACGCTACCGACGGATGTGGAGAATTCATGCCAACCGGAGAAGAAGGGACGCTGGAAGCACTCACCTGCTCCGCCTGCAACTGCCACCGTAACTTCCACCGGAAAGAGACGGAAGGAGAATTGACGCCCAGAATTGGAAGGAAGCAGGTTTTCCATCTGGGGCCCGCAGATGCAATGGGGTACCATGTCAGGGCAGTGGGACCACACCCACACTCCATGATAATGCCGTATGACTCAGACGCTCGGCCGGTGGTGAAGAAGCGGTTCAGGACCAAGTTCACGGCGGAGCAGAAGGAGAAAATGCTCAATTTTGCCGAAAAAGTTGGGTGGAAAATACAGAAGCAAGAGGAGGGGGTAGTGCAGCAATTTTGCCAAGAGGTCGGGGTGAAGAGGAGAGTTCTTAAGGTTTGGATGCATAACAATAAGCATAATCTTGCTAACAAGAATCTTCAACACCAACACCAACTTTGATTTATTTATTCAAACTGCAATTACCTACCTAGGGTTAGCATAAGCATATATTAATTAATTGCAGTGTCAGCTCTACATTTTGTACTACATGCTTATGAACAAATAATTAAATATGGTTGCTTTTCTGACAAATAATTTTGGCTGTGATCCAACACGTAATAATTCAATTTACTACTTTGGTACATCACCTTTTAATGTTAATTTCCAGCGCACCCACACTCCTCCATACCAACCGCCCTTTATATGTTCTCAATTGTCATCTGAAATATGTATCAACACTCACAATTACACCATAATTGAACACATGTACATCACTATTCTGTATTCTTTATGTAAGCGTTAATCGGTCTTACAACAAAGTACGCATGAGACGGCTACATTGAACCCTCGAATCAAAAGCATCCGTAATCGATAATATCTGTTAATTATTTGACTTTATCTTCACCGAATTAATTTGAGCTTTTTTGTTGTCGGACCGAATTATTCCAAACCAGAAAATCAAAATAAAACGAGTAGAACAAATTCTAAATAATTAACTATAGAATTTTGTATATATAATTTAATTTGTTTCTTCTATATCATGATATCGAATCATTATAAATTTTAGTGAATTTTAACATTACATATATAACTTCGGGTTTGAAACTTGTCTTAATATTGAATCTATTAACTGTAGAAATAATAATAAGCTAATACATTTATTGTTTACATATGTTTAAATTTAACTCTATATTTCTTTAATACAACCTCTAAGGTTTATTATTATATCTAATATTTAATTATTTTCATATATAAAGATTGAAATCATAGACCTGAACCCAATCACATATGTAGATAGTATCCTACACCTAAATACTACCGTACACTGGTACTAGCAGCGGTTCACTGCTCCTTATCTTCTTCTTTAATTCTCCATCTTTCTCGTTAACTAACATTTCTCTTAAACTCAATTTTAATTTCGTTGTAGTTAGTCATATTAATCTTACTTCTGGACTTTCATAGATTATCCTCCCCATATTGTTTGCAATTATTTATGTAATACTCCGAACCTCTGAATCCTTAGAAAAATATTCAAAGTGTATTGCTAAATACTTTCATGCATTCAGTATCAAATTTGACTAATGAAATATGTTTTGTGATTTTTTCGTCGAAAAAGTGATACCATGATGCCAGAAATCACCCACACTTATAGCTCAGAAAAATGTGAGATTTAATAAATAGAAAGTTTTACTACCGGGTTCAATATATATCAAACAAAGCAAATTTAAAATTGCGTTTGTGATGGGTAAATAATTTTCTTTCTAAAACAAAAAAATTAAGGATAAAATTTAAGACTAAAAAAAAGGATAAAATTGTGGAATGGAATGTTCAAGAATTGTGTTTGAGATTTTTGAAAAAAGAAAAATTTAAAATAAGTTTTAGATAGTTACAACATACAGTTCTAAATAAAAGAAAAAAAAAAATTGAAGATAAAATTCCAAACCTAGAAAATGATAGAACTAAGGAAATGGATGGTGGTTTTTTATTGTTTGAGATATTTGAAAAAAGAAAATATTAAAAATGAGTTTCGGATAGTTTACAAAAAAATTACAAATAAATTTCAGACTTAGAAAAGGATAAAACAAGGAAAATGGAATGGTCTGGCCAAAATTTTGTTTGAGATATTTGGGAAAAAAAAATGAATTCAAAAATAAGTTTTGCATTGTTTACAAGATACAGTTCTTAAAAAAAATTACGGATAAAAATTCAGATAAGGAAAATTATAAAATTTTGTGAATGGAATGTTAAAAAATTATGTTTGAGATATTTGGAAAAAGAATTTTTTCAAAATGAGTTCTCAATAGTTTACGAACTAAAGTTCTAAGATTGAAAATTTACGGATATATATAATGTTTTACTCGGTTAAGGAAAAGACTTTAAGAGTGGAATGGTCTAATATAATATTTTAGATGTGTGGAAAAAAAGAGTTTAAGATAGTTTTCGGAATTAATTTCTAAAAGAAAAAGGAAAATTACACGATATGAAAAATATCAAGAATAGTATCTCCTTACTATTCACCATTTTTTCTATGAATAAGACACACTTCCCTTCACTAAAAAATCACCAATTCATTTCTTTCTCTCTCAAATTCTCTCTAAGGTAGAAATTCTTGATAGTAGCTAATAGTTGAAATATTTCAAGAATGAAGTTCTTGAGTTCGGGTCGAACTTGAGGATCTGGTGTACATTCTTCTTTCTTCTACATTTATTTCTTCAATTTTAATTTTCCTAAAGCCTATATAGTGGGAGGATCATGTTTCTTTTTACATGTAGGATGGCATGGAGAAATTATTTTCCTCCATGGAAATCTAAGGAATATATTATTTTAAACTATTATTTTGTAAATGGTATAATAGGGGCTCAGACCCTCTATGTATTTACTGCTTTCATTAAGTAACATTGAATTCTTATTTTATATATATATATATATATATATATATATGTGTGTGTGTGTGTGTGTGTGTGTGTGTGTGTGTGCATAGAACAACTCTCCATATTTTCTAAATTATCTATCAATGGCTTTTTTGCGTCGTTACAATGCCGAATTTTTATAAAATTCAGAAATATATGTGTATTAAGGTGTTTATATAGTATATTTGTGGTTGGAAATTTTTAATAAAGGATTGAAAGATCAGATAAATATTTTTCCAATTTTTCCTTAAAATTCGAAAAAGGGGCTGTTATTTTATATTTTATTTTTTCAAAATTTGGAAAAATATATTTGTTATTTATATATGATTAATAAGTTACATAAATTATATATTTGAAGTTGAAAAATAAAAAAGTGGATTAAAAGATAAGATAGACAATTTTTTCAATTTTCTTAATTTTTAAAAATTGGGCTGTATTAATTTTGATTCTTTTTTTTTTTTTTAATTATGGAAACTATTTATTATGAAATATATATGTATAATAAGTTATATATATATATATATATATATATATATAATATTTGAAGTTGAAAAATTAATAAGAGAATTAAAAGACGATAAAAATATTTTTTTCCAATTTTCTTAATGTTTCTTAAAAGGGGGTTAATGTTAGGAATAAATGAACAGAAGATATAAATTGATTTGTTCACGTGTATGTATCTTTCTAAATATTTCTTGTGATAGACTTTCCTTGTCAATAGGATTTCTGTTGTATTGTACCATCCTATTAATATTGAAATAATTAGGGGTGGTTCGGTACGGTATACCGAAATTTTTATGTCATACCGAATACCGTACCGAAATTTACGGTATGTCAAAATTCCATACCGATACCGTACCGAAATTTTCGGTATACCGAATTTCGGTATACCGAAAATTCGGTATGGCACGACAATCGGTAATACCGATTCTGTTCCAAGTTTCTCAGATTTTAAACAGTCCCAGTTCAACAAAGTTGAAATCAACAATTTTTCAGTAAAATAAGCCAATTCGACAAAGATGAAATCAACAAATCTTCAGTAAAACAAAGAATCGTCACATTTCAACAAGAAACCGGAAAGGAGAAAAAGGAAAAACACAAATACATCTGTAAATATACACATTATATTAGTAAATCAGTAAACGAGAGTCCCATTTTGAGTAAAAAAAATAAGGAATTCAGTCGCCCCACTTGAATAAGTCTGCCGACGGTGTCACCGGAAAGTCTGTCCCCAGCTACTTCGTTGCCCTATTCAATTCCCTTTGCTATAAAAATGGTGAGGATGTAATGACTACTGTGTGTGCTTGAAAGCCAAATGAAAGCGTGAGAACGAGAAAGAGAAGGAGAAGTGGAAGAAACAGATCTAGCGGCGCAGTAATGGGAACAAGAGAGAAAATGAAGTAACATATCTTGTACAGTTTGTATGTGCCCTAATGACATAATGGACCTAAACTTGTGGGCTGATTATTAATGTTGGGCTGGAGTATTTCGTGGGCTGAGTAGCCGCCCAAGAATAGAGAAAAAAATTAACTTAAATTTAGGTGGTGTTTGCAAACAAAGGTGATTGTGGAAAAGTGATTTTAAGTGATTTTGTGGTAAAGTTAAAAATTTGATAGTGTTTTGGAAAAAAGTGATTTTATACAAATTATAAGTGCTTTTAAATGTGGAGGTGTTTGCAAAACAAAAAACACTTTTCAATAAGTAATTATATAAATGCCCTCTAATAATTTATATCATAATTTGCTAACCCTTACCTCACTTATATTTTACTGATGAAAACATAAAAACCCTGCGCAAGCTCATTCCCTTGGGGAGAAGAAACATAGCGAAAAAGGGACAAGGGTTTTTCATCCTCAAATCTTCGCCAGGCCGATCTCAGTGGCTGATTCTTCTGAAGCGAGTACCTATTGAATCCGTGAGTATTATTGTTTTGCAGTCTTCTTTGTATTCTCTTCGTCTTCGTCGTCATCTTTTTCTTTAGATGTGGGTTCTCGTGAGGGGTTGGGTATAGTACGAAACAGTAGGATCTTGATGTTTTGATGGGAGATGGGTCTATTTGAAACAGATTTCGCAGGCTGTCGAAAAATTTTTTTTTTTTTTTTATTATTTGGTTATTTATACTTGAATCTGTGACATCTTTGTGGTGAATTGGTGTTAGATTTCTTAAACTAATAAAGAATATTAAGTGTAAGCATTGATCTCTTGGTATATCTAAAACATTGAATGCTTATCAAAGATTCTTATCTTTTTTTTGTTTTTTGTTCTTGAATCCTTCTTATTACAATTTGTTTGTTCTATCAGTAGTTTATATAAAGTGTGTGTATAAAAGATTTGTTAATAATTCATGTGTTGAAAAAAATACCGTCGAGAACCCTTGTCAATTGAAAACAAGATCAGTGCTTCCCGAAACGAAATGCGTCTCGCATATGATTCTCAGGAGCACATCCCCAAGTAATTTATTGCTTGTTCTGCTCCAGGAAGCACTCTCCTCTGAGATGTTCACATTCCCAAAGTC
Organism: Ajuga chamaepitys; assembly: GCA_958295605.1. Lineage (NCBI taxonomy): Eukaryota > Viridiplantae > Streptophyta > Magnoliopsida > Lamiales > Lamiaceae > Ajuga > Ajuga chamaepitys. The sequence continues at coordinate 32,439,924 of OY282497.1, read as the reverse complement.
ATTTCCCAATTTTTCAATTTTTTAGGTTGATGGCAGTGAGTATTTTACCCTTTTCAATTATTCTTTCGCTTTTTCTTATTTTTTCTTTGGGATAGTTTCATTTTATTCATTCACTGTATAAATAGTATGCCCTCAATAATAGTAAAGACTATTTTCAATTCATTACTTAAATCATCTACTTGTTATATCATTACTTGTTCCTTGATTAGTGTTACTTTTATAGGTTCAAATATGGTTAACAACCGTTTCCATAAAGTTGATGAAATGTTTGAGATGGTTTTATGGACACCGCGAGAGGAGAAAGTACTCGTTGATTTGGTGATTGAGTTAAAAAATGAGGGGCGTGTATTGCACGTTGGGAGCCAAGCTGATGATTTCAGCGTAATCGCTGCTAGGCTCTCCACAAAACTTGGTAAAATATTTGCAATTCGGAAAGTGGTGAAAAAATTCAACAGTTTGAGCACAAGATATGACCTTTGGGAAGTTGTACTTAACTGGCCTGGTGTACGTATGAACGGGGGAGAGGATAAGTTTGTAGCGGATGCTTCTACTTGGGCTGCTATCATACAGGTACTTAACTTCGCATTTCCGTTGTTCTGTAATGTTTTTATATAGAAGAGAACACGTGCATAATGACAACTTATTTTGTCCTAATGGTTTAAGGTACACCCGTATGCAAAGAAGTACGTCACTAAACCTGAGCCATTGTGGGTAGAGATGGATATCATCTTTGGCCAATTTAAAAGAAATGAGGACCTAAGGCGGTCATTCGAATTTTTACGTGGCCTAAGCTTTCTAGATGCCCACCCAAAGAATGCAACAACTGTTCCAGGCGATCCCGCTGAGGACGCCAAAGTGAACGACGCACATTCGTCCGTTGGAGGTGTTCACCACACTTTGCCTTTATCTGCCCCGTCTGCGTACGACCCTTCGTTTGGAGTCGGTAAGATCCTGACTGGCACTTCGAGTGTGGGTTGTAAGATGGCCCGGTTTGAAGATGATTATGAAAGCACAAACTCTAACTTTTCGTCTACCGGGTCCTGCATGGGCCCTTGAACTTGGAACTGTGATATGTAGATAGTATATATGAAAAGTGTAAAGCACCCGGCCCACTCCACAGTCCTCCTTTTGTATATCATTTTGTATAGGTCGTGGAGTCTTTTGTGTTTCTTTTTGACAACTACAAATATGGCCGAAGTGGTTGATTTGTGCAAGAATACTCTTATATCAAGGGTTAAATGTAAATGTAGCTTTAGTTTAGTTTAACAATTAGAGTTGTCCGTGGTTATGGATAGTTTGTGACATCCTATGTAACTACATTCCATGAATTTGGACGGTTGGTTAGTATATATATATATATATATGTGTGTTTGTATTTGGTTTTGGATTATCTTCGTTTAAAGGTTTCTGATGGTTTAGGTCAATATATTGTACAAACAGCAACAAATATATCATATTGGGATTCGTTGCGATTACGTTCACAACATTGGTCTTGTTATCTCAATAAAATGCTCTGTTCCTTAATTCAGTGTAACCATGTTTGAAATTAGATGAATAATTTAAGATAAATAATTGATTTTTTAAAATAATTGATTTTGGATCGGCTCGGGCTGTTTAGGAAGAATGATTTCAAAAACATATATATATATCACATTTTAAGATGAATTATTGATTTTGGGTCGGCCCGGGCTGTGTATCAAGAATGATTGCAAAAACATATTTATTTCACATTTTGAATTCAATTAGTGATTTTGGGTCGGCCCGGGCTCTTTAGGAAGGATGATTGCAAAAACATATATATTTCACATTTTGAGATGAATTATTGATACATGCGGGTTTTACATGTATATTAGGTCAATTAAAGGTCGTAATATGTGACATATACATGTGTATTTGGGCGAAAAGTGATTAAAATCCATCTTTTGAGCTAGATGACGTGTTTCTGCTTGTTTTAGTGTTATTCAGGTATCAAAAGGCCAAAAAGTCCGTTTGGGCAAGGTTCGGATGGAAAACGAGCAAGAAAAGTCGGAAATAGCAAAGAGATGTTGAAGTATGATCAGAAAGTCTGACTCGGTCGAGTTGTTTAGCAACTCGGTCGAGGGTGAAATGAAGCGCAAAACGTAAAATTGGTCAGAGACTCCAACTCGGTCGAGGGGAATTTGGCCTCGGTCGAGTTGACCCAACTCGGTCGAGGCCGATTCTGACTCGGTCGAGGCAGCTTTGCGAGTCCAAAACAGAATGATTCAACCTACCGTCACTGTGGGCCTGTAATGATCAAATTTGTATATCTCCTTCTGCTGAATTGTGCCCACAATGATTGATATGTTTATTAGAGAAATGTACAACAAGTGACTTGGTCCATAATTATGAAACTGCACTTGGTTAAGAATAATCAAAATGCACTCTGAATGATTTCATCTCAACTTGGTTGTTCAAATGACCCGTCTTGCCAAATGTAACTAGATTTCATCATCAATTAAAATGGGCACGAAAAAAGTACTTGTCTTAACAGAAATGTAAATATGTTCTGAGCGCATATAACAATCAAACTGCACTATCGATTCATATTAAGACCTGTTCGCGAAAATATAATCGATGTACATATGTCATCCCTTAATTTGTTCATTGCATCGTCGCATTGTAGGACTCCACCAACATTACGGCCCCCATCATTTTCATTAGAGTCACGTCCATGTTCTTGTGAATTATGCTCTGCACTGACGAAATCGTCATCGTCTTGGTCCCTCAACCTTATAAAATTGTTTATCGCCATTGTCGCCGGAACTAGTGCAACTTGGTTAGGAAATGAGATGTTCACCGGCATTTGGTCCATAATCCTAAATTTGGCTTTCCATACGCCAAATGAGCGCTCTATAACAGAGCGCAATGATGAATGTACATGATTGAATGCTTCATAGTGATTATTATAAACTGTAGCTCGTTGGAAGTCCGGGATATGATATTTTTGCCCTTTATATGGTGCAAGAAATCCTGTGGTGTTGGGATATCCACTGTCCACAAGGTAGTACTTACCTAACAAATCAATGTTTAGGGTCATTAACATAAGATATATAACAAATTATATGAAAGGTAATTTCATAAACATACTACAAGAACACCACCTCTAGGTGGAACCGGAAAGTTGTAGGATGCATTTCTTAATGCCGAGTTGAATACTCTGGTGTCGTGGGCACTGCCTTCCCACCCGGGCAGTACAAAAGTGAAGCACATGTTAAAATCACACGACGCCATAACATTTTGAGTCGGCTTGCCTTTTCTGCCTATAAATGGAATTTGCAAGTGACTTTGGATTGACGCTTTAACGTGGGTGCCATCGATGGCGCCAATACAATTCTGTAACAAGTCCGATAATATAAATTTCATAAATATCGCGTTCAATCTCAATATTAGAAACGACTCTACTATTTTCTACACACAATTTTGGTTTCTGAACCTAATTACACCATCCATAAAAATATGAGTACACTACTTACAACAATACGGCGTACCTTGAAATGAGGAAAGTATTTAGGATTGTCTTTTATGTAAGGTGGTGTCACTGTAAAATCTTTAAATGGCCGCACCCAGTCGAGTGACATCTTCGTACATGCGTGAAGGACACTATGAAATGACCGACTAATAGTAAAGCCGGACCTCTGGAATGACTCTTGGACCTGCCTATTGCCTTCCTGTACACCGACAATCAACAAAAAAGTGGCTACTTGCTCCTCTACTGGGACATATCGCGTAGCTTTAAGTCCGTACTCATCTACCAACAACTTACACAAATCAAAGAATACATGCATATGCATCCTAAACTGATTGTGACACCTTATAGGATTCCCATTCAATATGGACATCAACGCAGCCCAACCACTAAATTCTCTATCGTAACAAGGGGTCTTATGTAAAAATTTTGAGTAAAAAGTAGATGCTCCACTGGCAACGGCACTCATAATTAGTTTCTTTTTTTCACTAACCATTTTAGAAGTGGTAGTAAGATGGTCTGTACCTATTGCTTCATCGCTTGAGTCATCTTCAACATCCGTTAACTCATCACAAAGAATCTCCGAGCCCGATGAATTATCAAGCGATTCCAAATCTGTCTCTGATGAACTGTCTACCATGCTGTTGATAAAAAAAGAAATATTAGCTTTTAAGTTTAGTCGGTGGGATAAAAGAAATAGAAAGTGCATAATCATGAAGTTTTTCACAAATGAAGTATAAGAATAATAAAATAAATTATTAATTAATAATATGAAACCATAACAAAATAAAAAGGAATATTGATGAGTTAGAAAATGATCCTCCATTCACAACTCTTTCTGTATCATATTTGGAAGGGAGAAACCTAATCTAATTGTAATGTTTGTAGCTACTAATATAGCCGCCAACAAAAGTGGCAAACATGTATTCAATATAATACATCATTGTGCAATCTACCTGTTCAAGCAAATGTGTGTTCTAATTCCATGTTATACTGAACAACTCACAATGTTTAAAAGACCCTCACTTGGCCAATGATATACAATCATGTAGCAACTAAAATAACAAAGCACAATCAAATTCTACAAACTCCACAAATGTACATTGATTTTTATAATACTAAGTCCTAAAGATATTCTGTTCATAAACATAGTGCTCAACCAAGCCATCGTCGCATTGGAGTTTATTAGCGACAAAATGTTAAGGCACAAGTGCTACTACACCCACATATATATAAATATATATATAGACACATAGAACTAGCAAGCTCTACTACTACGTGGGACAACAAAAAGGGCACGATACTACAACATCAACCAGAAGATGCGTTATCGTTCTGGGACTCTCCTCGGGATGTGTTCGTAGAGGGTGTCGCTGAAGCCCTTCGCAACATATCCCTCTCATATTGTTCTTGCAGCCAATTCAAGCGGCCATCGTTAGTCCTGATTGATAAAAACAACTCCCTCACAGCAGTTTTAAGAAACATTCGCGTAGCAAACATCCACAACCTATCACTTTCTTCTACCCCCGGGACCGTATATAAGACATCCATACATTCCTTTATACTGAAATTTACGACCGTGCCTGTAGCTCCACTGCAAGAAACAGAATCGCTTGAAAACTTGTCGACCATGCGATCAATTGACCTCACAAGCTTATCAGCGGACGTCATCTTCTTCTGCTTCTTTTGAGTGATACGTGATGGGAAAGGATTCTCCTGCCTCACATTTCTTTTGGTCGCTTGAACTCTTGCTTCAGTTTGCTGCGTATCCTCACTTCCGAATAATGGATTGTTTTCAGTTTCTTCTTCAGGTTCTTGTTCAACTTCAAATCCCTGATTGGAGGTATTTTGCTCTTGAGACTCTACTTCATTGATTATCGGCCCCTCAGCATTAACACCGATCTCAGTTTCTAACTGAGATGGTAGTGACCCGGAGCTCGGAGCCCATGCACTTTCTCCCGTAGCCACAACATCAGCAAAAAGCAATTCTTGGTCAAGCAACAGTAAGGGCCCGTGTATTTTAAATTTAGCAGCATCAGTTATCATCTACAAGAAGAAAACAAATTAATCATCTAATTATAATAAAAAGATATAAACTATAGGTCACATACTAAATAAATAAACAAAAAAATCACTCAATAAATTACCTCTATCTTTCGAGTCCACCATTCTTCGCTTGCCTTCACAGTCCCTTTATTTATATCCCATCCTAGCCCAGTTGAACCCCTCAACAAGTTAACCCAGCAGCCCCATTCCTTCTTTAGTGTATCCCACCGATTTTTTAATTGTTGTCTAGTGTAATCACGATTTGTAGCCATTTTAAACTTTTTCTTTATATTTTCCCAACCCGTTTTATTAAAATAGCTGCCGGGTCTATTCCCAGCATGGACCTCCTCCAAACATACCTTAATAAACACCTCTGTGGCATTACGATCCCAGTTAGCCTTCCCATGGGAATCTGTTGTGGGAACAGTTCCCCTACTACTATCAACACTTTGGGATAGGGGCTGTGATTGTGTTTGAGAATTAAATTCAGAAAAGCTTTGCCAAGGCATTTGTGTTCCCATTACTACATAAACACAAATCGATAAAATAACTAAACATTGCAACAAAACTTAAGAAACCGAATTATATTATAAAATAGACATAGAGTAGCAGCCTTGTATAATATGAATTGAGGTCGCTGTCAACATGTTATGCGTAGGCAAGATAAGATTTGTAGTGAAAAAAAATATATATATATATATATTGTAGCCTTTAATTTATAAACTAAACTAAACCATTTAGTAAACGACATTATGAAATATAACCAATCCACTCATCAGCTGAAAATCATTAATATTTAAGCATGAGTAATGATGTTCAAGCACTAAACACAAGAAAAAATTCATCCAACCCAAAAGCAACAAATTGCCACTGAGTGCGGTATAATATAATGGTAATGAAGCTTCTTCAAGGAAGCAAGCCGACCAAGAAAATTATAGTTTGATAAAGAAGAAGCTTCATCGAAGTTCATAAACTATAAGAAACACAATTATTCTGATGATCACACCAGAGAAAGATAAATATATAGAGGATCCTACTACACATAAAAAATTATTAATCGTTGTTAAAATCATAGACAAGAGCCAAAAAAATCTTCATTTCAATTAGAGAAGAATGTTCTTTTTTTGTTAGGCAGACTCCCACTAAAATTACCTTTGCATGTCTTAAAACATATTAATAAAATTAGGTGTTAGGGAATGTGCACGATGCCATGAAAAGGAATGAAACTATATAACAAATGAAATGACTTTGAATTGAGTAAATTAATAATTATGTCTCTAAACTTAATCTCGTCGCAATTAAACAAGTTTTTAATCAGAGGAAGTGTGAACTAGCAGTGGGACATTCAGACTTAGGGCTAGGATATGATGGTAATGAAGTTTCTATTTCATGGGATGGACTTATTCTAGTTTAGTTATGAGTTGGTTTGGTTGAAATTCTTGATGCTAACCATGGTACATTTTCGATTTTTTTTCAAAAAAGTTGTGCTTTACTCTTCTGATGTAATTATTAAATAAATATTGTAGTCGACCAAAAAATTTTTCGCATTAGGAAGTGAATCTTAAAAAGTTATTAGCCACAAGCAAGATCCATGAGAATGCAACTATAAGACTAACTAAAAATTACTATATAATTAGATTTCATCTAAACACCAAACGAACCTTTTTATTTTCATCTTTTGTTAACCCTTTTGGCTCCACTTTAGATATCATCTAAACATGAATCCTCCTTGTTTGACTACACACATACTAAACTTGAGCACAAACCACAAAACTAACATACATCCGAGAAAAAAGCGGAACCCAAAGTCAGCTTATCACTCAAGGCAAAATTGAGAAAATTAATCAGCAACCAAATCCTCAGAGATCGTGTATGTACAAGAGCACATAAACATATTCAATGGAATCAAAAGATACATGTTATAGGATTACCTTAATCGCCTCTTGAACGGCTGCCAGAAAGTGCCGATACCCTTGCAAACCTCCTATTGCCGAAGATTGTAAAGAAAGAGATAATAATTATAAATATACAAAATGAAAACCCTAGTTCATGTCAAGTGTAATCTGTATGGGTCTTCCTCAATATGAAGCTACCCAAGAGATTCATACAAATAATAAAAAACAATTAATAGCAACAAATAGATAGAGGACCTATTACAATCGTGAGGAAGATGAAGATTGAAAATGAACGAGCGCCATTTCTTCGTTGATGATTTCTGGATAGACGTTCTTCAATGGAATATGAGAGAGAAGTAATGAAGGTAGCAACAAATCGATGGAGGAATTTGATTAAAATCGCAAGGAAGATGAAGATTGAAGATGAATGATGGCCATTTCTTCCTTGATTTTTTCTTGACGTTCTTCAATGGGGGGGATGAGAGAAATAGAGAAGGTTGGTGGTGGAGCATTAATGGCAGGATTTTTTTAAACCCTTTATGTGAAAAGATAATGCTGAAAACATAAAAAATAATGAAAAAGTTCAGCATATTTACAAAAAAACCAGATTTGAATCTAAAAGCTGGGGTTGAGGAGCTTTTCAGAATCTGCTTATAAGTGATTTTCAGAATTAATTTTGGGTCCTTAAAATGGGTTTGCAAACACCACTAATAATAAAAAGTGATTTTTAAAATTGATTTTAGGTGCCCACTTGAGTTTGCAAACACCACCTTAATACACCTACGGTATTTCGGTATAATACCGAAATACCGAAAATCTCGAATATGCATACCGATACCGTACCGAAAAATTTCGGTACGGTACCATACCGTACCGAAAATCTCGGTATACCGAAAATTTCGATTTTTTCGGTATTTTTCGGTACGATAAGTGCGGTATACCGAAATTTCGGTATTTTTCCCCACCCCTAGAAATAATACGCATTCATCCTCAATTGAAGAAAAAAAATGTTATGTCATGGCATCAGCCTAAAACTGTTGACAAACCCTACCTTTTCGTTCTTCCTCACGCAAGTTTCTTTCTTTTATCATTTCAATGGGGGCTGAAAGTTCTTCATCTTCCTCCACCTTTACTTCTCAACTCTCCCTTCAAGCTATGACTCACATGGTTTCAGTTAAACTGACATCAACAAACTACCTTCTGTGTTACGGTCAAGTGTACCCGCTTCTCATCACTCAGCAGTTGCTTCCCTTTCTATGGCAGTTCTCCGGCACCTCCCACCACCATCACTGAAAACCCAGTGACCAAGCCGAATCCGGCTTACATAGCCTGGGTTGCTAGAGAGCAGCTCGTCCAAGTCTTTCTTGTTTCCGCTCTCACCGAAGAAGCGATGACCGTCGTCGTCGGTTGTTCCTCGTCCTCTTCTATTTGGTTGAATCTCTCGACTATTTTTAATCGTTCGTCCAAGGCTCGCGAGCTTTGCCTCAAGGACAAACTCCAACTTATCAAGAACTGTTCTCGTTCCATTTCTGCGTATAGATCTTCTTTTAAATCCTTATGCGATCAACTCGCGTCCATGGGTTGCTTATTAGACGAAGTCTTACTGGTTTCTTCGAGGACTCGGACATAAGTTTCATGGCTTATCTACCGCCCAAATAAATTTGTCTCTGCTTCTAACATTTCAGGTCCTCCTTTCTAAAGCAGAAGCACATGAACTCTTCACTCATTCCCTTGACGTGGCACCCTCCTCCAGGGCTGTCACCGCCTTCGCCGCTCATAACTCTCCATCCCATCATCCCTCTGGAAATTCTTTTGGACGTGGCAATGCCAATTCCTCCAGCAGCCGCAATACAACTTCTCCGCAGCAAAAGGGCAATGGTCGTGGTCGCTACTTTATCGCTCGTGTTAGCTTATTCTGGCAATGATAAAGTTATTGTGGGCGACGGTACTGCTCTTTCTATATCTCACACAGGCTCTCACCCTTTATCTCATGATTTATCCCTTCTGGATGTGTTAATTGTGCCCCATATTACCAAGAATTTAGTATTCGTTAGTAAACTCACCAACGACTTTCCCGTTAATGTTGTCTTTACTAACAAGTTGTTCGGAATTCAGAATCGCAAGACAGGCAAATCCATAGCTCGGGGAAGATGTGAGAATGGGTCGTATATCCTGGAATATGGGCATGCGGGTCTTATTGCTGCTTTAAAGACTCGTCAAGTTAAAGGCTCTTCTGATTTATGGCATCATCATCTCGGGCATGCTAATTTTGAAACAATGAAACTATTACATAAGTTAGGATTGCTTTCTATTACATCTATTTTACCGAATCCCACGGTTTGCTCGTCTTGTCAATTGGCCAAAAGTACACGTCTGCCTTTGTTGCTGTGAGAAAACGAACTAAACAAGACATTGATAATGAGAAAATGAAAGGGACAGAACATGGAACTCATAGCTGATAGCTAGAATACTGATATGTTTTTCATTGATGCTACCAATGTGCAATACAACTCCTTATATAGCAGCTGGACCCTAACATCTCGTACCAGCTTATGCTAGGATAGTGACATTTACCCGACTTTGACTATTCAACTCATAACAAGAAGACAACATACAATTAATATAAAGCTGAGTACAAAAACGGGTACATCCAGAAATGTGCAGGACATCATTTAATGCATGCAAGGACTGTTTTTGTCTCTTCTTTATTTCCAACATCCCCCCTCAATTCGAACACGGTGTTGGGGATTATCTTCATCTTGTTACGGCACCGTGTGAAGGATTGTGTTGACAGTGCTTTAGTTAGAACATCTGCAGTTTGCTCAAAACTTGGGACATGCTGCACACGTAGACTTCCATCACCAACTTTCTCTCTAATGAAGTGAACATCCAATTCCACATGTTTCATTCTTGAGTGCATTACTGGATTCATTGCCAAGCATTCAGCTCCAATATTATCTGTCCAAATTACTGGAGGTTTGGACAGATGAATTTTTAGTTCAGACAGCAAGGACTTTATCCAAATAACTTCTGATGCACAGTGAGCTATGCATCTATACTCTGCTTCTGTGCTCGAACGAGACACTGGACTCTGCTTCTTCGAACACCATGAAACCAGATTCTGCCCAAGATAAACACAATAGCCTGAAACTGATTTTCTATCATCTACATCAGTTGCCCAGTCAGAATCTGCAAATGCTGTCAAGTTATCAATTGAGGATTTAGAAATTGCCAGGCCAAGACTTAGGCTTCCTGCTAAGTATCTCAGTAGTCTTTTTACAGCTCTCCAATGGGTATTAAGTGGCCTTTGCATGTACTGGCTTAGTTTGTTAACAGTAAAAGAGATTTCAGGCCTGGTGAGGGTAGTGTACTGCAATCCTCCTATGATGCTTCTGTATAGGGTAGCATTGACTTCTGTTTCACCAACATACCTTGACTATGGAGGAGATGTGACCATTGGTGTTGGAGCTCCCTTTGCTGTTTCCATGCCCACCTTTTTGAGCAGGGATTGAATGTATTGCTGCTGGCAAAGATGGATCCCATAACTTGTATAAGACACATCAATCCCCAAGAACTGATGCACTCTTCCCAGATCTTTCAGAGAAAATTTTGAATCAAGCATCTCAATAAGATTCTCCATTTCTTCCTTCTTGCTACCTGTAATTAGGATGTCATCTACATAGACAAGCAGAATGATACAAGAGTCAGGAGTGAATCTATAGTATAAGGAATTGTCTGCAACTGAGAATCTGAAACCAAGGTCCCTTAGAACACACTTTAACTTCATAAACCAGGCCCTTGATGCCTGTTTCAAACCATAGATGGCTTTAGATAATCTGCAGACAAGTCCTTTTTCCTTTCCCACTTCAAAACCAGGGGGTTGTTGCATGAACACTTCCTTTCCCAGCTCTCCATTCAAGAAGGCATTGTTCACGTCCAATTGCCTAATTTCCCATCCTTGACTGACAGCAATGCTGAGAACTGTCCTTATACTAACAGGCTTCACAACAGGACTAAAAGTCTCTTCATAATCAAAACCATGAGTTTGAGTGTTATTGAAACCACAAATTTGGCAAAATGATTTTCCATTTCCAGATCTGCCACCCCTTCCTCTTCCAAAACCACCTCTGGGATTATTGTTTCTTCCACCTCTGTTGTTGTAATTTCCTCTTCCTTTGAAGGCGTTTCCCCCATTCTTGTATCCACCTTGTGAAGCCATGTTGGCCATAGGAAGATTCTCCTCTGTGCTTCCAGATAGGCTGTCCAATCTGCTTTCATAACTCAACAACAGACCACAAACATCTCTCAAGGTGTATGAATCTATCTTTGAGGTGACAGATACCATAACAGCATTATATTCAGCATTTAATCCTCCTAGCACGTGCATTATCTGGTCTTCATCACTCAGCTTATGTCCTGCAGAAGCTAGTGCATCACAGCATGCTTTTACCTTGTTTAGATAATCTTTCATGGAAAGACTTCCCTTCTTGAGAGTTTGCAACTCAAGTTTATACTGCATTTTTCTTGCTTTGGTTTGGCTTGAGAAATTTGTTTCCAAATTTTTCCACAGCTCATTGGTTGTCTCCAAGCCAACCATCATGATTAAGACACTCTCACTCAAAGATGAGAGTAACCAAGAAGCAAGAAGTTGATCTTGCCTTTGGTAGATCTGGAAAGCTGGGTTGAGCTTCTTGACTTCTTCTTCATCTTCAATGAATTTTTCAGGGACTGGAACATCTCCATTGAGATAATCTTCGAGGCCATATCCTCTAACGGCTGCAAGAATCTGTTGCCTCCAAATGAGATAGTTGTTGTCTCCCAACTTTACTGAAATCACTTGATTTTGTGGCTGGATAATTTGGACCTGGCTGTTTATGCTATCAGATGTGTTGGTCTGGTCTTTATCATGACCAACACCTGTTTTGCTGCCTTCGGACTCACTTGTCATTATGGCAGTGGGGTGTTATTTTGAAAGGTGAGAAAGGGATTTGGTGATGGAAATCAGAGGCAGGATCAATCCTGCTCTGATACCATGTGAGAAAACGAACTAAACAAGACATTGATAATGAGAAAATGAAAGGGACAGAACATGGAACTCATAGCTGATAGCTAGAATACTGATATGTTTTTCATTGATGCTACCAATGTGCAATACAACTCCTTATATAGCAGCTGGACCCTAACATCTCGTACCAGCTTATGCTAGGATAGTGACATTTACCCGACTTTGACTATTCAACTCATAACAAGAAGACAACATACAATTAATATAAAGCTGAGTACAAAAACGGGTACATCCAGAAATGTGCAGGACATCATTTAATGCATGCAAGGACTGTTTTTGTCTCTTCTTTATTTCCAACAGTTGCTAATGTTAAACGTGCTTTGTGAATTGTGGATCTTATTCATTGTGATTTGTGGGCCTGTCGCCTGTTATATCTTCTGACAGTTATTAACATTACGCTATCTTTATTGAAGATTTTTCCCGACATTCCTGGTTTTATCCGTTGAAGCTGAAATCGAAATTTTATGATGCTTTTGTCAACTTCAAAGCTTTGGTCGAAAACTAATTTGGTTGTACTATTACGCATTTTCAATCTGATGGGGGTTCATAATTTAATTCTAATAGCCTACAAGATTTATTCCGTAATTGTGGTATTATACATAAATATATCTTGTCCTTATACTCCTGCTCAGAATGGACGTGCCGAAAGGAAACACAGACACATCACTGAAACCGGTCTCTCTATGTTATTCCATTTGTCTGTGCCTCTTCCATTTTAGGTCAAAGCTTTTGCTACAGTTGTGTATATTATTAATACATTGCCCTCCTCTATATTAAATAATAGTTGGCCTCTTCATCAGCTCGATGTTAATGATGCTTTTCTTCACGGTCGTCTCAGTAAGCCTATCTATATGGAGCAACCTCCGTGTCATTTTGATCCTATTCATCTGGATTATTTTGTCTCCTCAACAAGGCTATCTATGGTCTCAAACAGGCTCCTTGCGACTGGTTTCAGCATTTTTATGATTTCTTTTTTAGTCTTGGTTTTGTGGAAAGTTAATCGGACACCTCCTTATTTATTCTATGTCACGGACATCTACGACTCTATCTCTTGGTCTATGTCGACAACATCATCACCATAGGCAACGACCAGACCATGGTCATTCGACTTATTTCTCGTATTCGAAGTGAATTTTCCATTAAAGACCTTGGTCATTTGACATATTTTCTTGGATTGAAAGTTATATATGCTGCTCATGGACTCTTCCTGAGTCAGCCTAAATACGCTCGTGATATCTTCTTTGGGCTGAGTTGCTTGACCCCAAGCCCGTCTCAACTTCTTTGGCAGTTAATAAGGCTCTCCGTATAGAAGGCAATCCTATATTCGGATGGACCCTTCACACTATCGATCTCTTGTCGGAGCCCTACAATAATTAACCATCACTCGCCCTGATCTCTCTTTTGTTGTCAACACGGTCAGTCAATTTTAAGCAAATCCAATGACTTCACACTTTCAGGCGGTTAAAAGAATCTACGTTATGTCAAGCGCACTATTCAGATGCAACTTGTTGTTGATTTCTCTCAAGGCTCTTTGCAACTTGTTGGCTATTCAGACGTAGATTGGGCGCGTTGTCTTGATACACGACGTCCTACTTATGGATATTCTATCTTTTTTGGACCTAATCTTATATTCTGGAGTGCCAAAAAGCGGCCCATAGTTTCTCGCTCGAGCTATGAATCAGAATACCGAGCCATGGCCAATGTTGCTTCCGAGATCCTCTGGGTTACTCCTTTTCTACATGAGCTCCGTTCGTTACCTCCAGCTCCGCATACTCTTTTTTGTGACAACAAAAGTGCACTCTTTCTAAGTCAAAATCCGGTGGATTACAAATGTGCTAAGCATATAGATATAGATTATCGTTTTGTCCGAGAACTTGTATCTTCTAAGAACCTTCACACTCAATTCATCCCATCCACTCTCCAGATAGCGGACATATTCACGAAAGCTCTTCCGAGACCACTATTTGAATTCTTCTGATCCAAGCTTCGCGTATGTTTCCACCTGAAGTGCTTGAGGGGGGTTGTTAGGAATAAATCAACAGAAGATATAAATTGATTTGTTTACCTGTATGTATCTTTGTAAATATTTCTTGTGATAGACTTTCCTTGTAGATAGGATTTCTGTTGTATTGTAACATCCTATTAATATTGGAATAATATGCATTCATCCTCAACCGAGGGAAAAAAAAATTCTTTCAAGTTGTACTAAATTCGATTTTTTTTTAAATTATGGAAAATATTTTTTATGATATATATAATGGTATATTTGAATTTGGAAATTAAAAATAGGATTAAATGATGAAATATATATTTTAGAAGCTTTTAAAATATGTTTATAATTTTCTTTTTTATAGAAAATTATACACGGAAAATTCTATATTTAATATATATAACATATATACGTAATGTTATTATGTGGTTAAACTATTAGAATAATTATTAAAAGACATTATATATAGAATTTTGATAGAAAATAGGGTTATGTTATAAAATATAAGAAAAATAAAAGATGTATAAATTTTAATTTTTATGTATGATATAATATCATATTTAGTATACATATGATTATGATATAATTATATCTCTCATTAAAGTGTAAAAAAATTATTAATCTTTTAGGGAAAAACTCCAAAGGTTTCGCCTATTTTTAGGAAAAAAAGGAAATGATTTTATTTTTATTTTGTTTTAATATAAATATGATATATAAGTACTTAAAAGTATAAAGAGTATTTTTGTGAATTTTATCCCAAGGAAAAATCGATTTATGAATTTTTAAAGAATAGAAATATTCTTAGAATATTTGATTTTTTTTTTAATTCCATAATATAAAATATGTGATATAAATTTAGGATACATGAAAAATGAAAATAAATACCATGGGAAATTTTAATTATTTTCTGGAAATATGAATAGTAAGAAGATATATTTATGAACAGTAAATAGATATTTTGTGAATAGTGAATAGAGATATTTTGTTTCATCTACGATAGTGTTGCATGTGAGACATTACTTAAGTCAAGACATACGTGATACATTTCATGTTATTTGAGTTTGGATTATTTGAAATTTCTTGCTAATTAATTAATAACTATTTATTATTAATTATTAAGTGCATTATTTATTAATTTTAAAATAAATTAAATTTTCAAAATTAACGTGTGGGTGAAACAATTTCTTTTTTAATCAATTTATGATTTTATTTGAAAAATTATTTAATGTTTGATTTTAATAAAATACTTAAGTTCTAAAATTTCTTTACTTAGAAATTCTATAAAAGACAAAAAGGAACCCGATATGTGAAAATGTTACCTGATAGATGTGCAAACTAAGTTCAGGAGCATGAGAACGGAACCTCCCGAAATCTGCTTTCCAAAAAGCAAACATGTGAGTAATTATGATTGCAAGTTATCTCACAGTTATAATACGAACAAGATTTATATAGTTATATCATGATTTGGCTTCGGGTATGAGACTGAAAAGTCATAGTGTAATGCTTATTAATATCTATTGATATTGCGTTCCTATGTGCATTGTGAAAGTACATGACCTCGTGAAAGTTGGGCTTCGGAAATTAACCACGTGCGAGTTGGGTTGGGCATCGTAAAAGTTGGGCCACAGAAACTAACCTCGTATGAGTTGGGTTTTGGTATTAAACCCCATATAAGTTGTTCTTACCTATATATGTATGTATATGTGATTAACTTTACCGTTCCTAAATAACATAACTTTTGCAGAGTTATCTACGATTTTCTTTGAAACTCATACCCCCTACAAACATTTCAGGATGAAGTAGATATGCAGCGGGCTGTTGCAAATACGTGCGCTCCGTTCATCTCCACTTTAGGCTTGTGATAATTTATAAACTGTTTTGATTATGGCACATGAACAAATTATATTTCAAGTCTGTAATACTTAAACGCCTCTGCATGTATTTAAAAATTTTATTTTTCATATTTTTGGAATATAAACTATTTCAAGCATCACAATTCTTTCTGTTTATTACTTTAAAGTTTTGAAGGAAAGGATGTATGTACTTGTCCAACCGTGGCACCTTGGTCTCAAAATATGAAATCGGGACGCATCATAGTGGTATCAGAGCAATTACTTCCTCGGAGAAGTAATGCTAACTTTTCAAAGAAACTTTTTTCAAAACAGTGACACTTTTACTAAAACTGAAGAAAATACTTTTATAAAATTTGTGGAGATGGACGACAGAGTCGAGATTGCGCTAACGGACGTGCACTTATCCAAGGTATGCCATTATAAATTTAAAGCATTAAAGGAGATTGCATCACCGTAGTTTTGGAATGTTCTCACCTTTGCATTTTGAAAAGAATTTGATGAAATTACGATTATATTATGATTAGCCAAAAATTTGTGGAAACAATAAAAGAAAACATCGGAAAACTAAGTATATTGAGAAAGTATGATTTTGAACTGTTCTCACTTGTGAATTTTATTAAGAAGTTGGTGGAAATGACGATTCTATTATGATTGGCGAGAAATTTATGGATAAATTAAATGAAACATGGGAAAAAGTAAGTATGTTGAGAGAGTGTGATTTTCAAAAGGAAATTTTGATAAATTAAAAAAAAAAAAAAACCCATTAAGGAAGTTTCAATGAAAGATTGAACCTAATATCTGGTTGAAACTATAGGATACATACTACGATGATTTCTAAGAGACATGTAGCATGTACCCATTGGGATCATGCTCTTTGGGAAGATCAATTACGATCTTATTGTTATTCCAATACTAGTTTATGAAAATACATATAAATAAATGCATATTCTTAGCGCATCGCATTATGGCACGATTAAGACGAGAATAGGCCACACAACTTGAATGTGTTTGTTTCCATAGACTCTATAGGACATGACTTGGGATCACTATAAGGAAACCTTGTATCGTCACTTCCCACAATCTCTTCTAGATGTCAAAGAACTACAATTCGTTAACCTACATCATGGAACTAGTCATGTGATAAAATACGTATATAAGATCAACCACCTATCCAAATATGCTCCACTTTTGGTGGACATTGATGAGAGAAAACTTAGATGTTTCAAGAGAGATTTATGTCCAGAAGTTGGAGGTATTGTTCAGGATTAAGGCTAAGACATTACAGTGAAATTTTCTGGAGACCACAAATAGTATCCATAACAGAACTTGAAGTACAATTGGAGCTCGCAGAAATTCGGAGGAAAAATTAAATGGGATAGTCATAATAGAAACCATCCCAATAACAGCCAAGTCACGATGGTTATACCACTCATCATTGTCCCTACATCCAACACAATAGTCAAACCTCGTTGTCCTAAATTGCCCACTTTGGAGAATGCTTAGCTAGGAAAGGAAATTGTTATCAATGCCATCAACCAGGACATATGGCCCAAAGTTGTAATATCAGTAATGGTAGAGCCCCACCACTAGGAAACAACAATATGATTGAACAACTGAGAGTGAATATACAACAAGGAGAAAAAGACCGCATACTAGAAGTGAAAGTGAACATCGTGATTAAGTTGGAGGAAAAAATAGAGGGAAATAAAACCCTAACAGGGATCCAATTAGTTCTTAATTACATGCTTATGTATTTTTATATGGATTCATCATACACTTTCATATCAGATAGCTTTAGGAATTTTGTGTTTGGAATAGGGACATAGAATTGAAGGATTAGATGTAAGTTTGCCCTCAAGAGAAATAATTCATACTATGGATGTAGTGTCTAAAATAAAACTTAATGTTGGTAAACACGAATTAGAGACCGATCTCCATGTGCTGAAGATGCAAGGTTTTGATACACTTAGGATTAATCGGCTTTGTAAGAATAGAGCCACAATTCAATATTTTGAATGAGAGATATATATATAGATGAATCAGGAGGGATTCAATTTACTTTACATAGTACACCAAAGTGTCCAAGATTGAAAGTAATCTCAGCAATGAAACCATGAAGCTCTTAAAGAAAAAGGATCGCCAAGTTTACGTAGTCAATATATCATAAAAGAATGATACCCAACTAACTCATTTTTATGTACTAATAGATAGAGACTACGTAGATGTATTCTCGGAAGAGTTACCAGGGATACTACCTAATCAATAAGTAGATTTACCGTAAATGTGATACTAGGATCAACACTAATATCAAAAGCATTATGTTGTATGACACCAATAGAATTTCAGGAGTTGAAACACAGATTAGTTTCCGCACCAATCCTAACTATCCCGGATGGATTTGAAGGATTCGTAATCGTTACAGATGCTTCTAAGATTGGTTTGGGATGTTTCCGAATGAAACGTGGTAAAGTTATACGTTATGCATCGATACAATTGATCACTCCATATTTTACGTGATTTTTAGGCACATATCATAGCTAAATTGGTGCATTATTGCACGAATTAGTACTATTTTCATGTGTTAGGCGGATTTCACCTATTTATTGGTTTTGTAGTGTTTTTAGTACAAAGTATTGTATTGTTTGAGTTAATGGTGAAATTATAAGTCCAAACGGATAAAATATGACTTGGATAGAAGGAATTGACGAGTTGAGCACAAAGTAGTTCTTGTGTAGGCCCTAGATGGAGTGGAAAAAGCCCAAAAGACGAAGCAAAACGAGAAGAAGGAAAAAAACCAAAAGGACGACCAAATAAGCTTAGGTTATTCGATCTAACTTCTTATGTTTACCATGAAAACATGTATAGAAGTTTAGTATTTGCTAGACCGAATAAATAGATTTCATTCAATCTAACAAAATGGCGACTTTTTCCAATAGACGTGTTCTATGGGATTTTATCCAGTTAAAGTGGAGATGAACCTACTGTTGTGTACTCCTATAAATACCTAGGCTTCTTAGACATTGTGTATTACATCAATCATCATAATAGGGAAGAAAGTAGCATAGCAGCAGTAGTAAACCAGTGTTCTGCAGTCTTAGGAGAGCCGGAGAACACGTCGGAGATTCTTTCGCAGAAATTTGTCGGTGGCTGTAGTAGTCTGTTTTTCTTTTAATTTTTAGATTATTTTTAGAAAATGTTTATATTTAATATGTTTATTTTTACTTTTATTGTTATGGAGTAGTCGCGTTATATCTTATGGTTTCTATGCATGCTTTTTTTTAAGTTCTGGATGTTATTCAATGTTGAGATATGATTGATGTTAGGATAGCTTGATCTCCTAAGCCTAGCTCTTACAATCACGTACCAAAATAGGATCGGAAGGTGAGGGTATTGATGGATAAACAACATATAACATAATATGTACCAATATAAGATCGGAAGGTGAGGGCACATTATGGGGGTTATTTCCTAGGCACTTTTAGGAGTTATAGATATGTCAAGTTATGGTTGTTTGTGGCTATAATCCACACCTTAGATGCTTTCAAAGGAGGTTTAAGAATGCACATTCGTGAAGCCCATAACAAGATAGACATAATAATTCTAGCAATTCAACATCTTAAGATAGTCTTTTAATATTTTACAAACTTCGTTAATTAGCTAATCGTGACAGTTAGTTAATCCAGTATTCTCTTATTGCCTTAGGGTCTTGACATGCAGTAAGTAGGGTAATAAATCAATGAACCAATCACTTTAATTTAACCTGCTTAGATATTAGGTTGTTTTAGAACGTTGTAGTAATTTAATTATGTTTCATCTTCACTCGTATTTGTGGGATACAACCTTAATTGCCACGTACTATTAACTACACCGCACACTTGGAGTTTAGCTGGTAGAGATTAGAATAACCAACAATTGAAGCCAAATGAGCAAAATTACCCAACCCACGACTTAGAACTTGATGTAGTACACGCCTTAAAGATATAGAGACTTTATCTTTACGGTGGTAACGTGAGATCTACACCGATCATAAAAGCCTGAAATAACTTAATCTATTTATTTTTTTCATTTGATATATATTTAGATACTTTAAGTTACATTAATGTACAAACAAAGAAATTTGGATTACTCGTCATCTGGCTTATGAACAAATAACCCAATAAAATACAACATATGAAATTTATCTCCTACATTATACTACAAGTGCCCATGATATCATAACAATGAATTTCACACAAGAACATGCCAGTATATATCATCAAATCAGAACCCATTACATCAATTCATTCAAAATATTCAAGATAGCAATAAAGAGAAGAGATCTCACTTACCAACTAGTCTTGAAGAGTACAATTTGTCCAAATTCAAACCCTATTAAAAACCATGCAAATATCCCTTTTCTCTTCAATACAAAAGGTGCAAAGTGTATGAGCCAAGATTATCTATTCTGTTTTGGCTCGATACCATATTATTTTGGTTTTCCACTACGGACCTTTTTGGATAACCCACATACACACACATATATAGCACATATTCATCAAATAAACTAAAGATACGTATCACGAAATCAAGGCTTCAAATATTCAAATGAAGTAAGACACAACAAAGTTCAGTTCAAACTAGTTCAAGAATATTAACATACTAAATAAAATGATTTAACATACTTAAAGTTCATCATTATCTAAACTATTGTCTTCAAGGTCATTCAAACCAAGTGGTGCATGTGGAACTTGAACTGTGTCGATGTTAGTTTTGTTATCAATGTAATTCTCATCATCTAAAGTCAACATGAAAGAGGGGCCTCATTTGTTTCCCAATTTAAATCATCTTTATCAAGAAGCTTGTGCTTTAGAAATCAATTCATCTAGTAAATTAATATGATCAATACTTATAGGATCCAAAGACACCTTTCCTTTGCTCATGATCCTACACAAAAGAAAGAAAACCATAAAAAATAATCAAACTATCTTATAATTAAATAATTTTCTCATAAGAAACTTTAATTACATCTTCTAGAACTCTTATATTTCTCCAAGCTTGAGATTGTAGTGTGCAAAAACTGAATCGTTTAATATGTTATGACCAATCCTATTTCGCCTTTAGATTGAATGATTTCCTTTCACATCCAGTTGCACTACAACATTAACTAAGTACTCAAGTGGCGAGATTTTGTAGTTCTGGAGTTTTATTTCCGAATTGCCCCACTATGCATAGTAAAAAGAACAATAAAAAAGAAGTATAATAATCAACTTAGAATGACTAATAAAATTACAATACTTAAGAGATTACCTTGATGCACTATTTCTAACCCTAGTGTTACCGCAAGTGTGTAGCTAGTGGCAAACAAGGTCGATCTCGCAGAGACAATTCCTATGTTCAACTTAATACCCCGATAGTAATAGTTCTACCCTATCTAGACTCTCGTAATACGTTGGTTGATTAAATAACTAAAATAAATAGATACTTGAATAAAATGAAACAAGTAATAACAAGAGATTCAAGTAAGATAAAAAACATATCCTAGGGTTTCGATTTCAATTAAAATTTCTTAAGTTTGATTATTCTATTACTCAAGACTTTTAAACTAGTTCTATTGTTATTAGGCGGCACTACTCTAGTTAATCCTCCTCTCAGAAGATTTTAATGTGCAGATCAGTTATGAACAATTACCCTCTCGGGCTAAGTATCACATATAAGACTCCAAAGGACTCCTAAAATCGATGCATACCCAAGACCTCACGCCTCTCAGACGATTATTGGTACCTACCTATAGGATCGTATGTCTACTAACAACCTTCGCCTCTCAGACGTCGAATTTTCAAGCAATTAGAACTAATAAATTGGCTAGATTAATTTATTCATGAAATAAGACAAAGCATATAGATAAACAATAAAATGAAGTCTGGAATATTTAAAACAAAATCGAAACATAGAACAGAAAGGAATTAACTACTCATGTTCACAATCAACATCCAAGAATATTCATAGACACATGTTATTGAATAATAAAAATAAACAAGAACGATAAAACCCGGAATCTTGGATCTCGATCTTTATCTTCTCGCGTTCCTTGCTCTCCAATCCAAGCCTCCAAGTATTTCCAATGATAAAAGTCTTATGAATTGATGCATAGAGAATTGAGGTATTTATAGGAGTACATAGCTAGGATAAAGAGAGAGAAAATCTGAATTTGAAATAGGAAAACTCGCCCAAAACACGTTTTTGGACTTGGCCGAAACTGCACCGCTTGTCCAACTTCAAAGCCCTTTTTGGAGGTCTTTCGACCCGAATTGGGCTTTGGCTCTTTCTGACATAGTTGTAGCCCTTTGAATTAGCTTTCCGGTTCTGCCAATTACAACTCAATCAGACTTGTAGATATCAAGATATGAGCGAAATACTGAAGATGTATCATGATAGGATTTGACATTGAGTTCCGCTCTTTTCACTGTTTCACCTCTTTTTTTGCTTGTTTCTTCTTCAAACTTCATCCTAATGTACTTTTGACCATAAAATCGTACTTCCCACTATAAAACGAGCAAACATATCATTCGGCTCAAGATAATCAAATACAACACAAAATCACCGAATTTATATGCAAACACTACCAATATACTCGCATAAATCGGCCTAAATACATGCATACACTACGTGTATCATACATGGATTTAAATTTTCATGTTGATGGATTGCTACAAGATCCCAAAATTACATGTTGATCTTATGTATTCTTCAAGTTGGGAAGTAATCTTGTCTTGTACATCAAATTCTTGGACCAATCTTGTAATTGTAGTGAGTAATCCTTGGGCGACTTGCTTTTGTTTTTAAGAATGCCTAAAATAAATTGTAGGATTAAGAAAATAATTTGTTGCGTGCAAATGGCTACGTAGTTGCTTGCCCCATTTAGCATCAATAACTCTAACATATGGCCCGCACATTGTCACCTTCTTATTCATCCTTATGTTATAGCTTCATTTGCTTTATCCATTGCTTCATATAAATAACTGACAGTTGGTCGTCCTCACCATGGAAAAGTCTAAGAACTCTCACTAAAGGGTCACTAACTGTAACTATGTTGATCACTCTAATTTCTACCAGCTATACCGTAAATGTACGGTGTAGTAACAGCCAGTACCAAGTAAAGTCGTATCGCACAAGAATTAGTTAGATGACCTTACCAAATTACTATAGTTGTGTTAACACTAAAATATCTAAGTGGATCGATGAGCAGATTGGTTGATTGCTACCCTACTACTAATGTTTAGACACTTAACAATAATAAGAGAATAATAATTAATTAACTAATTATCAAATAAAAAATAAGCACTCAACAAGACTCAAATAATAATAAAGGTTATCTTAGGATGTTTGATTTCAGAATCAATTATCGTGCGACAATAGACAACCGCGCACATGCAAACACCTATGTATATGCACAGTTCACAAGTTCCTATTTTTATGAGGCTTTCACAATTATGCATCTTAAACCCCCCTCCCTCCAGAGCGCCTTAGGTGCGGATTATAGACAACAGACCGACCTCCCGGAAAAAGTATCTATAACTCCTAAACTTTCCGAAAACACCCTCACAGGATACCCTTAGCCTTCCGAGTTATCAGATATATTATGTCATGTATTTTTTTTTAACATCAATACCCTCACCTTTCGGTATCTTAGGTATGTGATTCGTGAGTACTAGACTAGATGACAATCATATCTCAAGAAACCAAATAACAACATAATCATGTGAATCATAGATAATATATAAATATTCATGTTGTAATTGAAACATACTTTCTAAAACCTAAGATATAAATGAACTACTTCATAGACATATTAATAAAACCAATAAATTGCATCCAATAAACCATGTTCAAAATAATAGACATAAATAATGTAGAGTACTACAGTTACCGATCGAAGACGACTCTTTCTCCGGCTCTCTTACTCTCTAACTCTATGAAAACTCAAAACTGATCTACGAATATGATAAAAATTTGATAGAAGTATTGTGTATGAAAACTATTAATTCTGGATATTTATAGGAGTACACAACAATATGTTAAATTAGGACCAAAGTTTATGAATACATTTCTGCCGTTAATTAAAACGACATTTTGCCCAACCAAGTTAGTTAAAAATTCGTTAAGCAAATGCTCTTGGTCTTGTTGTATTTCATCCCTGTGAAGGTTGCACGACTGAGTTATTGATCAACTTGGTCGAGCAAATATTGCTAGCATTTCTTCACTTTTTGCCTTCTCCAACTCCATCTTGGGTCTATCCAAGATCTCTTTTGAGCACAATTCCCTATTTTCTTCCTTCCAAGCCTTCCTTTTATCCTTTTGGTCTTGCGATTTCACAATTGACTCCAAATAAGCATTATTTTGTAGTAAAAACACTACAAAACTAACATACAAGTGAAATCTGACAAACATAAAAAACATGGGTTAAGAAGTACTAATTCACGCATGTTTGCACTATTTTAACTATAAAGATGTGCTTAAACATCATATAGAATATGGAGTGGTCATTAATCCCCGAAACTTAATTGTTGCGTGTGCTGGACAACTAATGAAATTAAACAATAAAACCTAGAGTAGACAAACCTTTTGGTATGGATCAATGGCAACGAATATGGCTTCAGAATTGATTTTACAAAATAAATATTTAACACGGTAATATGGACATGTAGTGACAAAACACACTTCAATTACTCTTAAGAGCTACATCCCTTTAAATAATTATCTTCATTGGGTGTGTGTATCACTCTTCACTCCATTGTATAGAATGGAAAATATTCACTCAGCGAGTTGTATCATGCATAAAGTCTACCATATGCTTGCATATTGTCTAGTCCTTCATTGGATTTAAATGTCTAGGAATTAAAACGGTCTTTTTATTTAGTGGTAATATAGGATCTTTGGTAAAATATGGATAAAGTGACTTATCTTGGACTAATTGAGTTGGTCATTCTCAACTATTCTCAATACACTCATATCTCCTCACTATATATCTCTCAGTAGAACTAAACAATTTTAGCTTTCTTCACCCTTTGTACACTATACACACCAAATATTAGGAATACTGTTGTTAGCTGTCTTATATATATATATGATAAAAAAATCACAGTATAGGGAGTATAGTTATGATGTTCTATACCCCTACCTAGGGTGTTCTTTGTTCGGTTCCAACCAAAAAAACTACCCGAATCGAACCGAAATGTAAAAATCGATTCGGTTTTTTTATTTTGTCGGTTTGGTTTTTTTTCAAAATAAGAATATTTTAGTCTTCGGTTCGGTTTGATTTTGTTGAACAAAAACTCGCACATAAACCGAATAGACTAAATTAGAATATGCCTAAATTACCCCACCCATTTATCATTTCATAGCATTTCATTTCATTTTCATTTGCTAAGGAAGCCTAAGTTAATTTAGGGTTTCAACTTTCAACTCCTACTCTGCTTCAAAAACTCTCAAACTCGCCGCCCACCACTCCACCACACACCTGCACTCTCCTCCTCGAGTCATCGTTGTCGAGTCAACAGAGCCCGTCGCCTCGTCCCGTCGTCTCCTCTCCCCTGATCCCATCGCCGATTCGCCGTTAGTTTCACCGGACAGTTAAATAATCCTTATTATATGTACATGATTTTGCACCTGCATCACAACATCAGTATGAAATTCAAGAAAAATTAGATCACGAAATGTAAATAATCCTCATTATATGTACATGTTTAATTGTTTATAGAAGAAAAGAACACTTATTTGAAACCTTTGGAAGAACAGAATTACGATTCTATAAAGAATTGAGTGCTTCAGAAAGTTGTTTTGAATTCCTAATTGTTAATCTTGAGTGTTATTTTATTAATGGTTGAAAAAGATATTTTACTAATTGCTGCTTGCTAGAATGTTGTTTGGAATTAGTTGTTGGCTTTGTTAGGCAACTAATTATTACACACAACCCACTCTAATAACATGAAGATCAGATTCAGAATCCTAAATATTATAATGTGCCAACTCTAATGGATTAGCTTAATTAACATTTGACAATTCGATAGTTATATCTTCAGTAGTAAGAGTTAATAGATCCTAGTTATTGGCTAGGTTTGGTTATAGGTGGCCAAAAATGACAACTGACAGTAAATGATGCAAAAATGCGGGTTGTACTTTTTTTAGCATTTGTTTAATAGTAAATGATCCTACTTATAGGCTAGATTGTACTTACATTTATTTTGTTTATGTAGATGTCAAACACACATAGCACAGAAGATGGGAGTGTGGCTGATAGTTATTACCAAACGGAGGGTCACAAGTCCAAGCTCTTCAAAGTGCAAATGAACAGCTGCCCACGAGCCAAGGGCCTACAAAAGAGCCTTTGGCCACTACTAGTGATCCATCGAAAGCTACAAAGCCTCGAAAGCAAATGAAAACAAGGTCGGTTGTGTGGGATCACTTCGAAAGAATCAAGGATGATAATGGCATTGTCACAAAGGCTAGTGCCATTACTCTCAAGCGATTCTTTGTGCTAAATCAAGAGGTAATGGCACTTCATCTCTCCATAATCATATGAATTCAACATGCCCTAAAAATCCACACATCCTAGAAACCCATCAAACATTATTGAATTTGCAACTTAATAATGAAGAGGGTAATAGTGGGTTAGGTAAACTTAGTGCATGGAAATATGATGAAAATGAAGTTAGGGAGGTCGTAGCGTATATGATAATTATTAATGAGTTTCCCTTTAAATTTGTGGAGGGTAAGGGATTTAAGAGAGTCATAAGTAAAGCTTGCCCTAGGTTTAAAGTGCCTTGTCGATCAACGGTCACACCTGATTATTTTAAGATGTGTGTTGAAGAGAGGGAACCAATACATGGACATCCCTAAAAAGGATTAATTACATGTGCCTTACAGCTCATTTCATTGATAATGATTGGAAAATACATAAGAAAAATCTAAATTTTGTGTCAGTTTCTAGTCACAAAGGTGATTACCTTGGTAAGGCCATTGAATCTTGCATTCTAGATTGTGGGTTAAAAAATGTTTTCACCATAACTGTGGATAAAGTTCCAATGACACTGCTATTGCGTTTTTTAAAAGAAAAAAAATGTTAAATGGGGAGGGGGGGGGGGGTAGTATTTCTAAGTGTAAGTACCTCCATATGAGGTGTATCGCACATGTCATTAATCTGGTGAAGCGATAGAATGCAAGAGCTCTTTGTGCTTAGATGTGCCAACTAGGTGAAATTCGACCTACCTAATGCTTAATACGATTGAGAAGTACGAGAGAGCTTTTGAAAGATATGATGAGCAAGAAGTGAGCTTTGAGGCTGATTTAGGGAGTGATGGAGTTCCAAAAAGCAATGATTGGTCTACCATTCGTAAAATTGCAGGTTTGCTTAAGCATTTTTATGAAATGACCTTGCGGATTTTGGGTTCATTGTATGTTACGTCGAACACTTTCTTTAGCGAAGTTAGTGATTTGTGTTGTATCTTGAATGAGTGGAAGGCTAGTTATGATATTGAGGTGATGTGCTTGGGTGAGTCAATGAAAACAAAGGTTGACAAATATTGGGGAGATTCGGAGAAAATGAACAAAATCAGCTTTTGGGCTAATCTTTGATCCACGAGATAAGTTTGAGTAAATGGAGTACTCATTTTGTAAGATGTATGGGGCTGGGAAAGGGGATCAAATGTTCAAAATTGTGAAAGATGGACTTTTGGACGTGTTTGGTGAATACTGGCTGAAGTATCAACAGAATAGTGGGGGGAATGTAAGTGCTAGTAGCATTCCTAGTTTCTCAAGCTCTAGTTCTAGCAATGTGTTGATTCTGATTCAGTTAGTAGAAAGCCTTGTGTAGTCTTGAAAACCAAATTTAAGAAGCAACGAATGGAGAGTGGAGGTGGTGTGAGAAAGAAATATGAATTGGAGATTTATTTGAGTGAGGCCATAGTGAAAGACAAGAATCTTGAAAATTTGAAGTGGTGGAAGATGAATGCCGAAATATTTCCAGTTCTTTCAAAGATGGCCCGCGATATCTTGGCCCTTCCAATTTCCACAGTTGCTTACGAGTCTGCGTTCAGCACCAGCGGTCGGGTTTTAGATGCATTTCGAAGTTCTTTAACTCCTAGAATTGTTGAGGCACTCATATGTGCTTCAAGATTGGCTACGAGGCTAACTCCCAAGATCTATTGAAGAACAATTGGAAGAACTTGAGCTTATTGAGAAAAGTAATTAGTATTTATTGAATATTTATTTTGTTAACTCTATTCTTGTATCTTGAAATAATTTTACGATTTTATTTGATTTTCAAATCTGCCTAGTGTTGCAATTGGTCAAACAAGAACCTTCTAGAGAGTTGAGTGTGGGATGGGGCAAGCAAGTGTCTTGGAAAGGTACTGAATTCTATTTTAAACCTGTTTTGGTATGTATTATTTTTAGAATTCAGAATTAGGGTTGTTGAGCTTGTATTAATGATTTTGTAATTTTAATCCATGTGGTCATTTCCAGGGGAAAATTCTAATTAAATGATTTGGTTTGTATCATTCCCAGATTTCAAGATTAGGGTTGTTTAGTGCTAAGCCTATTAATGTTATTACTGATTTTGAAGTTATTTCCACTTAAGCATTTGTACAGGGCAATTATAATTGTAGTGTCATACATAATTTACCATGTGGAGATTAATCATTTGGTTGTACTCTAGTGTTGTGTGCTCTCATTTGTTAGGAAATGCGTTGAATTTGAATCACTCTATGTCTTTCACTCAAGAGATTCATACACGATTGTTTAATAAATTCTGGAATTGAAAATTAATCCATACTCCATACTATAGGGTGTTTCACATGTGCTACTGCACATTAAATGATTTGGTTTGTTATATCATTCGAGATTTTAGGATTAGAACTGTTAATTTACTGATTGTGTGGTTAATTCTAGATAATTTGATACCATTTGACTGATTTTAGACTGATTAATATACCGTTTATGTCATTATGTCACTTGTGTGTTTTTTAATACTCTGACCTTGTAATAGTTTTTCTTGTCTCTCTTATGAATTATGATATATGGTGAAGGTAATCTGAAGATTTTGAACTATTCTGAAGTGGATCTGAACTTATGAAGGGTAGCAAAGCAAGCCGACAAGAAGAACTGAAAAAGACAAGTGCCGGTTCTTGAAGTAGAACAACTAATATGTTTGGTTTTAAATCTTTTGATTGATGGATTTTGTTGAAACTAGTATAAGTTTATCTAGTTGTGATGTGTGAACTAAATTTCATTTTTTGAAGACTTGAATGTTAGGTTGTTCTGCTTTGAAGTATTTATCGTATAACGATGTGTGGTTGTTGGCTTTGATATTTGGTTCGAACTCTCAAGGTGGTGGTGTGAATTTTTTATTTGTGTTGTTTTGATTAGGGGTGTTTCTGGCTTCTATTGTTTCCCTTCTTTAATTTAGACTTTTTAGTGAAAAAAGCAAAATTTTAAAACTGTAATCGTTTTTTGATCAAAACCGCAATCGAACCGAAATACTTATGTTCGATTGCTTTCGATTTTTTATTGTTTTCGGGCGATTTCGATTTTCAATTTTGACATAATTCAGTTTTTGGTTTTGTAAATTCGGTTCGATTCGATTTCGAACCGATGAAAACCCCTACCCCTACCTATACAAAACCTTTTTAATTCTTTAAGACAACCAAAACTATCTAGTTTATATTCTAACATTTCTATTTACATGATGTATCTAAACTCCCCTAACCATAGAATTATATCTCTTTATTAACCAATGCCTCTCTCTCGCTCATATTTATTTTTCCCTTTCCTTCACTCAAATAGTCCAAGTTATAGCAAAAAGACTAAAATAGGATATTAGCTTGAATTAAGGCTCAAAATGGCTAACTGAGGGTAAATATTACTTTTGGTACGGAAATCTGGCTAAAGTAGGCTAAAATGTTTTTCAAAGAATGTCTAAGATTATTTTCCAAGCTTATATACACTAGACAATTTAGAACGGACGCAAGGCAAGTTCTAGAAATACACTATGACTAGTCAATGAAGCTACAAGTAAAAGTAAATATTACTCCAAAAATTCGGAGTGTCTATTTTGTCTTAAATTTCACGGCTTTTTTACCATTCCATAAAGAAATTAGCTTAATTTTCATATCTCTATGTCAGTTATGTCCTACCATAATCGGCTCATCACGAGATCTTCACCATGATCATTGTATTATGTCGATGGAGTTACTAGTTTCACGCCTCTTCGACTCTCTAATCCTAAAAATTAAACTTGCAAACAATAAAATAAACCTAAAAATGCATTCTACATGTAACAGTGTAGTACAAATTTAATTTTTTTACTAAGTGATGAGGGATTATTTTGTAATTATACATGTTGACACGTGGCAACATAAGATTGTGATACATGGACTACTAGTGGACATAATATAGAGATACCATCCAAAGGGTTGGGCCAGGGCCAAGGTCCAAGGTCTCCCAGTCCAGACCCTGGGACCGAGGTGTTGGCTCAATGCCGAGGTCCAAGGTCTCTCATATATAGACCTCGGCCAAGGTAAGGTAGGGGTAAGAAAAAAAGAGCAGGTGTGATATACTTTTAACCCTACCCTCACTAAACCACCGTTAGAAACTAACTTAAGCATCGGAGGATCTACCCCAGAGGATAACCCCGGGGTTCTGCTTTGCAGGTTGATACCGACGATCGGCCAACCTCACAAATCTCAAGCATTGCCAGACCTTGGATCCGACTCTTCAGTTTATCGCCCACCATGGGGCCGGTGATTTGATCTAAGCAATGGCACCAAAGAGGAGAAAAAATACCGATGTCAGCCGAACTACCCATGGTGAAGATCGAAGGGTAAATCCTAACCCTAACCCTAACCCTAGTCACGACAACACCCACAACTCCCATCCTTCAAGCCGTGATGAAGAGCGAAGCCTAGGAAACCAGGGCAATGCTACCCAACCCATCGATGTCAAACGTATGAATAAGATAGTGGACGATCTTCAGGAGTTGAAACTTCTATTGAAGGGACTCGTAAGAAAGACATACCCAACGAGCCCAACGACGAAAGAGATGTCAATCGTGCCCAAGGGTCCAAAATAATGAATGATGAAGCTAGGGTCCGACCACATCAGGATCGTGGCAAAGTTGCCACAATCGTCATTAAAGGCGATAACCAAGACAACCCACGAATGAAGTTAGCAGAGATGGATCAAAGGTTGGGGGCGGTCTAGAATGAGGTAAAGAGGTCGGGCTCTGACCTCTTCGCTCCCACAGAATCTCCTTTTTTAGAGAGCAACATGAGGGAGGAAGTCCCACCGAACTTTAAGATGCTTCAGATAGATAACTACGATGGAACCTCGGACCCCCGTGATCATCTTGAGAATTTCCAAGCTCTCATGATACTTCAAGAGAGACTCACGCCATCAAATGTCGAGCCTTCTCTCCCACCCTAAGGAAAAGTGCAAGGGTTTGGTTTTCATCATTGCCGGCCGCTTCAAGCAACTGGCTCAGGAGTTTCTCAGTCACTTTGCTAATAGTAAGAGGTATAAGAAGGTCTGGGCACACCTAATGGGTGTTCGTCAAATGCTGAACGAGTCCTTAAGAGAATTCATCCAAAGGTTCAACAGAGAAGCTCTTGAGGTCGAAGATCTTGTGCAATTAGTGGCCCTAGCGGCACTAATGAATGGAGTGCGGAAGTCTTCTAGATTTTATTTTTCCCTAGCGAAGATGCCTCCGCTAAGTTTGGTAGACCTCTTCAATAGGGCAGAAAAGTACATTAGTGCCGAGGAGATGTCCAAGGCAGGGATAGAAGCTGAGCGCGAGTCCTCGGACAGAAAGCACAAAAACATGATAACAACGATGGTCCAGATAAGAAGAAGAAGGTCTGGGATCAATTTTCGGTGACCACTGGTGCGTCTAAGAATCGCAGGAGCCCACAGACATTCGACATGTATAAACCATTGAATGTCTCTAAGAATGAAATTGTTATGTACATTCAAAACAAGGAATATGTGAAGTGGCCTGGGAAAATGCGGACCCCTGTAAACAAGAGGAATCGTAGTAAGTATTGCCAATACCATCGCGATCATGGTCACGATATGGAGGACTGCGAACTCCTCAAGAACAAAATTGAGGACTTAATTCAGAGAGGGTATTTCGCAAGATTTGTGGGTGACAGATGCAAACAATCTCAACAGGGGCGTAGAGGACGAAGTCCAAACCACCAAAATCCTTGGGGTAGAAGTCCTCGGAGGAGAAATGATTCCTCCGCTGGCCAAAGTCATTGCTGCCATAGCCGGAGGACCATCTGGTGGAGAAGTCGCTCAGCCAAGAAAAAGTATGCTCGACAACCTCGGACTGAAGTAACATTAGGAAAGAGACCACGGTCGGAGGATCAATCACCTTTACATATAAGGATATGGGTGAGATTATCACCGCACATGATGATCCTATGGTTGTGACTTTGGGAATAGTTGGTTACACAGTGCATAGGATTCTTATTGACAATGGAAGCTCTGCTGATATATTATCTCCCTCTCTGTGGTCGCAGGAGACAAACCTCAGCTTACCTATGTCATGGTCGATTTCCTTGTGGTAAAGGTACCTCTTAGCTATAATGTCATCTTGGGACGACCAGGGTTGAATGTCTTTAGGCAATTGTCTCAACATATCATCTACTAATGAAATTTCCTATGGAGCATGGAACTGGACAAGTTCGAGGAGTCCAGGGAGTAGCCAGACAATGCTATGTTGCTTCTCTTAAATGGAAGCAACAGATCTCATAAACGTTGGCTATTGATAGTATGGAAATCGGTGATCAATGGGAGAAGTCAGCAGAACCAGTGGAGGACCTCATCTCTATTCAACTCTGCGAAGGAGATGAGGACAAGGTTGTTAAGATAGGGCCATTGTTGTGGAGGAGTTAAAGGATGCTTTGGTCCGGTTCTTAAGGAAAAATGCCGATGTCTTTGCTTGGAGTCCTTCAGATATGCTGGGCATTGATCCTAAGGTCATTGTCCATAGACTCAATGTGGATCCCGATTTTAGACCCGTCAGATAGAAGAAGAGAAGCTTCGCACTAGAAAGAATTCAAGCTATGAACAAAGAGGTCGACAAACTCTTGGAAGCTGATTATGTGAGAGAGATTGATTATCCAGACTGGTTATCAAACGTTGTCCTCGTCCTAAAAGCCAACGTCATGTGGAGAATGTGTGTTGATTTCAAGGATCTTAATAAGACGTGTCCAAAGGATTGCTTTCCTCTCCCAAGGATCGACCAACTAGTAGATGTTACGGCTGGGTGTCAGTTGCTGAGTTTCATGGATGCATTCCAAGGGTATCACCAGATCAGAATGCACCCGGATGATGAAGCTAAGACAACGTTTGTAACTTAGAGGGGATTATATTGTTATAAGGTCATGCCATTCGGTCTGAAGAACATAGGTGCAACATATCAACGATTGGTCAATAAAATCTTAAAAAATCAGATTGGGCGAAACATGGAAGTGTACGTCAATGATATGTTGGTAAAGAGCATACATGCAAATCAACATATATATGACCTTGGTGAAGCATTCGCAGTCTTGAGGCACTTCAGAATGAAGCTAAACCCTCATAAGTGCACCTTTAGAGTGATCTCTGGAAAGTTCTTGGGCTATATGGTTACACAACGAGGTTGGAGCCAACCCAGACAAAATTAAATCACTCTTGGAGATGAAACCTCCTCAGACGGTACGTGATGTACAAAAGCTTACTAGGAGGCTTGCAGCCATTAATCTTTTTTTTTTTTGTCGAGGTCGGCGGAGAAGAGCTTGCCATTCTTTAACATCCTAAGGAATGCAAAGAATTTTTTATGGACAGAGGATTGCCAGAAAGCCTTTGATGATCTTAAGTCTTACTTGGGTTCTCCACCACTCTTGACTAAACCTCGGTTAGGAGAGGTGCTCTATATCTACCTTAGAGTCTCGAATACAGCAGTAAGCTCAGTGCTGGTTAGAGAAGAGGATGGTGTTCAACGACCAATCTATTATGTAAGTCGAGTCCTTAGAGGTGCTGAGATACGCTACTCTAAGGTAGAAAAACTGGCTTTCATAATAGTAGTCTCAGCTCGTAAGTTGAGACCTTATTTCCAGGCACACAATATAGTTGTACTCACTGACCAACCTTTGAAGCAAATACTACAGAAGCCAGAGATGTTGGGATAGTTGACAAAGTGGTCTATAGAGCTTAGCGAATTTGATATTCACTATCAACCTCGGCCAACCATTAAATCTCAGGTTTTAGCTGATTTTCTAGTTGAGTGCACTGCCGAGAAGGGAGTCCAAGCTCCCACAGAAGAGGTCGTATTAGAAGAAAATAGACCAAGGCAAGATCAGCTTTGGACCTTGTTTGTTGATGGTACCTCCAACCTTGGCGGAAGTGGTGCTGGTCTAACCTTGACTAGTCCTGAGGGAAATACCCTTGAATATGCATTGAGGTTTGACTTTAATGCATCAAACAATGAAGATGAGTATGAAGCTCTCATCACAGGGCTGAGGATCGTGTCAGAGGTCGGTGCTAAGCAGGTGGCAATCTACAGTGACTCATAATTGGTGGTTCACCAGGTTAAAGGGGATTATGAAGATAAGGGCTCCACTATGGCTCAATACCTTGGCAAGTTCCGTAACTTGATTATCAAGCTTGAATACTTTGAAATTAATCATATATCCCGAGCAGAGAACACTAAGGCTGATGCATTGTCTAAGCTCACAACCTCACCCTTCCACGAACTCATCAAGCGAGTCCCAGTGGAGGTTCTTCCTCGGCGTAGCATAGAGGAAACTGAAGTCATGTGCTTGGCACCAGAGCCTAGTTGGATAGATCCTATCAAGGATTATCTGAAGAATGGGACAGGACCTCAGGATAAACTAGATGCGAGAAGAATTGTATATCAGTCTGCCCGATACACACTGGTGGGTTACAACTTGTACAAACGTTCTTACACATTACCATACCTGAGATGTCTTATCCCGAGTGAAGATGATTATGCTCTAAGAGAGGTCCATGAAGGCATGTGCGGTAATCACTTGGGGTGTAGAGCTTTAGCACAAACGGTCTTGTGTCAAGGGTACTATTGGCCAACAATGATAAGATTCCACAATAGTGAATCCGACAATAGCCCTCCAAGCGTTGGGGGCTAACTGAGTTGGGCAGACTTGGAAAAACTCAAGAATTTCGACAATTGTGGGGTGCAATAGAAACCTAAGCCCCGCATCAAACATATCCTCATATAGGCAAAGCCACCCCAGTGGCAAAATGCTCAAACCCGCGCTCCCAGGCTCGGGAATACTATAATTCCAATGACTAGGAAAATATATCCTATGCTTAAATCCTAAGATGTCGGCCTCCATAAGGTTGGAAATCACATCTTCAGTCCTAGGAGTTTTAGTTCTACGACTACAAATCATGTCTAAGGATGGATAGAGCTCGGCTATTGGGATATCATCAATATACTCGCCCGACATTACAACAAAATGGAAGAGAAAATGTTAGAAATCTTTCTCAAATGCCTTGGGAGAGTATAGGTCAAATAAATATTCTTTCCGAGGTCCTCCAAGCTCTCAACCTGTAGAAATAATGAAGCTCAAGTAAGTAAATTGTGTTTACACAAAGAAAACTGAGGCAGTAAATTGCTTACAAGCTTGGAGTTCGTAGCTTTGGTGTGTCAAATGTGGGTGAAGATCTACATTATTTATTTCATACTTTTATGAAGGATATGGGGATGAAGATTGTTCACTGGTGCATGAATAAAGTGATGAGTTCAGGTTTTTTTCACATATTAAAGCCAATGGTCTAGTGTTACACACTTCCGCCGAAATTATTCAACAAATGAAAGTTATAGGAAACATAATTTCATTAAAGTGGATATGTACCACCTGGAACTTAGAGAAGTTGATGGGACCACACACATAAAGATCTTTGGTAGGTGGCAAGGTAAAAAT
Source organism: Ajuga chamaepitys (assembly GCA_958295605.1). Lineage (NCBI taxonomy): Eukaryota > Viridiplantae > Streptophyta > Magnoliopsida > Lamiales > Lamiaceae > Ajuga > Ajuga chamaepitys. The sequence continues at coordinate 32,403,606 of OY282497.1, read as the reverse complement.
CAGCATGTAACAAGGTAATTATGGCGGTGAATTCTTGTTTGGCAACAAGTCGATGGGGACGTGAGTTGCATGTTGTCCTCGAAAAAGCAATATTAGGAGTTGAGTAAATATAAGTCAGAGGTTAAATTCCAATCTTGGCACATGTTGCCAACCTAAAGTCAGGTTGAATTTTAAAGTGAGTCAGAGGTTTCCAAGGAATTAACAAAGGTGTATCCAAAGGTTTCAAGGACTCCTACGGCAATATTGTCCAAGATTTTACAAGTTGTTGTCCAAGGACTATTCCAATGGTCTAAGGTCTCAAGTTGTGGTCAAAATTTTGGAGAATTTTCCAAAGGTCTTTCCAAGGGTCCAAGGACTATTCCAAGGGTCTCCAAGGTCTTACTAATTGTGCTCAAAATCTCTACGGACCAACCCCAAGGACTCCTAAGATGTAATAAAAATTCCTAAGGACTATCCTAGGGGACTCCTAAGTTGTGTCTAGAGCTCTCATAATTTTCCGAAGGTCTCCAAGGACTATCACAAAGACTCCTATGATGCATTAAATTTTCCAAAGGGTTTTCCAACGGACTCCTAAAGTTAGCTAAAGCTTTCCAAGGACTCCCACGGTGTTTTCAAAGTACTCCTAGTGTATGTCAATTATTACTAAGGACTATCCTAAGGATTCCCAAAGTCTTCTAAGGAGGTTATCGCACATATGTAATAAAAATTTCATCTCTCTACAGGGGAGTAAAGGGAGTTACCTTAGGTCCGAGGTGCAGAGGACTTGCTTCAACTGAGGTGCGGGGAGCAGAGGTATCTCAAGACTCTTTCTAAGGACTCCACTCTCAAGTGACTGAATCTCCAATTTTTACCTCTCTACTAGTTGAAATGGAGAATGGTGAAATGAAGAAGTTTTTACCATACAAGCCATTTTATAAGGGGTTGAAAAATTATTAGAGGACAATTATTTTACATTATAATGCGAGGTGTGGTACTGTAATATTTTCTTCTCGACCCGTATCTGATACTTCTAAAGTGCATCATAACTTCTGCACTCAAGAAGTGGAGGGCAAGTGATGAGGGATTAAGCCATAATTATACATGTTAACACGTGGCAACATAAGATTGCGATACATGGATAACTAGTGGACATAATATGGAGATACCATCCGATGTCTTGGGCCAGGGCCAAGGTCCAAGGTCTCCCAGTCCAGACCCTAGGACCGAGGTGTTGGCCCAAGGCCGAGGTCCAAGGTCTCTCATATATAGACCTCGGCCAAGGTAAGGTAGGGGTAAGAAAAAAAGAGCAAGTGTATATACCCTCACTAAATCGCCGTCAGTCGGAGGATCTACCCCTGGGAACAACCACGGGGTTCTATTTTGCAGGTTGATACCGACGATCAGCCAACCTCGGAAATCTTAAGCATCGCCAGACCTCGGATCCGACCGTTCCGGTTCCTGACATCATCACTAAGTATTACAGTCCTCCAAATTTTAAATAATTTAAATTTTAGTAATTTAAACTATTTTATTACAGGCCAATGATAAGTTACAAAAATTAAAACCTAGGAAACTAAAGAGCAAACAAAACAAGAAAAGCATAAAAAAAGAAAAATAAAAACTACGCAAGGGTGTACCACTCTATCCCTTGCCTCAAGACTTGTTTAATGAACAAGTTTGTGGGGATTATTGGTACATTAATGAAATAAAGCTACTGACGAGGAGGAAGAGGCTGATAGTGTCAGTGTCACTGAGATATGTGTCATGCTTTGAAATCCTCCATACTCTTCGTCTAAGAATACATCTTAGCTCGGATCTCGGTCCATTGGTCCGCAAGATGGTCAAGGCGGGCATTGGCGGCAATCGCGAAGTTCTCCATCCGATGCTCCAATAGTCGATATCTAGTCTTGGGGGTCGACGAGAACTCTATCCTTGCTGACTGGAAGAAGCTATGCCCAAGTGAAGGTTGAGGAGCTGATATCATTCTTCCTGGCCAAGGACCTCATCAGATGGTGGAGGAGGCTGAGGTGCTCGGTAGGATGCTGCTCGTTGAAGTACAGTGATATCCGTAAAAGGATTAGTGTCGTTCCCTTATGGTAGCAAGGTAGTCAGATGTGTGTTCAGCAGTTGTATCCAATCCCCATGGGTCTAAATGAATATATAACAATCTCCCTGTACATCGAGGAAATGCATACTAGCCAGACCTAAGATAGTACTACCGGGAAGTATCTCCAACTCCTCTAGGTTCACCCCGTGGTACAGGGCCGCTGTACTGGTAATCTCTCCGACCATAATCTGCTCCTTTTGGCAAGTGCTGACTCGCTGGAACGTCATAGCGAGATATCTCACTCCATCCACTTGATGCCCTTTGTGGGCATACCACAACCCAAAAATCTCATTGGCCGGGCATTGCCGGTCTCCTTCCTTGCAAAGACAGTCGATCTTAGATGTTTCTGCAGATGTCGTAGTACTGGGCTCCTAATTAGTGACGCCTTCCTCTGATTGGTCCTCTCTTCACTTGGAGGCATCCTAAGTAGCACAGATTGAGTCGGTGCCTCCCATATATTGGTTGTACTAATAGGAAATTTGTATGTCTCCTCTGATGAAAAGTCAATACACGTTGTCCCTTGTTCCATTGTTAATGTGTATGGGGAATCCTACAGATGGAATGAAGTTTCATCGGGCGTTCGGTGGGTGAACCTGATCATACCGAAAGTTCTCAAGAACTTAAAAGTTAGGCCTATGTATTCAAGTTATCTTCTAGCCATCACACCTCTCCATTCGATTATGTCTATTAGTGTCCTACGTCTTTGTGGATACCCAGGGCCTTAGTATTCTCATGTATAGAGTATCATGTAACTCCCATCGCCTGTCGGGCCAACTCATTCCATGTGGCCCTTTCAGTAGTTGACAGACGCACCTTATAGTGCTCGGCCTCGTAAACTCCATATGTGGGAGCTGCTGAGCTCGAAATACTTGTTGTATTTCTTCTTGCTTCTTTTAGTGTCATTTCTACATTTTAAGAAAACAAGAATATAAGTTTGTAATCAAATTGAAGAAGAACTTTTAGCACTAGTCTGACCAACTGCTTATGTTCTGGGTAGTGAGTCAAGTCTTCGCCTTATCCCTTAGTGAGAACGAACAAAGGCATAGGCAGATAGCATCGTCGGAGGCATCGTTAATCTTTATTATATCACAAATTTTCAGAAAATAGTCCAGATAACCATTAAGATCCTCTGTAGCTCTTCTTTAGAATTGGTTCTGCTGAACCATAGAGATTAGAGTTGGCTTTAACTCGAATGTGTTGGCATGAAGCTGGCTGAATTATTCCTCCAAAATTATGTTAACCATAGGCCTGAACAAGTCCCTAATAGGCGGTTGGACTTGCTCTTGTCGCTCTAGACCATGCTCATCATGTCTATTCTGGTTTTTTTGAATTGGAATTAATTCTAGTCTAATCTGAATGGAATTCCTTTTTCGGCATGTGATTTCTAACTCGAGATCTACAAGCACGATTTCCCCTACCTTAGACCTTGTTTTATATACTGTGCATAAAAACCACTAAGACAAAAGACAAATAACAGTTAAAAGCCAAAGTAGTCAAAAGTTTAGCAAGACAAAAAAATTTAATTATATAAATATAAATATATATATATATATATATATATATATATATATATTAATAAAAACATAAAAACTAAGACAAATAAATCCCAGATAACTTACGACTAACACCACACAATATTTAACTAGCACCTAGAAATAATCCCGAGCAACGGCACCAGAAACTTGATCGCTATATTATATCAGTTATACCGCAAGAGTACGGTGTAGTAGTACCCTGGTAGCAAGCAAGGTTGAATCCAATAGAGACTAGTGAATGTGACCTAATCGGATTACTACAAATGTGTTAACAATAAATCATCTAGGCTGGTCGAATACTGAATTGGTTGGTTTTACCCCTAAATAGTAACGCGAAGACCCTAATAAATAGTAATAGAATAACATATTTAATTAACTAATGGAAAATGATTAACAACTAACGAGACTCAAATAAGATAAAAGCTATCTTAGAATGTTCGATTTCAAAATCAACTACTGTGCAACCATTAGCAACCGCACATGTAAACATGTACATCTATCTATAATTTATAAGTTCCTATTGTTATGAGGCTTTGCAATTGGGTATCTCAAACCCCCTTCTGGAGTGCTTGAGGTGTGGATCACAGACAACAGAACAACCTCCCGGGAGAAGTGTCTTATTACTCCTGACAGTGCATAGGAATCACCCCCACAATATACCCTTAGTCTTCCAATTTCTTAAATATATTATGTTAGGTGTTGTTTGACCATCAGTACCCTCATCATCCGGTATCTTGGGTATTTGATTTATGAGTGCTAAACTAGGTGATCAAACTAACCTAACAACAATCATATCTCAACACACCAAATAATAATAGAACGCATGCAAATCATGGATAACATATAAATGTTTACATTATAATTGAAGCCTACTTTTTAAACCCTAAGATAATCAACTACCCCATACGCAAAGTAATAAGAACAATAACGATGAACATGAATAAAAAGGGAGAAATACTAGAGTCACTTATTGAAGACGATGGGATGAATTTCCTTCTCCTTCCTCGGTTCCTAACTCTCTAACTCTCTAGCATACTAATAATAATAATAATGATGATGATGATGATGATGATGATGATGATGATGATGATGATGATGATGATGATGAAAAATTGATAAAAAAAATCTCAGTTTCTGACAAGTACTAAGTCTAGGTATTTATATAAGTATACAACAATAGGTTAAAGTAAGGATAAAATCAGATAAAACCCTTGAACACATGTTGTCAATTTGGATGGCATTTTGCACGGCTGAGTAATTCTACTCGATCAAGCAAATGCTCTTCAGCAAACACATTTTGACCCATATCTCTTGGATGACCGAGCAACATGTTTGCTCGATTGAGCAAATGCTTCAGTCGTTTCTTATCTTTTTAGCTCTTCTCCTGAGCTCATCCAACTTCATCTTGGGCCTATCCAATATCTATTTTGAGCCCAATTCTTTACTTCCTTCCTTCCAAGCCTTTCTATTACTCATTTGGCATCGGAATTTAACCATTACTCCAAATAAGGGTTGTTTTGTACTTAAAAACTACCACATCAACAGACAAGTGAAATCCACCAAACATACAAAAATGAAGGTTATAAATGTATTATTTCACGTATTTTTGCATTATTTAACTATAATATATGTCTAAAAATCACGTAAAATATGAACTGATCAGTATCTTGCACTTTTTATGGCGATGTTCTAACTCACTCCCATCGGAGAATCAAGCCCGTTGTCACTTAGTTTATGATGCTTGATGTCTGTTCCGGTCGGTTAATGATTACTCAATGGTTTGTTTATTTTTTACATGCCATATTTTAGCTTCAGTTTGGCACAACTTCGGGCCTTACAATCTTATCTTTAAGTTCTGCCAAGATATGGATAATTTATGGATTCGTGGTATATTGTTTGTGGCTTTGATGTGGTTGAATATTTTGTTGTTCTTGCCAGCATGATATTATTCGAACGTCATAAAATCTTATTCACCGAGACACGCCCTGATTCGCATCTACTAAATGCTTACTAGCTAGGAGTGGCATTCCCTAACCCAGCCCGACGGACCCAAAGAAGTCGATCCAACCTGACACACTACTAAGAAAAACCTACAATCAACCTGACATGAATTGATTAACCAAATTTGACCCGAATCGATCCAAAATCAATAATTTATCTTAAAATATGTTTATTATATGTTTAAAATAATTTTTCATATATAACCCGAAATCGAACATGAACCAACCTGATAATCGGAATTGCCACCCCTGTTGATGAACGTAATATTGAAAGATTTTTGTGATGCCAATAAGTTCTCGTAACTCACACATAGCAGCTTAAAGAATCATCTACTTCATCCCCCTCATCAAACAAAGTTTCGGATCTTCTTCAACTTGGGGAGGTGGGAGGTGTTCTCTAAGTCATAATTTCTCACACACTAGTACTCTTGTATGTGGTGTTGATGACTTATTCATTCATGTTACAATTTACACTTTTCACAGCTCTTGTGACCCCGAATATATGGAGTTCTTGCTCTCTGTGAAGCTCTAAAAGTAACAATTGACCTAGGTGAAGAAGATTTTTGCATTGTTGGCGATTTTACCATTACGATTTTTCCACCTTCCCAGGACTCTGATTGGGCTATTTTTTGTGTGCCTCATCAGCTTTGCATTCAAAATTTCTAATAGAAAATTATTTTGGATAGGTAGAGACCATAACTTCATAGGGCATGGTTTAGCTCAATTTGCTAAAACTTTAATTTCAGATTGCATAATTTGGTATTTGCCGACCCTCTTCCTTTGTCAATCAATGTTGGTTGATTCAAGCAAATGTTAATTTTTTTATTTAAAAAAATGTCATTGACTATGTAGAGTAAGATGTATCACAATGTTGACCTATTTAAAATGGTATGATTAGCCCGATGTCCAATTAACCCGAAGACCTATAGGACTAGCCCGCATAACGCTAAGGCTAGCCAGGTAGTCCACATAAATTATATAGTAGTGGCTGTAATAATATTCATATGTATTTATAAAATAAATATAATATGGATTTAACACGTAACATATATACTTACACACACACAGAGCAACTGCAAGTCATTACGCACTTTCATAGTTGCACCCGAGATTCCTCTAAATACATTCTAGAAAAATTGGACTAAGTTGCCATACTGTAAAATATCTAAAATGCCCTTATATATATAACTTTTCACTGTTACTATTAGGATGAAGTGTTTGACACTTCTGTTATAGTGCAGTTATAACATCGGAGCAAAACATGTGTTTGTTCGGATGTACTGATCGAATGACCCTTCGAAGCAGAAATCTTTTTTGTGTTCAACCGGGTTGTTCAGACGGCCAAATGTCTGATATATCAAGTCCGACCAGTGCACGGGCCTCACCGTTTCAACTTTGAATTTCATACGAAAGGTTCTTAAAATCTAATATTCTACCCCTAGTCCTTCATTTTTGTATCTTCTAATTAAATATAAGAAGAAACTGATCAAATTTCAAGAATTTCAAGGATTTCACTATAAAGAAGCCTAGAAAAAAACACAAATCAAAATATGTTGGGTTAGATGGTGCTCTTCACCGTCTTCTAGCCTCTGTTGTTCATTTGAAAAGAGGGGTGATAAGTGTATGTTTTTTTAGGGTTAATTAAGTGAACATTCACGACCTTTAGGTCAATTATTATTTACAACATGACATTTTAAACGTAACATAGAAATACACCATCTTTTAATTTGTGTCAATTCGATACACGCGAGTTAAATTAGGGCCCTGATTGCTGACAAGAAGCCTGAAGTAAGAATTTCACGATCTTAAACATAAAGAATAAACAAAATCAAATTATTTATAGTTGTTGCTAGACAATTAATTGAAGAAGCATCACCGAATGCAATTGTCTCCCACTCAGTTGAGCTAATCATCACCAACAACTTTTCCAACTTCAAAGAGATATTGAATACTAATTCATTCGCACCTTACTCAAACCACAAGAATCTTTGGACTGGATGAAGATCCGGCCATCAAGAGATCTGATGGAATGCGAGGATAATATTTCTTTGCAATCGGACTTGAATAACCAATTTCGGAGTTGCTTGAATATGATGAAGACGTCATTGCTAAAGCTTAATTAGGGTTCATGAGCGCGACCATTTCTAACTCTTCCAACTTTTTTTCACGTGCTTGTGTCAAATTTAGTTTTAGGCTGGTGGTTTCATTTATTTAAAGTCGTGAGTTCAATTTAAGTGTTTTTTTTTTATTTTAGTATGAAACGACGTCGTTTCGTCCTAGCACATTTAAAAAAAAAATGGTATAATCCACGTGGGGCCTGCAATTCTTACTTTGAGCTCCATGTCAGCAATCTAGGTTCTAATTTAATCCACATGTATTGAATTGAAAAAAAATTAAAAGATGGTGTAATTCTACGTTATATTTAAAAGGTCATGTTATAAATGATAACTTACCTAAAGGTCGTGAATTTTCAAGTAATTAACCCTTCTTTGTATTGTTCAACTTTGGGCTCGTATGCTTTACTAGTTGGGATAGATAGGATAGATAGGATACACCAAGATGCTACTGTTCACTCATGTTAATAATGGTGTTTGGTTTAGAGCATGAGTGTTTATGTCTTGTAAGGTTGTTTGGATAATGAGATAGATAGGACAACATTACTAAAATGGATGAAATGGGGGGTATTATTTATCTGCCGAAACAGGTGTGATTAATAACAGTATATTATTAGGAAATTTTGGATTTTGGACCGGGTTTCTCATCCAGCCAGGGCTTTAAACAATCAAACCAAATATAGATTTAATATGGACAAATAGTCTAATCTCAAGTAATCACACGAACCAAACAAGCCCTTAAAGGCTATATAGTCAACAAATGGGATGTTTTATCATTTATTTATTTATTTATTTATTTATTTTATATTTAGAATGTGATGTATTTAGATTTCGAGGATGTATTTAAAGGAACTCCCATTTAATAATTTTATTGAGAATGTCATTCATTAATACTATCCTAATTTGCTTGTAATATTTTGGATGGTGATTTTCATTAATCAATCTTGCATTGTTATGCATTTGTAGTAAATGATGCTTGATGTTTATGTAATTTTCATAAATTAATGCTTTGTCGTTTTAATGTGAATACGTTTTATGTTTTGATGTGATGTTCTTTATAATACTACTCCCTCCATCCCAACTTAACCTGTCTACTTGCCATTTCGGTCCGTCCCACCTTAACCTGTCAACCCATAAATGTCAAATTTCTCACACCATCTCCACCCTCATAATCTCCATCATCAATCTCCACCTTTAAAAAAGTCAAAGATTCCACAAAATTTATTTTTTCTTAACCTTCGTGCCCGGTCAACCTAGACAGGTTAAGCTGGGACGGAGGAAGTATAATTTTTAATGTTTAATTTTAGATACATTTCTTGCAGCAACTATATATTTCAGATATATTTGAAATAATGTTACTGGTTTTGAGATTTTAGAATTTAGGTCTACTAGCATTAGATGTGTCCCTTTCCTTCTTAATAATGGACATCATGATATTGTGGAACTCCGACAACTGAGAAAGTCAAAGCCAAAAGCAAGCTTGAGGGCAACTCATTAGCACTAGGTTAAAAGCTGTAGGCTACCAAGCCACTCACCTCCAGACAACCTGAACTTCAACCCTCTATAAAAAAGTAAAAATAAAAATAGTAGCAGATAATCAACGCACATCCAACAATGCCAACACTATTATAATAGAGAAAAGATTAGTCTTAGTTACCAAGATTGATAAGTTTTAAAGTTCATATGCTCATAATTTGTGATCTTAATGCGACTCAAAACTCAGGTAAATCATCCAACATTACAACTCACTGACAGAAGAGAAAATAAGACTACGAATAAACGAAATTATCATCAGGCCAAAGCAAATATAGAACTAGAGGCATATTACTATGTCAACACTTAATTCAGAACTATATACTACATAGTGGTAGTCAGAAAACTAATGTGATATGGAATATACATCATTTTAAGACCAACAGTCTGAGGATGCACAGGAAGAGTCAGCACAGAGGGGTAGTATATTATATATGATTAACCCACCCTCCTCCTATCCACATATCATTCAGGAAAATCTGCCCCCGTTTATGCCATGTCACTCATTGCCTTACTACGGGACCCACTATATGACAGGGAGGTAACCGGAGCTCTTTGAATCCTTTACCGAGTTCTACAGGATTTTAAATACCTACATGAATATTATCCGACCAACTCACATAGCCGCACTTTGCCAGGGTTAAGTAACGATTCTGACATAACCCATCCCTGAAAGGATGACAAAACCATTAGCACTCGTTTGTAACAAGCAGGATGGCATAAATAACTTCAGAAAGGGTCAACATGAATACGTAAAATGCCTTTAGAACCATTGGATTTTGGCCAGTTCAAAGCAAACCTATGATAGTTCCATATTGCAGTTCTCAAAACACAAAGGTAGCTATTTACTAGCATGCCATCCAGTACTGTTCGATGAATGACATTTTGTTTTCTGTTTCTCTCTTTCCAACATCCAGCAATAACATGAACATCAATGTGTTGCAACCTTACAGAAAAATAAGCCTTAAACACTATGTGGGGTTGGGTACATCGATAACATCTCGTCATCGTTCCCAGTCAAGACAAGTGATCTTGCAAATAGATCAAACCCCTGATTGCAGAACAGTTTTTTCTTTTCTTTTTTCTTTTTTTTTATAGACAGCAAAATTAAAATCAATTCAGCAGCCTGCATAGAATTGATTCTGTTGTGCACATCCTAGTCTTAAAAACTTGCACAACCCAAATGCTAACTGACCGTAGAGCCAGTTAAGTTGAGATTGAACGTAATGCCATAGTTTGATAACAAGATTATGAATTTCATTGCATTTATCATACCACAACTTATATATAGAGGCCTGTTGCCTACAACCATCTCGTGAGCACTTCCATTGCAGCAGCCAATGTGACAGCGACATACAAATGCCACGACACTGCTCACGAGTGCTCATGGAGTGTGCAATATGTATATACGTGTGTGTGTGTCAGCTAAAGAAGAAAAAGTGATAAGCAAGTTATAGGAGAGGATCCAAATGCAATAGTAGATATCAGCTCAGCTCTCAAAATATTTCCAATACCACTTCAATTTCTTTTCTTTGGGGTGGGGGGCATAAGTACTTTCATGTTACCTGCTCCTTAGCTTTGTTTTTGAAAGGCCCATATAAAGCTGATACCATCTTATACGATTCTGCAACATCAGACTGGAGATCACCCAACGAAGGCAATACAGTTGAAAGATCAGGTTTATGATTTCTCGAGGAAGGCTGGTTCCGGTTGGAAGAACCAATGATGTGAAGCAGCACGTGAGCCTGTAATACAATTTGAATTCAGTCAGACATACTAAGTACTACCTACTAATCACCACTGGGATTACAAGACCAGCAGGTCTATAAACTTACATGAAATGCTGCCTTCAGAATGTCATCGGACTTTGCTTGATCTTTGAATAAGGCATATATATTTCCTTTAGAAGGATTATACGTCACAATGTATCGTTCTTTCTGTAATCAAGATCATATGATATGTAAATCAGTCATAGAAAGAAATTATAGGCAAATCCAGATTTTGCAAACATAAATCAACAGAGGTAAGCATAGGCATGTCCACTTATAAAGCACATGCATGACCATGCAGAGTTTAGCCAGTGTGAATCATTTTCCTGTGAGAACTAATATACCTCAAAAATAGGCTCTAAAGCAAGATACGAATTCGGGTCTTGGAATGCATCTTTGAACCTTGGCCCTGAAAAAATAGATAATTCCAGCTCAATCTCCACCCTGCTGTAGTCAGGTTAAAATCACGCATGGGAAGTGCAACAAACGTGTGCATGTAAATTTATTTATTTATTTTCTTTTGTGTGTGCATGCACACGTGTGTGAGAGAGAGGGGAGATGTACCAAGAACAATAGGCCTGTGTTGTTTCCATGGGGGGATGAAAATACTTTCCATTAAATTTCCCTCTTGCAAACTTGGAACTCGCCCTGAGAATTGAAGCATATAACAAACAGTTAGAGGGTTCAGGGTACCCATTTCTTCTTCGCTTCTTTTCTTACGATTATCTTTATTTTATTATCACTATTAATTTTATTTTTTTTGGTTGAAGTCTAACTATATCATGCTCTTCTTCCTCTCAAATTCTATGTTTCCACTCAAGCATGATGCAGCAAAACAGAACATGCCACGGCATGCTAATAGCAGTCACACTATCAATATCCAATAGATACCACCTGAAACCAACTTATTAACATTTCCTCTATCCTTTCTTGCATTCCCACAGATCAACATTGTCATTTTTCTCTGACATACTACAAATCTATGTAGTTCAATAGCTACTGATCATTCACAAATCAATAAAGCACTGATAGTCAATACAGAGCCTACAAATTGTACCCTTGATTTAGATAGAACCCCTTATTAAAAAACCGATACAGCCCTCCTCTACCAAATTCAAATATATTCCAATATATAGCATCCCCTATCTTAGGAATGACTGGGCACACACCAGCTATAGAATCCTCAGATAGTTAATATGTTTGTTTACTGTGGATCAATACAATGACACTGAACCTCCATATCCTCCTTGCGCCGTTCCATTAAATTTTCTCATCAAATAACAGTGTACTGCACCAAAAGACCCAAGAGAGGAAAAAGCAACTATATTACCAGAATCAGCATATTCAAATCAAAATCAATACTTTCTTTCATGACTTCCATTATGATTTATGAGGCATAGTTAATCCAATGCACCCACAATGCATCTTTTGTTTTATAAGTGGTAGTCCAATATCATCCACCAACATCTTCGTAAAGTTGATATAGAAAAAATTGGTCGAATTTTGAAGCTAATGGATTTTTCTTCCTGAATGTCCTAATTCTATCCATTCAATAAGTTCCGAGACTATTAAATTCTATACATGATTAATGTTCGTCTTTACAAACCCATTCTGATCCTCATCCTTAATTCGATGCTTGAAGGGATCCTAATTTTTGGTTTTCTAACTTCAGTAACCAATAAATGTTATTCTTCCAACAGGTTGATAATAGAAGAAGCTTGCATGTGCTTTCTCCTTCCTGTGTATGTGATCAAAATTTTCCTCACTATCCTCTGCCAGATTTATCTGTGCCTTCAGATTGGCAGAATGTTAGTAACAAGAAACCTAGGCTTCTTTGCAGCATTATGATCTTCATTATGGCATATCATCGACAACCATATGACATTTATTCCTACACTTTTGATATACCTTCTTCACACTCAGTTCTCCTTCCAAATACTATTCAAGATCAATATTATGCGTTGCTTTTCTAGAAAATGATGGAGAGAGAGAGAGAGAGAGAAGAGAGAGAGAGCATAAACACTCATTCCACCTGTCTTCAGAAAGGCTTCTACAGCCACAGTGAATCGTGCACGATTTAGTGTATGCAAAACAACAGATTTCACCTGAAAGAATACATGAAACAAATTCAACAGAAATTACTAGATGGGAAAACAAAAGAATACAAAAGGGGCCAATGGAAGAAGAAAAGAAAATAAAAAGGAAAGAAACAAGGGATTGCAAGCTATGATCTACACATCACACAACCTCTTTGTAAGCACTCATCACATATCCGCATGAAAGCAGACCAAATGTTGCAAACAAGGATGGGTTTCTTTTAGCGATCATTATGCTGAGCCCAGTTCCAAGCTTCACAAGAAAGGATTTTCTAAATTAGTTCCAGTGAATCACAAGAAAGAAATGCTTAAACATAGCATGACTACAATAGCAGTGAAATTCTGTTGTTAATATTAGAAACAGACTTTTAACTCAAAATATCACTAAAAATTTACAAATATGAACTTGTTAGACTTGAATATTTAGTAAGACCCGAGGCACCTCCTTCTGTGCATATTTGGGTAAGACCAACATATTTGTGCAATATAATTTGTCATTTAGGCCTTAACCTCCTGATTCCTGAGACCACCAACAACAACACCCACCCACCCCCCACCCCCCAACCAACAAATGAAAAAAATGGGTGGAAAGCCCTCATGATTAACAGTGCGCCTACCCCCCATCCGACTACAGAGTCAGCAGAATTACATAGTGAAGCATGATGCAGGACAAATGAATCAATAAAAGATCAGAATTTCACTAATTTCAACGCGAGAGATCCCTTCACTCATTTTGAAGTATTAAATTGTTAAAACAAGCAACCAGGTTCGGGCAAATGCAAAATATGCATCACTTTGGAGCAAACACGAGATAAAAAAGCAATCATATACCAAAACTGATTCACCAAACTCAAAGAACAAGAAGCTAAATGAAATTTTGACAGCAGCATGATACTTCCTTCAGAACGTCAGACATCAGTGACTAGGTAATGAGAGATTCAATCACAGAAGAAAGAGATTGTAAACAAAGTAACTATGAACAAGCATACCAGATCAGCAACATTTCCAACACATTCCCCCTTCGCAGTGACATCTCCTATATTTTCTCCTTTGGCAAAAGCTTTGTAAATCGGAGTTCGAGTGGAAGTTGACGTCACAGCAGCAACATTCTATAAGAAAACCAAGATACATGTATGAAGTTAATTTTCCAACCTTGCTAGTACTTACAAATTAACAGGACAATAACTGGCAAACCTTAGCCACATTGGCTGCACATGCCAATGGAAGAAAAAGATGGGGGACCGCTGCAGTAGCTAACTCCACTCCAGCTCCCAACTCCATCAGTAGATCACCAGCAAACCTAAGCTGAATGAAGTTCAAGACATGAGAAACTTAAAAACTATAACTGAAATATGATGATTCACAACTTCTCCTCTTCCACACAGACACCAAGAAGAAAAAAAGACAAAAAATATTGCTACCTGCTTTAGATCGTAATCAAATTTCTTTCCTTGCCGAGCAAACAGCATCTTCCCAACCCGTCCAGCACCATCCTATAAATAATTAGCCGTACCACACAGACTGAGATTAGCTGTTTCCAAGTGCTTACAACCTTAAAAATATTATCTCTCTTGCGGAAAGAAGCATTTTATACATTAAGTAGCATGCATATTTTCCTTCAACAACAAGGATACCTTAATCTCAAACTTTCAATATTTTGTAATTATTTTTTATTTTATTGTTGAGTTTCAATCTTAAGTTCTTTTTTGCACTTTGTTACAAAGAAATAATGAGATTCATAAAAGCATAGGTGATATTCAACTTATGCTACATCATTTCACTCAAAATATCACAGCTCTAGAAGCTTCAAGTACATCAGACTGCCAAATAAAGCAACAGCTCGTGATAACTCGACTAATACGGTAATACCTAGCATCGTACAATTTTTAGGCTGTATACGCGAAATTTCATTATTTATAACATGAAAATTGTTAATCTTAGTTCTGGTGCATACCTTAAGAATCCAGTTTATGGCTACAGCACCTGCAACTTGGTTTCTGGAGACTCCAAGTGAACTAAGAAGTGTTTGCGTTGTGAAAACACCCATTGCTCCACCAAAAAAGTGCTACAATAAGAATAAAAAACATCACTAATCACCATACTGGAGCTGCCAGCAGTACTTCTATTGATAAATTATTTGATGGAACTGCATTCTGTTTGCAAAACAATTAGAAGAATACCTTTAAAGCTCTCCAAGTCATGTACGGCACGTAAGAAGGAGTGACACTGTCAGGAAAACCTTCTGGGACAACGTAGGACCTTATGAATGTCATCAACTCCTACACACAACAAATAAAAAGAGAATTCAACTCATGACTGAAGAATTTCTCAGTTGAATGATTATCTCTTAGTTTCCCTTTGACAGTATGTCTCTTGTGAGGAAGTATTTTTGTATCCCCTATACATTACAGGTGTCGAGTATTTATATTTTTGGCACTAGTTTTCACACACCAAAAGATGTAATATCAGTAACACTGTACCTTCTTTTACTTCTTTATCTTTAGTTAAGATCAGTAGTGTTTAATGTTATGAATAACCAATTAATTGACCCAGCTGTAACCAGCAAGTTTGTTCAACTAAGATTTGAAATATCAAACACCAAATATGCAGTTGATGCATGGAATAAACTATTCCCACTGAAATTCATAGATTGGTACTCATAAACCAAACCAAATATCAAGAAATTATCAACTCTTGGATGGATGCCATAGTCCATAGTGATATCTCCACTAGCTCCAGATTCCATACAATTCAAAAAAATGAGTTATACTAATTTGAAATAATTAAGTTGAGGGGAAATAAATGTGACGCATGAATATACTGACAGGTGCAGCCAAAAAAGAAAAGCAATTAATAGTTAATACTGACATCAATGGGTGCTTGGGGAGTGTGCAAACTGACAGCACGAATAGAATTCTTCTTCAATTGTTTGGAAGAAGTAGCCCTGACGTCATTGTCATTTTCGGCAAAGTATTGCCAGCGTCTGCCATCAAGCTCTTCACAGCAGATCAATCTCAAGCTAGAATTGAGAAAGTGATCGTTGGCGAGGCGAGGGAAGGTTGAATCCTGGAGCAGCGAGGGGTCCTCGGGTGCGGGCGGAGGCGCCGAGGCAAGGTTGGCGCTGATGCGAAGCGTCTCGCGAACGAGAAGGTGCGTGTCGGAGGAGGTCAGGGTTTGCGAGGCGGATTTAGAGGGGTGCTTCAGCTTCATTGTTTCCAAAAATGGAAGATCAAAAAATGGTGAGAGAGAGAGGAATTGAGAAAACTATATGTAGGTTAGCGCAGCGGAGATAAAGAGAGAGATTTCCTTGTTGCGATTTTGTAGGTTTGCTCTGCTGTGTGCAGAGTCAGAGAAAGCGAGAGAACCACAGGTGCCGTGTATTCCAGCGTGGAAAATCACTTTAAAATGCTTGCTAACCAAACCGACTAACTACCATATTTCCAAAAATTAATTGTCCAACTAACCGATACTGTCATCTAATCTATATAAGGAACTTTGCCTATAATAATGTACCAATGGAGGATTCAGTTTCATAATTTTTACAACCCAAACCGACCTTGCCCCGCCTTGTCCCTGTCGGGTTCGCTCCACCCGCTCTCTCTACTCTCACACATTTAATACACTATTATTTAATAAAATGAATCTAGAACAGAAATATATAATATAATCTAAACACACAATATTAAAAATATTCACTAAAATAACTATATAAATAAGTTCTCAAAACTAAATCAATCACAATAATATAAGTCAATACAATTTAAAAATCGAGATCATTTCACTACAAGAAAATCCGTAAATAGCGGCGAAATTTTTGCTGCAAAATCCATATTCACCGCTAAAATGATAAATAGTGGCAAAATTTCATGATTTGTTGCTAAAATTAGCGACGTTTTGAACTGTTTTGTCGCTATTTTTACTTCACGACGAAACTCTACATTTTGTCGCAAATTAAAATACAGCAAAGTTAGCGGCAAATATATTAAACTTTGTCGCAAAACATGTGTTCTTAAAAAAATGTATAGTTAAATCTAATTTCCTATTAATTGTATATCAAATAGTGGCAAAATATCTAGTTTACTTAGCGGCATATTACTTGAAAGTCGTTGCAAATCACTAAAATATCAAAATTAATAAATAAAATTATTTTCTTAGTAATTTAAATTATAATAACTTTAGTGTGAAGCTGCCAAAAAAAATATATTTTAGACGAATTTTATCCATATGCCGCTAACTTTAGCGACGTTTAGAACTGTTTTGTCGCTATTTTTACTTCGCGACGAAAACCTACATTTCATCACTAATTTAGCGATGAAAATACACTATTCGCAGCAAAGTTAACAGCAAATATATTATATTTTTTCGCAAAACATGTGTTTTAAAATATATAGCGAAATCTAATTTATTATTAATTATATATCAAATAGCGGCAAAATATCTATTTTTGCCACTAACACTTAGCGACATATTACTTGAAAGTCGTCGCAAATCACTAAAATATCAAAATTAATAAATAAAGTTATTTTCTTAGAAATTTAAATTATAATAATTTTAGTGTGAAGTCGTAAAAAAAAAAATAATAATAAATAAAAAATTGCTGCGAAATTTATCCATATGCTGCTAACTTTAGCGGCGTTTTCAATTGTTTTGCCACCATATTTACTAAACTTCGAATAACCATTTTTTGTCGTTTAATTTAGCGATGAATATACATTTATCACTGCAAAGTTAGCGGCAAATATATTGAGGTTCGTCGCAAATTACTAAAATATTAAATTAAATAATAAAAAATATTTTGTTGGTATATTTAAATTCTGATCATTTTTGCGAGAAAGACATATTTCATCGCTAAAGGTGTAACACCCGGATTTTCGTAAAACCTTGCATATTATGTTTAAATTGATTTTTTTAGACCTCTTTAATTATACACACATATATTTTTACTAAACTTTGATAAGCTAACATCTTAAAAGGGGAAATAAAGTTCTATGCACAATGCAGGAAAAGCTACCAAAGGAAACTGAGCTTGCTCATATTTCACTTAACCGGCACAAGAAGACAATGTTATAAGATAAGTTATGTAAGACCTTGCAATTATTACCTCCTAAGTGGTACACCATGTTAAACACTATAAATCATCAAATAAGTATACCGCGCTTACTTTCTCACACCACAATTATGAACAACCAATAGAGATGAATGGATAATGCTTAATCAAGGGATAAACTCCCTACAAGTTTATCAAATTGAAGCATGACAAAGCATGCTAGTCTAATTGACTAAGCAAGCCTACTAACATTCCCTTAATGCCACGTACAAGGATTTGCATGAACTTACTAACTCCAAATACATGCAGCCCTTATATATATGTTACATGTAAAAATAAAGGAAGATAACTCCACTCTTAGGAAAAGGGAAAAAATAACGAAAGCCACTAACCTCTCAAAACCGATTAAGGGTGCCTCCTGACGAACTACTACACTACGAAGGTCTAACGAGGCAAAGGATAGGCTCCTTAATTGTCAAGATACAAGGTAAAATGTCTAACCCCTTGAGCTAGTGAACATGTAAATGATTAGAGATCTTATATGATTAATCATCACTCATCAATTTTGCTTCACAAGGTGAAGCTTGTGAAAATTAAATAACAATATGTATTGAATATTATTCAAAAAAAAATTACTATGATTAACTATATAATGTTAGGAGTCTATGGTAAAAATTTGAGAATATTTCGTCAAATCTGGGATTTTTGGCGAATTTTACAAGTTAAGCTTATTCAAGGTCCAAACTTGGTAACTTACGAAAATTAAATAAAAATATCTACTAATTATTATTCAAAAATATTTTACTATGATTAACTATATGATGTTAGAAGTCTATGGTAAAAATTTGAGAATATTTCGTCAAGTCTTTGATTTTTGGCGAATTTTACAAGTTAAGCTGATTCAAGGTCCAAACTTGGAAAATTACGAAAATTAAATAAAAATATCTACTGAATATTATTCAAAAACAGTTTTACTATGATTAACTAGATGATGTTAGGAACCTATGGTGAAAATTTAAGAATATTTCGACGAGTCTATGATTTTTAGCGAATTTAACAAATTAAGGCTGATTTTAGGTCCAAAATGGGATAGTTTAGACCTTGAAAAACCTGTTTTGCATAAATTTATTCCTTAGGAATTTTTGTGAAATATTGAATTCTTAAAAATGTGAGAGTACTACAAAATAAGACTAATAAAGCAAAAACCGTCACAAGTGTAGTGCGAACTAGATCAAGATCTTCCTGGAGCTTACCCCTACAATCAAACGACAAGAGTGGCTAACTTTTATTTAATGTTCTTTAAATTTTGTGCATTCTTGTGTATGCCGGCTTGGCTTCAGGGTCATTCCGTTATATAGGACCTTTGGGTCACCGGCTTGGCCTCACTGTCATTCCGTTATACAGGACCTTCGGGTCACAGACCTTCGGGTCGGTAGTTAGTTGGTCGACGGGTCAACTGATTATAGTCTTACACGTCAATATACAGTTTCGTGGAATTTTGAATAAATGTTATCCACTGGGTCACATAACTCATGATGATATGTGTAAACGATTTCAGGTACGACGGAAGATGATGATGTATAGGTAACTAGAAGACAGGTTTCCCTATAGATGCATATGTAAATATTTAAGGGTGTTTAAGTTCGTTTTGAAACTCACAAATCGTGCAGGCTATGTTTGAAATTGACCAGAATATGTAAATAAATAAATGTGAGTTGAATTGCTTTGCATCCTAGTAGATATTATAATATGTTTTTTTGAAAGCTTCCGATTCAAAGATATGGGTGGAACGCGAGTAATTTCCCCATAAGGTACGTAATTTTGAAAAGGGAGAAAAATTTATAACTCATGTTTTGTATCAAAGTTATTCTTCCGTTGTAACTCTTCAGCTAAAATCATTCGTCAAGCAATAGAGAGTATCAGTAACGACTCTGAACCATGATTCTGGGTTCGAGGCGTTACAGCGAGGTATCAGAGCCGAGGTTAGGATTTTTTTTTTCCTCAGACTCTGAGTTGAAAAGTCTTTTCCGAATATAATAGAATGTTTTGAAAACTGTAAGAAAAGGAATGGTCTCCAGTTAAGCTAAGCATCTACATCAACCCGAGGTAAGTACGTATAACCAGGTTTTTGAAATACTTTGTTAATTACGTTTGTTAATTGAAATAGTTTACTTTTAATACCGCTAGGTATTAATATTTTCTTTTAAGAATATTGCATGCATATTTTTAGTTTTATTTACTAGTAACTGACGCGGGCGGATGTGTTGATGATGTTGTAACTAGAAATGGAGCACTTAGACCAACCTAGATCCCAGGAGGAGACCAAGTACAAGGAATGTTACCAAGCAGGATGGGAAAATATTCGGGAATTCATCACCCGGATCCGTCGTGCCCGTAGAACAGCCCGAGTAGCAGGTGTAGAGGATACATACATAGAAGCAGTAGTTCACCTAAAATCATGTGCACACCCTGCCTATCGCAACTGTGCCCAGACGGTCTATGATCGTTTGCTCGTCATTGACATGAAGAACGGTGCCCAGATAGAATACCACACATACTGTAAGGCACTAGAAGAAGAAGTTGAGCATTTTGAAGACCGAATTAGGGAGGCGCGTGAGCTGGAAGATGAGGCCTACCATTTAGACTTGAAGGTGTTGAACAGGGAGGTCCGTATTCAGACTCTTCAAGAAACACTAACCGAAGTGTCTGCTGAGATGGAAAGGTTGAGCGAGCGAGCATACAATCTTCGGCAAGAGGCCGAAAGTTGTAGGTTCCTAACCGGAATTCAGGACGATCATATCGTAAGACCGAACGAAGAGATGACTGCTGGATCGACCATGTATTTGCAAGGTGTGCTTCCATGGGTGCGGATGTCATTGTCACAAGCAGGAGTGCTGCCCGCACGAGATCAGACAGGACCGAGTAGGCCACCAGTAGACGAGGAGCCAGGACTAAAGCGCACACGTTATGAGTGGATCGATGAGGTGTTGACAGATGAGGAGTGATGACCAGGTCAGACACACGTGTATAGTTTTGTCTCTATGTTACCGGTAGGATGGCATAGTAGGCCACCCCGGATAAATAAATAATTTACACGCTAATATCTTTTGATGTGTATATGATAAGTAATGCGTGATGTATTATACCTTTGAAAAATAGTCCTGACTTTTTGCTACTTAATGATATTTCGATTTCATAGTATTCACGTTATACTTTTTATATGTAAGCTACTTGCTTTAGGAAGATTGAAACACTAACGACTTATACTTTTCAAAAACTTTAGAACTTTGTGTACTATGGCTTCTCCAACTAGACAGCTGGAAGATAGACGAGCAGCTAATGAATGCCGTGATGATGCAATGGATGGCCAAAATGCTAAGGTAGAACGAGATTTCTTTGTCCAACTTAGGGACTTTATGCAACACCAAGTTATGCCCCCTCCTGTTAATCAGGAGCAGGGCATACCAAGGGTTAATCATGTAATAGAACAATTTCGACGCTTCCAGCTGCCACAGTTTAATGGAAGAGAAGGACCCGTAGGTACTGAAGAGTGGATCGCCGAGTTGGAACGAATTTTTGAGTATATGGAGATATCAGAAACTCAAAAAGTTTCGTGTGCAAAATTTCAGCTGGCCGAGGATGCGGGGTAGTGGTAGCAATCATACGAAAGAATAATGACCACTGAAGCACGACAAACCCTAGAGTGGGAGGGCTTCAAAGGGATCATTCTGGACCACTATTTTCCTCAAGCTTCGAGAGATGAAAAAGAGGTTGAGTTCATGAACCTCCGCCAAGGAACTAATACGGTAACAGAATATGAGCGCAGGTTCAACTTGTTGTCACGATATCCGAAGCATCTCGTAAATACAGACGATAGAAAAGCTCGACAATTTGAGGGAGGGTTGCGACCAGAAGTTGGGGGATTCGTTCCTGGGCTAAAATTACCACATTTTAGGGATGTGTTTGAGAGGGCTCGTATAGTTTCCATGAGTTTGGCATTGGAGAATGAACAAAGACCAGTCATGGGCATTGCCAAAAGGAAGGGAATACCACTACTAGCACAGAAAGGAAATACGACAAGAAACGTCCGCCCCATATCAGGAATGGCTCTAAGACCAGCAGGGTCGTCGCCCTGCTCAAAATGTAATAAACCCCATTGGGGAGACTGTCTGTTCGGAAAGGATATATGTTACTGATGCTACCAGCCAGGTCATAGAGCCAACGAGTGTACTAACCCGAGGAGTACCACATTAACGGGCAAGGGTGCTTCTGGACCTCCACGGGGAAATCAGAACCTAAATCTAAGGAATAAGGCTAAACTAAACGCCTTACCAGAAGTGGAATATATGGAACAAGAAGAAGAAGAAGGAGAGGTATCAGAAAATAACCATGAGAAGGGAGCTAACGGGGAGAATGAAACGATGACAGGAGAAAACATAAGGATTAGAAGTCTGGCAAAGAACGTTAAGATGAGCTTTGACAAAGAAGTAATCGAAGCAGATTTGCACATACTAGGTATGAAAGGCTTTGAGATCATTTTAGGTATAGACTGGCTATGTAAGAATAAAGCGGTAATTCGATGTGTTGACCGTGCGATAGATCTAGAAATGCCAAACGGTCAATGTTTCACTTTCCATGGAGCAAGTATACATACGAATGTACCGTGCGATGAAAACGGTTAGAATGTTGAATGGAGGGTGCGAAGCATATCTGGTGAATATCGTAGAAATCGGAAAGGAGAAGTTGATCCCAGCTGACATAATGGTTGTGGAAGATTTTCTCGACGTCTTTCCAGAGGATCTATTAGGGATCCCACCCGATCGTGTAGTGGAGTTTGCCATTAAATTAGTCCCAGGAGCTGCACCCGTGTCTAAGGCTCCATACTGAATGGCACCAAAAGAATTGTAATAATTGAAGTCTCAACTACAAGAACTATTGGACAAGAAGTTTATCCGACCAAGTGTCTCAACGTGGGGAGCACCAGTGCTATTCGTGAAAAAGAAAGATGGTTCGATGAGAATGTGCATTGATTACCGAGAGTTAAATCGATTAACGATAAAAAACAAGTATCCATTACCAATGATAGAGGATTTGTTTGATCAACTGAAGAATGCGGGTGTATTTTCCAAGATTGACCTTAGGTCCGACTACCACCAGTTGAGGGTCAGGGAGAGGGACATTCCAAAGACAGCATTTAGGACCCGATATGGACATTATGAGTTTACTGTAATGTCATTTGGAGTTACCAACGCACCAACGGTATTCATGGACTTGATGAATCGTATTTTCCATGAGTATCTAGATAAGTTCGTGATCGTATTTATAGACGATATCTTAATTTTCTCAAAGGACTCAAAGCAACATGAAGGACACCTTCGCACTATCTTAGAAGTGTTACGGCGAGAAAAGCTTTACGCCAAATTTAGTAAGTGCGAGTTTTGGCTAAATAAAGTTGCATTCCTAGGTCATGTAATTACCGCACAAGGGATTGAGGTTGACCCCATCAAGGTAGAAGTTGTACTAAAGTGGGAGACTCCGACTAATGCAAACGGGATTCGTAGTTTCCTAGGTTTAGCAGGGTACTACAGAAGATTCATTCCAAACTTCTCACGAATCGCAAAACCACTTACGAAACTCACAAAGAAAAATGAAAGGTTTATCTGGAGCCCAGAGTGCGAAATGAGTTTCCAAGAATTAAAAGAGAGACTAACAACTACGCCAGTCCTGACCGTGCCTGATGGATCAGATGGATTTGTCGTATATACAGATGCATCAAAGACTGGTTTGGGATGTGTCCTAATGCAACATGGTAAGGTTATAGCTTACGCATCTCGACAACTGAATATACATGAGCAGAATTACCCGACACATGACTTAGAATTGGCTGCAGTAGTACACGCACTGAAAATCTGGAGGCATTACTTGTACGGAGGGAAGTGCGAGATTTACACGGACCACTAGAGCTTGAAGTACTTCTTTCGCAAAAAGAACTCAACATGCGCCAGAGGAGATGGTTAGAATTAGTAAAAGATTACGACTGTACGATACTCTACCACCCAGGCAAAGCCAATGTCGTAGCCGATGCACTCAGCAGGAAGGAGAAGGGACAATTAGCATTTTTACCGACGGAACAAGAACAACTTATCCAAGAATTCGGTAAGATGGGACTTACATTTGTCAAAACAGGACAAACCTCAACACTGCGAGCTGCGATGATAATTCAATTAACATTGAGGGAACAAATTGTAGAGGCCCAAAAGAGTGACAAGTTCCTCAATCTGATGAAAAATAAGATCCGAGATAAGGAGACCATGGACTTCTTAGTGACACCAGATGGAGCATTAGTATTCAAAGGTAGAATCTGCATACCAAAAGACGAGACATTACGGAATGATATCATGGAAGAAGCTCATAATACCCCCTATACCGCACATCCAGGTGAAACTAAAATGTATAGAGACCTCAAACCAATCTTCTGGTGGAGAGGGATGAGACGTTCCATTGCCCAGTTCATTAGTAGGTGCCTCACATATCAAAGGATCAAGTCAGATTAACAATGGATTTCGTTACCGGACTACCAAGGACTTCTAAGCAGAATGATGGAGCATGGGTTGTTGTCGACAGACTGACCAAAGTAGCCCACTTTATTCCAGTTAAAATGACCTACTCAATGGATCAATTAGCAAAGTTGTATATCGATCATGTAGTCAAATTGCATGGGATACCAGTCTCGATTGTATCTGGCCGTAACCCACGCTTTACCTCAAGATTCTGGGAAAGCTTGCAAATGACAATGGGTACCAAACTGAGTTTTAGTACTGCCTATCATCCGCAAACTGACGGACAATCGGAAAGGACAAATCGAACTCTAGAAGATCTACTTAGGACCTGTGTCTTGGATTTTGGCGGAAGTTGGGAAGATCACTTGTCCTTAGTAGAGTTTGCCTATAACAATAGCTATCAAGCTACGCTGGGAATGGCACCATTTGAGGCACTTTATGGAAAAAGATGTCGAACACCAATTCATTGGGATCAAGTTGGAGTTAAGAAGTTGTTGGGACCGGATCTAGTGGAAAAATCTGTGGAAGCGATTGCCAAGATCAAGGAAAGAATCAAGGGGGCACAAGATAGGCAAAAATCCTATGCTGATAAACGAACAAAGGATCTGCAGTTTGAAGTTGGAGAAAAGGTGTTTCTAAAGGTTGCACCTATTAAGGGACTGATACGCTTTGGGAAAAGAGGAAAGTTGAAACCAAGATACATAGGTCCTTTCGAGATACTAGAGCGAGTTGGAAACGTAGCTTATCGATTGGCCTTAACCCCAGAATTATCTGAAGTACATAATGTTTTCCACATATCCATGCTCCGAAAATACATACCTGGTCCTAATCACCGTATTAAGCTAGAAGAGTTAGAAGTCAATAAGGACCTCACGTATGAAGAGCAACCTACAACCATTCTCGGGAGGAAGATTAAGACATTAAGGAATAAGGACATTCCATTGGTATTATCGGTGGAATAGACACGGTAGGGAAGAAGCAACTTGGGAACGGGAGGAAGATATCCTAAGCAAGTACCCCAAGCTAACCCTTAGTAAGTACAAATTTCGGGGACGAAATTTTTAAAAGGAGGGGGGAGTTGTAACACCCGGATTTTCGTAAAACCTTGCATATTATGTTTAAATTGATTTTTTTTAGACCTCTTTAATTATACGCACATATATTTTTACTAGACTTTGATAAGCTAACATCTTAAAAGGGGAAATAAAGTTCTATGCACAATGCAGGAAAAGCTACCAAAGGAAACTAAGCTTGCTCGTATTTCACTTGACCGGCACAAGAAGACGATGTTATAAGATAAGTTATGTAAGGCCTTGCAATTATTACCTCCTAAGTGGTACACCATGTTAAACACTATAAATCATCAAATAAGTATACCACGCTTACTTTCTCACACCACAATTATGAACAACCAATAGAGATGAATGGATAATGCTTAATCAAGGGATAAACTCCCTACAAGTTTATCAAATTGAAGCATGACAAAGCATGCTAGTCTAATTGACTAAGCAAGCCTACTAACATTCCCTTAATGCCACGTACAAGGATTTGCATGAACTTACCAACTCCAAATACATGCAGCCCTTATATATATGTTACATGTAAAAATAAAGGAAGACAACTCCACTCTTAGGAAAAGGGAAAAAATAACAAAAGCCACTAACCTCTCAAAACCAACGAAGGGTGCCTCCTGACGAACTACTACACTACAAAGGTCTAACGAGGCAAAGGATAGGCTCCTTAATTGTCAAGATACAAGGTAAAATGTCTAACCCCTTGAGCTAGTGATCATGTAAATGATTAGAGATCTTATATGATTAATCATCACTCATCAATTTTGCTTCACAAGGTGAAGCTTACGAAAATTAAATAAATATATGTATTGAATATTATTCAAAACTTTTTTACTATGATTAACTATATGATGTTAGGAGTCTATGGTAAAAATTTGAGAATATTTCGTCAAGTCTGTGATTTTTGGCGAATTTTACAAGTTAAGCTGATTCAAGGTCCAAACTTGGAAACTTACAAAAATTAAATAAAAATATCTACGGAATATTATTCAAAACAGTTTTACTACGTTAACTACATGATGTTAGAAACCTATGGTGAAAATTTAAGAATATTTCGATGAGTCTATGATTTTTAGCGAATTTAACAAGTTAAGACTGATTTTAGGTCCAAAATGGGATAGTTTAGACCTTGAAAAACCTGTTTTGCATAAATTTATTCCTTAGGAATTTTTGTGAAATATTGAATTCTTAAAAATGTGAGAGTACTACAAAATAAGACTAATAGAGCAAAAACCGTTCACAAGTGTAGTGCGAACTAGATCAAGATCTTCCTGGAGCTTACCCCTACAATCAAACGACAAGAGTGGCTAACTTTAATTTAATGTTCTTTAAATTTTGTGCATTCTTGTGTATGCCGGCTTGGCTTCAGGGTCATTCCGTAATATAGGACCTTTGGGTCACCGGCTTGGCCTCAGTGTCATTCCATTATACAGGACCTTCGGGTCACAGATCTTCGGGTCGGTAGTTAGTTGGTCGACGGGTCAACTGATTATAGTCTTACACGTCAATATACAGTTTCGTGGAATTTTTAATAAACGTTATCCACTGGGTCACATAACTCATGATGATACATGTAAACGATATCAGGTACCGCGGGAGATGATGACGTATAGCTAACTTGTTTAAGTTCGTTTTGAAATTCACAAATCGTGCAGGCTATGTTTGAAATTGACCAGATTATGTAAATAAATAAATATGAGTTGAATTGCTTTGCATCCTAGTAGATATTATAATATGTTTTTTTGAAAGGTTCTGATTCAGAGACGTGGGTGGAACGCGAGTAATTTCCCCATACGGTACGTAATTTTGAAAAGGGAGAAAAATTTATAACTCGTGTTTTGTATCAAAGTTATTCTTTCGTTGTAACTCTTCAGCTAAAATCATTCGTCAAGCAATAGAGAGTATCAGGAACGGCTCTGAACCATGATTCTGGGTTCGAGGCGTTACAAAAGGTATAATTTGCTACGAAAATTCACACTTTGCTGCTAATATTATCGATGCATGTAGACATTTTGTCACTACTTGCAATTTGCCGTAAAAAGTTTATATCTTGTCGCTAACATTATGATGAACATATAATTCTGTTGCAAAGTCAGCGGAAAATATTTTAACGTTTGTCGCAAAATATATTTGTTTTGGATAAATATATAATTAATTTCTGATTATTCTAAATTATATAACAAATTACGGCTAATTGTCCATTTTCACCGCTAACATTTAGCGACACATAACTTAATATTCGTCGCAAATTACTAAAATATCAAATTAAATAGATGAAAATTATCTTTGGTATATTTAAATTCGGATAATTTTTGCGATAAAGGCATATTTCATCGCTAACGGTATAATTTGATGCGAAATTTCACACTTCGCTGCTAATATTAGTGGTGCCTGTAGGCCTTTTATTTTTTATAGTTATACTAATGTGATCATAACTTACAACTTTGTTATACAAATAATTTTATTTCACTAAATTATCGATGATATTTTAAAATTCTAAATTTATTTTAAAATGCAATACATGATTTATTATATAAATTATTTTATATATATTAAAATACACATTGTTTATTAATAAAAAACTATGAAATGGATCAATAGTTTATTTGATGGTCAAGTACAACTGTTAACAATTTTTGTAGTTGATCTTGGATTTATTAATAAAATTGCACGAAATATCATTGTCTTTGACCACTGGCTTAAAATATTTCAGAAAATTTGATAATTATTTAAAATTTCTTGTAACTTTACCAAGTTTTATATGTACATATAGTCATTTTCCTTGTACTAACAGGTAACACAATCGGTCATTACAAGGCTGGGTACAGAGCAGGTCTAATGTTTCAAAGTATCTGGTGCGAAATAAAAACAGGGCCCCTAAAATATTAATATCATTTTCTTGAAAATAATTTATATCAAATATCATATAAAACAAAAACATCATTTGCAACTAAAAAATATATATATAAAATAAATGGAGCCCCTCAAAATGTAATAAATATATATTTAACAAGTAATAAACATAAATGATATGTTAAGCAAATGGTCAAAGTTAAAGGTTATTCTTTGCAATTTGCCATATACTAACCTACCTAGAAGTGGCACTTCAGGCGGCCCAATCGGGCCCAGCCCTCTGGCCAGTGCCATATTTCGGGCCGGGCTTATTTCCTATAATATACTAAGTTTATCGGGTTGACCTGTGGGCCGTCACGTATTTGATACTTAGATATAAGAATTTGATTTTGATAATAAATATTTGGAAATATTAATAATTCTAGAGAACGACATATGTAGTCGGTCACACAAAGAGGACTTTTAATCCTGTTCGAATAATAATTACTACCTCCGTTTCGGCCTAATTTGCCTACCTTGGTCGGGCATGGAGGTTAAGAAAAAACAGATTTTATGGAATCTTTGACTTTTTCAAATGTGGAGATTGAGGGTGGAAAATTTGAAGGTGGAGATTGTGAGAGAAATTTGTCATTTATGGACTGGCAAATTAGATTGGGACAAACCGAAAAGAAAAGTAGACAAATTAGAGCGGGACGGAAGTAGTCTTTCATTATATAAGTGGTGTTTGAGAATTGTGGTAACATTGCTTAAAATCAAAAGTAGGTAGTGTTTGAGAATAGAAGCGATTTTGGTTAAATGTAAAAGTTGGAATGTTTTATATTTAAGCAGCTTTTAGCTTATGAGTGAGAAAAAACTTCCATTTATCTACCAAAATACCAAAAAGTTGGAAACAATAACTATTTTCTAATTTTAGCTTTTGACCTAAAATTAGTTATACTAAAGCTATAAGCTTATATCAAGCTATAAGCTAAAGATCACTTGAGAAAAGAAATTGTAAATAACCCAATAATCCTAGTCCTATAAAACAATATATAATCTTCAAAGCCAAAGAAATATGTCAAAAACGCACGGCATCCTTTAAAGGAACTTTTATTGTTTTAGATTTTATACTATAGTTAGCAGCAAAACAGTAATTAGTGACTATTAGAAAGATTTCATCGCAAACTTTTCTCGATTTAGAATTTAATTTTGAGCACGATACTTGCGCGAAAACCCTTATCAGAATCACATCTATCTTTTCTCCCTCTTAAAACGCTATCTGCAGTTGCTACAATGGTAACAACAACGACAGGGGAAGACGGTAACTAGTGATTCGATCCTCAACAATTTTTTTCGCAAAAAACTCTGATTAGAAGCACATCTAACTTTTTCCCCTCTTAAAACCCTATCTGCAGTTTCTAAGATTGTAACAACAGTGGCAGGGGAAGAGGGTAACAGCGAGCGGTTCGATTTTCAGCAATTTTTTGGGAAAATTGAGGTACCTATTTCTACCTTTGATAAAGAGAAACTTGTATTAGGATGTAAACTCTTAATTTGTGGTTATTTTAAATATCAATTTTTGTTTACTATAGTTGTGTTTGTAATCGATGGTGTGTTTCTGTTTTGCTACGTGTCTATTAGTGTGTTTTTGTGGAAATGGGGTAGGAGGCGCCTACTCTTTTACCTTCCTAATACGAAATATAATTTTCACGGATATTATATTTATTATTATTATTTTATAATTTTATTAATTAACGACAAACGTGTAAATTTTCGCCGCACACTTAGCTACGAAATATAATTTTGCAGCTAATAATTAGCGACGAAATTTTATGTTTTCACTGCAACATTTGCGGCGAAATATAATTTTGCGGCTCATATATTTATTATTATTATTTTATAATTTTATTAATTAGCGACGAATGTGTAAATATTCGCCACACACTTAGCTGCGAAATATAATTTCGCAACTAATAATTGGCGATAAATTATTACATTTCCACCGCAACATTAGCGACGAAATATAATTTCTGCAGCTAATATATTTATTATTATTATTTTATAATTTTATCAATTAGCGACAAAATATTATATCTGCACCGCAAAATTGGCAGCGAAATAAAATATTAATATATATTTTTTCATATTATTTATAAGTTTTTACAGCGACAAACTTATTTTTTTGCCGCTAATATTTGCGGCGATGTCGTCTCAAACAGAATTAGCGGCGCTGAAATAGCAATGGCCCTGCCCTGACGGCAAAAAATTTTGGTCGCTAACCCGTTTTAGCGACGAAATACAATTGATTTGCGGCAAAAAATTTCGCCGCTAAATACTCAATTTCTTTTAGTGTAATCTGCAAGTGCCAAAAGTTATGAAGCGAATAAGTTCTAGCTAAACTAAACGCAACCTACAAAGTCATTATTTGGAATATATATATATATTATAATATTAAATTAAAGTATTAATATATGTAATATATACGGGGCGGGTTCATAATAGATTTAGCAAAAACTAAAACCCGATTCAAATCTGGCAATACCTATTTGACCGAGTTTGAAAACGCGTTGTAACCTATTTGACCCAGGTTTTACCTGACCCACCCAAAGCGGGTTTGGTGCAGATTCAGGTTTCAACTTTGTCATCCCTACTTATAGAGTAATATTTTAACTAAACTAAATATTATATAATTTGATTTTGAAAATGTGAACGGTGTATACTTGATGGAATAAATATTCAAAATTTTGAATTATACAGTCAAATTTTAAATAGTGTATATATTGAGTTCTCCGTGGGATTTACAGATTGAATATTTACTTATTATTTTGTAAATAAATTTTAAATATAACAAATTAATAAATGCTTATTTTTTTATTTATTTTATATTGAACTCAAACATACCATTAGTCAATATGTATCATTCTAACTTATGTGAATAAACACAAATAATTCAATTAATTACAAATATTAAAACTCATGATTATTAATGCATTTTTTAATAAGGAAGAATTATTAAGAATAGTTTAGAAAAATGGTAGCTAGAATCATCTAGGCAAACTTGTCAAAGATTGTGTCAAAAATAAAATCATAATTCTAGAAGATACAATGACGGTCATCGGCCTATAAATAAGTTGTGGAAGTATCCCATTTGAAGTGTAGAATATAAAGAAATAAAGGTGATTACTTCTAAAAAGTTACCGTCCAATTCACATCATCATCATTTAAATTCAACTATCCACACATCTCCTAAATTACTTTCAGAATACTCATTTCTTATTATTTGATCTTCCAATTATCCAATATCTACTTATCAAAAACTTAAAGTTTAATAGCGGTATCAGAGCCAAGTCGATCAAGCACTTGGGCGTCAAATTTTTTATCCATATAAACCAGATATCAACTACCTTAGAACTATAAACTATGTCTTCCTCAAATAGCTCTACGTCCCTACCCATTTTCTACGGATAAAACTATGATTATTAGAGCATTAAAATGAAGACATTGTTTATATCCCAGGAGCTGCGGGATGTGGTGATTGATGGAATTAATATTCCGGAAAATACATCAACATTATTCTCTGCAAAATTGAAGAAATTCAAAGAAGATCGGAAGAAGGACACGCAACCCTTGCATATCATCCAACAAGCTTTAACAGACACAATGTTTCCAAGAGTAATCAAAGCTACAAATGCTAAAGAAGATTGGGATATCTTAAGAGAAGAATTTCAAGGAACGACAAAGGCACGCACAATCAAACTACAAACTATTAAACAAGATTATGAACATTTAAAAATGAAGGATAATTAGACCGTAAAAGAATATTATGCAAGATTAATTGAGATGGTAAATCAAATGAGAGCAGCTGGAGAAGATATTAAAGATAAAAAAAAATGTTGAAAAATTTTTAATTAGCGTCACCGAAAAGTATGATTCAATTGTTACTGTAATGGAGGAGACAAATGATCTATCTACTTTATCAATGACGGAATTAGTTGGCTCTCTAGAAGCTTATGAGAAAAGAAGAAGTTTGAAATAAAATGAAGAAGATTTGGAACATGTTTTTCAGTCAAAAATAAATTTACGGTCTCAAAATCCTAAAACTAAAGGAGGAAACTTTAGTGAAAAAAGATGTGGAGGAGAAAATTCTTGAAATTTTCAAAAAAATAAATAAAAATCAACCTATCCTCCTTGTGGAATATGTAAAAAGAATAAAAATCTAGAAAAAGATTGTTGGTTCCAAGGAAAATCATAATTTCAATCTTGTAAAAGATTTGGGCATGTTGAAAAAGATTGTTAGATCAAGCGTAATCACTAAGCAAATTTCTCCGGGGACAAGGAGAGGGAGAATATCTATTTTACATCTACCAAAGCATGGCCGGGAAGAAGAAAGACACCTGGTTGTTGGACAGTGCATGCAACAGCCACATGACTCCAAACAAAGACACATTTTACAATCTCGACACATCCTTTCACTCTCGAGTAAGGTTAGCAGATAAAAGCTTCATCGAGTTTATGGAAAAGGAATCATTGCGTGTAGACAAACAAGGGAACGAGGTACGTAGATAACATCTGGCTCGTGCCAAATATGGGACAAAATCTTGTGTTGGTAAAATGCTGGAGAAAGGCTATATCCTACACTTTGAAGGAGACTGATGCACTATACATGACAAGAAAGACAAGAACCTTGTCATAGAAAAAGTCCAGATGAGAGACTGAAATTTTCCTATCCATTGGAAATATGCAGCAGGCGCGGCCATGCATGCACAAGAAGATGACTCGCTACTATGGCACCGAATGTTTGGCCATTTCAACTTTCAAGTTCTAAAAACTCTCTATCAACAAAAGATGATGAAAGATCTTCCCAATAT
The DNA here is from genome assembly GCA_958295605.1 of Ajuga chamaepitys. Lineage (NCBI taxonomy): Eukaryota > Viridiplantae > Streptophyta > Magnoliopsida > Lamiales > Lamiaceae > Ajuga > Ajuga chamaepitys. The sequence continues at coordinate 32,370,093 of OY282497.1, read as the reverse complement.
CAACAATATCCAGCATCCGTGTGAAGGCTGTCTACTTGGCAAACACAAACGGCGATCATTCCCATCCAGTGACACATGCAGAGCCAAGAAGCCATTGGAGCTAGTACATACAAATGTATGTGGCCCGACGCGAACTCCATCACAAAGCCAAAACAAGTACTTCATACTTTTCATTGATGATTATTCAAGAGTGTCTTGGGTATACTTTATGCGAGAAAATTCTGAAGTTTTCAAGATCTTCAAGAAGTTCAAACACCTTGTAGAAAAGCAAAGGGATTATGAAATTAAGACCTAAAGGAGCGATAGAGGCTCGGAGTATACATCAAAAGAATTTGACAAATTTTGCAATGAAGAAGGCGTACACTATCAGCTGAAGGTCGGATATGATCCTGAACAAAATGGAGTATCTGAAAGAAAAAATCATACATCAATGGAGATGGCGCGATCAATGCTTGCTGATCATGGATTACCCAAAACCATTTAGGCGGAAGCAGTATACCCTACAGTTTACCTGCTCAACCAATATCCAACTAGAGTTGTGGCTAACATGACTCCTATAGAAGCATGGAGCGGAAAGAAGCCTTTAGCAAAACATCTAAAGGTCTTCGAATGCATATGCTACATCCACATTCCAAAATAAAAGAGAAGGAAACTAGACGACAAAAGTGAGAAGGGAATATTTCTCAGCTGCAACACACAATCAAAAGGATATCGAGTCTACAACCTGAAGACAAGGAAGCTTATGATTAGCAGAGACGTAGAGTTCGATGAAAATGCAACATGGAATTGGGAGGAAGGAAACATTTAAAGGAAGAATATTATATTATCTCCACATTTACAAGAAAATTCGGAGACTCAAGAACAGAAAACATAAGAAAGTTCACAAGATCGAGACTCCTCACTGTTGCCAGAATCACCAGGATCATCTGCACCAACTACCAGCATGAAAGATTTCTTCCAAGATCTCCACCAAGGAAAGTCAAATCACTAAGAGAAGTATACAAGACTTGCAATTTCATAGGTGAGGATTCAGACAACTTTGAAGCAGCAGCAAAGCAAGAGGACTGGGTAAGAGCAATGGAGGAGGAAATCAAGATGATCGAGAAAAATGAGATGTGGTAGCTTGTGGAGCGACTAGGAGACAAAGAGATCATCGAAGTTAAGTGGGTCTACGAGACAAAACTTAATCCAGAGTTAAAATTAAAGAAGGTCTTGTACGGGGTAAAGCAAGCACCAAGAGCATGGTACAGCCGAATTAACAAATACTTCACTGATCAAGGATTCAGGAGGAGCAAAAGTGAGCCTACGCTATACATCAAGACCCAAGGTAATAGTAATCTCATCCTTTCTTTATATGTGGATGATCTTATTTATACCGTATGATGAAGACATTCGAGATGAGTGATCTGGGTTTGATGCACTACTTTCTTGGCATTGAAATAAGCCGAGAAAGAGAAGGAATATGTATTTGTCAGAAAAAGTACACCAAAAAACTACTTAGAAAATTTAAGATGGAAGGATGCAAATCCTTTGCAACTCCACTTGTGACAATGAGAAGCTTCAAAAGGACGATGGAGCAGAAGTAACTAACACATCTCGATATAGAAGCCTCATTGGAAGCTTACTATATTTGATAGTGACACGAATTGACATAATGTATGCCACGAGTTTGCTCTCATGATTTATGCAAGATTCAAGTCAAGTTCATTTTGGAGCAGCAAAGAGAATCTTGAGGTATTTACAAGGCATAAAGAGCTATGGCATATGGTACAAATCTTCTGGAGAATCATTGGATACACTGTCAGTAATTAGGCTGGCTCGGCCAATAACATGAAAAGCACCTCAGGATATGCTTTCTCACGTGGGGCAGGATTCTTCTCTTGGGCATCTAAAAAGCAATACACTGTGGCACAATCATCTGCTGAAGCAGAGTACGTGGCAGCAGCAGGGTGTACAAATCAAGCAATCTGGTTGCGAAGAATATTAGAAGACATTGGAGAACAACAAAAAGAACCGAAGGAGATTTTTTGTAACAACAAGTCAACAATTGCTATGACTAAAAATCCTATCTATCATAGCCGGACTAAACACATCGTCATAAAATATCATGTATCCGAGAAACTATAACAAATAAGGAGATTGAGCTAAAATATCACAAAATCGAAGAACAAGTAGCAGATATTTTCACAAAGATTCTACCACAAGCGAAGTTTGAACAACTACGGCAAGTTCTTGGAGTATCGGAAAAATGCATTGAGGAGGACCGTTGATTATTAATGTTATTTTTAATAAGGAAGAATTATCTAGAATATTTCGAAAAATAGTAGCTAGAATCATCTAGGCAAACTAGTCAAAGATTATGTCAGAAATAAAATCATAAGTCTAGAAGATACAATGTCGGTCATTGGCCTACATATATGTTGTGGTTGTATCCCATTTGAAGTGTAGAAAATAAAAGAAACAAAGGTGATTACTTCTAAAAAGTTGTCGTCCAATTCACATTATCATCATTTAAATTCAATTATCCACACATCTCCCAAATTACTTTCTGAATACTCATTTCCTATTATTTGATTTTCCAATTATCCAATATCTATTTATAAAAACTTAAAGTTTAACAAAAACAAACGCAAATATAATAACGCACAACTTATTAAAAATAAGATAAGATAGTAACAAAATAAATTGAATACTTTTATAAGAACAATATATTTTTATTTAAAAAATCCTATATTTTCTTTTTTAAATAGTTAAATAGTTTTGTATTTTAGCCATAACGTCTTCGTCCAAAGCCAGATTCTAGAAATTGAAGTTGCTAAGGATAGCTACAGTGAAGGTCTACAACTGTGTGATTCATGTCGAGAGCTGATTCCAGACAGATAATTCGCAGAATTTCATAGAAGTCTGAATTAAGTGCATTCGAACGTTCGACTCAACTTAAATTTAATCCAAGCACTCCTCTTTATCTTTTATATATTTACCCTCACTTACAAGGGTATTTTCTGTTTTTAATGTCTTTTCATCCATGTAGGTTTTGGGTTCTATAAATACCTATTCCCCTCTCATTTTTAAACAACTTACCTTATCTTTACTGTCATTCTAGCAAATTCACTTTGACTAGTTCTTCTTACAATTTTCAGATCTTAGACTAAGGAGGAAACTATCTTTAGGTGTAGAAGCTTGGACATTGGTCAAAGGCTTGTGACAACCTTCAAGATTATTGAAGTCTTTCAAGAGTTCTACTATCATTAAGCATTCTCTTTCCCTATCCCCTTCTGTTTCGATTTTATTATTTTATCTTGCTTGATGATGTTATCTCTTGTCTATAGTTTGATGATTTGTGAGTAGTCTCCTTGTTTCCCGAAGCTAGGGAGTAGCCCAAACTTCAGGGTTGATGAATCGTTGATTTGTTATATGCTTTGGTGTGGATTGTGATAACATAGGTGTAGAGTCCAATTAATGTGTAATGATTTCTAGGAATTTACGTGTTGACTCATAGGCTTGACCGTAACTTGTCTCTCGATGCCCTAACAACGAAATCATTAGTTTTGCATTAGAGGTCAGACATTTTAGCCCCCATGCTAGGAGTTGCTTGTTGTTCAAGGTTTGTTTAATTTTGATCTTGAAATGTGCATAGATACTAAGAACTCCACCTTAAAACATATGGGTGAGGGATTGATACTGGATAATTATGTTAATTGAAACCTTAATGATATGGTAGAGATCCACTAGGAGAAACTACATAGGGAAGAGGAGTAGAGTCTCGATAACACTTGTTGGGATAGGCGAAATCATCTTGTGTTGGTGTTTAGTGATTACACCCCCACATCGGTCTTTAATGTGGAAGAAATCTGTATAGGATTTTGTATCCTTACGCAACTTAGACCCTCTGGACCCGAGGTCGGCCTTTAATTATAGGTATAGTGTTTCGATATAGTTTGGCTAAGTGTGATCATGTGAATTAATTTGATTGGTTTGGTTAACTTGGACTAGATTAATAAAAAATTGACTTGTATAAATGAATTTGGACCTTAAATAAATAAATATATAGCATGATTGGGCTTAGAAATCATTGAAATTAGGCTAGAAGTAATAAAATAAAATGGTATTTGGGTCTAATAGATTAAAATTAATGGGCCAAATAAATCATTTGGCCTAAAACAATATTATTGGGCTTTAGAACACATAAGGCTTTAGAGTAATTAAAATGGACCTTAGGCACTTATTGGGCCTAACTGAACCCTTATTGGGCTGAACCGGGCTAAGTCGAGCCTAGTCGGGCCCAAACATAAAGATAATTCATTGATTAAGTGTTGTTTAGAAGCAAAATAAATAATTAAATTATATAAGTGTAATTATGAATTAAAAGATTGATTAATTGAATTATAGTTGGTAATTGAAAATTAGAAGCAAAATTGATAAGTGAAAGAAAATTTAGATCATAAGTAGCGCATTGATAAATTAGACGTAGTAGAATAATGTATAAGAGTTGAATTGACATAAGCAATAGAAAAATGAAATTAGAAATGTTTGAATGATGATTAGGGTTTATACAACTTATATAATTTTATGTGAAATTATGTGAGGTTATGGGTTGACAGACAACTTGTATGAATATGATGTGCTAGATTTGATTATGCAATTTATTTGATTATGTAGACTTATGATGTTAATTTAACTTTTTTTTTTTTTTTTTGAATAATTATGATTTTGTGTACAATATGACCAATATGCAAACTCGTTGGATGATTAATTAGATACAGTACAACATAAGAATAAAATGAATTACGTATTGACTTAAAGATGATAATGACTTAGCAATAATTGAACAAGTTACGGAAATAATATGATTTTATGCAAATAACTTAGATAAAGAGTAATGATAATAATATTGATTATAATGGTAAATAAACAAATATGATGATGATGATGATGATGATGATGATGATGATGATGATGATGATGTGATCAAAGTAAGTGATCAAATGTTGACGAAGTGATCTAGTGAGATCAACGATGAGCAAAAGATATGATAAGTTGATATTTAGATGATTAAGTGATAAGCAATTCATAATTGGATTAAGATTGATTTAGTTTAATATTCGAAATACGGTAAATTACGTAAACTCAGTTAATAAGAAAAAGAATAACATTTAATTGATACTAGTTAACGAACTGAGACGGATTCGACACAGATTATTCCTGACAGTCACTGGAACAAACTTAAACTACAGAAGTGAGTAACACTATTGTTTAATTTCCTACTTCATATATATATTTGTAAAATGAATGATCCACAAGGGCCGCAAGTAAGAATAAGACTGCTAACCGAGATAAAGTAGCATGCGATGTATGAATGAATGATAAGAGAGCAGACGTGCCTAGAGCACTACCCTACTTAAGGAAGGAGGCACTACGGCGTCAGGCGGGCATGCATATTGTTAAAGTTCTTTATTAAATGACAGTTTTATCCACCGAGTCTGAAGCTCACGTTTTCTCAAAACTAGTTTTCAGAAAATAACGACGTCGTGGCCAAGGACTGCAGTTGTGACTAAATGCCTCCTAGGGTTCATATTCTTTTTTGTCGTGTTATGGTTGTATAAGAAGTACACTATAAGCATCTCATATAGTTGCGTGAGCAGACATGTAATTAATATAAATTGAGTTATCTACTAATGATAAGTTTAATCTACTTATGTTATGTATCTTTTGTGTGAGTTTCTGTTCAGGACAACTTAAGCTATGAGTTTTTCTTCCGCGACGTAACTCTGTTAAGGTTAAGAAAAGTAAGTACGAGAGGAAAAAAAAAATGAAATGTTAAGTATGAAAAGAGGAAAAGAATGAGTTAAGTAAATGAAAAGAAAGGATGTAGTTAAATAAAGAAAAAGACAAAAAATGGTCAGGTAAGTAAGTGGCACGTCGATTTACAAAAAGTTAGCCGGGGCGCTACACTGCCTCTCTTATCGTAATTCGAGATAAAAAGTATACATATGGCAGGATTTTTGAATTTTTTTAATCATGGAACATAACAGAATTATGAAATGTAAACACGACATAGGATATATCTTATTGTTTAGTATCACAGTGCGTTAACCTAACGAATGGGATATGATTAAATTACCTTGTCCAAAAATAAGGGGGGAGAGGGGAAGAGAGTAAATAAATATTTTTCGTTTCCACGATAGTGAAGTTACATGTTCTAAGAATCGAGCCACTTCTCTATAGAAAAAAATACTAGAGTAGAGTTATACTATTACTTTCTTCTAAGATGATCCAAGTCAGGCGGAGTAGCGGTATTTTTTGGGTAGAGTTTAATGAATCTTCTAAGAGGTGATTTCTCACCAAGGTGGTGATTGTTATGGCTCAAAATTGCTTGGCTTGTGGGATCAAGCTATTGTCTTGCAGACCAAGTTTTGGATTTTCTAAGAATAAGTTTCCCTAATAGAACTAGGATTACCTGCATATTGGGTTTAGGTGTTATAAATAAGTATATTAGCTAGCATAACTCATGTACCACATTCCATATCATTGTTGTCACTTTGAATAACAATATACGGATCCTCACTTCTACCCGTGTATGTAGATAACACATTGTTACTAAATCACGTAAATACTTCTTATTTATTGTTTTTCATTATCTTTCTTACATCCATTATAATAAAGGCATACAAACAAGCGGCTAAGATATGAACCTAGGGCAGTCAACAAATTTCACTCGGCCCTTGGGTCTTGGCACACAAAAAACTTTGTATGTATAAATATACGATGTATTATGGTACATAGTATTGAATACCTGGAGACTGAAAGTTACAGTTCTAATATTTTAGTACTCTAATAGTCATTAACCAAGATACAGATGTTAGTTAGAATTTGTTATTCAGTAGTGTTACAACACAGGCTCTAGTTGAATGTTCGAACTTCTTATCAAACATACTTTAAGGCGAGGAGAAAGGAAAGAGATTTTTTTTCACTTCCACGTTATACTTAAGCTCAACATAAAATATTGTAGTTCCCATAAGAAAACATGAAAATTTACAATTTCAATAGTATATAACTAAATAACAAGAAGAAGTTGTATTTTAGGTCTCAGGTTAGAATTGTTTTGCATCTTCTTCTCCATCTTTTTTGTTGGATGGTTGTCCCATTAGGACGACAAACTTCTGGATGATTGCACGAAAAGTATGATATTCATGCAACTAAAACACAACCCTGATACCAGTTCAGCAACTTTATCACAATTTAGGATATCTTTCACATACACTATATTGTTCAAATCTTCTATTGAATTATCTCTGCGCGGAGCTACTTTTCTTTGACCTTCTTTACGAATTCTTCTGTATCCATTGCTGCAGAAAAAATCAGGGGAAGATATTTGTTTTTATGAACTAATATTATCGTTCAATGAACAATTTAACATTTGTTTATCGAACACCGCTCTAATAAACAATCAGTTGCATGACGCGGGTATTATTAGTGTCCTCTTTCCCGAGAATTGTGTGTGTTGGGCATGTTAAAAATGTTAGCCGCCTAAATAAAAAGCATCAACGTGGCAACAATATGTCTCATGTAACAACTATCTACAGCATACAACTTAAACTACAAAACTAAATAAATCGTTGATATTTTATCTTACTTGTACGTAAGGTTGCTCATAATGTGGAACATACCATATTACTCCCTCCGTCCCGATCTATCTTGCCTATTTTGATCCAGCACGAAGATTAAGAAAAAACAAATTTTGTAGAATCTTTGATTTTTTAAAGGTGGAGATTGTAAGAGAAACTCGTCATTTATGGACTAGTAAGTTAAGTTGGGACAAATCGAAAAGGAAAGTAGGCAAGTTAGAGCGAGATGGAGGTAGTATTATTTTTTGTTCTTGTTAAATCTAGAAAATACATAATTACCAATCCCACACTCCAGAACGAACCAAATGAAGTGATTCCCAATATATTGGATCTTCAAATCATGTTTGCAGTTGTTTCCATAATATAGATATCCACATTGAGAACTGCAATAACACCTCAAAGAGAACACATTTTTGTTGATGGAACGAGAAAGAAGAAAATCAAAGACCAGATACTATAGTTGAAAAATACCACCTGTCTTGACATTAACATGTAGTATTCTCCTTGCAGAGGCCAATGGTGACTTGCAACACATTCGTTCCTCAACTAAGACAATTGGAATTCATAATTCCTGGCTATTTGCAGTGTGAGTCGCACTGCAAGACGGACCCTATCTATATTCATTTGTCAGCATTTGTTGGACTGAAGCAAAAGCAGCGGTAATAATTGAGCAGGAGATAACTTTTCTAATTTTCATATATACAACATTTATTTCTGCCTGTAAAGTTACAAACTCATGGCAGGCAATGGATCCTCCAAATCTTCCTGCGACCTTGCTTTCCCCGCCGCCTCCTCTTCCTGCCAAATGCGAAATGATCAGATACAAGATGCGTATTTATTCTATACACTATAAGTATCAGTATGCAATGCTGATTTGATACCATTTTCCAACTAAATTCAATGGCCTTCTCCATTGCTCTTTCCAAAATCAAACTCAACACTTGGGTTGCTTTCAAGGATTTGAGTTCAATGGATTCAAAATCCCACAAAAAATCATTTTGGTTATTAATTCAAATGCAGCCACTAATGGGGTTCCTACAATGGATTTTAAATCCATCCTTGAATCAGTTAATACAAACCCAACCTTTATAAGCCAATGATGGAAGACAAGTTAAAACATGTGTTATAGATTATGACTGAACGGATGCATTTTCCATACCGTCTGAACCAATAATTTAGAACCACAATCCGGACCCCTTAAAACAAAGACAAAGAGCAGCATAAATGCATAATAAATGAAGGAAATTAAAGAACATACATTTGCATATCTTAGTTTCATTTGCATAGGAAACTGTTCCAACCCACGGTTTGAAGAAATCAATTTGGCTCCACATCCAGGTGCATCTAGTTCACCCACAGCCTCCTCATCCACCAAAACTATATCTGCATCATCTTTTCCAGATTTTGCATCTGGAACCTGATCCAACAATATCTCAAGCAATAAGCAATCAAATAGAAGAGAGAAAAAAAAAAAAAAAAAACATGTTAATTGAACTTAATCTTGCTGGCATATTGGATAAGATCGGATTTTTCAATACAAGCATCAAGCAGTTGTCTGTTTTTCTTACAGGCCTCACCTGCGCATAGCACGGGCTTGTCAAAGAACTCAGATAGCATTAAATGAGTAACATTAGCTTTTGAATACCTCAAACATAGCCTCGGTCAGGATATCTTCTAGTATGGCTCTTAGACCACGCGCACCAGTACTCTTGGCTATTGCTTTCTTCGCAATCAATCTCATTGCACCATCTGTGAAATGCAAATTCACCTGTAATTTCAGTACACTTGGTAAATATACAACCTCCATCTGTATCTACTGAAGGTGCTTAACTACAACATTGGAATAAAACATCTTCAATCATGACTTACATTATTCATTCTGAACATCCTCTTGTATTGTTTACAAAGAGCATTTTTCGGCTCCTTAAGAACCTAACAAAACAATCTAATGAGTTAGAGGGAGGAGAAGAGAGAGAGAGAGAGAGAGAGCAAACAACATTTCATTTTCTGACATTTTTGGAGACAATAATATTGACATGGGATGGACAGATTACTGAAGGGTGGCAAACAAGGACATCATTATGTTGATATAGTTTTGCGAGGCAGAGACGATAAAAGTAAACAGCAGATATAACTTAAATCTTCCCAGACGAACAAAAGAACATTACTTTTTTAATCATTATATTTGTTTAACATTCTCAAATTACAGTACGTCGTAAAATAGGAAGTTAACAGCTTTCAGTTGTTATTCTATCAATGTCCTATACTGTTGAATTTGAAGTTTGTCTATTCTCTCTTTCACCCTGAAAACAAGTTCAATTTTTTGTTTGGTACAAAATTAGACCACTGCTCTTCAGGCAGAACGCCAGCCCCCCACCCCCAGTTCGCCAAAATGACAGAATAGGCATCACAGTTTACAACAAAGGTAAAAACAGCACACCTGAACAAGTTGGTCTTCACGAAGAGCTGCTAAGCTCACTAAAACTGGAAAGCGCCCAACGAATTCAGGTATAAGACCATATGCAGTAAGATCGCCACTCTCTACCTGCAAGTTTCAGAGAATTCCTCAGGTAATATTGGGATATAAGTAAAAAGGTGTTGCAGTTCAGGTACTAGACAATAAAACTAACAACAAAGAAAATGCTTTAAAGATGAAGACATTCCACACATTTTCCAATAGTGACGAGGCTGCTGCGATATTTAGTCCACCAAATCTCATGTTAGCTCGGACTGGTGCTCCAAAACCAATTGAGGAATCATGTTGTCTGGGAAAGAGAAACAAATAAATCAACATGTTGACAGGTGTAGTAGATTACTCAGTCAAGATCTTAGACCAATCAGACCACCTTTCAGATATGAGCCTCTCCAGATCAACAAAAGCTCCACCACAGATAAATAGGATATCTTTTGTATCTATCTGCGATATATAGCAAGTAGAAAAAAAAAATCAATTTCCCTCTCCAGATCAACAAAAGCTCCACCACAGATAAATATGATATCTTTTGTATCTATGTGCGATATATAGCAAGTAGAAAAAAAAAATCAGTTTCTCAGAAGAGGATAAATTTATAGCATGAGCTTACACACTAATCAAGTCTCCCAATTCAAAGAAGAAACCTCTCATGTTTACTGAATGAATACCACCACGTATTTGAACAAGGGGAGAGGGGAGCCATTAATAGCAAAGACATAAATTTCACTTCAACAGTGAATCATAGACTTTATAGTTGAGGTAGTCTAGTTATCTAATAAGTTCTGAAAGACCCATATACCAGCAATTACATCACTTGGATCAAGCCTAAGGTTAAAAGCCACCATATAATAATTCGATTTGTTTCTTTTTTTCTTTTTTAATAAGAAATGAAATTATATTGATAGCTGAAAAAATGATTAAAATGGGAAGAGATTTCCCATCTACGATTTGTATCATTACAATGCTAATATCTCTTTGTATATCTGAAATGAAAAGACCCTTAATGTTTTTATGACTTGATATCCAGCAAGCAGCCCTATATTTAACTTTTGCCTACACTTTGCTTCCTCAGTGTTCTCGGAAATTCTTGTATTCCTCTCAAGCCAGATGGACCAGCATAATGTTTGAACCAGCGCCCTCTACAGGTGTTTGGCCCTCTTATTGACTACATTGCCCAAATTCTGCTCAAAGCCTTCCTTAATATTCTGCCGAATGACCCATGATAAATTTAGTTCTTCTAATGCAACTGTTCCACGGTGAGAGAGAAAAAGAGCAGTGAACCAAAGTGTGATCCAGATTTTCTGCATTTCTTTTACAATGGACACACCAACTAGGAGAAAGAACTACATTAGGAAAGCGTCTTTGCACACTACATTACAAGTAAGGACTTTGCCCGAAATCACCAACCATGAGAAAAACTGAAGTTTTTCTGGTGTTGTGGTTTTCCAGATTTGGTTATAGAAGGGAAAATTCAACTAGGGGAAGTAAGAATAAAACACTGAATTACACGAACTTTCCCAAGGGATCAACTTCTATCCATATTTGCATTATTTAAGCAATCTGAAAGTCTAAAAAAATCATCAATTTCTGCTTTCTCATATTTCGATAAAAGTGAAAAGTCCAGGATAGGTCGGCGGTAATAAGTTGGTCAGAACTATTGATATAGAAGAAAGGGATGGGTTTATTACGAGCAGATGCCATGCAGTACAAGATCGGAGATTGATCCCGAAGGAGCAGGCTTCCTACCCATACATCCTCCCAAAATCTTACAACATTCCTTTTACCCAAATGAACTTCTGCTGAGCAAGCAAACTACGAGTATACTCTAGAGATAAATTTCCATGGTAACCTAAAAGTAGTTCTCACAGCCGATCCCGTGTCCCATCCATCTTCTTGAACTCCTTGCTTGTGATGACTTTGCCCCACAACGATTCTCTTTCACCCGAATATCTCCACCACCATTTCCTAACAGCGCCTTACTTCTTAATGCGAGATTTCCTATCCCTAATCCCCTCTTCTTCTTAGGTTTCGTCACCTTCTTCCATGCCATGAGATCCATTTTCATTGAAACCTTCCATTAGAAAGTCCCTCATTTTTCTCTTACACATTAACCACTCCCCTCAGCATGTGAAAATAGACAGATAATATGTCAAGACCGTTTCTCATCGTATTAGAGTTAACCAACCTACTTTCGAAAGAAAGCTTTCTTCCAGTCTGCCAATTTCTTTAAAATTCTTGTAATTATTGGCTGACTCCCAAAACGACACTTTCAATGGATTCCCACCCAGCAAAACTCCCAGGTACTTGATAAGCCATTCTTCCATATTACAGCCTATTGATTCTTCCCCATGTTTTATCCTTTCTTGTTTCATGTTAATGCCGACCAGTGAACTCTTTTCCAGACTGATTTTTAACCTGGACATGCTGCCAAATATTTATAGAATCTTGATCAGCCAATGTAGATTGCGTTCCTCATAACTAAGGAAGAAAATTGTGTCGTCTGCATACTAAAGGTGTGTCATTTCAATCTTCTCCTTGCCCCCTTCCATACATTTAGTCATCGATAGCCCTCTTGCTTTTGATAAGTCGGCTGAGACCATCCACCACCAGATTAAATACGAAAGGCACCAGTGGCTTGCCTTGTCTCAATTCTCTTGAACCTCATATCATCCGCCTTGGTCTACCGTTGATGAAGATTGAGAAATTTGTAGACTATAGGTGTCCTCGTATCCATTTCCTCCATGTTTTCCCAAATCCTTTTTTCCATAGAACAAATTCTAGGAAGTCCCAATCTACGTGATCATATGCCTTCTCAAAGTCAATTATAAACACCAAAACCGCGTTGCCCGAGTTTCTGTACTCCTCTACTACCTCATAAGCTATAAGGCCAAATCCAAAATGTCTTCCCTCAATAAAAGCACCTTTGTTGTGGGTTCAAACTGAGGAAACTACGCTACAAACAAGTTAATATTCAAATAGGAAGACACAGACACGATCAAAGCAAAAGCTCCCAATCAAGAGCAATATTTCCTCCCTTTACATGTAGATCTTATGAAGTATCCTTCCATAGGAATCAAAAGCTTCCAGAACTTACAGGACTCTACATGCCCCTTGTATATTTCACAACTCAAACTTGAATGATAAATAACAGGTTCATATGGACAATCCATCTTAGTTTCACCCTTGCCATGAATGTGTTTCTCTAGAGTTAAGGAAATTTTGTTCCAAAAGACACTAAATATAACTTCAGTTCAATTTTGGGCCACCAATGAGATTATGGTCTGTCTATATAGAACAAGACGTAGGCAAAGTCTCGGAACAGAAAAAGTTAACGGGGGAATGACGGGTGTGACAGGTTCATAGTTTTCATCTCTTACAAATAATTTTGTGAGCAAATATGAATATTTATGAACACTTTCTTGTAGCACAAATCTCAATCAGATACACTCTATGTTTGTAGATGTTCTTAATTATTTTCTATCTTTCCTCGCAGTCTTTTCCACCAACAGACCCAATAACAATAACAATAACAATAACAATAACAATAATAGTTCTAAATAAATTTATTAATTTAATATAAAACAATATATGTAAAAGACACAACACCTTTTCGAAATACTCCCATTTAGAAAAGATAAGTCACATCAAGCATAATCATTACACTTTTTCACATCCGATCTTACTCAGCTTTTTCAATATGAAATAATTTTATTGAAAAAAAAGTGGGAATGAGAAGTCCCCATGAAAAGTACGTTAGCAGAAAGGAAAGACGACTCTAAAACACACTACAACACATAGCACCAATTTCTACCAAGGTCTAGAATATGTAAACTATTAAAATTCCTATGGCTTGATATCCAAAGAGCTTCTTTTTCCACATATGCTTCAAAACTATTTATCTCATGTTTTCATTCTGAAATAAAAAGAACAAAATAAAACCACAACCAAAAGCAACCTAACCAAACAATGGGATTAGTTTAGTGTATGTTTCCAAACAAACTTGATACTGCTTCTCTCAGTGTCCCACTAAAACAAAAGATATTGTGTCAGTTGTCTACACACAATATAGCATCATTATATCAAATTCAAAGCTTGAGAGAGATGCTTTAAACTTTAAGTGAGGAGACATCAAAATCAAGAAAATTAGCATACCTCAAAAGGATAGAATAATATAGACGACATAAACTGAAACATGTGAATACACTAGGCAGCAATTACAAAAAAGGAGTTAAAATGAAATGTAATATCAAGCTCACAAAAATGAGAAAAGCACAGACATTTCGATGTGGTAAATTCAAGTCCCTGTTACCTGAATGATGTCGCCGTGAGAATGTTTCGGTATTCTATTATCAGGAACACTCACAATCTACACACACAAAAAAGACCATATATTCAGAGGAAAGAACAAGTTCTAAAATGATCCCCAAAAATTAAACTTTATAAAGGTGATGCCTGAAATAAAGAAACACAAACGTGCACAATGCATATGACACTATTTTCATAAATCAAGAACTTCAACAACGATAAAGTTGACAGATATGAATGAAAAATAGCCACAAATAAATCACTTACAGTTCCTTCCAGCATTTTCAGTAGTGCTTGTTGAACACCCTCTCCAGAAACATCTCTTCCAATGCTCAAGCTCTCAGTCTGCACAGTGCTTCCAAGAAGAAAGTTTATCAAGAAACAAAATATTATTTCCACAATTATGATAATCAATTAGTTAGCATCTGCAAACCTTCTTAGTTATCTTGTCAACTTCATCGATATACACAATTCCTTGCTGAGCTGCTTCAACATTGAAGTCAGCAGCCTGTAATGATATAACATGATGTTTATTACACTGGACTGCTGAAACAGAAAGGAAAAGGTTCTCAATTATGCCTAATGTCATTAAATAAGCAAACCAAATCATTTGCAAGTCTTGAAATATGTTTCCATTAGAAAAATCTGTAGTGTTGTTTCCGCTCTTCCATTATTTGTTTTTCTTTCATAGACACTAGAGAATGAATAGATAAACTATGTATGCTAAAACATAATTACTAGATAAAAAGGGAGCTAAAATAAAATTAAACTTCGTACGAATGAAAGTATGGGGAAGGAAAGGAAGAGAAGGAGGAAGCGGAAGGCAGCCAGAGAACTATAGATAACAAAAATCAACTCGTTGAAGCATCCTCGCAGCATTTCTCAAGTTTCACAAACCAAATGACCCCAAGATTTATTACTTCAAGACGTTCCAAAAAAACCATCCATTTTGGCCATCGTTATTTACTCAATTCCTCCCACTCCTTCCCATCGACTATTTATATGGATGAGGATTTTGATGTTAACTTTATGAATCTGATATCTAAGAGAAAACATGATACGAGTTCTGCAGGATTAGATTAATTGCATAGCAAAGAGATACATGAGTAGAACCTTCGTTCTTCAACCCTTAACTAATTATTATGAACTAAGAATTCCATAATGTTTAAAGTGGCAAAATGATCCAAAAATAAAAGCAATATGGAATACTCCATAGATGCTGCAAATAGAAATCGCTCTGCAGGGACGCTTTAGAACAATATTGTTATAAAGTGAACTTGCCCATATAAATTGGACATGTTGCTCTTCCTAATCTAAAGGTTACAGAATCATCCTTTTGTATTAATACGAGTACTACTTTCCACCATAACTTTGTTTTCCTGCTTCTGAGTAGAAAAGCAAAAATGCCAAGTACATGAATATTCAGTCACATATCTTAATTATCTCTTTCTGAAGCTGTGTGTCTAAATAAATGATACTTGTAAAAACTGAATAACATACCACGAGTAATTTGTGCAGTATGGATTCCACATCTTCTCCCACATAACCAGCCTGATCAAGCATGCACACGCACAAACAAGCAAAAAATTAATCAGGGAAATAGCTATCGCTGGCCATTAACATAACAGCTATTGATGAAGAACTATAAAAAATTACGTAATTATATCAAACCTGCCTGTGTTAGTGCAGTGGCATCAGCAATGACAAAAGGCACATTCACAACCCGAGCAAGAGTTTTTGCGAGCAGTGTCTTCCCTGTCCTTCAATGAAGGAGACATGCAAAAATTAGCATTTATAAATTGATCTCTCTACCTAATCCACTAAACACTTTTGCTGAACCAAAATACTATTATGCCTGAGCCAGTGGGACCAATCAACAAAACATTACTCTTCTCCAGCTCAACATCACCATTGCAATAATCCTGTTCAGCTACAGTATGGCCTGCTTTAGTACCTATCCTGATAGTAAATAAAAAAGAATTATCAAGAACATACTGACCGTGCATACAAGATATTAGGGAAAACACACTCTTCGCAAGGATATAGATAATCTAGTGTCCAGTGATTTGCCTTTTTTCACTCCTATTATAGAACGAAACATATACATCCAAATCAATCATAGAGTACAGTGAACTGAAGCAGGTGATTACACTAAGGATGATATAATCAAATTTCGATAAATATCACCAACCGTAGCAAGGTCCAAATGAAAAGGAAATGCATGCGCTAGAAATCTCAAATTGGTTCCAAAAACTAACCAAATAAATTTTGCAGCGTAATAATAAGTCGAATATATTCTGAGAATTAACTAATGTATTGACTTGTTGTTCCTAAGTAAAGAATGCATGTTATGAGAGTTACTAGCATAAAATCTTTATGCATTCCATGTGGGTAACAATGCCATATCACTTAATGTAAAAAACAATAAAATCAAGCATTACACAGTGAGCTTCTAACTCTTACCTTCAACTAGTATGATACATTAGGAAAACAAAGAAATTATCTTGAAATGGCTCATAAAGGAACTATACATAAAATGACATTACTTACTCGTTGTTCACAATGGAGTGATTTATTCTTTTGTAGTGATTGTAAACAGCAACAGAAAGTACCTGCCATTAAATACAGCCATTTAGTTCCAAAATTTGATACAACTATCAAACAATAGCAGAAGTCACAGGTTGGAGTTGCAAACAAGGATCCATCATACCATCTGATATCATGTTTTATTTTTCTATGAGAGACGTATATAAAAAAATAAAAGAGAGGTATAATGGGATGAGGAATCTCGAGTACGATGTACAAGCTAAAGGCAAAGCTCAGGTTCCTAGCAAATCTGTTAACAAATAACAGCAACACAATTTATCACCCAACATATTCCTTCTTTTTTCTAAATAATCGAGAAACACACTGTGGCAGGTCCTTCAAGCCCACCTACAGCTGCCAAACTTGGGGTCAACTATGCGGACCCCCAACGCCTGGTCCCAGGGAGACATCAGGATTTACTTTAGTTCGTGAGGATTTGAACGCAGGACCTCTGTGCCCCATAGCAGGCTGCCTCACTAACTCAGGGCATCACCCAACGTAATCCCAAAAAAAAAAGACATTTCTTAACCAATTAGCTATAGTAAGAAAAGGTTCGGCTAAATATATTACATCAGTTCAGTGATTATACAACATTGACTAATCAGCTCGAGTAAAAATGGGTTCGCCCAAATATATGACATCAAGTTCAGTGAATATGCACCATATCCTGGTCTTTCCATTGTCAGGAATTCAGTTGGTGGAGCTTCTAAAAGTTCTCACTGTTACATACATATAGAGAAGAGGATGATGTGAGGATGGCAACCTACCTAGCGAAACACAGGCGCGGCTGAACCTAAAATCAGTTTATTTATAACAATTGACTAATAACCAAATATACCAGCAATAATAATAATAACAATAGCAATTTGTGCCACTGACACAAAATGCATAAACATAAAAAAGGGCACAATCAATCCATCAATTCTGGCACCATAGCAAGTATAATAGTTTTACAAGCAAAAGCAAACCTTTTTTGCCTGCTCCTGGCCAACAACATAAGCATCGAGCACCTTACATATCTCTTTCGGAGTAGGCAACATTTGGCCCAGTTTCTTTCCCCCCTTGTCCACCAAACCAGCATCATCACTATTATTCTGAACGCCGCCACTAAAAGACCTCAACTTCTCCCAAATCTTAACTCTTTTCTCTGCCCCTTTATTCGGCTCCTTAACCCTCCCAATCTCAATGAAGCTCCCCTGCAGTGGCTCCAGCTTGAAGGGGCGGAAATAAAAAGCCGTACGGCAATTGTAACACATGTTAACAGCCTGATAGGTTCCAGGCTCGACGGCAGAAATGGAGAGCGGGCGGTTGGAGAATAGAACGGTCATAGGCTTAGAGCAGCGGGGGCAATTGACCTCGGCCTTGATTTGATCGTAGTTGTCGAAGCTTCCGTCCCATTTGTGCCGCTCCTGGAACCCTACTTTCGTAGGTTTGAATAGTAGAGATTGGTGTGACTGAAGGAGGGTGGCGTGGGAGTGTGAGGTGATTGTTGATCTTAGGACGGCGATCGTGGTAACAACGCGCCGGAACTTGGACGTAGAGCATCGCATTACTGCATACATTGCTGCCGCCCCTAACTCATCTCGTCCAAACCGCATACTTAACACTCAATATGCATAGTGAGTGGCAAATTTTCATAAACCCGGCTATTAACGTCCTCCATCTTTAATCTTTTATCTTTAATATAATAAGGGTCTGTTTGTTTATGGCTGTGGGTGACCGAAGTACTGTAAGGACTGTGGAGAATAAAGTAAAATTTTTAGATTGGGGTAAATAAATGAGAGTTTGTTTATATTGGTTGGGAGATTGGATTGGAGTTGGTTTATATTATAAAATATGGTAAAGGTGGTTTGATGTGTGTAAGAGATAGTTAATGAATGATTAGTTATTGATTAAATTTGTATTGGAAATTGAGTTTGATCGATGATGTGTGTAAGAGTTTGTTAAAAAATGATTGGTTATTGAATAAAGGTGTATTGAAAATTGGATTTGATTTATGATGTGTGTAAGAGTTTGTTAAAAAATGATTGGTTATTGAATAAAGGTGTATTGGAAATTGGATTTGATTTATGATGTGTGTAAGAATTAGTTAAAGAATGATGATTATTGATTAAAGTTGTATTGAAAATTGAGTCTAATTAATGATGTGTGTAAGAGGGTTGGGGGCAATATGTTGTTCCAAATCCATAAACAAACACATGTTGGGTTTGGTACAATCCACAACGGATTGGCCCAACTACAAACAAACAGACCCTAAAATTTGAGCATTTTCAGGGTGACACGTAATTTCTAGGTATTTTTTAATTTATTAACAAACAATTATATGATTGGAACAAAACTACCCCTCTGCCATTTCGCAAGACTCCAACCTCAAGTTGTAACGACCTAAACTAAATAAGACTATAATTTCAAAGTTTTTTTTTTTTTTTTGAAAAAAGTTAAACAAAATATGAAATCTAATTACTAAATAAGATATCACTTGATAGCAAAATTTATTTCTAACTATTAATCCACCCGCTTAGTGGCAAATCATCAATGACAATGATAATGTGTATGAATGAGCGGTCAATTATTCTATGGAATGAAACCGGGAATTGTTAATAAAAGGGGTAATGATTAACTTATTTATTATGTACTAAGCATCATAAATGAGAATAAGTTATCATTCATTCTGATTCCTAACACCTAAACCCTCCAACCAAGCGAGCCCTTAGTTTATCAATTATTTATTTAATTTAACTAAACATTTGAATTATTGATTCTCTTTTACAAACTTGTGTATTATACGGGTTCTATACTAGTGGCTCTATAGAAGAAGGATTGTTGAATTTTCAATTAGGTGATGTGTCTTTTTTTGGAAATTTTGAATTTATTTAAATAATATTTAATTGACATGTAAGGAATTGCTTGCTACAAATCGGTTTAGATTTTCTATCACATTTGATACAACATTTTCTACAACATATCATATTAATCATGCTACATAATCATTTATGAGCATTCGTGATGTCATCATATACACGTGTCGTGTGTGGATTGAAATGTGGTAGAAGATATTGTATTGAATGAAATAAGAGATCCCAAATGACACAAATAAGGGAGTTGGTATGAAGTTAACAATAAGATTTTTCCTTTTTTTATCTTTTCCCTTTAATATTTAAAAGTTTATAACTTTTTCGTCTCAACTCCGTTTTTTATTAAAAGTATATCGAATTATTGTTCTATTCACAATCTTCGATTTGACATTCATTATGCATATATTTTATCAACCCATTATTTTTTAAATGTAAGTTACTTATTTTTAGAATTATTGTGATGTATTTTGCTCCCTCTGTTTCAAAATAAGTGTCTTTTTAGACACTTTGAAAATTTTCACAATAAGTATCACTTTACCAAAAAAACTACAATTATTTCAATATTACCTCAAACTACCTACTTAATTTAGTTGATTATTTTCTTATTCCACAAAACATACCCATTAAATACCAATCCTTAATTTTTTTCGAAAAAAGCTAAAATGACATTTATTTTAAAACGGAGAGAGTAATATTTTTATTGTATTTAGAATTAAAAATATCAAGTAATTTCAAAATATTTTTTTTTTTGAAAGGATAAAATTATCTTCTTTTTAGAGGATTAAATTTTATTACTTTAGTTTTGCATTTTTATATTTTAATAATTTTAGATTTTTTGAATCATTTCGTTTTAAAGAAAATTGATTAAAAAAATTACAAATTTGTTAAGTTTACAATTTACAGCAGAAAAACTTAGATATATTAGTTAAAGTGATTTGTTTATTGAATTAATTAATTTCTTTCTTCTTCTTTTTCTGGTGGAAAGAAAAATTAAGTTAACTACAAAAAAAATGTGTTGATTAATTTTTATATAAATACGACATAATAATATAGTTTAGCATCGCCATGTTTAATGACTAATGCTATTGTGGGATCTCATTCTACTATTAATATAACACTGGAGTTGTGGGATCTCATTCTAATATTACTAAAACACTGGGGAGAGTCATACATACTGTTATTCTGATAGTGCAAGCAAATCAGATCTAACAGTTGAGGTAATGACTAATTTGCACATGCAAGAATTTTAAATACTACAAAGTGCTCGGGTGTCCCGAGCCATGAGTTGATGTTAAAGGTTGGTACACTGGTGATGTTACTGAGGAATATTGATCCTACTTTTGGATTGTGCAACGGTACACGATTGATGATCTCAAGACTTGATACACATGTACTTGAAGAGATGTCATGGCTAGAACTATGTAGGTACAATTGTGTTAGTTCCCAGATTATCACTTACTTCATTCGATGTGAGAGTGCATGTCTTTCAAATTTCAAAGCCATTAATTTTCTCTTACAATTTCATATGCTAGGACCATCAATATGAGTGAAGGAGTCTAATGTAGAACTCATATTGCGCAAACCAATTTATAGTCATGGCTAATTAAATATTGATTTGTCAAGAGTTACAAATAAACATGGGTTAAAAATCCTTATATGCGATGTGAAGAAACAACATGACAATTCAACAATTAATGTTGTACATAGAGAAGTCTTTAAGTTTTCCAATAGTTTGCATTTTATGTAGTTTACGATAATTAGACGTGTGTCGTCAAATCAAACTTTTACTCATAATAGTATAATATTTCGTACAAGTCCTTTATAATATCTTATTAATTACACATTTTGTTTTTCATTGTAATACATATTTACGCTTATATTTTAATAACAATATAGTAAAATAATATCTAGCCCGTGCATCGTACGGGTGGACATCTAGTACACTCTTAAAAGAAAAGTTAATATATTGGTGTGTTTGCTTGAGGCTGAAGAGTGCTGAGCCAAACTTGATTAAGGGAGTTAATGAGCGTGTTTTATTGGGATTTGGTCCACCCAAATCTATTGAGGTAAACCATAAGTAAACATATACAAATATAAAAAGAGAACCCTTAATAAATAGTAGTAAAACTCTACCAATTTTCTTTTTTCTAAATTAATTTTGTGAACTCTATTATTTAAAACAAAGGCTGGTAATCACCTACAGAAAGCAGTTGTTTCATTTTCTTTTAATTATTTATAGAAATCTTTTTCCAATTGTTTTAATCACAAATAATTTTTACATCGTTATATGTTTTTAAGGTACAGTATGTCATAGGGGGGATTTTATATCTATCACTTTTTGTAAGGAATATATAGAATTTAACCAACTTCTCAAATAATATCAACACTATCACTTTTTACTTTATACACCACACCCCCACTCACCCACCCCTTCCCCACACCTTAACCGCCCATCCCAACTACCCTATCTACTGGCCCACGCCCCACTTTTTTCTGACACGTAATAACCCACATCACTTCCCTCTCTCTCTAAATAAGGCGCGACTGTTAATTTACCCCTTTCACAAAGAATAACCCCATTCTCTCTTCCTCATATGAAATTTCATTGCATTTGTAACCCTTCCCTCCCAAAACACGATAATTCACCATTGTGAACATTCTCTGCATTCATCCACTCTCCACGACCACCATCTTCGAATAGGGTTTTGTACATGTCTGCTCTTAGGGGTAGAGTCATTTTCACTGAACCCCAAGTCGTTGCCGGTGCCATACCACTTGTTTCGGCAAAAGGTGAAGGAGTTGAACGCTCGCCCCATCGACGAATTCCAGCAGCGGAATCTTCAAGGAACGAATCTGCACCGCCCTGGAGTGTGGACAAGAGCCACAACGCCAAGACAAACAAGGACGACCGGGCCCCAGCTCCAGCATCCAGATGCATCTTCGTGCATCCAGCCACAAATTCAGGTTGCCGACCCTTCAGGCACGCACTCGCCAGAACAGGAGATGGTCGCTGGTAGCCCCTTTTCGTCTGGCATCTCGGACATGGAAAACAACGATCAGGTAACCATTTGTTCATGCCTGCCCTATTTGCCAATGTGAAATTTTGACTAAAATTGTTTTTTTTTTCTTCTTTGATTTTTCTTATTGATTATTTCTCTGTGGTCCATGCCTGGCCTATTGTCTCTTAATTGTTTCTGCGGTGAACAAGTGATCCTTAAATGTTGTACATTTTTTCTCTTTATTGATTATATGGTGACCAGGTGCTGTGTTATTGATTCATGAAATTTTTGTTTCACATTTTTGGGTTTGTGATTTCTAGTGCAGTGGTGTGTGTAGATGGATGTTGTTTTATGGTTGTATGGAGTGGTTGTGTGTTGTCTTTCTATCGGTGCACTCTAATATGCTAGGTTGTGTTTTTTGTTTGTGTGTTCGAGTTCGGTCTTGTTTGGGTGGAATCATTAACCATGTAGAGGAATCATTTGGACTAGTAGTCTATTGATTTGAATTCGTGCCCTAACATCTTTGTTGTAAGATTAGATGGGTAACCAACCTTTTCATATTTTTATTTTGTTCTGGATTGTTATTGGTATGTCTTGTGTGCCTGCACAAATTCGTGCCTCCAGTTGACATTGATTAGGCCTCAATTAATGTATATTTAGGGCATGTCTGCTCGAACATATCCGTACCTAAACGTTTGATATATTACTTGAGATAAGAATATGTAATTTTCACGGTTCGTGCCTATACAGGGAGATTGCAGTTCATGCCTTCGATGTTTTCATGCCCCACTGCTTTGTCTGTGTTATCATTGTAAAAAATTTAAACTGGGGGCTTAGATTAGGAATCATTCATTTAATGCGCGAATTATTCGTTTGACTTTACATCATGTCTATTTAGAGTTGTGTACATTTTCCTTTCTGACTCCGGTAACCATGTTGTTTATGGATCCGACATCATTGTATATGTTTGTGAATATCACTAGATCTTATAAAATCATGCCTTTGATCGTATTCCATGTCTCTTGGTAGCTTGAATAAACTCTTTTTTAGACTTTGTTAACCTTGATGTCTGTTGATCTAACATAATTACTGATTTTTCGAACTAATACTCACTATTTTTTCACAGTGGGTTTGGAAGCGTCCATTAATGCAAGCCCAACAGCATAGGATAAATGGTTACTGCCGATTTTCAGCTACCACAATCATTAAGCAGAATTTGAATGAGATGGGGCCAACTGCGGTCGAGGCATACGAGACATCAGTATTCGCGCCCCTGCTTGAATTTGATGGAGATGATTTAACAACACCTAGCGTAGCAATGGATGATGTCGTTTCTTTCAAGATTGTGAAGAAGGGTATTATGGGTACCCTGAGATGTGGTTCCAGGTTGCCACAAAGCTAGTTAGATTCGGGGAAAGAGAGTATGCCTTGATCACTAGCCTCAGCTTCGATGATTTTGACCTGGAAATTTATCCAGCACCCTCTGTTTTTTATGTATTCGTTAGACGGCTAGGAGATGTCGGCATGTTCGCATGAAGTGTTTAATGACGATGTTTGAGAACTGGGGTTTTAGTAACAGCCTGAGTGACACTCTGAAGGTTGCCAGAGTTCTGTATTTTTACTACATGTTGCTCGGCCTTGATGCACCAAAGTCATTGGCTGATCCTTGGGTATGGACCTTGGTGGAGAACGAAAATGAATGGGATAATTTTCCTTGGGGGAGATACACCTTTATGAACTTGATTCACTACATCATGGATCTGACATTGCAAGTCACTAATGAATCTAATTGATATCACTTTTATGGCTTTACTATGACTTTTCTTGTGAGTTGAGATTGAGATTTTATGCTCATTGCTTGCCTTTTTTTTTTTCTCACAACATTGTATCTTTAAATTAATCACAATCATGCGGCATCCACATTGTAGATTTAGATATTTGAGACAATCCCACAAATCGGAGAGGACTGCGGCGAACGAGTTGCCGAGGATGTGATGCCACGGATGGTTGATAAAGCGCAATCCGGTATCCAAGAAACTCAACGAAAACCTATGCAAGAAATATGGAAAAACACAAGATGTACGTGGTTCGATCCGGAGATCTACGTCCACGGGCTCAAAATAGCACCTGCCGAGGTGTTTCTTTCACTATCTCTTTGAGTTTACACGTAATAATTTCATAATACAGAATGCGAACCCTAATCCTGAGAACAATTCTCCTATTTATACTCATCAATTCCAAACCCTAACTAACTCCCTATAATTGCGCCTATTTTCCGTTGCATGGAAGTTGGGAGCAGATCGTGGGCCTGGAATCTTAGGATACGCTGCAGTTGGGCCACGCTCTTTTAGGCCACGCATGCTTCTGGGCCGGTTAAGTTACTGGGGTCCCGCATGCTTCTGGGCCGATTACTGGGCTGGGTCGGATCGGAGTGTCGACCCGATCCGAAGCTAATGGGCCATACCCATCAGATGCCCCCCCCAGAGCCGGAGCGAGGAAGGAGCTTCGGTTATGACCGGGTTGGGGTTGCCAACCAGAGGAGCCGCGGTTACTGGTAAGTCGAAGTATTTTTGGGAAGCCGAGAATTTTCGGAGCCGGAGTTAATCCGTGGTGTAGTCCGCAGGGGCCAAATCAAACGAGACTGAACATCCCCGAGGTGATAGCGAGGGCCCGAGCACCTCGATGGCAGCAAAGTGTGGCGAAAGAAAACAGCAGTCTGGCCGAGGTGAAGGAGGCACCGGGGTGCTTTCCAAATCTTCCTGGGCAAGGATAGGGTTGATGTGATTGGCGACGCCATCATGAGAGAGAGGGATGTGAAGTGACACGCTCTGCAATTTCCAATGAACTTGTTCCCCACGCGCCTTGGGAACCGCAAGGCGCGTGATCAGCACGTCCAAATCTCAATCGCTGAATTTGAATAGGCCGTATCAGGGCCGTTGGTTCTTTGAGTATATATTTGGAATAATGGCACAGTATACTTCATCTTCTTCATTGCGATTTGCCAGTTTTAGAAAGTGGGAAAAAAGGAGAATTCTGTGCGCCTGTGATTCATCTCAAATCAAAACTTCTCAAACTTAAGCTAAGTAAGTATGCCTTCTTCTTCATCTTCTTCTTCTGTTCAAGAAGTAGGGACTCAGAGCGCTCCGTTAGATGTGCCACCCCTTCGATATGTTATTCCGGAGAGGAGTGAGATTAGGACAGTAGAAAGGGCCGACGGCATGGAAACCAACATTAGGATGGTCGGTTTTTGTGAATGCGCGGAGGAGGACTTTGAAGTGTCCACTGTAGCATCGCGGATGACGCGAGTGCAGATAGAAGCCTTAATCCCCTTCTTCTATTTCCCATTTAACTTAGAATATATAGTTCCGGATCCCAGCGATAGAGCCTGTTGCCCCCCGCAGGGTTACATCGGTGTATATATAGATCCGTTAAAAATAGGTTTGAGATTCCCCCTCTGGGACATTGTTATTTGGTTACTGAGATATTATAACATCGCCTTGAGCCAATTAGCGCCGAACGCGATTAGGCAAGTAGTCGGGTTCACCGTAGTGTGTAAGAATTCCGAGGTGGAACCAACCGTAGAGCTATTTAGGTACTTTTATCTACTAAAAGCCTTCGGGAAGTCCAAGGGGTGGTATTCCTTCAGTCCCCGAGCACGAGGTGGCTTCAAGGTACAAAACCCCAGTAAGGTTGAGGGGTGGAAGGAGAAGTTCATCTTTGTGAAGACCGGGGTGGCCCTCCCGAGGTGGAGTCGGGAGGAGGTGCTAGATACTGCCCCGGTGGGGGACCCGGACGCCGAGGTTGTGGAGATATTCCGAGCTGTGGGGACCTTCAAGACCCTGTGTTCGGAGGAAGAGCTGGAGGAGGCTGGACTAAGCCCATATTATTCGGGCGATGCAGCGGGGAAGTCCACCCAGGGTTAAGAGTCGGGAGCCGGGGTTGCCGAGGAGGGTAGGAGTCCTCATACTTGTTTAGAAATTGTTGTCTTGTGCAGGACTAACCCGAATTTCTGTGTGCAGTGGGATGCTTCGGAAAGGAACCAGCAGGAAGCTCCACTGCGGCTGCGGCAGCCAAGAAGAAGGGAAAAGCTGATGAGGTGTCTCCCCGGGGGGAAGATGTCACCTAGTGCGAGACCCATCGTTGGGTCTGAGGAGCGGGTAGTGGTGGCGGAGCCCACCCCCGGAGCCAAGAAGAGGCCGGAGCCATCCGGGACACCGCCGGCAACAGCAAAAAGACTCCGAACAGGGGGGAGTGTTGAGGTATATCTAAGACGTCCTGTTAGTTACTGTTTACGCAAATGAAGTGTGTGTTCACCAGTATTGATGTCTGTGTTCTGCTTTTTGTAGCAGTTGAAGGAGCAAGGGCCCTCCAGTCTACTGGGGTTGGAGGGGGCTGACGCTGAGGAGCTTCTGCGCTTGGTGCGAGGAATCTTGGAACTCGGCCGTAAGAGCGAGAAGGATGCCAAGGAGGAGATAGCCGATGTGGCTAGAGACCTGCGGACGCGCAACGACAGGCTGACACAAGACCTGGCCGAAGCGCGCAAGAGGGCGGCTTTGGTGGAAAATGAAGTGGCGCGTCTGCGCGGAGTGGAGGCGGAAACCGGGGTCCTTCGGGGGGAAGTAATGCAACTGCGAGCAGAAATAGAGGCGCGGGAAACTGCAATAGTCGAAGGTCAAGAAGCGATGCTGAAAGCGTTCGCCGAGAAATTGTTCCAAACAAGCACGTTTCTTGACTTTCAGACCAAATTTGTTGAAATCGGGGACAAGGCCACGCGATCTGTGTTGCTGGAGCAGATCAAGGAAGTCTACCCGAATGTGGATGTATATCGTCCAGAATTCAGGTACGACTATGATGCCGTGGCCGGGGTGGAGAAGGCCTACTACACAGCGTTAGCGCATCTGCCGGAGTGGCCTCTGTTGAAGGCTTTAGCAGAGAAGAGACAAATTCTGAAGGCCGAGGAGATTGCCAACTGTGAGGTGGACCAGGACCAGGAATTCCTGGCATTCCGCCGGGGTGAGCTTATCTCCGAGCCCCGAGACAAGGAACCCCCCGCCCGCATAGAAGCCGACGCAGTTGCCGTAGAGGAGGAGGCAAGAGCGGCTGAAGATCGACAGGAGGAGGTACCTGAAGAGGCCGAGGGGACCGAGGAGGAGGTCAGTCGTTCCCCTCAGATTTGATGTATTAGATTGTAGGAGCAAATGTAAATCCCCTGAACTGGACCATGGATTATGTAAACTGATTGTTTTGAATAGAAATTGCGTTCATTAACTGAGTTGTCGTACATTGTGTGCTTGAGATTAATCTTTCTTGTTAATTCCGTTATCTGTTCAGAATACCGCGGAATTGCACGACACCATAAAGAAGCTCATGCAATCATTAGAGTGGTTCCGCGGAGAGAAGAATAACTTGCAAATGCAAGTAGTGCCGAAGCTAGAAAAGCAGGTGGCCACTGCGGAGAGAAGGGCGAAGGAGGCCGAGGAGAAAGCCTGGGACCAGGAGTTGAAGTATCTGGCGAAAGTTGCTGAACTGGACCGAGTCCTCATCCATCAAAGGGAGTATGACCGGATACTGACCGAGTTCGGCTTACTGACGTTTGAGGAAGTTGAAGCGCGGGTCATAGAGATTCAGAATGAAATTTCAGCACTTATGGCGAAGGGCCCGGCCGAGTCCTCGGAGCTTGTAAGAAAGCGAGAGGTGTTGGAGTTACTCCTCAGCATGTATGAAGGATTGAAAGGCCGTGGCAGGTGGCGGCCCTCTGCCGAGGAATTCATTGCGAGTTCTAGCCGGAGCCAAGGTACTTCGAAAACCCCCCGGAAGGGTAAAAAGAAGCCAGCGGGAAAGAGCAAAGGAATTATTATTCGAGAGCCAGTTCCAGTGACTACGATTGAAGAAGAACCCACTGTTGTCGCCGAAGAGGTAGTCGAAGAGCTGGCCAAAGAAATCGAAGTAATGGCTCCCGAGGAATGGGATCCTGTGCAATGGGCCCAAACTCCGAGGTCTACCCCGTAGCCAAGTAGTCTAGCTCGCACAAGAGACGAAACCCCCAGACAAGCGCTAAGGACGAGTCCACGACGTCGGGGGGCCCGCGTAGGGGAAGGAGCCGGAGCCCAAGGCCGAGGAACGACAAGATCCCGGAGGACACGGCGTAGGTCCAGGAATAGACCTCAACGCCGGAGCGCCGAATACTGGCTCGGAGGCCGTAGATAATTGTAAAGAAAAATCGCTACTTTTTTTTTTTTTTTTTTTGGTTTTTTTTTTTTTAAGGCTTATGTAAAGAACCTTTTGGCATTTAATCGAAAAAATGTAATAAACCGTTTTGGTGTGCATAGTTGTGTTAAGGAAAACAACGAGTTATTAACCAGAAGTAATAATTGTTTTAACGGGTGTTCGGGAACACGATATGGACAGCGCCAATTTAAATCTCCCCGGACGGATCGGGCGGGAGTAAACACTTCTCCGGTTAAACAGGCGAGAGAGTGATACGAGTCCGGGGACGAAACGTGAATCTCCTCGGACGGACCGAGAGAGAGATTTAATTGTCCAGAGACGAATAATAATAATACGACTGCGTTAGGGCGTCCCCGTAACGTAGAAGAAAACACAGCAAGATGCATAAACAAAGAGTATTTATTCAATGATGAATGCCGGAGCAAATTAAAGGATACAAAGAGAGATAACAACGTAAAAGAAGTGTACAATGAGCATAAAGATGAGGATGATACTTGTCATCTGGTGTTCACAGATAGAAGCGCCTTAAGTTGGTAACATGCCAGCTTCGTGGAATCGGGGTTCCATCGAGTTGCTCTAACTGGTAGGATCCGGAATCGTGTACAACAACGATGCAATATGGACCTTCCCAAGAAGCGTGTAATTTCCCCTCGGGGGCGGCTTTGCTGGCTGAATTGAGTCGGAGTACGAGGTCCCCGACATTGAACTGAGTGCCCCGAACCCGGAGGTGATGATACTGAGCTGCACGTTGTTTATACTTGGCCTGCTGGATGAACGATTGATCACGACGATATTCGAGCTCATCCAAATTTGTACGAAGAGCTTCGTCATTATCCTCGGGAATCAAAGTTACGAGTCGGGGGCTCGGTATGCTGATTTCCACCGGGATCACAGCTTCGGAGCCATAGGTCAGACTGTAGGGGGTCTCCCCGGTAGCGGTATGTGGCGTTGTGCGATAGGACCATAGGACATGCGGAAGATTTTCGGCCCAAAGACCTTTAGCACGATCCAGACGTTTCTTCATACCCGCAAGGAGAGTACGGTTAGTGACTTCCACCTGACCATTGGCTTGAGGGTGAGCTACCGAGGTGAAAATTTGCTTAATATGGAGCTCCTCGCACCATGACCGAAATGGATCATTGGCAAACTGTTTGCCGTTATCCGAAATAATAGTGCTCGGTATGCCAAAGCGACATATAATATTTCGCCAGACGAACTTCAATATGTTTTGACCAGTGATGGCAGTAAGAGGTTCGGCCTCTACCCACTTAGTGAAGTAATCTACTGCGACAACCAGAAATTTCAATCCCCCCGGAGCGACTGGGAACGGGCCGACAATATCGATTCCCCATTGGATAAATGGCCACGCACTCTGAATTCCAGTGAGCTCGGTTTGTGGCAGATGCTTCACACGAGAGTGCAGTTGACATTTGCTGCACCTGGTCACCAAATCGTGGGCATCGTTAAATAAGGTTGGCCAATAATACCCCCATCGAAGAATTTTCTTGGCCAACGTCCGTGAGCCGATGTGACTGGCGCAGGCCCCTTCGTGCACCTCCCGAAGAACCTGATCGGCCTGTGCAGGAGCAAGGCACCGGAGATTCGGTTGTAAGTACGACCGCCGATACAAAATCCCATCATGGAATGAATACTTGGGTGCCTTAAGAACGATCTGCCGAGCTCGCAGCCTGTCATTAGGCAAAGTTCCATCCCGGAGATACTGAACAATAGGAGTCATCCAATTCGGATCACTATCTATCAATACCGAGACCGTTGCCTCATGAATCGCCGGATGAAATATATCTTCAACCATAATATCCGGAGATACATTAGTGCGAACCGCGGAGGCTAATTT
The DNA here is from genome assembly GCA_958295605.1 of Ajuga chamaepitys. NCBI lineage: Eukaryota > Viridiplantae > Streptophyta > Magnoliopsida > Lamiales > Lamiaceae > Ajuga > Ajuga chamaepitys. The sequence continues at coordinate 32,339,167 of OY282497.1, read as the reverse complement.
ACTGAGCGCGTCTGCTTTGGCATTCTGAGTGCGTGGTATTTTCTGGATAACAACCGTATCAAAAGTTGACATAAGTTTGAGTGTTAAAGCGCGATACCTGATCATCGTTTCATCCTTAGCGACATAAGTACCCTGGATTTGCTTGGACACAACCTCGGAGTCCGTGAAGAGCTCAAGATGGCGGATAGCTAAGGATTGAGCGAGCCGGAGCCCAGCGAGAACTGCCTCGTATTCTGCCTCATTATTGGTCACCTGAAACTTGAATCGAACAACATTCTTAACTTCAACTCCTTCGGGGTCAATGAGAAGCACCCCGGCACCACTTCCGCGAGTTGTGGATGCACCATCCACATATAATTGCCACTTACGAGGTGTGGGTTCAAGGGTAGCAGGGTGATGAGTACCATTGTCTGCAGAAGATTCTTGATTATCCCCTGGGGTTTCAGCCAAAAAGTCTGCAAGTGCTTGACCCTTGATAGCTCGGCGGGGAAGAAAATGAATGTCATACTCTCCTAATTCGACAGCCCACTTGGCGAGGCGCCCTGACACCTCGGGCTTGACAAGAATCTGACGGATGGGATGATTGGTCAGAACCCGTATTTCGCGCCCTTGGAAGTATGGCCGCAAGCGCCGAGCTGCCATGACAAGTGCGAGTACTGTTTTTTCCAACACGGAGTACCGTGTCTCCGCCCCGTGAAGTACTCGGCTTGCAAAATACACCGGATGTTGAACACCATTGACTTCTCGCACAAGAGCGGCGCTAATGGCTTCCTCAGCAGAAGCCAAATATATATAGAGCGGCTCTCCGGAGAGAGGAACTGATAGAGTGGGCAGTTGCTGTATATGACGCTTTAAGGCCTCGAAAGCCTCGGTGCACTGCTGAGTCCACTCAAATGACTTTGCCTGTCTCAAAATTTTGAAGAAGAGGAGTTGCCGCTCTGCTGCTTTAGACAAAAAACGGTTTAAGGCTGCCAAACCACCCGTCAGGCGTTGAACGTCTCTGAACGTCTTCGGTGGTTGCAGATCTAACACATCCCGAAGCTTGGCTGGATTGGCCTGAAGGCCATGCTGCGAAATCATATACCTGAGGAACTTTCCGGAACCAACGCCGAAGGTACATTTCACAGGATTAAGTCGCAAATTGTAACGCCGCAGAGTATGCAACGTTTCAACAATGTCTTGCACACATGAAGAATGTGAGGCGCTTTTGATGACTAGATCATCAACGTAAACCTCAACATTGTGGCCAATTTGATCGCGAAACACGCGGTCCATGAGACGTTGATATGTGGCCCCCGCGTTCTTGAGCCCGAAGGGCATTTTCTTAAAAGCAAAACACCCAAAATCAGTGATAAATGCCGTTTTGAGGGCATCCTGACGATCCATGAAGATCTGATGGTATCCCTTATATAAGTCCAAGAAACAAAGCGCCACATGCCCAGTAATGGCTTCGGCTTTTTGGTCGATGGAGGGCAGAGGATAACAGTCCTTCGGACAATGCTTATTGAGATCGGAAAAATCGACACACATCCGCCATGCCCCGCTGGACTTTAATACCATCACTGGATTGGACAACCAAGAAGGGTAATACACTTCGAACAAGATATCTGCATCTAAAAGTTGCTGTACCTCGATTCGAATGGCCGCATTTCGCTCCGGAGCGAATTTCCTTTGTTTTTGCTGTATAGGCTTAACGCTGGGATCGATGTTCAGTTTGTGGGTTCTTACATCAGGAGAGACCCCGGGCATATCCAAAGGGGACCATGCAAAGACATCGGAATACTCTCGCAAGGTCTAGATGATGGCCTGATGCAACCACGGCACATCCACGACACCGACAGTTACTGTTTGTTCAGGCTTGGATGGATCGAACGACACCTGGACAGTGGTGTCCCCTAATGATGTACATAAATGAGGTTCACCAGCTGAGGACGCCACCTGAAGTTGCTGTTTGGGAGGAGCCTTGGTTGCCTTTTTGAGTGCGACGTACATGCACTCTTTAGAGACCCGCTGACTGCCGCGGATAGCCACTTCACCGTGGGACGTAGGGAATTTTAGTGCGAGGTGGTATGTGGAGCATATGGCTTTGGCGGGAGTAAGCCAATCCCGACCCAAAATCATATTATACGGGGACGGGGAATTAACCACGTAAAAATCCACAAAAATGGTTTTTATCGCCGGATAAGTTCCTAGAGACGCCGGGAGAGTGAAGACGCCGGGAGAGTGGTGACGCCTTCTGGCTGGACTTCACCCTGGGTGAAAGTCTGCAATGGCCCGGGGGCTGGCCGAAGTTGATCCCGAGGAATCCCCATCTTTTGGAAACAGTCGGCGAATATAACACTCACTGCGGCTCCATTGTCTACGAAGACTCGCTTTATTGTAACATTGGCTACAACCATGTCGATGACGATGGCGTCAGTATGGGGTGTTATCTCTGGAACCGGGTCTCTATCTGTGAAACTAACAGTTTCGAATTGATGGAGGCGCTTATGACGTGGCTCCTCAGGAGGAGGACGGCGAGCCTCTGCCTTCAAGGCATTTCGCGAAGTCCCAGTGGGGAGGGCCTCATATATCACGTTTATGACATGAGTGGGTGCATTGTCTCCGGGTCCTCCCGGAGGAGGGGGCGGTGGCAGAAAACGAGGTTGTTGACGATTGCCCGGTTGCCGTGCATAATTGTTAGACCCCGGCCGATTATTTTGCCACGGTGGCCGATTTTGTTGCGAACCCCGGTCGTGATAACCTCCGCGGTTGTGAGACGAACCCCCATTCTGATTTGTCTGATGCTTGTCATCAGTCCGCGCAATATATTGTCGCAAGAGACCTTTCCTTAAACAATCCTCAATTTCCTTGCTGAGCTCTCGGCACTCTTCCGTCTCGTGCCCATGATCGCGGTGGTACGCACACCACTTTCCGCGGTTTCGCTTTTCAGGTGGAGCAGTCATCCGCGGACAGGGCCGTAAATCGTTCTTGTGAACAGAAAGAATTTCAGCTCGCGATTTTGTCAGCGGGGTGAATTGTGGAATATCCCCTCGAGATTCTGAACGCCCCTAATTCAGACGAGAAAAGGCACTAGGTCGTGTGCTAAGCCCAGCCTGTGCCCTATCAGACTGCCGCTTACTACATGTTTCTCACGCTTCCGACGAGTTTGCTCCTCGGCCTTGGCATATCTGCACACAGTATTAAACAGTGCTCGGGTCGTGACCGGTGGATTACGAACCAACTCGGTGTAGAGTGGCCCGGGACGGAGACCATTCATGAATGCATTGATGATAACATCATCCGAACAGCTCCCTACCTTAAGACTCTCCGCTATAAAGCGATCAAGGAATTGGGTAACGGTTTCGCCGTCCCGTTGTTCCATATTCATGAGATCGGCCAAAGTGGCCATGGGCTTGGCACGTGCTTCGAAACGCGCCCAAAAGTGTTCGGCAAGTTCTCTAAAAGAGGATATGCTATTACGAGGGAGAGATTCAAACCATACCCGAGCCTCGTCCTGAAGATACTCGGGGAAAATCTTACAGTAGTGAAGAGAGGTAGTATGATCGCGGCTAAGCATGTTGTGCCTGAAAGCTCCAAGAAAATTGGCTGGATCTCCCGTGCCGTCGTAAGGTGGTATGGCGGGCCTCTTGAACCCTTCGGGAAGGGAGGTGGCCATGATTTCTTGAGAGAACGGTGTAATAATGTCCCCATTGGCATCAAGGCCCAGGATTTTGTCTAGTTCGACATTGCGTTGGACTCGCTCATACTCCTGAAGATCTAGAGTATGAGGATTGGCATAACGAACTCTTTTAGCCGCGTTAAGTGGAAGGCGGCGATCGACATCTGCAGGTTCGTCGTTGCGCTGTCTTGACCCATTAGAACTCCCATGGTCCTCGGGAGAACCGGGTTGCTCCCGTCGCCGATCCTGACGCCCGCGGTGCACCGGGTCTTGTCGATCGTGAGAGTGCTGACGATGTGGATGCACTGCGGGATTGGTAGCGTGTCCGGCAGGTCCATCAGGATTCAGGCGATTGGCCGCCCAGTCTTGAAGAACATGAGCATGCTCTTGTAGGAAAGCCTGGAGTAATTCTGGAGTTATTTGAATACTAACCTGCGGCCGGGCGGCAGCGGGATTAGGGTTTTGCATGTCTTGCGGGGGCAGAGGTAAGAATTGGTTGCCCGGATTCATAATCGGGCCTTGGTTGCCCTGCTGATGAGATGTATCCCGCATCGGCGATTGCCTCGGCGGAAAAATTTGATCCACGGGTGGATCTTGGTTGACCTGATCACCTTGGCGAGACTGATTTAAGCGAGTAGTCACCATAGTTTATCAAATACAATGTCAATATCACAATCACTTGCGTTTCCCACAGACGGCGCCAATTGATAAAGCGCAATCTGATATCCAAGAAACTCAACGAAAACCTATGCAAGAAATATGGAAAAACACAAGATGTACGTGGTTCGATCCGGAGATCTACGTCCACGGGCTCAAAATAGCACCTGCCGAGGTGTTTCTTTCACTATCTCTTTGAGTTTACACGTAATAATTTTAGAATACAGAATGCGAACCCTAATCCTGAGAACAATTCTCCTATTTATACTCATCAATTCCAAACCCTAACTACCTCCCTATAATTGCGCCTATTTTCCGTTGCATGGAAGTTGGGAGCAGATCGTGGGCCTGGAAGCTTGGGATACGCTGCAGTTGGGCCACGCTCTTTTAGGCCACGCATGCTTCTGGGCCGGTTAAGTTACTGGGGGCCCGCATGCTTCTGGGCCGATTACTGGGCTGGGTCGGATCGGAGTGTCGACCTGATCCGAAGCTAATGGGCCATACCCATCGATGGTGAAGTGGAGGCCCAAGAGGAGCCAAGTTAATTACAAGGCATATCGCTTTTTCCAACAAGAGGTGAGATGTTTAACGAATTGTTCTATCTTGACCTTTTCGTGTTTGAGTACCTTGGTCTTTTTAATGGGCCGCACATTCCGTTAATTTTGTTGCATGTATTATTTTCACTGAAACAACAATTGTGTTATACGACGCTCGTGCTCACGGCTACTGAGGCAAAGTCCGCATATTAGCTTAGTCTCGGATCGGAGGTCAGGCCTATTTTTGTTCCACTAGCGGTCCAACATATAACTCCTGTTCCCGCCCACGCCGAGCATATCGACCAGGCAATGGGATACAAGGCGGCGCCAGTCGATCCGATTAGCAGTGGTGCACATGATGCACCATCAGGTAGTCAGCGACGGGCATGAGAAAGCCCTCCCACAGGTTTACAACGTAGCACTCGGATCAGGTGGACAGATCCGTCAACTTTCGGTGGCAGTTCCCGTGTTCAAGGAGACGAATCTGATGAACTCATAGACTTAGGTGGAGATACGACGAGCTCCAGTGACGAGGAAGGCAATTCTGTTGAAGTAAGAAATTACCAAAGGCAGCCCCGACCAAGGGCTGGAGTTAACTAGATCGGGTCGATAAGTGATATATGCATACAATTAAGGCAAGAGATGAGGACGGTAGTTGAGGAGATTGTACCAGCTATGATACGGCGGGAACTGATTGACTCACTGAGAAGCGAGGCCCTGTTATCGTAAGGGCAAAAATATCAAGATTTGTTTATGGAAGGGATGTCGGGAGCTCGAGCCGGGTGATGGATAGCTGGGTTTTTTTACCTACATTTGTCAATCCAATTCTTTTTACTTCAAGTCTCTTTTACTACTCATTATTTGGCTGAATTTTTCTTGTATAGGGGGGATTGGGAAATGTTGTGCGTAGTACCCACACCACTCGAAAATTCCGTTGTTGGCAGACCGAATTTCTCATCTGTAAGTATTAACCGATTACATTTGAGTCTGCTAACTAATAATGATTATTACATTAGTTTTGTTTTTTATTTAATGCTATTATGTTGTTAATGGGAACATAAGTCCGAAACGTTTACCCAGCCCCCTCTGCAAAAGATAAAGAGTCAGTTGTTCCGGGCGATGTTGCTGGGACTAGTACGGTACCCACGAGCACAGGACGTCGGCGATCGGCAGCGGAAATAGAACAACAAAGCCCAACCCAATGGGTTACTCCGTTGTTGAGCCCGAGGGACTGGAACAAGATCAACAAGCAGCTGATGTGCCGGAGGACAAGATCGGGTTAGACAACGATGATGTAGATTTTGACCTACCATGGGAGCTGCCCCCAAATGTAGTAAATGCATTAGAGATTGGGGGAGAAGAAGAGACGATAGGCCCTATTTCCATGCCCGCTGAACTAGACTCCTTCGATCGGGGTATGAGGGCAGTCAGATTGTGGTCGGAGTTCGCAGTAGTGATGAGCCCATAGAGATTGTTTGAGCGAAGGCAAATGTCTGACAGACGTTCATTTGATGCGTTTATGAGATTTGAAGGCTTGTACGGTTTTTTGGTTCCATAGTCCATTTGATTAATAACTGTCATTTCTACTTATACTGTGCATTTCTATTACATTTACTCATGGCTATGCGTATTGTTTTAATAAAAAAAAAACATTAGGAGGAACGTTGACAAGAAGTTTTTTTTAAGATATTGTGGATCCGACACAAGAGTCGGTACGTCACATATTTTATCTTTTTAGATATCTATTGTTTATCGGCTACTGTACTTGAAGCTAATTCATTATTGTATGCTAGCATATTGACGCCTATCTAGGAATACTGATGTTGGACACTGTCATGGCTAAGGTAAAGGTCAGCTCAGACGTATTGGGAAGATATGTTATGATCGACACCAACTTTCACGTAAGTCTATATATTCGAGTGCTCTGTTATTTGACGAACTATCTTTGATGAAGTCGATTATTCCAACTATTGTTTCTTATTGTTTAGCATATGTATCAAATAAGCACACCTTATGACTTTGGGACAACACTCGTACTAATTACTGGCACGAATTTAGTGTTCGCATATATAACGGGGCACGAATTACTGATCCCTTCTACACTGTTGCGCGTTTTGTGAATTATTGTATGCCGACTATTGTAGATGACTATGACTTGCTTAAATTATCTATACATTTATTTGTATCATACAACATGAGTTATTAATGACCTTGTTTGCCATTGTCTTAGCAAATTCTCAAAGAGTTGTGGGAGAGCCAGTATCCGCTGATAAACAACAAACTTCAATACTCAAGTCACAGAGAGTCGACCCTAGCACGTACGAGGTGTTCAACAAGGAGGAACTTCAGCATCTTATTCCATACGTCTAAGGGCTAGCCCCTGCGTGGCGTAACATGGTTCCATAGGCAGAGTGAACATGGTACTGTGTCCTTATTAGTTGAATAGTTTTAGGGTAAACATTTTTCAAATTTGACTTTTTTTGTCATTGATAACTTCAAATGTGGGTGATCTTACTTGGTGGCTTCTATGTGTATATTGTCTGAATATTATTTTGTGGTCATAAAAAGTGGTTTTTGTCTTCATGTTAGGTCATTACCTACTGGAATTTTAACAACCACTGGACCTGTACCAAGTTGCAACTTGATCGATCTGGAGTTGTAATATATGACTCTATGAGGCACAGGTGGCCTCAGTCTCCTGAGATTCGGAATAAACGCTTTCTTTACCTCCTACCACTGCTTAGCGTTCTGCCCTCTTTGCTAATGGAGGGTGGGTTTTATGAGCAGAGATGCGACTTGCGTCTTTTTATGCATCAGTGGACAATGACAGCTGCAATGGAAAACTTCTGCTATGACCAAGAGGACTCGATCCAGTATGATCCATATTTGCTAGCAACTGTTGAGTATTTGATGACCCAGACAGAGCCTGCGCAGGAGAAGGCTGAGGAATGGATACGGGGAAGTACCGTCAGCACATAAGAGATACTATCTTCCATTTACAGTACTCCACTAGAAATATTGGGTGAGCGAGGGCCTCACATGCGAAGCTAGTAAAACTGATTGAGCAGTGGTGGAGTGATAGTTAATGATGTTGATATTTTTACATCTGTTTGGTTTTGGATATGCTTTTTGCATAGTTATGCTTTGGTTATGATTTAGATTACGGTTTATAAACAAACATTGGTGGTCGTATAGCTTTTATGTAGGATGCAATGACTTGGTTTCCTCTTTATATATATATATATATATATTGTAGTGTAAGTTAGTTTTAAGTTTAGTGTTTAGTGTGTTGGTCTAACATCGTTTTGGAACAAGAACTTCGAATATATTTTTATTAACCCGGCAGACGGGCTGTATATATTTCATGATGTTGTTAGTATTCATAAATCCGAGTTTCATTTGTCTTCGCCGTTTAAATGTGGCATGGCATACCTCTTTTATTAATATTTCATCTGAAGACAAATTCGGTACTGCAAACGAGTGCATTGAATAATTCAATCTCAGCTAAAGTGGGTCATGCCAATGATTTGTGGGCACGACATTTCCGTGAAGGTCACACTCAACACTTTATCGATGCCATAAAATACCATGTGTAATTTTTATCAACATGTTTATACTATGACCACGTACGCCAATGTCGTGCCACCTCTCGTAGTGAAACTAGTGGGTCCCGTTAAAAAAATTATGTTTTACCAAATAAATGGTATCTTGACACTACCCTGCACTGCCATAATTAACACCCAACAACAACTTTAGTTTTTTTTTTTTTTTCCTGAAATAACGTCCTGCATAAACGCCGCATCGTGTGACCACGTAAATTTTGGCCTCTGATTCACACCGCTTTGCCTCATAATATCATCTTCATTATTCATTGTAAAGGCTAGATCTGATCACTATCAAGTACATTCGGACATTGTTCAATAAGTCACCAGCGAGAATCGATTCTTCGTGAACAGACTCGCCGAGAGCCACAAGGAAATCCCTTTTTCCCCAGGAATTGGCACAACAGGTGAGTCTTTTGCTCAGATTCGGCAATGGATACATGATTTGCTAAAATCTTTATCTGCTGTGTGACTATTACCAAATCTTTATCTTCGTCGATGGTTGATACTAAACAACAGTAAACATAAGGATATGAAAGACATTAATACACTATTTAACTACTAAACAATCCAAAAAGGCTGAACAAATGGTCAAGTCATTCAAATGATTCATTATTACATTATACATTCTACAGGGTGTCTTCTCATGTACTAAATCTATACAAGGAAAAGGCCATGGTGCGCCTCGTAGCAGCAATATCCTTGAACACGACTCCTTGATCTACTAACTTCACTAGGACACCCTCCACCTGCTTCATCACCAGTGGAACAGAACTAACCGTGCCCTCCGGTTCATAAAGAAACCTTGCTCCGACAAATACAATCTTCCATATGCGCAAAGCTGGGTCCTTAGGATGCTGCTCGTACAATCCAGAATGTACGCACAAAGCACCCAACATGCGATGCAATGGCAATGAAGTTGTACCTAGGTAGTCCAACGATTGCTCGGCTTTACAGCACGTGGGAATCATAGATGATAAAGCTGCATTCCTCAAAATCCAGGCACACAACAACCCAATGTCCATCATAGTTCCACACGGTAACAACCTGTTACCAATAAATCAGATAGAATATTATGACCCTGATATAACAGAGGGAGGGTACACGAAATTTGAATAGTAACCTGACGTTGTGCCATAGATCATATACTAACCGTATCCACGTCGAGCCACGACTTCCCATCAGTCGAGTGTGCCTATCACATAGTCGATCCAAGGCTCTATCATGTTCGCTGGCACTTCCTCCATCCCCAATTCGCCGATGTAAGTGTGAGGCTCGTCGGCCTTGTATAGATCGTTCCATATCTCCATCAACCGATCCTGTCAATAGTAAACCACTTTTAGTGGACCATATACTATATGATAACAATTTTAAATAACCAGGCATCGTCATAAATTAAAACATACGAGATAATCCTAGAATAAGGAGACCAATCTAATCGTGCAATAGGGGACTTATGCAAACCCCAATTATGTTTGGCTGACTCAATAGAAGACCCAAATACGCCTATATATGCTACACATAATCATAGAGAAAGTGTTACTTATAAAACATTAGGCACCATAGTTAAATGCTAAGTATTATCGTTGAAGGCTACTTGCTTCAATGGATATAAATGCTTTAGGGCTCCTCAAGGTTCTAAACCACTCAGCGTTCACCCCTCGGCCTGTACCATTTCCTTCTATTCTAAAAAAGTCGTACAATGACGATAAATTATGCGGTGCGATTATGGAATTTAAAGAATATTTGAAAACAAAGCAAGTCTACTTACATGTCGTCTGGGTTGTCGAGGTAAGCAATAAAAGCACGCTTGGAAGCATAGGCGTGCCTAACATTGATTGGCTTGAAAGGACTCCACATTATGGACGTCGGTCGCTTTGATGCTCAAGTGAGGAACCTCCCTCTGTGACATGCCACGATACTATCGCAGTCTAAGGTTAGAAAGTTGTTGCAGGAGAGTCCTGAGGCCTTCTTTTACGATGTCAACCACATGTGTCCAATCGGGAACACTCCCGGTATCAACTGCAGTACAGGAGCCGGTGGCAATACTATCAGTCTATCAAGCACCTGCGAAATCAACGCATCGAGTGTATCAACTAGGGCTGTGCACGGAGCTTGGAGATTACCGAAATCAAACCAAAATTCGGACCGAATAAGTCCTAAATCGAAAAAATCCGTTGACCATTTGACTTTTTCTAAATCGAACTGAACCGATTATTTTTTTGGTACGAATTTGGATATTTCTCAATTTTCTAAATCGAAACTTGTATTGAACCGTACCGAAGCATACCGAATTGTATTTAATCAAATAATCGAATAAAATAACAAATTATAAATTTAATAATATATTATCCCTAACAGATTAATTTAATTAAAAATTAAATTATTCATAATTTTTTAGTTAGTTATATGTAACATAAATAATTAAAAACATTTTATTTAATTATGATGTAATTTTCAAAACACAAGTGAGTAAGTTGGAAACAAATTTGATGTAATAAAATTATTTATATAAGTTAGACGACAATATATTATGTTCAATTGAATTTATTATTTAAAAAAAAAAAGTCTCTGATTATCCCAACTGACCCGAATGGAATTGAACCGTTCCGTTAGATCTGAAATTCTGAACTGAATTGTCTTGAAAAAAATAAATAATTGCACCGTACTGTCCCTATTTTTGGATCGGTAATGGATACTCATATTTTAAATAACTGAAGTTTGGAATGGATCTGGATATTTTCAAAATATCCGATCCACACCATACCATGCACACCCCTAGTGTCAACCGTGGTACGCTCAAATCCTGCTCTGTCGAAGTCTAGTCCCAAATCCCGGGCCAACTAGCTCTCCCAAACACAGTAATAAGGTTGTCATGTGTGTCCCCTCAAGCAATAGGCGGACATTGAGCCCTAACTTGGTTAGCCTTGCGAGATGTTAGAGAATCGGCAGTAATTGGTTCACTGGATGAGACGTGCAAGTCATCACGCTGATCAGCCTGACTATGTGCAACAGATGGGCCCCGTTGGGTCAAGGTAACCAGGTCTAGTATACCGGCCATGAAAGAATCCAAGCCCCGAAATACTAGGGAAATGTTCCTTGAAGTATGTTTCACCAAATACTTTGGAGAGGTTATCCTTAAAGGCTTCAAACTTTGAGTTGTAATAACGCTTCAGATCATTAAACTTCTCATCGTAATAGGCTGTCATGCTCTTCATCAACTCAAAGTGTAATGTATCTAGATTTGTAATCCGACTTGTGGACGCTTCGGCATCTTGTCCTCATGGAACACTATTTGGGATACTAGAACTACGGTGATGCCCCTGCTGGCCCCGAGGTGAAGGCTCCCCCTCTCCAACATTCGGTTGAATCTATGAATGGCTAATAATGTGGCCCTGGCTAACAACCACATGTTTTTAGTGGGACTTAGTTGAAACACGAGAGCCCTTATCCTCTATACACTTGTCCTCTGCCACAGGTGATGGCGTACGACGTACACCTGATCCAGAGACCTTACATCGCTTAGCTCGACGAATATGGGACTCCTAGTGATCGTGATCGTCAAGGCTAGGCCCTGCACCATCAACTTTGTGTGGGGTATCTAATGCCTGCACAGACTGCTCATGTGGCACCGCTCCATCCCGAACTGTGTCATAATAGCATCGAAAGGGGTGCCCTAACTGCTCCAACATCTTGAACTCCCTGGGCAGCCTAAGTTTGTTCCCATCCCTCCACTTTGTGTACGTACTATGCCAGACCACTTTGATCATCAACTCCAGATTTTGCAGGTAGTTGGCACCCTCCCCCATCGATGTCGGAAGAAAAGTCTCGAAGCATTCCATCTGAAGTGTTGGCAATAGTGTTAAATTAAAATGTGAAAGTAATGATGTAATAAAGAGAACTATTGGTAACGCAGATAAACTATTCGAAACTCACATTGTTGTTAAAGAAATCTGAGAAATAGCTCATGTGCTCTCCCCCCCCCCCCTTCAAACGCCCAACGAACATATCGGGGCTACAGCGGGTGTAGATTTAGTAATCTACACTCGAATATTCTCCTGAATCTAGGAATGGCCTCCAAAGCCCACGTCTGAGCAACCACACATTGTTATCAACATAAAAAATAGTTCATAAAATGATATAGGGGATCAATGTAATCCTAGGGGCAAAAAATCGTACCGTAAAGGCTAACTTCGGCCCATATGAGTGATAGCTAACCAGACGCCGGGGGGCTCTGGTGCCAACTGGACAGGAACTGACCGTAGGTATTGAGCCAGAATCTAGAAGGTGTATTTTCCCCAAGGGAATGCGTCAAATCTGCCAGGCTGATCAAGCAGGCCCCACACCCACTTGTCGACAAAGGTCTATCTCCCATCCCCGTAGGAAAAAATGTAGTACAACATCAACACCTTTGCCAGCGTAACTACATGATCTCGACTACCCCTAAACGTGCTAGCATGAAATTCCTCCCTTAGGTCATTCAACTTCCTCGCGCATGTGGGCGTACAACCCTGTTGAAGAAACCGTCCTCAACCGAGGGTGGGGCGTTATTAGGATCAAAGTTAGTGTCTGCGAAGCTCAATCTGGTAACCAGTGCGTACTCATAGCGTGAAAATCTTATATGACGCTTCCTAATATGAAACCAAAACTCAAAATCCTTGGCACCGGGCTTAACAACCCCCCTACAAAATAAGGCATGCACTCCTGCCTGAGGAAATGTAGACCTACTGTGACAATTGAGGAACTGCCCAAAATATGATCTCCGGAAGGTCTCAACCGCATCACCCACCGCCCGTTCCAGCTCAGTCTTAATCTCCTCAATAATCTTTAGATGCACATAATTAACAATGGTGGCTCTCTAGTGCCGTATATTAGGTCTTTTCCAAGGCCAATCAATCTGCATTACAATATTTTGGGGGAAATTATGTAAGCATCACAAGATAAACAATAAAAAATTTATTATTAACCCTACAATTGAAAAAACAAAATAAAAAAAATAATGGTAGAATTAATGAAATTCAAGAAACAAACATTCCGTGTACAATGCTGATTTTTAATGTTATGTATATTGTGAGTCATGTATATCGTGAATAATTTTTATGTACCTAAGTATTTCTTCATGTTGCAAAATGGTGAGTCATTTTCCTGTACTAATATCATGTGAGAATGTCATGTATCAAAATCATGTTCAAATATCGTCCGCCCACTTCGTGTATCAATATCGTTAATTAAACTCGCGTATTTACTAATTGTATCAATATCGTGTATACAATTTGTGCACAAATATCTTGTGTAAGGCCATGCATCAAAATCTTGTTCATATATATTCATCGTCTTCGTGTATCAATATCGTTGATTATGTTCGTGTATATACTAAGTTCATCTATAACGTGTATCTAATTCACGCATCTATGTCGTGTTTCATTAGTTATGAAGTGTGCCAAGGTATATATTGTGTGTAAATGTCATGTGTTAAGGTCCTGCCTATTTCAATGTCGTGTATAAATATCGTGTATCAAGCATATTCATCTAACCGTGTGTGAAATTCTTTTACCAATATCGTGTATCTAGGTTAGGCATCAACATTATGTGTTAACTACGATTACCAAGCTCGTGTATCAAGATTATGCATCCACATCGTGCGTTAACTACATCTACTAATATCGTGTATCAAGGTTATGCATCCATATCGTGTGCAAACTACATTCACCAATATCGTGTACCAATATCATGTGCAAATTACGTTTACCAATATCGTGTACCAATATCATGTACCAAATAACGTGTACCAATATCGTGTACCAATTAATGATATCGTGAAAAAACTTCGCGTGTGAATGAACCTATTTGTGTGTCAACGGTCATAACTAGTTATCTTCATCTTCCTAATTGTTTATGAATATCATGTACAATTTTAATTATAAAATCGTGTATGAACCCATCTTCTTCTAATTACTTTATCGTGAATGAATTAACAGAGTTTCCATTACAAATAGTAATATCGTGTATGAAAGATATCATTGGTCTAACCTCTTTCGCAACAGGATTCCCAGCTGTCGAGGGTATGTTTTTTGGCGGATAAAGTCCAGCACCAGTTTCTGGGCTCCGATTCCAGTTATCAACACCCAATTCCAACGCATTTCCCTCAGTGATTTGTAAATGGCCATTACCTTCATCCATTTGAATTTGAAAAATATAGAAGAGGAGATTAGGTGGGATTTTCGTAATATAGGAAAAATAACCCCCAAGAAGATGAAGAGCACTTCGCACGATGTAAGATAGTTGATACACGCGTAAATAATGGCTGTGACTCAACCTCACAATGGTGATAACTTTTCCTAAATAAAGTAGGGGTATATCTGGTATTGTGGGTAAAATGGCAGTTTCAATGTAAAAGTGATAATAAGATTTTTCCAATCTCTGCGTGGGCTGCAGAGCGTATTGCCACTAATTGATTTTATAAGAACTTACTTGCGATCCTGAGAGAGCAATCTTTTGTTCCTCCCTGAGATCCATTTCCAAATTCTATCCTTAATAGAATTCAAAATCTCTTTCTTGTTTTGGCTAACAACGAAAGGAAGGTCGAGGTATTTCCCGAGAGTATTAATATGATGCATGCTAAGAATGTTGCAAATTGAAAATTTTAAGGCATCATCAACATTGGGGCTAAAGACAACACCTAATTTGCCATAATTCACAAGCTGCCCTGAGACGTGCTCATAGACTTAAACCGCAAACTTTAAATCTCGAGCCTCATCCAATGTGTCTTTGTGTAATGATCCTTGCGGTATCAAATTCCACTATATCTTTTCTGAATTTTTTTCTATTCCTTTTTAACAAGAAGTTTGGTAATAAATCGAATCTTGCAAATGCACTTTTTTGTTTTATAAAACATAAAGAAAAGCAAACATAATTTACAAATCCCGCGATAACTAGGGAGTGAAAGTAAACTCTTCCACAATTCGCAAGAGTAGATTGGGTCATGTCTTCAAAATGAAACTATACCCCATCTAAATAAGAATACTAAAATTGATTTCAATTTCATCAAACTTAATTAAGTCAATTTTATTTATATTTTTTTAGAAAATATTATTTTTAATTAGATAATTTTTAAGTTAATATAAATATCTGTATTATAAAATCAATATATCATGTAAATGTTAATTTAATAGATATGACAAAAACAGATATGAAAAGATGGCACAATTGTTTTTATGTTTATATCTTCAACAAAATTAGGCCATATTTATAGTCTTATTGATATCCATTACAGGAAAACTGTTTTTTTTTTTTTTTTTTTTTTTTTTTTTTTTAACTTTAATAAATATTTAGCTAGAATGAATCATATTATAAATTAACTTCATCGTTCCATTTCTTTTATCTACTAGAATGGTCTACAAAAGTAAAAGCTATAGCCACCCAAACTTATTACAAGAGCGTTCGATAATAATAAGTATCCATATCTCTTCTAGATATCTTTTTACGTGAAGTAGAAAAAGGTGTCGGGTCTGTGAGCCCACTTGCATATTTTACTTACTTTGCTTTAACTTGGATATTTGGAGAACCAGGTCAGTGAGGCCGGTTTGATCTGTCTTGTTGCACCTGTCGGGTCTGTGTGCCCATTTTGATCATTTTTACTTACCTTGATTTAGAGTACCGGATCTGTGAGCCCGTTTATCTATTTTGTTGGTGCTATTGGGTCTGTGAGCCCATATTTGTTATTTAGTTGCCATGTTGAGTCTTAGGAGTCTAGAGTATTATTGTTCCGTTTTTAGAGTCGAAAGAATTAAACCAAAAAAAAAAAAAAAAATTGAAACAAGTGAAAAGAAAAGAAGAAGAAAATAGGGAAAGATGGATGACGAATAGTTAATGATGAGATGATTTTGAGAAGTAGATGAAATGGGCACATAATAGAACATGAGAAGTGAATTGAGACGAAATTGAGCTTGAACCTAGAGTATTCAATCAAAACGTACCCTGGTGAGAATTTGAGCCTAATTGTACTTCTATTTTCGGAGTAATATACATTCTTTCGGTGTGAATTAGATTGAATATATGTACTAGTCTCTAGAACTTGTCTTGAGTCTTTACTAAGAATGTGTCAAATTTGTGGTGTGATTTAGGAAGTGATCTTAGGCATTTTTGTTTTAAAGCTTGTTTATTTGAACTATGAAAAATTGCCTTTGGACCATAACGTCAATTATTATCCCTAGTTTTCCCGCTTGAGCTTTAAAGTCTTATTCTTTCATAGCCTAACAATGTCAGCCGAACCCTTTCGATTTAACTCTTTTGGCCTTAATTGGATTAATCAAGTTAGAGGGAGGAGAATTGGAAGGTATTTTGGGTGAACAATTTGCGGGAAAGGTTGGGAAAATTAGAGGATAAATTCAAAGATGAAGGAGATAAGAAAAGAATGATAGTGAAAAAAAACAAAGAGAAAATAACCTCTTCTAGCTGGAAAAAGAAATCGATTTAGAAAAAGAAAAACAAGTTAATTGTTAATAAATTGCCAAGAGGAGAGGCTAGGAAATCATAAAAGTGCTTAGAATTGTTTGAATTGATTAGCACAGTTGGGTAGTCAAAAAAATGTGGTACCCTTGTATTGATTGTGTTTTGAAAAAGCACTTTAGTTGTAAAGGTTTATTGAAGGTGAAGAATTCATGTCTGTTGGGATGAGTTGCTGAAATTTGAAGAGTAAGGTTGAGTAATTGTATTGAGGGGTGGTCGGGTTAGGAATAACTTGATTAGTCCAAAAGTAGTCACTTTTAGCCAAATATATCCCACCTTACCTTAAGCCAACATTACAACCAAGAAAAGACCTTTTTGATCATTTTTCACACACGTTGAGTACGAGGTCTAGTTTAGACGATTGGCAAGCATATGGTAGGATTTTCATATAATTCAATATGAGTGAAAATAAAGTTAGCCTAAACACTTGAGAGATAAGTGAAATACATAACCGGTGAGGATTGGATGACTCGAAAGTTCAACGTCTAGAGATTAGTTGATTTTCATGTTATCGTATATGCTCAAGTACATTGTGTTGCCTAAATTTTGTAAAAAGAAACATCAGTCTGAAACTGAATCATCATCTGATCGCCCTAAATCATTGCATAAATCACTTGTATTGCTTGTTTTTTGTTATGTCATTCGGGACGAACAACAATTTAACTTTGGGGGTTTTTGATACACGTTAATTATACATCTATTTAGGTCGAGATAGGATAGTATTTTATAGCATTTACATGCGTAGTGGTCAAGAATTGTATGAATTTATATAATTTGGGCCATTTGATGTGTATTGGTTCGTTTTGTAGTGTTTTCATAGTTTTTCAGGTCAAAATGAAGAGTTTATGAGATAACACGAAGAACGGGTTGAAGAAAAGATGAGATGGGCCATGAAATGGGCCGAAAACAATGCCCAATGACAGAAGCAACCGACGCGGTCACGTCAAGGACATGACTCGGTCGCGTCGAATGGCTGAAACAGGCGAGTCCAGATTCAACTGATGTGGTCGCGTCAGCTATTGACTCAGTCGCGTCAAAACTGTAACTAGGTCACATCGAAGATCAACTCGGTCGAATCGAAGGTTGCATAGGAAAGAGCAGTTTCAACTAACGCGATCGCATTAGGTTTGACGCAGTCGTGTCTAAAAGATTCGATTTTTTTTGGGTTTTTCCTGTTTCAAGCGGGATTCGGATCCTAAACTCCCCAGGACTGTTCCAAAGTCTATAAAAGGACAAGTGAAGCTCATTTTTTATAGGAGACCACATGTATTCCATGAATTATTTTAGAGATTTAATACTAGGCATGAGTAGCTAAACTACTCATGTCCTGGGGTTAGATAGTACTACCTCCGTCCCAGCTAACTTTGCACGGTTGACCTGACACGGATGTTAAGAAAAAGCAGATTTTGGGGAATCTTTGACTTTTTTAAAGGTGGAGATTGAGGGTGGAGATTTCGAGGGTGGAGATTGTGAGAGAGATTTCCTTTTTAAGGATGTGCAAAGTTAGGTGGGACGGACCGAAAAGGAAAGTATGCAAAGTTAGCTGGGACGGAGGGAGTAGTGTTTATGACAATGTTTTAATTTAAAGTTTTGAATTATGGACTCCAGTTTTAAGTATTTATCTATATGTTTGTTTTATTCCTAAGCACAAATTGATCACTTAGACTTAGTTACACATTTAACAATTCCACTTCGAGAGGAGGGAATTGTTAATAGGCATACGACATATAACACAGTTGTCTATGACTGCGTGGGCAAGGGTTAAAGATCTTTTAGGAGTTGTTAGGATTAATTGACTCAAGAGGGTAGTTGTCCTAATCAATCCATGACTTAGTCTCTTCGAGAGGAGGACTAAGTTACTTAAGTGCCGCCTAATAAATACTAAAACTTGGTTTAAAAGTCTATAAGTTAAACTTAATCGACATTGAAGTAATTCACGAAATCGAAGTCCTAGGGTACACGTTCGTTAATTGGAATTTAATCGTTTGACAAGTTAAGTTAATTAGTATAAGTAATTTAGTTTATGAAAATCAACCTTAAAATTCGAGTGTCTAGTTAGGGTAATCCTATAAAATTGGGGTATCGAACAGTGTTAGCCTGTTCTCTGAGGATCGACCTTGACTTATCCTATACACATCTACACCCGTATACTTGCGGTATTTAGGGTTAGAAATTAGGCCTGCCATATAGCAGTGTTGCCTTTTCTTTTGTCAGAAGTCCCCACGTTATTGGATAATCCGTTCAAGATTTTCTTCTTGTCACCACTAGCTATTTTTTTAATCTCCAAATACTTTAACTTGACTTTGTCACTGTTGACATGGTTGTGCATGCTTGCTATAGGATCCAAATAAAGCAGTACATGGATCTTCCTTATAGCAAACATTGTTGTATGCTACGAAAGCATAAGTTTCCTTGCTGCATGCTTTAAGCAGCCTCTGTTCCTTCCTTCTTGTTGGGGACACCATGCTCCATGTATCCTTGATGATCTTGATGTATGCTTGTTGTGACTTTTGCTTAAGTAGAATTAGCCCTATCTATTACAAAGATTACAGAGTTTGTGAGAGCACTAGTTCCTACTTTACATTGTGGTTTTGTCACTATCAAAATATAAATTTCCTAACAACACTTATAAATGTTTCGAAATAACTTCGAAGTATCTATAGTATTATGAACACAATAAAATATAATAATACCTATTTAGATATATAAAACGCAAAAATCTCATAGATAACTGTCTTAAAGCTAGACGACCCATAAAAATGATATTTTTTTGGAAAAAATACTTTACTTGAAAGTATTCCTCTAAACAAATTGATATCTTGAAAAGACAAAAGCATGATACTCTTTTCGGAGAAAAATAATACTTTTATCGTCAATCATCACCAAAGCAGATCTGACCACTTTTACCTTGAGTGACCGAAACTTCATTGCATTTATGCCTCACAAATAAAAACATAAAGCTTTTGTAAAATTTACCGAATAATAACAATGAATATTGTTTGGTCTTGAATAATAACAAAGTTCTTGGCGTTACAAATAGGTAAACATCGATTTATTGGGAAAATCTACTACTATTAAGATGTTCAACTCCGAAATAGAAATTGCGTTAAGGTAGTTTGATTTCCAGGCCATGATATTGAGTCAAAGTAGCTAAAAGGGTTTAGAATGAAACAATAGGAACAAAGTTGTACAATAATAGACAACTTTGTTTTTTTTTGTTTTTTGTTTTTTGTTTTTTTGTTTTTTTGTTTTTTTTTTTGTTTTTTTGTTTTTTGTTTTTTTGTTTTTTTTTTTTGTCATACTCCACAAAAATATTGTGGTTTTAAAGAATCAACGTTAATGACTTTTGCATGGTTTCCCTAGGGAAGGCCTAGACCAATAAAATGATCCCAGAGTCACTATTTTAATTTTAATATGTTAAGTAATATATGCTATTGTTGGGAAATTACGAACAATATCAAACGAATGATAAATATGAATAAACAACAGATAAAAATACCAAGAATTAACGTGAATCGCTAACAGCTTGTTAGCTACGTCCACGACCAAACAGGAAGATCCCAAATTCAGTATCAACGAGAGTTCAAACAAAATAGGACTAAGTATCCTATCAAACAAAGATAAAATCGAGTATCAATCAATTGATACTCGATCCAAACTATCTCTCAATGCTTGAACAACCAAGCCAAAATTAATACCAAAACAATTCTAATCCCTCTATCTCAAAGGACTCCAATAGGACTTATTTATAAGCCCCCAAACCTAATCCTATACAGAAAATGAATCAAATTGGGTCTAAAAAACTTAAGCCCATCTTCTACGCCGCCTCCGCTAACGCAACTGCGTCCAACAAATGGTGCCATCGCATTCAACAAATGACGCGACCGCGTCAACAAGCAATGCGACCACGTCGCCTCATTGGTAGGTCGGAGTCGTTGTCACCACCAAATTAATTGTATATAGATATATATACTTAACCTTAGTCTACAACTCTAACTAGTAGAGTGGCAAGTAAGGGTCGATCCCACGAGGAACGGTAGTCTAGTATTGTTTTGATAGATCAAGCGATTGCAAAATTTAAATAAAGGTAGGTTCAAATAATGAAAGTAATAAGGGGGGAGGGGGGATTTTGATTATCCAACTATAAACTACTAGTAATTACCAAGAACAACTATTAAACTATGATCAAATAAACTTAAGATTGATTTAACATAAGATGACAAGATAAGTAGATTGATTTTTGGGTTTTAAAATATGATTAAAGGATTCAACCCTTGATCAAGTATTCCCTTGTTTTGAATAATATATGTAATTAATGTTATTACCCAATTGGTTAGCCTTAGAACTCCTACTCCAAGATTAATAACAAACTCTATCAATCTTGTTGTCTCTTAAGTATGATTAATCAAAACAAGCTCTTCAATTAATCCTACTCAACTTATAAATTCCTAAAACAAGCTCTTTAAGAATCAATAGTCAAGTGCATTAAGAATCAAGACAACGGAGGAGATTCGACCTAAAACTCGTAAGTTCGGTTTTAATGGTCGAACTCTATGTTATCCCCAACAAAATAAATCTATTGTTTGCTACACGTGAATCGGACTCATAATAATTACGGATTATAAGCCCAATTCTAGCAACACACTAACAAATATCTAAATGGGTGATCAAATCACTATTCAATTCATAAGTGTGAATCAACAATCCCAAATAACATAGAACATTCCAAGAACATAATCCAATCGGTTAACAACCGTAGAAACTACATAAACATTCTCAATCCAAGGTTCAACTAATGATCAAGGGCTGAAATAAAGGGTGCTAGCCACCCATTACACTTAATACAATAAGCAAATAGAAAGAAATACAAGAAGACATGATAAATTTTTAGAATAAACCAAGAACTTGAGTTGAAGAATGAAAGGCCTTCAATCTTCTTCCCAATGTTGTCCTTGAGGATGATGGAGGCTGGAAAATGTGTTATTGAATAGGTTAAATTTGAATTAGAACTTATATATATAGGGGAAGAGTTGTCTCTTGAGTTTTAGGAAAAATCGCATTCACAATGTTAAAACAGGGCATAGAATCTCGGTCGAGATTCAAATGTGTCTCGACCAAGATGAAGCAATGAGGATTTTCTGCTGGTGAATCGAAGGCTGATCTCAGCTGAGATGCAATTGTGTCTCGGCCAAGACGTCAAAAAGAGGATTTCAGGGCTTGTTAGGGTTTGGCTCATCTCGGCCGAGATTGAGTTTCATCTTGGCCGAGATCTTGATCTCTTGAGAATCTTGATTTTCCCTGAGAGTCATCTCGGCCGAGATGCACTGCCCGTCTCGGCCGAGATCTTCAGCTCTTCAAAACTTCAAGTTTTCCTTGGAAGGTCATCTCGGCCGAGATTTGCAACCTGTCTCGGCCGAGATCTTCCTTTAGCCCTGTCATTTGTTGCCTCAATCGATCCATCGACTCTGCGATCTTTTGATGCTCTTTTTCGATCCATTTGCACCTATTTTAATATAAAAATGAACCAAACACATTATTTTGCCCAATGAGAATTAAATGCACGAAGTACACGTGAAATTGCACAAAAACAACACTAAATTGACACTTAAAGCGTCCTAAAGTGTGTGCCCGAACACGTGTACCAAATCTCGCCAAATTTAGAACTTTGTTCGTCCCGAACAAATAAAGAAAAAGAAGAAAGAACACGTGTTTAGGACAAATTTAAGTGGCAATCGTTTTCAGATTATTTTCTTAAAAACAAGGCAAACATGAAAGTAATGAACATGTGTCATAGGCCAAAACACTACTTTCTACACTTTGACATTCTCGACTTGAGATCCTCACCGGGTGAGTGTATCTCTCAACTATCGAGTGTATCAAATGAGACGTGTATACGCTTGCATTGAAGTGCATGAACCGCCTGCCATAGGCTTGCCAATCATCTAAACTTGAAAATGTACTTGACAAGTGTGGCAAAGAATCAATCAGGTCTTTATATAGGTTGTAGTGTTGGCTTGGGGTAAGGTGGGATAATTCTAGGTAAGAGCGACTATAAAAATGGACTAAACGAGTGGGCCCTACCCGTCTACCCCTCAAACAATAGTCATTCTTCCTTGCCTTCTCAATTCCCAATCAAGTCGATCCTAAGATTCGACTTCCTCAACTCGTACCAACCTACTGATTTCTTGTTAAACAATTCTCAATTGAAGTATATATCTTATGAACTTTTCAACCTTTAAGAGTGATGATCTCAAGAAGCGTGCTTGTTTTAGTAACCTCTCCTTTTCTATCACTAAGATAGTATATACAGTCAACTATTTCTTTTGTTTTTTCTGATTTTTTACTTTTTCTCGATTTTCATTTTTTTAATTGAAAAACATTTACAACCAATGGAGAGGTTAATAATCTCAAATTTTGCCTATTTGTATGTTTCATTTCACCCTTCAACATTTTCTACTAGTCAACCCACATTTGATCCCAACTCTCCAACCCGACTACCTTCCAATCGCCTCCCTCATACTTTTATAGTCCATTTGGGTTCAAAGGTTAAATGAAAAGGGAATTGGCTTATAAAGTTGGCTATCAAATAAAAAATCTTTAAGCTCAAGGGGCTTAACTAGAGACAATTTCATATTTGGTAAAAAGGAAATATTTTCAAGCTTTTGAAATAGGTTCAAATAAAGAAGTGCCTAAAATCATTTTAAATGTCACAACATCTACCGACTTATTCAAAAGTGGAGAATCAGGGCAAATTCTAGAGGAAAATGCATGCATTCAATGAATTTCACATTGAAAGAAATTTTGAATTACTCCTAAAGTGGGAGTATCATTTTAAGGCTTAAAATCTCACTTGGTAAAGATTTTGATCGCAAGTTTTGAATGCAAGTTGATTTTGCTTCAAAGGCCTATCATGCTCTATCAAGAGCCATTTTAAAAAAAAATTGTTAAAAAATTTTCATCATTAACCAATGCCAAAATTCTCATTCCTACACGGTCCAATCACTTTTTCTCGAGCGTCCAACTTGTACGCCTACCAACCCCTCCCCAAACTTGGTTGGAAATCAAGTTTGTGGAAAAGAGGAGTACGAGTTGGTGCTCGTCGAATTTAACTAATTATTAACTATTTTAGCCAAAGCCAATAACTAACTAACTATCTTACTCCTAAAATGTGCAAGGTATCAAAATTTACTATAAACAATATCATAATAACCAAAACAACCAAAAGATAGAAATTGGCTCATAGGCAAGGTAATGTCATCAACAAGCAAGGCAAAGTCAATCATCAATAATCAAGCCAAACTACAAATCATGATTGGCACACAAGCCATCATATCAATCCAACATGAACACAATATCAAATGGCTTACAAGCCAATACCAACAATAACAGTGTAAAGTGACAGAAGTGAGGACACACAGGCCAATAACATAAACAGTAAAGGAAGATTAGGAGGGGTTTCGGGAAGTTCGAGCTGCCGAGAATGTCTTACCCCCTTGTTCTCCCCCCAAACTTAGTTTTTCAACTAAGTTTGGAAAGGAGGAGTAAGGCTTTCTCGGTACTCTACTCACAAAGATCGGGAAGGCCGGGGAGCTCGAGTTGGTGAAACACCCCTTGATGGTGTTGAAGAGGTCGAGGAGCTTGGTCTGGTTTTCTTTAATGGTCTCTTTAATGCCTCTCAGTTCATCTCTAATTGTCGTCCTCATTTCCACCAGTTCGGCTCTGATTCCTTTGATTTCGTCCCCCATTGCAGCCACCAGTCCTTCTTGTCGTTCCTGAAACTCAGATTGAGACAACACAGCTAATGCTGGTCTCTTCTTTGACGGTCTGTCTGGTTGGCTGCTACCTTCCCTCTCGCCACCCGTGCTCCGAACCTTTGCCACCAGACGTGACTTCTTTGCTCTCTTGAACTTGGTCAATTCATCACTGGTTGGCTCTTTGGACGCATTGATGTGCACCTCGGAGCTCAGTTCCAAGTTCAATTTGCTTTCCAAGTTGGTGATGTACGTCAGCCCGGGGTTAGGTAGGCGGAGATAAGGTCCCTCATTTTGGAGGACATAAGGGATAGACTGTCCCGAGGATTCCTCTTTCTATCTGAGCATTGCTATTCTCATATTCTCCATCTATTCCCAATCTAAGTAGTATTCAGTGTTGATAGGTGTGTATTCTGGGAGGGGCACATTGTAATGCTCGAGAATGAGGGTAATCAAAGCCCCGCAGTAAATCGGGTCTGGAACCTTTGTTTCCCTCTTCCGTTATGTCCTCAACTCTTTTACTGTCTTCTCAAAGCTCATTATCAGGTCTTCTTGCAAATCCCTCAGCCTTCTGTCCACAATTTCCCAAAAAATCTCTATCTCATATAATCGAGGAGAACTGATCTCCTTCCTGCCACAGATTGTCGAGCTCAACAACTTCTACAAATATTTGACGATCGGGCTTCATATTGAAGTCAACCTGGAGCTCCTTGGGTCGTAAGCCTGTGGTGCAACTATTCCAGGGGGACGGTGATTTACCCTCAGAATTGTTGCACGTCGAACTCTCTCAAAGTACCCTCATCGCCAACAGTTGGCCTTTTGAAGCCGTATATAGCCCTCAAGTTGTCGTGGCTCAAGGTCTTTGTCTCATTCAGAAGTTGAAACTTGATGTTATAGATCTTTGTCGAGCAGGAAAGTGATGTTTCCTCGATTTCGAGAGTGCTAAAGAATTCTAGCACGAACTTGAGGAATGTAGGTCGTAGTGCTAGGCATTGGGCGAGTCCCGCTTGTTCTAAGAGATCATTGATGTTTTGCCTTATGCCCATGGCGTCCAAAATCTTTGGATCGCCAAAACGGGTTGCCGACACCCCTGTCCTTATCAATATGTCGAGCCTCTTCTTCTGTTCCTTTGTGCTCAAAATTATATCGAAGTCGGATGGTTTTGTGGGTTTATATGTGGTTGTCGGAGTTTCCGGTATGGGAGCCTCTGGTGTATGCTCAACTGCTTTTTCTTAGCCGTTGGCTTGATTTTTTCTGATTTTCTGTGTTACCGCCTACTTGAAGTGCCCTCTTGACTGGTGATTTTCTTCGTGTTTTTTGGTGGTGCCATTGTTTACCTGTAACCAGTCAGAAACACACGCATTAAACTTAACTTGAAAAATAAAATTTCCAACTTATATGTCCACCGTCATTTATACATGGGAAAAATAATTTCTCACTCATTTTTCTTCAATCATTAATCAATTATCTAGCCCAAATCGACAATCAAATCAACAAAAATAAGCCAAATCAATTTAATGTGTTCTAACATATATCAAGCCATATCAAACGATTACACATAAACCATTCTAGCTCAAAAATTGAAATGACGATCATATTAATCAAGCAAAAAGGGCTATACAATCCATATACATGTTTGAAGAGTATTCACAAATGTCTCACCCAATCCATCTCCTAGTCCACAAATATCGCTTATCATCATCAAATTCGTATTCCTAATCGGCAAACAAATCAATTCGGCTATCAATTTACCAATATTGAAAAAAATTCAACCAAATTCAATAAAACCAACTAAAAATACGAAATTGACTTCTTATCATGCATCAAATTCAACAATAAATAGCACAAAAGTAATAGGAGGTGATAGCAATACGTATCGGACGAGTTTAGACGAAGAAGATTTGAAATTTTCCTTTCGCGCCTTTTTTTCTTTAACCCGAAATCAAAACCGCTCCAAATCCAATTTTTTTTGGATGAAAGTGCGTTATATGATGTGGGTGAGGGTGTGTGTGAGTTTGAGTGAATTTTATTGAGTGAAAATGGTGAAATTTGAGAGTGGGTGTGTGCTTGTGCGCAGAAATCGCGAGTTCGGGGGAAAAAAATGCTCTAATCTGTTCGTGCAGGGGTATTTATACCTGGGCGGAATCTCGGCCGAGATGCATTTCCTAGCTTGGTGTCTCGGTCGAGATCCTTTCTTTGATCTCAGACTTATTGTGCTCAGCAACGGATCTCGGCCGAGATGCTTTGTGCCTCTCGGCCGAGATAGCCTTCCAGCGATTTAGCCTCAATCTTGGACAAATTGATCTCGGCCGAGATGACTTGGTGTCTCGGCCAAGATAGTCTTCTTGCAATTTTTTCCAGTTTGGTCTCTTCCTAATCTCGTCCGAGATGCTTTGTGTTTCTCGGTCGAGATAGCCTTCCAGGGAATTGCCCTATTTTGCCTGCATGACGTCTCAACCGAGATGCATTCTGTGTCTCGGCCGAGATTCCTTCCCTGCATGTTTTCTTCATTTTAGTCCTCTTCACCCCCATTTCATGCTATCTCTTAATTATTTTGATCTATACCTGCACATTTCTCAACAAAAAAATCAAATATGCCACAAGGCATTTATTAAGCTACTAAACTATGAATTTGAAAGTGCAAAAAATTAAAGATACCATCAGGTTGCCTTCCGACAAGCGCATTTGTTTAACGTCGTTGGCTCGATGGATGTACATTTAGCTCGCTGGTAGGTCTTCTACTCATTCCTCTTCAACGGGTTATCTTGACAGCCTTCGAAATACGGCTTGAGCAATTGTCCATTCACTTTGAAAATCTTGCCCGTTTTACCGCTTCTATCTCAATGGCCCCATGTGGATATACCTTCTTGATAATGAATAGTCCAATCCACCTTGATCGAAGCTTTCCGGGAAATAATTTCAACCTCGAGTGGTACATAAGTACCTTCTCTCCAACCACTAAATTTTTCCGGGAGATTCTTGCATCATGGAAGGCCTTGGTCTTCTCCTTATATATCAAAGTGCTTTTGAAAGCTTCATTCTGAATCTCTTCTAGCTCTTGGAGTTGAAGTTTCCGGTGCACACCCGCCTCATCTAAACTCACGTTACATCTCCGGATGGCCCAATAGGCTTTGTGCTCGAGTTCAACCGGAAGATGGCACGATTTGCCATAAACAAGGCGATATGGGGACATGCCTATAGGCGTTTTGTAGGTGTTCCTGTATGGCCATAAGGCATCATCAAGCCTCAAACTCCAATCTTTCCACTTTGGTTGGACGGTTTTCTCTAGCACCGATTTGATCCCTCAATTTGAAGTCTCGGCTAGCCCATTTGTCTGTGGATGATATTGGAGTAGACACTTTATGCAAAACTGAATATTTCATGAAGAGTGCTTCGATGGTCCGGTTGCAAAAGTGCGTACCCCTATCACTTATGATGGCTCTCGGGATCCAAAATCTTGCAAATATGTTGGACTTGACGAAATTCGCAACAACTCTTAAATCGTTTGTACGAATAACCTTTGCTTCCACCCATTTGGACACATAGTCCACAAACAACAGGATATAAAGATTTCCATAAGAAGATGGGAACAGGCACATGAAATCCATGCCCCAAACGTCGAAAATTTTGCACACCATTATTGGCTGTTGGGGCATTTGATTCCTTTGTGAGATGTTTCCCGTCTTTTGACTATTGTCACATGATTTGCAAAAAGTATAAGCGTCCTTGAATAGGGTTGGCCAAAAGAACCCACTCTCGAGAACTTTGTGCGCTGTCCTCTTTGGACCAAAGTGTCCTCCACATGCATAGGAGTGACAGAAAGCAAGTATCGATTGAACCTCTGTTTCCGGAATGCACCTTCATATCACTTGATCTGAAGCATGTTTCCATAAATACGGATCATCCCTAAAATAATTTTTCGCTTCACTTTTCAATCTATATCTTTGGGCCAAGTTCATGCTTTCGGGGTATACTCCCCTCACCAAGTAATTTGCCAAGTTGACATACCATGGGACACTCGAACCTGATGCCATGAATAATTGCTCGTCTGGGAAGCTCTCTCTCAAGGGAATTTCGTCCTCCTCTTATGTCAATCAGCTTAAGTGATCAGCCAACGAATTTTCCTGCCCTTTCTTGTCCTTGATTTCCCAAATCAAATTCTTGAAGTAGAAAAATCCATCGTATGATTCTTGGTTTAGCTTCCTTATTTGATAATAGAAACCGAAGAGCTGTATGGTCAGAAAAATGATAATCTTAGTACCAAGCAAATATGATCTAAACTTTTCTAAAGCAAAAACTATAGCCAAGAGTTCTTTTCCTGTGGTAGTGTAGTTTGCTTGTGCCAGATCCAAGGTCCTGGAGACATAGTAGATCACATGAGCTGCTTTTCCTTTCCGTTGCCCCAAGACAGCTCCCACTGTGTAGTCACTAGCATCGCACATTATTTCAAACGGCAGTGTCCAATCCGGTGGTTGGATAATGGGAGGTGATGTAGGGCCTCCTTAAGCTGATCAAAGGTGATCTTGCAATCAGTCGACATCTCAAATTCGACGTCCTTTTGCAATAGCCGACACAGAGGGGTTGAGATCTTTAAAAAATCCTTAATGAAACGCCTGCAGAAACCTACATGGCCAAGAAACGATCGCACTTTTCACACAGTTGCGGAGTAAGGCAAGGCAGTAATAAGATTAAATTTAGATTTATAAACTTCAATGCCTTTTGATGAAATTATATGCCCAAGAACAATGCCTTGCTCAACCATAAAATGACATTTTTCCCAATTCAACACAAGATTTGTTTCCATGTACCTTTTCAGAATTTTAGTAAGATTATCAAGATACTTTTCAAAAGACTCACCATACACGCTAAAATTATCCATGAAAACCTCAATAATATACCCAACATATTCAGAAAAGATACTCACCATGCACCTTTGAAAGGTGGTCGGGGCATTGCATAGCCCAAATCGCATTCTTCTCCATGCAAAAGTGCCGAAGGGACATGTAAAGGTGGTCTTCTCTTGATCTTCGGGTGCAATGGCTATTTGGAAATACCCGGAGTATCCATCCAAGAAGTAGTAAAATGAATGTCCGGCCAATCTTTCTAGCATTTGGTTGATGAATGGCAAGGAAAAGTGATCTTTGCGGGTCATGGCGTTCAACTTGCGGTAATCTATGCACACCCTCCACCCAATTTGCAAACGGGTGGGAACTAATTCCCCATCTTTATTCTCCACTACCGTCACTCCCGACTTCTTGGGCACGACTTGTGTTGGGCCCAGATACTTGCTATCCGATATAGGGTAGATAATCCCAACATCAAGTAGCTTGATGACTTCTTTCTTCACCACCTCCATCATAGGTGGGTTAAGTCTCCTTTGGGGTTCCCGACTTGGTTTTGGATCCTCCTCAAGTAGAATGCGGTGCATACAAAGAGATGGACTAATGCCTTGAATGTCGGCAATAGTCCAACCAATTGCTCTCTTGTGTTCTCTAAGGACCGCTATCCACTATCAAAGATGCTTCTTGATTTGGAGACAACTTGGATGAGATGATCACGGGTAATGTCTCATTCACTCCTAGGTAAACATACTTCAAGTGGTTGGGAAGAGACTTGAGCTCAAGGGTTGGGGCCTCCACCGTAGAAGGTAACATCTTCTTGTGCGTATCCGGCAATGGAATGAACCTCTGTGCATATCTTGGTAGGGATGACTTCAGTGCATGCATTTGTGCCATTGTTTCCACCAATGCCTCATTAGTCTCCCAAACCTCTTCTTTTCCCTTCTCTAAATGAGTGGTAATCGCAACTTCCATTGGGTCCCTACATGACAACTCAAACAACTCTTCCACAAGTGGATCAATAACATCAATGGAAAATACGGAATGAACATCCTCCGAAAATCGCATTGCATCAAAGATATTAAAATTGACAATTCGACCATCAAATTCCATCGTGAGGGTGCCCTCACGAACATCGATCTTGGTTTGGGAAGTTTTTAGAAATAGTTTTCCCAATAAGATCGGTGTGGACATTGATGGATCGCCTTACATGTCCATCGCATAGAAATCAACGGGGAACACGAGTTAGTCAACTTCAACTAGCACGTCCTCGATTACCCCATCGGGATACGAAGTGCTTCGGTCGGCTAGTTGAATGACGACTCTTGTTTCCTTAAGTGGCCCCAAATTTAAAGAATGAAAAGTTAAATCTGGCATAACATTAATTGAAGCTCCTAAGTCGAGCATTGCACGTTCAATTTTACCGTTACCTATCTTGCACGGGATCACGAACATTCCGGGATCTTTACACTTCAGTGGGAGTCTCTTTTGGAAGATTGCGGATACATTTTCTCCCATGATCACTTTTTCATTCCCCTTGAGCTTCCTCTTGTTAGTGCACAAGTCCTTCAGGAATTTAGCATATCTCGGAATTTTCCTAACGACATCAATTAAAGGGACGTTTATCTCCACCTTCCGAAACACTTCTAGAATGTACCGATCCTTATTTCTATCTACCACCTTTTTTAATCTGGCTGGGAAACGGAAGTAGTGGAATTGCAACATTGAATTGTGACCCCTGAGGATCTCGGCCGAGATTGGCTTGTGTCTCGGCCGAGACAAGTTTACAGCATTTTTCACCTTCAGCCATGATTGAAGAACCTCGCCCGAGATTCACTTCCTTCTCGGCCGAGATGGGTGGGCAGGGAATTTTCCCTTGTGGTCGAAGTGAGCAATCTCGGCCGAGATCTTGATGTTTCTCGTTCGAGATTCTATTCTCAGCAATCTCTTCTTTATTTTCGATTCTCCTCTCCCCTTCAGAGTGATGCCCGGGCTTTTTAGGCTCTCCAAGCATTGCCCACTCCTTAGGGTGTTTGCACTGACATCCTGGGGGTTTATCTCTGGTTGTGCGGGTAGCTTTCCACTTTGAGCACTTTCCAGGCGAGATACTATTTGACTGACTTGGTTCTCAATACTCTGGAACGTCGAACTTGATTCTTTCTGAAGCTGGAGGGTACTGGTTGCCAAGCGTTTCACTATGTCGGACAATGATGGATCAGAGGGTATTGGCTCGGTGGGCTGTCTCTGCTGGAACATCCCCGTAGGGTAGGAAGGTCGATTGTGCCCACTTTGTTCACCCTGCTGTTGCACATTTGGATTCTGATGCCCATACTTGAAGTTGGGATGGTCTCTCCATCCCGGATTGTATGTTTGTGAATAAGGATCATACTTTCTGCTGGCATGGTTGGGATAGAAATTGTGCACTACATTGGCATGAGCTTCCATCTCCTCTCCGAGAATAGGACAAGTATCAGTGGAGTGTTCGGTTATTTGACAAATTCTGCAAGGTCTTGGAGTAGGAGTGCTACACGAAGCCACTTTCTTCACTAGGTCGGTAAGCTGATCCAATCTCTCTTCAATACTCGAATCGATGACATCCTTGACACGCCTCACGGGCTCTCGACAGCCGAATTATTGAGTGTTGGCTGCCATTTTGGGGATCAATGGTCGGGCTTCAGTAGGGGTCTTGTCGACCAAAGCCCCACCACTGGCTGAGTCAATCATATTTTGGTCAGTTAGACAAAGCCCCTCATACCAATATTGGATCAACAACTGCGGGGTGATTTGATGCGATGGGCAACTTGCTACAATTCTTGAACCTTTCCCAGTATTCGTATAAGGTTTCCCCCTGCATTTGCCTAACTCCACTAATATCCTTTCTGATGTTGGTAGCCCGAGATGCAGGAAAGTATTTCTCAAGAAACTGTGTCTCCATTTGCTCCTCAGTGGTAATGGTACCGGGTGGCAAATAGTATAACCAATCTCTTGCAAGGTCTTTGAGTGAGAAAGGGAATGCCCTCAGTTTAATCTTTTCCTCAGTCACTATTGTCGGTTTCATGCTTGAGCAGACCATATGAAACTCTTTCAAATGCTTATGCGGGTCTTCTCTAGATAGCGCATGAAATGATGGCAAGAGATGAATGAGCCCCGACTTGAGCTCAAAGGTAGTATCATTCCCTATCTCCGGAAATGTGATACATAAGGGTTCATGTGCAATCCTTGTGTTAGAAAGCTCCTTCATGGTCCTCTCCTGAATTTGTTCATCAACCATTTCTTCCAATTCAATGGTTTCCTTACTCTCTATATTCAAAGCTTCAAATTCTTCTCAGATTTGTTCCAAATCTCGGGCTCTTATCCTCAACAACCGCTCACGTTCAACGATGTCCGGTTCAAATAACAATCCTTTCTCCCCTTGTGAGCGCAAGGACATCCACTACAACTAAACCAAACAAAGAACCAAGGTGAGTGTTTAGATTACTAAATAAAACAAGCAAACAACTACCTATGTAAATAAAGAATATGCTTGAATACCAAAATAATACTACACTTAACACCGTTCCCCGGCAACTGTGCTAAAATTTGGTAGGTCGGAGTCGTTGTCACCACCAAATTAATTATATATAGATATATATACTTAACCTTAGCCTACAACTCTAACTAGTAGAGTGGCAAATAAGGGTCGATCCCACGAGGAACGGTAGTCTAGTGTTTTTTTGATAGATCAAACGATTACAACAGTTAAATAAAGGTAGGAACAAATAATGAAAGCAATAAAAGGGGGGGGGGGGGGTTTGATTATCCAACTATAAAATACTACTAATTACCAAGAACAACTATTAAACTATGATCTAATAAACTTAAGATTCAATTAACATAAGATGACAAGATAAGTAGATTGATTTTTGGGTTTTAAAATATGATTAAAGGATTCAACCCTTGATCAAGTATTCCCTTGTTTCGAATAATCTATGTAATTAATGTTATTACCCAATTAGTTAGCCTTAGAACTCCTACTCCAAGATTAATAACGAACTCTATCAATCTTGTTGTCTCTTAAATATGATTAATCAAAACAAGCTCTTCAATTAGTCCTAGTCAACTTATCAATTCCTAAAACAAACTCTTTAAGAATCAATAGTCAAATGCATTAAGAATCAAGACAACGGAGCAGATTCGACATAAAACTCGTAAGTTCGGTTTTAGTGGTCGAACTCTATGTTATCCGCAATAAAATAAATCTATTGTTTGCTACACGGGAATCAGACCATAACAATTACGGATTATAAGCCCAATTCTAGCAACACACTAACAAATATTCAAATGGGTGATCAAACCACAATTCAATTCATAAGTGTGAATCAACAATCCCAAATAACATAGAACATTCCAACAACAAAATCCAATCGGTTAACAACCGTAGAAATTACATAAATATTCTCAATCCAAGGTTCAACTAATGATCAAGGGCTGAGTAAAGGGTGCTAGCCACCCATTACACCAAATACAATCAACAAATAGAAAGAAATACAAGAAGACATGATAAATTTATAGAATAAACCAAGAACTTGGGTTGAGGAATGAAAGGCCTTGAGGATGATGGAGGCTGGAAAATGTCTTATTGGAGAGGTTAAATTCGAATTGGAACTTATATATATATATATATATATAGGGGAAGAGTTGTCTCTTGAGTTTTAGGAAAAATCGCATTCACAATTTTAAAACAGGGCATAGAATTTCGATCGAGATTCAAATGTGTCTCGCCCAAGATGAAGCAATGAGGATTTTCTACTGGTGAATCGAAGGGTGATCTCGGCTGAGACGTGAAAAAGAGGATTTCAGGGCTTGTTAGGGTTTGGTTCATCTCGGCCGAGATTAGGTTTCATCTCGGCCGAGATCTTGATCTCTTGAAAATCTTAATTTTCCCTGGAGAGTCATCTCGGCAGAGATACATTGCCCGTCTCGGTCGAGATCTTCAACTCTTCAAAACTTTAAGTTTTCCCTGGAATGTCATCTCGGTTGAGATTTGCAACCTGTCTCGGCCGAGATCTTCCTTTATCCCTGTGTTTCCTCGATCGATCCATCGACTCTGCGATCTTTTGATGCTCTTTTTCGATCCATCTGCACCTGTTTTAACATAAAAATGAAGCAAACTCATTATTTTTCCCAATGAGAATTAAATGCACGAAGTACACATGAAATTGCAAAAAAACAACACTAAATTGACACTTATCCCTGTGGATTCAATATCTTATATATTGCCTCTGTCACAAACCGTACGCTTGCGATTTTAGAAGGTCGTTCCAATCACATCGATTTGGAGCGATTTTCGCGACAAGTTAATGGCGCTGTTGCCGGGTAGGATTTTCTTCCCGTGGATTTAACCTAAGCACAATTAGGGTTAGATTAGGTTGTTTGTTTTCTTTTATTTTTAATAAACATCGAAAAAAAAATCTTTAAAAAAAAATGAACCTCGATCTCTATCAATATTTGCTTGAGAGTTATGCTCTCAACCCTTACGAAGTGAATGCAAAAAAAAAGAAAAAAAAATGAACCCCGATCACTATGAATATTTGCTTGAGAGTTATGCTTTCAACCCTTACGAAGTGAATGCATTACCCTTTGTGTATGATGATGGTTCTTATTTATCTCCCAATTTTGAAATTGTGGAAGTACTGCAATGTAAAGTTTATGGGGAGGAGGATCACTTATCTTTCGATTATGACTGTTTCCACCATTTTTTTTTTCACAAATGCAGTATCCTCCCACCCACCCGTCTCAATTCATGGATTACAATTCTTTTTCAAACAATTGTGAATTGGGATGGGAGGTCAATCAAAATCTTCCCTCCATAAGTCATCAAACCTTTGAATCATCTGAATCTTTCCAAATTTCTTCAATCGATGCATTGAAAGAAGAAATAAGAAAAGACAAGGATGAGTTCAATCAAAAGTTTGATGAACTTTTGGCACAAACTAAGGTTATGGAAGGTCATCTCTCCAAATATGTTTTCGAGAGAAATAGAGGTGAAAATGTGCATTTAAGGGAAGCGGAGAAAGAAGAGGAGAGTGAAAACCTCCTCTCTCGTGAGCCACCATTGGAGAAAAGTGACAATTCTTCCAATGAAGACAATGCATTGCCTTTGGAAGAGCAATCTCAATGTCTCAAAAAAGTGTGCGATTATGTGCGCATCCTTGTTAATGATCCATTTGTTGAGGCATCATTTAGTGGTCGGGATGCAAGTTTCAATTTGTCATTTCCTTCATGTTTTGAAAAACATGCACCGATTATGGACATTAAGCGTATCTTCTTGTATAAATCGTATGTCCATAATCTTATCCATGATCTGTCGTGCCATGTTTATATTGGCGGATCAATTCTCTATCTTGAGCAAACAAAAGCATGACATGATAGACATTTGTTCTTGGATCCCGGATAACACTTTTGAAAGTCGGGTTGTTGACTTCAAACCAAGCGCTTCTTGGGAGACAATCCAAGCATTAAAATTTCTATTGCTTTCTTAGGATTTTATTTCTAGTTGTTTAGCTTTTCTCTCTTAAGATTTTATGAATTCTGAGTTGTATGATTAGGTACATATGGGACACGATGAAATAGCCTAAAGCTTGAAGGAAGGTCTGTAGCGCCCCAATTTCACCTTTCGAGATTGAGATGCCATAGTGAGACAAGTTCATACATTATTTTCTTTAAACTTTAAAATTGTATAAGCGGAAGCATTTCTGATCCTGAAAATAGTCTTTATTTGGAAAATAAAATTTCGAAATGTATAGATATATGCGGAAGCGTATAAGTATTACAGACTTGAAATATAAATTATTTATAACTGACACGTCGGTTTCTAACCTAGTGTTCCGCAAGTGTACGGATGTAGGTGTAGTACAATTGTCAAGGTCGATCCCACAAGGAATAGGGTCTTTAGGTAGTTTGATACCTCAATATTCTAAGAATATCCTAACCAGACACTAATTCAGGAAAGATTGATTTTACTTACTAAAATACTTAATTAACTCTAAATTCAAACTTGAAAACCACGAATAATTAACAATCAAGGGAAAACAACATCCTAGGGTATCGATTTCAGAATATTTATTCCAATGATGATTAGAATTAACTTATTAATTTTAACCGATCTAATGTTTATTAAGCGGCGCAATATTAACCTAACTCTCCTCTCGAAGTAATTAGATCGTTGATTAACTAAGACAATTACCCTCTCGAGTCAATCAATCCCAGAAACTCCAAAAAGCTCATAAACCTATGCCTACACAGTCATAGACAACTGCACTCTATATCGTACGTCTAATAACAAACCCCTTCTCTCGAAGCGGATTTGTTAAACGAGATTACTAAACCTAGATGGCTAGTCCAAATTTAGTGATTAAAACGGATATAAAGATAAACACATAAAAGAACGGAATTCAATAGGTCAAAACGTAAATAAAAACATTGTCATAAAATAATTCCTACTCTCTAACCCTAGGACACGAATAGCTTAGCTACTCATACCTAGACTAAATTCAATACAATATTCAAGACAAAACATTCTAAAGAATTAAACTAGGAAAAATTGCTAAACCCGAGTAACTCGTCCCGTTGATCGAATCTTCGTTGTCGTCCAAGTCGTCTCGTGCCTCAAACTCGGATAATATGTGTGTTGTGTTGTTTTGGAAGTTGTTGAAGTTCCTTTGGTTTAGAAAATTAACCTCTTCAGATTCTTCTTGACCCCCTGTATGTTGTGCCAACGTTAAACTAGTTAGCAGATTGACCTGACTCGTCAGGGCTGTCAGCTGTGATGTGAGTTTGTCCAGCGGCTCATTGCTGACCGTCTCCACTTCCATAACATTCGCCACCCTCCATGGCTGGTTTCTCTCGTTTGGCCACTGATAACTTGTTCTAGCCATAGCATCCAAAATCGAGAATGCTGTCTTTACTGATGTCTCCATCAAGCTACCACCTGCAGCTGCATCCACTTGGTTTCTGGTCGGAGCAAGTAAGCCATTATAAAACTTACATATCTGCTGCTTTTTCGTAAACCCATGTTGAGGGCAACTCCAGATAAGATCCCGGAATCGCTCCCAAGCTTCTCCAAACGGCTCCTGATCCAGCTGCTTGGACTGATTAATTTGATTCTGCAAGTCGAGCATCTTGCTCGGTGGAAAATACTTCAATAGAAATGAAGTGCTCAACTCTTCCCAGCTGGTGATATCTTCCAAGGAATTAAACCATTGGAGGGCTCTATCCTTCAACGAAAAAGGAAACAATCTCAGCTTAACCTGCTCGTGTGGCACATGGTTTATTTTGATTGTGTCCGCCAGTCTTCGGAACTTTATCAGGTGAGCGTTCAGATCCTCCAATGCACTTCCTCCATACTGGTTCTGCTGCACTATGTTGATCAGTGCAGACTTTAGCTCGAAACTATTGGCATTCAGAGGCGGGGGTCGTACTCCTCCTGACTGTTGATTTGGATTTGGCTTTAAACAGTCACTAATGGGTGTATCATCTTCATCTCCCGCATCTGGCTCTATTGGAATCTGTCCGTGCTGTTGTGGCAACTGTGGCTGCTGTACAGGTATTTGCTGCTGTATGTTAGTAACTCGATCGTCCAATCGTGCTAAGGCTGTTAGCACTCTATTTAAGGCTTCATCATTCGGTTGCTGCGGTGGGTTCTCCATCTCAGACCTTCTAGTACGGTGTCTATGAGCTGTCGCTTTAATTTCTGGATCGAAAGGAAGAAGAGTCTCTTTTTCTTTTGATCTGGTGTGCATGCGAAGCCTGATAACACCAAAAACAGCAAATACCGTGTAACACAAAAATTAACAAAAAATAAAAAACGAAAATTAAATTTAAAATTACGAAAAACAAATAAAATCTAGTCTAGTTTCCTCCTATTTTTCAAGATAAAAACTAAGCACTAAATCCTATTCCCCGGCAACAGCGCCAAAAACTTGACACGTCGGTTTCTAACCTAGTGTTCCGCAAGTGTACGGATGTAGGTGTAGTACAATTGTCAAGGTCGATCCCACAAGGAATAGGGTCTTTAGGTAGTTTGATACCTCAATATTCTAGGAATATCCAACTAGACACTAATTCAGGAAAGATTGATTTTACTGACTAAAATACTTAATTAACTCTAAATTCAAACTTGAAAACCACGAATAATTAACAATCAAGGGAAACAACATCCTAGGGTATCGATTTCAGAATATTTATTCCAATGATGATTAGAATTAACTTATTGATTTTAACCGATCTAATGTTTATTAAGCAGCGCAATATTAACCTAACTCTCCTCTCGAAGTAATTAGATCGTTGATTAACTAAGACAATTACCCTCTCGAGTCAATAAATCCTAGAAACTCCAAAAAGCTCATATACCTATGCCTACACAGTCATAGACAACTGCGCTCTATATCGTACGTCTAATAACAAACCCCTTCTCTCGAAGCGGATTTGTTAAACGAGATTACTAAACCTAGATGGCCAGTCCAAATTTAGTGATTAAAACGGATATAAAAATAAACACATAAAAGAACGGAATTCAATAAGTCACAACGTAAATCAAAACATTGTCATAAAATAATTCCTACTTTCTAACCCTAGGACACGAATAGCTTAGCTACTCATACCTAGACTCAATTCAATACAATATTCAAGACAAAACATTCTAAAGAATTAAACTAGGAAAAATTGCTAAACCCGAGTAACTCGTCCCGTTGATCGAATCTTCGTTGTCGTCCAAGTCGTCTCGTGCCTCAAACTTGGATAATATGTGTGTTGTGTTGTTTTAAGAAGCACTTGAATCCTTTTTATAGAGTTAGATAATCCCAATTGAATTTGGAAATCAAATCCTCAATTAAAACAGGATTTTAAACAACGACGAGCCTTTTGACACGGCCGTGTTGCTTAAATGACACGACCGTGTTGCTTTGCAAAACTCCTATTTCCAGCAACAATTTGACACGGCCATGTTGCTTTGTGACACGGCCGTGTTCTATTCCAGAGCCAATTTGAACGTTGCAGACCACTTTTGACACGGCCGTGTTGCTTATGTGACACGGCCGCCTCGGTTCTTGCTCCATTTTGCTCCTGGACCGGTTTGAACCGGTTCTTGGACGGTTCGGACCGGTTCTCATTGATTTTCACTACTTTGGGCCGATTTTCACTCTGTTTCAACTTGTTTTCTTGTTCGGTAGTCGTAAATCACAACTTTTTAGCCTGAAAATGCTCAAAATACCTTAAAACAAGCCGAGTACGTTAATTGGTCACTTATATCATATTCCATACAATTTCTAACCATTTATGCACATAATTCCTATAAAATAGTATCAAACATTAACCTAATTACATGCATAATTAACGTGCATCAATAACCATCATCACAATAGTTTATAAGTATCACGGGCCCGAAGTGGAGTTGAACAGAGCCCACAAGATCCGCAACATCGAGGTGCCACAGTGGGACAAGTTCATACATTATTTTCTTTAACCTTTAAAATTGTATAAGCGGAAGCATTTGTCATCCTGAAAATAGTCTTTATTCGAAAAATAAAATTTCGAAATATATAGATATATGCGGAAGCGTATAAGTATTACAAACTTGAAATATAAATTATTTATAACCATCATCAAAATAGTTTATAAGTATCACGGGCCCTAAGTGGAGTTGAACGGAGCCCACGAGATCCGCAACAGCCCGCTGCACGTTTCCTTCATCCTGAAATATTTGTAGGGGGTATGAGTTTCAAAGAAACTCGTGGATAACTTTGCAAGCAGTTATATTATATAGGATAGATAAAGTTAATCACATAAACATTCATATATAGGTAATGCCCAACTTTTACGGGGTCCAATACCAAACCCAACTCATACGAGGTTAATTTATGTGGCCCAACTTTTACGGGGTCCAACCCAACTCATATGGGGTTAATTTCTCAGGCCCAACTTTCACGTGGCACTGTACTTTCAAAATATATATAGGAATGCAATATCAATTGAAATCAATATGCATTACACTATAATTTTTCTATCTCATACCCGAAGGAAAAAAATCAAGATATAACAATATAAATCCTGTCTACATTATAACTGAAAGCTAACTTGCAATCATCATTACTCACCTGTTTGTATTTTAAAAAGCAGAATCAGGGAAGTGTTCTTTACGTGCTCTCGAACTCAGTCTGCACACCTATCGAGTATCATTTGACATATATCGGGTTATTTTTTATCTTTAATAGAATTTATATTCTTAAATATTTACTTAAGTAGAAACTTTTTCGAACTTAAGTATTTTATCAAAATCAAACATGAAATAATTTTCAACTCAACCATATAACATTATAAAGAATTTCACTTCACTCATATAAAAATTTCGAAAATATAATTAATTTTCGAAATTAATTTCAAATAATAAATAATTAACTTAATAATTAATGTTTACATATTAAATAAATCAATTAGCAAATAATTTCATATCATACAAATTAAAATCGCATAAAACATGTCACGTACATCTCAACTTAATTAGCGTCTTACGTACGACATCAATATACGAGTAACAAAGTATCTATTTACTGTTCACAAATATCTATTTACTATTCATAAAATATCTTCTTACTATTCATTTTTTCGAAAATTAATAAAATCGACCATAGTGTTCATTTTTAACTTTTATGTACTCTAGGGCAGCAATTCTGTTTGCGTTCTTAACTCTCCTATGCTCTTGGCAAGCGTATCACAGGCATCCATTATAATTCGTCTATGCTGCTCATCTGGGCGCTTTATTAGATTAAATAATGTGTGGGTCAAGGAATCACGAGTTGCACTGTTAGGATGATGCTCGATTGCACACATAATCAGAGGAAGAAGCTCCTCCCGATGGTTTTAGGAAAAGCATTTGCTAGTATCTAAATAGTTTCCAAACCTGTCTTTTCATGATTCGATTCAGCTTCAAGCTTGTCTGACTTTGTAATTAGGCTGTCCATTTGCAGGGAAGGTTTCGCATTGTCCTCGGAAATGTTATCACTCTTTCTAGCAAACTCACTCTCACTAGGAGTCAGTAAGTCCTCTGGCACTGCCTCAATTATGCACGTTGTACTTGTATCATCAAAACATTGTTTTCCCTCATGTCAGTATCTACAGTCAATTACATCAGCTAATGGACTAACTGCAGATGTTTCATTGTCATTCATAAGTGTAGAAATGTAGCATTAGATATAGAGTCGTTATTAGTTTAGAAGTTGTTGTTAGTTAATTATATTAGAAACGTGTTACTTGAGCATTAGTTGATTAGTAGAGCTAAAGAATACTTTGTAAAAATACTTTCATACTTGTAATTTCTCATTAAGATTAATAAACATTTTCTAGCAGTGTAACTGCTCTTCTTCTAGATCATATGTGCTCATACCTTCATCTTCACATGGTATCAATTTTCTAGGTTCATTCTATGCAATTGATCTCTAAACCTTGATTTTTCTGCCTAGTGGAGATTGTTCATCTGCCTTGAGACATATTCATTTTAGTTCGTTTGCAACTCGATTTGCGATTCACAATCGAGCAATGGCTCCTCTAAGGAATTCGCAGGTTAACTTTGGCAAAAAGGTTTGGCCTGCATTGACTGCAGGGGGTAATTCGACGACACAAGATCCATCTCAAGGTCCTAATTTTGGTTCTCATTCAACTGGAAATTAGTCACACACACTTCCGACTCTGCATGATGGCGATCCACTTATGCTCCATGGTTCTGATAATTAGGGTATGAGTCTCGTAACTACTCCATATAGATATTTGGGGCCCTTACAATAAACCCAGTATCACCAACGCTCCATATTTTCTAACAGTGGTGGATGACTTTAGTAGAACAACATTGATATGCCTCTTACCAACGAAGAAACAAGTTTGTTTCTTCCTTGTCTACTTTTCTCAAGATAATAGATGTACAACTCTTTCAGCCTGTTATGGTTATTAGAATAGATAATGGGTCTGAGTTCACCAGTTTTGAATTTCAAAGGCTATTTTCTGACTTGGGAATCCTACATCAGAAATCCTGCACATATACACCGCAATAAAACAGGGTTATAGAACGAAAACACATGCATCTATTGGAGATAGCAAGGGTCGTAATTATAGAATCTGCATCACCTAAGTACCTTTGGTCTTACTCCATTCTAACTACTGCTCATTTGATCAATAGATTACCAACATCTATCCTATCCTGGAACTCTCCATTTGAAGTGATGTTTGGATAAAAACCAACATATAAATTGTTAAAACCGTTTGGGTGTTTGTGTTACTGAACTTGTCGCGAAAATCGCTCCAAATCGATGTGATTGGAATGACCTTCTCAAACCGCAAGCGTACGATTTGTGACAGAGGTAGTATATAAGATATCGTATCCACAGGAAGGATTTTCCGTGACAATCGGCTTTAGTACATTTGAATTAGTTAGGTCAAATGGAAATGAAAGATGAGGACTAAACTAAACAACATAAAACAATAAATAAAGACAAGGAGGGAACCGATCGATGGGGAGATATTCCCGAAGTCGGTTTCACACAAGCCAAATGGAATTAACAATTCGAAGACGATTAAAGGAAAGAAGTATGAGCTCTATGTGATTGAATTATCAACCCAATCGATATCCTAATTGAGTGATAATTCTGGAATACGGTTGAGGTGTCGTATTTCCCTAGGATAGGTGAGTAATCGGGGTTCGATGTAGACTACCTACACGAATGAGATGTACAAACTCAACCCCGGGTCCCGGGTTACCAACAATGGGGGACTAGAAGAGGATAGCCCGACTTCTCCTACCTAAAGAACGGCGTAGGGGTGTAGTTCCTACACACGCGACTAAACCTAATTTCGTCCATCCTAGCCAAGACCCCCTAGACTCTACTTCCCCGTTTGGTAGGTTTATCCTTCATAGGTCTCCCTCCTACCAATTGGGTTTTGATTAATTTAGATTCCGGATTGAATTTCCTTCCCGACTAATCTAAGACTTAGAAATTCAATCCAAAACTCATTTAAGATCAAATCGAATCTCCTCGAAAGGGTGGCAAACCCTAGCCTAGGTTTCGATTATCCCGTCTCAAATGCACAATCATACAAAATAGGACTAAATTATCGAAAGCCCGAGCTACCTAAGAAAGCCTATAATCAAGCCCTAATTTCATATGAAAATCATAATAAATCAACCAAATCCTAACCTAAGTTACCACAACCCACAACAATCCAATAATCAATCAACTAATCATCAATCCGAAGCTCCTTTATATTTATACCATCAATTTATAATAATAATAGTTAATTAATAATTACCTACCTATATTATAATTATATTTAACTATATCATATCATATTAATTTAATATACTTGGTTATAAAGTGTATACATCTTGGTGATGTATATTACAACATAAATGGCTTTATTTAACACTTTGTTTGTAACACTTTTAAAATTTTGGGTTTTATGTAACATTTATTAATATGTAATGATTTCATGTATCACATTTGTAACATTTACGAATATTTAAAAAAATTATGTAACACTTTTAAAATATTTAACACTTTGGGTGTAACATTTTTTTAAATTGTAACATTTTTAAGTAACACTTTTAAATACATAACACTTTCATGTAACACTTATAACTAAATAAATAAACTTAGGTAAACTATTATTAATAAAATTATAGTTTCTTTTATTTAAAACTAATAAAATATCTTAGAATTTTTTTTATTTTTTTTTATCATATGATTTTTGAAGAATTAAATCTTTCAATCGATTATATTTTGTAAAATGGATTTCCAGGCAAAGATTATAGAGCACCTAAGGCTTTACTTACAAGTCATTTAAAATGAATATTATTAATGGTTTTTTTTTTTTTTGTGTGTCTATGTAGATATACACACGTTATATTTTATTAAACTACGAAAAAGGAGTTTTGTAGATTAACAGTTTAAATACATCTTTTAAGTGTAAAAACATGGACTTCAAACATTTTGTCATGTCATTCATGTCGTAAGTTTATTCTTTTATTTAATTTTATATTCTATAAAAACACAAAAAACAAAATTATAACTTAATTTTAAAGGTGACTTTAAGGTGTATCTTAAAATTATCTACACCAAGTATATACATAAAATTATTGTAATTAATATTAATGATTTATGATGTCTTAAAATTTATATACAATAATTAGGTGTAACAAATTAGTTTGATATATAATAAATTATATACAGATATAATAGGCTTAATAACATA
This sequence comes from Ajuga chamaepitys, assembly GCA_958295605.1. Taxonomy (NCBI): domain Eukaryota; kingdom Viridiplantae; phylum Streptophyta; class Magnoliopsida; order Lamiales; family Lamiaceae; genus Ajuga; species Ajuga chamaepitys. Next base: position 32,294,341 of record OY282497.1, on the reverse strand, counting down.
AAAATACACTATCTTTTGGTCAATTAACATATGTAGCACGACCTTCCAATTTTAACGTATAAATACACTACCTTTTAATTTTTTACAATTTAATACATGTGGGCTAATTTCGAGCACTAACTGCTGATGTGGAGCCCAAAACTGAAATTTTAGGTCATACTTTCTAACGTGAAATTATAAATGTAATTTTCTTTCCTTTAAGCCTATATTTTATTTTGTTGAAGGATGTGGCAAACAAATTAATAACGGAGATTGAGTGTGCATCATTCTCCCAATCGGCGGATGACTCTTCTCCCCTAATGAATTTTCTTGTACAACGGATCTATCTTATTCTCTGTTCTAATAGCCATAACCGAATTGTACTAATGGTGTTGCGAATGAAATGCATCCAAAAGCAACATGTCACGCCAAATAGGGAAAAGGTCGCCGACCAGACTCGTCCAAATTCAGTAAAAACCACATATTCAAGGCACAATTCAACACTTTTCTGAGCAGCAAATGGACGATGGCGATGAAGATTGAGCAGGGGAATGACATCCGCTAGGTGGCTATAGAGAAACAACGGCGATAATGCCGAACTGCTGGTCGACGACCTCTCCCTATTTGGCGTGGCTCCGACAGAAGATGCTTAGATAAAGCTGTGAGAACTGACAGATGAATGCGGCTGCGTCTGGGAGCTGAACGCAACCATGACGATAGCGAATGCGGTTGCGACATTGGGAGCCTATATAAGGCGTCGGGAGCTGGGCTCGGAACACGAGCCGCAATAGTGTCAAATGCTACCACATCTTCTAAGCTGTTTAGTTAATTTTCAGCCTGTTTGAGTCCAAGTCAAGTAGGGATTATATCTAGTAGATCTAATTAGACTTAGGGTTAATCCAAATTATTCTGAATCAGAGTCAATTAGGGATTATATCTAATAGCTCTAATTAGACTTAGGATTAATCTGAACCATTTTGAATTGGAGTCTGTTAGTTTGTAACTCTGTAAGAACATCTGAATAAAGTGATTCCTCTCTTCTGCGTGTGGACGTAGCTAACACATTGTTAGTGAACCACATAAATTTGTGTGTCATTTTATTTCTCATTTATGTTATCTGTCTTGCATTTGTCATAACAAATTAGTACTAGAGCTCGGTAAAGGGGCTTCCGCAATCTGGTGAGAAAGATGTCTGGGACAAATGTGAAGTCGATAAATTTACGAGGAGGAACAGTTTCAGTTTGTGGCAGATCAAGATGCGAGTCCTAATGAAACAACATGGGCTATGGGCAATGCTGTTGGCAAAGGATAAGAAGAGCAAGGCGGTAGCCCTTGGAGAGGCTGAGATGGCTAGTCTGGAGGAGAAGGTGCACTGAACGATCATGCTATGTCTCGCAGACGATATCATACCGAGGTCCCGAAGAAGAAAACTGCAGCAGGTTTGTGGTTGAAACTGGAGATTTTGTATATGACGAAGTCTCTTACCAATAAGTTTTTGTTGAAGCAACGTCTATTTAGTCTGCGTATGCATGAAGGTCAGCCACTTCGTGAATATCTGGATCAATTGAACATAGTCCTATTGGAGTTGCGTTATATTGAGGTTAAAGCGGAAGATGAGGGCGCTGCTTTAATTCTGTTAGTTTCTCTATCCCTATCATATGAGAATTTTGTACAGTCTTTCATTATTGGGAAAGATATTGTGTCTCTGGAGAAAGTTAGATCAGCTTTGCATACCAAAGAGTTGCGCCATAAGGCGACTAGTACGAGTTCGGATAATTAGGCTGCTGGGCTAGTAGCCAGTGGGAATGGGAACAAAGGGTTTGGGAATTCAGGAAAGAAGAAGTTTAAAAAGAAATATGGCTCAAAAGGTCCTAAACCGACTGATACCTGTAACTACTACAAAGAGACACGACATTGGAAGAATGATTGTCCGAAGAAGTAGCGGAAACAAGAGAATAAAGCAGGCACTGTTGTTGTTGTTGAAGGAGAGAACACCAATTCCGAAGATGATTTAGCCATAGTCGTTTCAGAACAAAGACGTCACACTGATGTGTGTGTTCTTGAATCTGGGGCATCCTACCATATATGTCCGCATAGAGAGTGGTTCACGACGTACGAGCAGATAAATGGTGGCAATATTTCTATGGCCAACAGTTCAGTTTACAAGGCAGTTAGAATAGGCTCAATTAATTTGAGGACGCATGATGGTAAATTCTGCACGTTGAATGATGTTAGGCATGTTCCACTAATGACGAATAACTTGATATCACTTAGTCTAGTAGACATCAAGGGTTTCAGTTTCAGAGGTGAAGGTGGAGTTTTGTATGTTTGCAAGGGTTCAGATGTGGTTCTGAAAGGTGTGAAACGGGGAACTCTGTATTTCTTGCAGGGTTCAACTGTATATGTTTCTACTGTTGTTGCATTGTTCGAGGTTCCCAAAGGTGATTTGACTAAGTTGTCGCATATGAGACTTGGTCATATGGGTGAAAGAGGGATGCAGATTCTGTCGAAGGGAGATCTTCTTGGTGGCCATAGGGTCGCTAGCCTTGAGTTTTGTGTACACTGTGTTCTTGGGAAGTTACAACGCATCAAGTTTCCCAAGGTATTTCATAGAACGAAACGCACGCTTGATTATATCCATGTTGATTGTTGGGGTCCTTCACGCGTTGACCCATAGATATTTCACATCTATGATTGGCGATTACTCAAGGATCTATTATGATGTAACATAAGGGTGAAGCTTTCAAGAGTTTCAAGCAGTGGAAGAAGTTGGTGGAAAATCAAGCTGGGAGAAAGGTTAAAAGGCTACGAAATGATAATGGTCTGGAATTATGTTCTTCAGAGTTTGATGAGTTTTGCAAGAATGAAGGTATTTCAAGACATTATACAGTGAGGCATACACCACGACAGAATGGTGTAGCAAAATGAATGAACTAGACGCTTCTGGAGAGAGATCAATGTATGCTCTCTAATGCTGGATTAGCTCAAAGATTTTAGACTGAAGTGATCAACACAACTTGTTACCTGATAAACCGTGGAACTCACACAGGTATCAACATCAAAACACCTTATGAGGTGTGGTCTGGTAAGTCTGTTGATTACTCTAATTTGAGAGCTTTTGAGTGTACGGTTTATTATAATATGAGTGAGGGTAAATTGGAGCCAAGAGTGAAGAAGGGAGTGTTTGTAGGTTATGGAGATGGTTTTAAGGGGTATAGAATATGGTCTTCATCTAAAAATAAGGTTATTCTCAGTAGGAATGTTATTTTTTATGAGAATTCTATATTTAACCCCACGGTGAAGTCAATGGTTGTGCCAAGAAATGATAATGTTGACAAACAGGTGGACTGAGTGAGTCACATAAAGGTGATGAAGAAGAACACCCACAGTGTGATACTGAGCTGAGAGATGCTGTACCACCAGAATCAAAATCGACTGAAGCTAGACCGTAGAGTATAGCTCTTGATTGAGCTAGAAGGATTGGAGTTGAAGCCCCTAAGAGTTGAGGATATGGTGGGATATGCATTACAAGTTGCTGAACATGTGGACTCTTATAGGCCGTCCACCTACAGAGAAGTTGTTACATGTATAGAGTCCACTCAATGGCTTGCTGCCATGGAAGATGAGATGGAGTCGTTTCACAAGAATATGACTTGGGGTTTAGTCAGAAGGCCTCCGGAGAGAAAAAAATTTATTTGTAAATGGGTGTTCAAAAAGAAAGAAGGGATATCACCGGCTGAGGGTATCAGGTATAAGTCCAGAGTCATTGCTAGAGGGTTCACCCAGAGAGAGGGAGTAGACTATGATGAGATATTTTCACCTATGGTCAGACATACTTCCATTAGGCTGATATTACAAATGGTTGCCCATCAAGATCTTGTGCTTGAACATCTTGATGTGAAGACAACTTTCCTACATGGAGAGTTAGATAAGGAGATATGCATGACTTAGCCAGATGATTTCCAAGTTTCAGGAAAAGAAGATTATGTTTGCAAGTTGAAAAAATCCATTTATGGGCTAAAGTAGTCTCCGAGGCAATGGTACAAGAGATTTGATAGCCACACGATACATCTTGGCTACAATAGGAGTTCGTATGATAGCTGTGCATATCACAACAAGCTGGAAGATTGATCTTACATCTATTTGGTCTTGTATGTAGATGATATGCTGATAGCTACTAAAGTCAAGTCGGATATTTAGAAGTTGAAGGGTCTTCTCAGTGCTGAGTTTGAGATGGAAGATTTGGGTGTTGCTTAGAAGATATTGGGCATGGAGATTCGTAGAGATAGGAGTTAGAAGAAGTTTTTCCTTTCCCAAAATGAATATATTCAGAAGATATTTTTGAGGTTTGGTATGTCTACATCTAAACCCATTGATACTCCAAGTGCTGCTAATATTCATTTATCTGTTGGTTTTGCACCTAAGTCGACTTAGGAGAAGGAGTACATGTCTAGAGTTCCCTATGCTAGTGCAGTGGGGAGTTTTATGTATGCTATGGTCTGCATTAGACCTGATCTTGCACATGTTGTTTTTGTTGTTAGTAGGTTTATGGCTCAATCGAGAAAAGAGCATTGGCAAGTAGTGAAGAGGATTTTTTGGTATCTTAGAGGTATGTCTGATGTCGGTCTCATTTTCGGAGGTGATACGAGTTGTTATGTGGCAGGGAATTGTGACTCTGATTATGCGGGAGATGTGGACAGTAGGAGGTCCATGATTGGTCATGTTTTCACTCTTGGTGGTTTCAAATTGGAAGGCTACTTTGCAGTTTATGGTTACTTTTTCTAATATAGAGACAGAGTATATGGCATTGACAGGAGCAGTCAAAGAGGGGACTTGGTTGAGAGGACTGGTTAGTGATCTCGGTTTGCATCATGACTATGCATCTGTGTTTTGCGATAGTCTTAGTACAATATGCTTGGCTAGCGATCAAATTCATCATGAGAGGGTAAAGCATATTGACGTCAAGTATCATTTTCTGATAAGTGAGAAGGGGATGAAGGAGAAGAAAGTTGGGATTGCTGATAATCTCGCTGACATGCTCACCAAGCTTGTTCCAAGTAACAAGTTCCAACATTGTTTGGACTTGTTAAATATTACAAGTTGTTAATTGTCCCAATGTTGGGGATAAATATGAGTACGAGAGGTTGCTCGTACATCTGGGCACTTTTAGAGTGCATCTGGTACATTTGTTTGATCAATGAGAGGAGATTCAAGTCAAGGTGGAAATTTGTTGAATTGTGCCTTGAATCTATTGTTTTTACTAAGTTTGGACGTGTCTAGTGGACATGGCCGTGATAGAAGGCCTAGATAAGGCTGTGACAACTGGTGGATGAACGCAGCCGCATCAGAGTGAACGTGGCCACGTCTAGAAGCTGAACACGGCCGCATCGAGAGCAAAAGCGGTCGCGATATTTGGAGCCTGTATAAAGTGTCGAGAGCTGGGCTCGGAGTGCGGCCGTGTTCATTAGGCGGTTTAGCTCATTTTTTGCTATTTGAGGCCCAGTCAATTAGGAATTATATCTAATAGCTCTAATTAGACTTAGGGCTAATCTGAATCATTCTAAATGGGAGTCAACTTGTGATTATGTCTAATAGCTCTAATTAGACTTAGGGCTAATATGAATCATAGAGTGTTAGTCTGTAACTCTGTAAGAACATCTAAATAAAGTAATTCCTGTCTTCTGTTCGTGGACGTAGCTAACACATTGTTAGTGAACCATGTAAATTTGTGTGTTGTTTTATTTTTCATTTATGTTATCTTTCTTGCATATGTCATAAAAAAGACGTGCGGCTGTAAATTTCAAGGTTTGGAAAAGAGAGAGGAAGGTGTGCGTATTTCTACTGGAGGTGAGAGGAAAGGGATTTAATCCTAAATTCTTATCCTTTTTTTCATTTTAAGTCATTAATCTTTGTATAAAATTCAATTAATTCATTTTTTATAATCTTTGATTTTCAGATTGCCGATTTAACCTTCTCAGTTCATAAAAATTCTGATATCACCCCTAAACTTTTAGAATATCAAATTAGCCCATGTTTTATCAAAATAAAAGTTGTTATGCCAAAATTTCCAAACTCATATTTCAACTTCTACTTTTTCTATAATATCTCATAAATTATTTCAAAAGGTTTATAGTTAATGTTCTTTACTTAGATATAATTTTCATAAATGTAGGAGTGTGCGATTAATGATATGGACTTAGGCTGCATACATATTTATCACGCAGATTTAAATTGTTAATGTGGGCGTACTTAGAACACAAAGCAAAACAGATGGTAATAACGCTGAATAAAAACACGAGAATGAATTCTCCATGAAAGGAATGAAATCACCAGTACGACACGAAATGAAGACATGGATTGCCCATCGACGGAGCCCGCTGGAACTGCGAGACGACAGTCGCGACCTAGAATTGCACCTAAATCCGACATTGATCTAGGGACGCCTAGTTTTTATGCTAAAATTCATTACTTTTGTTAAAGAAAGTTATTTATGCTAAAATGCATTACTTGTGGATGGAAAAGACTTATGTTGGTTTGTAAGGACAATCTATTAAATTTGGAAGCGGGCATTAAAACAGTTGATTTAGGCATTGGAGGTCGATGCCCGATGGTGGCAGATCCTTGAGGATTAAGGATGAGGCGGAACCTTTTTTTAGCTTTTGTTGCTTTTTTTCTTCTGATCTAACTCTCTACTTTTTCTACAATCTATAGTTGTGGTTGCCACTATTTTTAGTTTCCTAATTGGTTGGTAGGATGTTTTGCATTACATATATCTTTGTGTGGTTAAGCAAAGCCGATTTTGAGGCGATCGGGGCGCCGTCGCTGACCAGGGAGCCCTCGAATTTCTTTTATTGATACTAGTATTTCACCCGTGCGTTGCATAATTTGTAATATTTGTGATGTTATAGTATCGAATATATTAATAGGTGTACAAATAAAATAATGTAATTTTTTTAATAATTATTCTATATTTAAATTAATACTGATATGGTTTTAGTGTACAAACAAAATAATATCAATTTTTTTTTTAAAAAAAATTGAATATTAAAATTAATACTGACATGATAGTCACAATAATATTCATAGTTTAGTCCCTAAAAAATAAGAATGACGATAATATTAATCATTTTGTGTTTATTCTTGCTTTTGCATTATCCATTGTATTTTAGTATAAACACAAAAAGAAAAATCTTAACTAAATTTAAAATTTGTGTATTATCAAGTTTTATTATTTGATGGTGAAAATGACGAAATGGGAAAATGTCACGTAAACATTTTTTGATGATGAAACTGATTTAAAATTGAACAATGGTGGGGTGTATCGAAATAAATTCTATATTTTTGGTTTCGATATACAACGGTATACCAAAAAAACATTTGGTATTTTGGTGATTCAGCATTTCAGTATATCACGTTTCTAATGGCATACCGAAATCAACAGTATATACCGATACCGATATAAAATTCAGTATATCAAAATTTCGATTACTGATACCGTACCGAATTTTTTCGGTATACTGATCTACCAAATGTAGAGGTATGAATTTTTGGTATATCGATAATTTCAGTACGGTAATGATATAGATGTGCCGCAAAAACCACCCTAATAGTTATAGATATACAATTTATTTGTAATTGAAAAAAAAAAAAAAAAAAACCCAACATAAAAGATAAAAAGTTCGATAACAAATTCCAACCCAATTAAAGCCCACATAACACAAGCTATACCTTTATGAAAAATGATTCAATAACTAAAAATTATAATTCACCAGAGCCAGTCGCAATTTATTTCAATGAAACAAAAGCCTTTATTTCCATCAACCTCATTCGTAATATTTATATCATAGAATTTTATGGCTTTTCTTGATCTTTTCTTCTTTTTCTCTCTCTTCCTAAGAAGAAAATCACTTTTTTTATCGAGTGAGATGAGAGTCTTCTTCAACATGACACACCAACCTAGCCTCTTCAACGCTCCCAATAACCAATGTGTGCTAGTACTTTCTGGAAAATTCTCCCGAATTCTCTCCACTTTCTTCTCTCTTTTTTTTTTTTTTTCCAGGATACTCTCCCCTTTCTTGTACAACGTGAATGAAAAGTTCGATCCAAGTTTTTGAATCCATGGTACACGTGGTAGTGCACACACTTTTAGGTCAATTTAAGTGTCTTTTTACGGACTTTTGTGTGCATATTCACGTGTGTTTTGTGTGTTTATTTCTCATTGGGCAATTTGACGTGTTTGTGCTATTTCTGTGTTAAGACAGGTGAAAAGGATCGAAAAAAGAAAGTCAAATGATCACAAGTCGGTGGATCGATCGAGGCAACAAAAGGAAGGGGCTAACTGAAGATCTTGGCCGAGACAGGATGGAAATCTAGGCCGAGATGAGTTTCCAGGGCAAACATGAAGAATTTGCAGAACTGAAGATCTCGACCGAGACAAGAAATACATCTCGGCCGAGATGAGCCTCTAGAGATTTCAGGATTTCCAAAGGACCAAGATCTCGGCCGAGATGTAATGCAATCTCGGCCGAGATGAGTCAAGCCCTAGCCAGCCCAATTTCCCCTTTTTCACGTCTCGGTTGAGATGCAAGTTGAATCTCGGCCGAGATCAGCCTTCGGACCAACTTTCTTTCACGTCTCGGCCGAGACACACTTGCATCTCGACCGAGATTCCTTACCCTGTTTTAAAATCCTGAACGCGATTTGGCCTATTTTTGACTAGCACTTTCTCCCCTTATATATATATCATCCCATTCAATTTTGACCTAACCTAGAACCCATCCCCCACACATATTCAGCCACTATTCCCCATTGGAAGCAAAGGATTGGAGGGAGATTGAAGATCAAGATCATCAATCCTATCTTTTGGTTCCTTCTATCTTATTTTCATGTTTTCTTGGATTTTCTCTTACTTTATCTTTGTAATAGTTGTAATGGGTGGCTAGCACCCTTTAGTTCACCCTTGATCATTGTTGAACCTTGAGTTTAAGATATTTAAGTGATTATTGTGGTTAATATTACCGAATGGATTATGCTTTGTGAATGTCCTATGTTATTTGTGATTGTTGACTCACACTTATGAATTGAATTGTGGTTTGATCACCCATTTGGATATTTGTTTATGTGTTGCTAGAATTGAAAATTACAATCCGTAATTGTAGGATTTCCGATTCCCATGTAGCAAACAATAGATTTATTTTATTGGGGATAACATAGAGTTCGACCACTAGAATCGAACTTACGAGTTTTATGTCGAATCTACTCCGTTGTCTTAAATCTTAATGCACTCGACTATTGATTCTTAAAGAGCTTGTTTTAGGATTTGATAAGTTGAGTATGATTAATTGAAGAGCTTATTTTGATTAATCATACTTAAGAGACAACAAGATTGGTAGAGCTTGTTATCAATCTTGGAGTAGGAGTTCTAAGGCTAACTAATTGGGTATTAACAATAGTTCCATAAATCATCTAAGACCAAGGTGAAACATGATCAAGGGTGAATTGTTTTATTATTGGAAAACCAAAAACACAAAAAAAATCATTCTATTTGTCTTGGTTTATTTGAATTGTTAAATTGCTAAGTATTCTTAGAGTAATTGTTATTTAGTTTGCTTAATAGAAATTTAGGTGTTAGTTGTTATTTAATTAAAATTCCCCTCCCCCCCCCCCCTCCCCCCACTTCTTTCTTGTTTTTCTAGTTTATCTACATTATATTTCTTGATCATATTAGTTTAATACAATAAAGCAAAATTGTTCGACCGTTCCTCGTGGGATCAACTCCTACTTACCACTCTACTAGTTAGAGTAGTAGGATAAGGATAAGTGTATTTTTATACACAATTAATTTGGTAGCGACACACGATGATTGCTACCAATCCAGGTCATTTTTTTGGTGGGTATGTTTCTGGAGACATAGTGTTGGACAGAATCACGGCAACGACTGTGAGAAGTTCTTTGGGTATTGATATCTTGAAGGACATTATTCAATAGGGTATTGTTTTTACTTCTTCTGATTAATATGCTTAGATCTATAAGCATGAATGAAAAATCTCTAGTAATTTCCATTTACATCCTTTTTAATGTATTTTTTAGATCTCTGTATCTAAATATGTTATTTTCAGTCTCAGTTTGTGTAAGGATGATAAGATCTTGATACATGCAAATGAAAATTGTCTGATTTAATTACGCCTTTTCTTATCAGATCTCTATTAGATATGGATATATTTCACTATTTTGGTGATTTTTAAAGTAATCTAGTGATTTTTCATCAGTATACAATTTTGAACAATTTTCGAATTTTCAAAACCAAATGAGTAGTATAGGTTTATCCTCATTGAAATCAACTATGTATTTCAAAAAGCAGATTAAAAAAGGTCTGAAGGTCTAATTCTTTTAAAGATGAGGAAACTAAGGTTGAACGAAGAATCTTTTGCATTGATCAATTCATTTTTAGGAGAATGAATCCTAGATATATGAATGTAATTTAAAATCTGAAATCTCAACGGTTTTAATTTATTGTACTCCTTATAACCACTCTTCTATCAACAGTGAGTGAATCTGGGTGCCACGTCATGGCGGTTGCCTTGAACCTTAAGCCCTGCAACAAAGATAACTAACGAAATAATGTATGTATATAAAATAAACGTAATTTCTTAAGAATGTCCTGTTACAATGGAAAATGCATGCAATATCCTTTACATTTTTATTACTCTCTATATCAGTTGGACGGAGGTCTAGCTCGTTCAGTTTTGAGTGACTGGTCTCCTTGACAAAGCTAAGGGGATTGGAGGCGGAGCTATGTCCTTTAAAAATATGTAATAATAGATATATTTTATTTTGGCATGATATTATGAAGTAGGAAAAATGAAATATTTACTCAGTTCGGCTTATGTGAAAACGGAATGGTAAACGATTAGGCTATTTATATTAATAGCTTGGAACCGGAACACTCTTTTAATTATGATTCTCCTTTAAATTTGAAATAAAACTCAAAGAAAGGAGATTTGAAATCAACTCAAACAAGTGGCATGCAAAACCGTGCCAACTTTACTAAGACATTTATGTTTTGCTTCCAGTGCATGTCCTCCGTAGCATTAATAATTGTGACTCGAGAACCAATAATTTCTTTAGATTAAGTAATACTTTCTAACCCTATAAATTACATTACATGCTAGATTTTTTTCCAATTCTTTTATTTTTTTTAATTACAGAAAACATGGCATGACGATTTTGGTGGGAAAATGACATTTTATAAATATATATGTCAATTTGTCCTGCTTATATATATATATTGTGTGTGTGTGTGTGTGTATGTGTGAAATTGAAGTCAATATCATCAAGTGTGTGAAGTTAAGTAATAGGGTATGTTGGGAATCAAGAATTGGGAAGAGAACTGTGTGAACCGGAGTGGAGAACTGGGTTTCAATGTGAACAGATGAATGGTGCAGGCCGAACCGGGTTTGAGTGGACAAGTGGTTTGAGTTGGTTATGCAACAGTTTTCACGTGTCTTTAACAACGGTTTTCTTAACCGTTTTTCTGTTAGAAACCTGCAGCTCAAGTTCAATAGGTTGCTGGTGGATAATTGAGTCCAATTCCTATATCTAACTTCAGAAACAACTTGTGGCGAATTCAATTCATTCATTTTCCCTCTGTAAACAATAGTGTAGAGAGAGAGAATTTACAAATTAGGGTTCTTAACCAAATTCGGAGTTCAGAATTAGGGGTTTGCTGATTTCTGTATAATTCTTGTAATCTTCAGTTGGGTTTAGTGAATTGAGGTGTGAGGAACCTCCGTGGATGTATAACTTCATAGTTCGAACCACGTAAATATGTTTGTGTTCCATTTTCATTTCAATTTCTGTGTTGATCGTGTTCGGCCATTTTTTGATCAATTCGTTCGAACAGTTGTGTGATTCCTTGTGATTATTTTGGTTGATTCTTTCACAACTATTGGCGCCGTCTGTGGGAAACTCTTTTCGACAACAGCAAGGAGAAGAAGATGGCTGGAATGAAGATGGATATTAACAAGTTTTCAGGGAGGAATGACTTTGGTTTGTGGAAGATCAAGATGAATGCAATCTTGAATCAAAACGGGCTTTCAGGTGCTTTATAACCTGTGGATCAGTGTATGCTGAGAAGCCAAAGTTTGAAGATACAGACCAAAAGGCGTTGAGCATGATCATTTTTTGCCTTGGAGACAAACCATTGAGGGAGATATCCAGGTATAAAACAACCATTGAAGCCTGGGAAAAACTGAAGGAACTGTACCAATCAAAATCTGTCACCAATAAGTTGTTCCTCAAACAGAAGTTGTTGGCTTTCAAAATGAGTGATGACAAGATATTATCTGATCAGTTAGATGAATTTAGCCAGATGTTGGATGAACTGGATGACTTGGAAGTGATAATGGAAGAGAAGGACAAATCCTTGATGCTATTGAATGCACTTCCAAGATCTTTGGAGAATTTCAGAGATACTCTCATGTTTGGTAGGCAAGATAAACTAAGCTTTGACTCAATTCTCAATGCTTTGAAGACCAAGAGTTTGCAGCTTCAAGGTGACAAGAAACCCAACACAACAGGTGAAGGATTGAACATCAAATTCAAGAAAAACCATCAAAAGAAGACTTTGGCAGAATTCTAAAGATGGAAAAGCTGGAAATGATGATTCAAAGAAATCTGGGAACTGGGTGGAAAAGAGGATATGTTTCTCCTATAAACAAGTGGGATACTTGAAGAAGAACTGTCCCTCAAAGAAGAACAAATCTGAAGAAAAGGTACAGAAGCAAGAACTGTTGAACAAGACACTGATTCTGCAGAAGTGTTGAATGATTCTGATTCAAAGATGAATAATGAGTGGGTTCTTGATACTGGATGCTCATTTCACATGTGTCCTCATGAGCATTGGTTTCAAGATCTCAAGAAGGAAGATGGAGTGTGTTGCTTGGAAATGACCAGTCATGCAGGGTACAAGGCAGTGGATCTGTGAAGATCACCATGTTTGATGGTGTAACCAGAACAATTTCTAATGTAAGGTATGTACCTGGTTTAAAAATAAACCTACTCTCTCTAGGGTCTTTGAATGCTACTGGATGTGACTTTAAGTCAGTAGATGGATATTTACACATAACCAAAGGCAAGAAAGTAGTAATCAAAGGTAGAAAACATAATGGGTTATTCATTTTGATTGGACAGCCTGTTTCTGGTTGTGTGGATAATGTGTTGAGCAAGGCTGATCTTATGCTCTGGCACAAAAGACTTGGGCACATTGGGCAGAGAGGTATTATTGGAGATCTGGTATCACAATCACTTGAATTCTGTGACAAGTGTGCATTAGGCAAGTCACAAAAATTGTCTTATGGAAAAGGGATTCACACAACTAAAGAATCATTTGATTATGTGCATTCTGATATCTGGGGTCCATCAAGGACAGAAACTCATGGTGGTGGGAGATACTTTATGGCTATCATAGATGATTTTAGTAGAAAGGTGAGGGTGTTTGTGATAAGAAACAAAAGTGATGCATTTACCATGTTCAAGAGCTGGTTAAACCAGATGGAAAACCTGCAAAGGGAAAAGCTCAAGCACTTAAGGACTGATAATGGCCTTGAGTACCTATCTACTGAGTTTAATGATTTGTGTGAAGAGAAAGGAATTACAAGACACATAACTGTGCCAATGAATCCACAACATAATGGAATTGCAGAAAGGTTTAATAGAACTATCCTTGAAATAGTGAGATACATGTTGGTTGATGATGGATTACCAAAGTCCTTATGGGGTGAAACTGTTAATACAACATGCTATTTCATCAACAAATTACCCTCATTAGAACTGGGATTCAAAACACTAGATGAAGTATGGAATGGAAGGATTTCTTATAATACAGACTTGAAGGTGTTTGGCTGTCTTGCTTTTGCTCATATTAGGCAAGATAAGCTTGATCCAAGGGCTCTCAGATGTGTGTTTTTGGGGCATCCAGAAGGGGTGAAAGGTTACAGGTTGTGGTGTTTGGAACAAGGACATCAAAAGCTTGTAATAAGTAGGGATGTGAAGTTTAATGAGAATGTCATGGGGTATACTTCTATTGGTAGCAAAGATGAGTTTGAAGGGGCTGTGAAAGCTGAGAAATTCTCAGTTGAGGTGGAGCCATCACCTGACACCATTCCACCAGAAACTGAACACTTAGACCAAGAATCAAGTGAGAGTTCTTTAGAAGAAGAAGAAGCACCACCTGTGAATCCAAATCTCAGAAATTATAGCATTGCCAGAGACAGACCAAGGAGGTAAATCCAGAGGGCTGATTTTTATGCAAAAGCTGGAAGTGTATATTATGCACTCGCTGTTGCTGAAGACATTAAACATCATGAACCTCAGAGTTTCAAAGAAGCAGTAAGTGGTAATGACTGTGAGCACTAGATAAGTGCTATGATTGTAGAAATGGAATCTCTAGAAAGGAATAACACCTGGAACTTAGTTGACAAGCCAAAAGGACAGAAGTTGGTGAGTTCTAAGTGGATTTATAAGAGGAAAATTGAAGCAGGAGACAGTGAAAGAGTAAGATACAAAGCTAGACTTGTAGCCAGAGGTTTTACACAGAGAGGGCATTGATTTCAATGAAGTGTTCTCTCCTGTGGTCAAACATTGTTCTATCAGACTTACTCTTATCAAAGGTCACACAAGAAGACATGGAGTTGCATCAGCTTGATGTCAAGACTGCTTTCTTACATGGAGATCTAGTTGAGAACATCTACATGAAGCAACCTGAGGGTTTTGTGGTTCTTGGAAGTGAAGAAAAGGTGTGTCATCTCAGAAAATCACTTTATGGGTTAAAACAGAGCGCGAGACAGTGGAATAAGAAGTTTAATGAGTTCATGCTGAATGTTGGTTTCACTAGAAGCTTATTTGACAGTTGTGTGTACGTTGAGAAGGATACCAAGACAAATCAAGTGTACTTATTGATGTATGTGGATGACATGCTGATAGCAAGCAAAATCAAGCATAGAATACAACAACATAAGAAGAAATTGGGCTCAGAATTTGATATGAAAGATTTAGGGGATGCTAAGAAAAACTTAGGGATGGATATTTTGAGAAACAGAAGAGCTGGAAACCTGTACTTGTCTCAGAAGAATTATCTACAGAAGGTGGTGGAGAGGTTTAACATGCATGAGGCAAAGACATTAAGTGTTCCTGTGAGTCAACAACTCAAACAATCACAAGATCAATGCCCCAAGATAGCTGAAGAAGATAAATACATGAAATATATACAATATGCCAGCAGTGTAGGAAGTTTAATGTATGGGATAATATGCAACAGGCCTGACTTGGCTTATTGTGTTTCATTAGTGAGTAGATTCATGTCAAATCCTGGTAGAGTTCATTGGAAAGCTTTAAATCAGATCTTAAGGTACTTAAAGGGATCAACAGGATTGGGTCTGAAGTTTGAAAGGAAAACTAGAGTCACTGTTCCATTACATGGGTATGTGGATGTAGATTTTGCAGGAAACTTAGATACCAGGAAGTCTATCTTAGGGTATGTTTTTATAGTGTTTGGTACTGTAATTAGCTGGAGAAGTGTTCAACAACCAGTGGTGGCACTTTCAACTACAGAAGCTGAATACATAGCTGTTACAGATGCAGTTAAGGAAGCTGTTTGGTTAAAGGGCATTCTTAAGGACCTGGGAATTATACAGAACTGTGTTACTATTCTGTGTGACAATCAAAGTGCTCTTCACTTGGTAAAACACCAAGCATTTCATGAAAGGTCAGAGCACATTGATGTTAAGGTTACATTTTGTTAGAGATGTAATTGATTCTAGTTCAGTTGAAGTTAAGAAGGTGCACACTGAGGAGAATGCAGCTGATTTTCTAACCAAGGCTGTACCAGGGACTAAATTGAGGCATTGCACGAGCCTGGTGAGGCTTGAACAATGTGTTTAATTCTGAACAGGTTGAGGTGTGGAGACACACTTAATTCATTGAGGTGGAGATTTGTGAGATTGAAGTCAATATCATCAAGCGTGTGATGTTAAGTAATAGGGTATGTTGGGAATCAAGAACGGGGAAGAGAACCGTGTGAACCGGACTGGAGAACCGGGTTTCAGTGTGAAGAGATGAATGGTGCAGGCTGAACCGGGTTTGAGTGGTCAAGGGGTTTTAGTTGGTTATGCGACAGTTTTCACGCGTCTTTAACAATGGTTTTCTTAACCATTTTTCTGTTAGAAACCTGCAGCTCAAGTTCAAAAGGTTACAACGGATTGCTGGTGGATAATTGAGTCCAATTCCTATATCTAACTTCAGGAACAACTTGTGGCAAATTCAATTCATTCACTTTCCCTCTGTAAACAATAATGTAGAGAGAGAATTTAGAAATTATGGTTCTTAACCTAATTCGGAGTTCAGAATTAGGGGTTTACTGATTTCTGTATAATTCTTGTAATCTTCAGTTGGGTTTAGTGAATTGAGGTGTGAGGAGCCTCCGTGGATGTAGAACTTCATAGTTCGAACCACGTAAATGCGTTTGTGTTCCATTTTTCGTTTTAATTTCTGCGTTGATCATGTTCGGCCATTTTCTGATCAATTCGTCCGAACAGTTGTGTGATTCCTTGTGATTATTTTGGTTGATTCTTTCACAACAATATATATACTATTATAAATATGGTTTAGTTCCAACATTAAACTAAGATGCTAAGTAGCCCAAGGGGTTCACAACGTGCTTGGAAGGCGTCGCCCCTAGTCCCTACAACAATGGCATGACACAAAATCTTTGTTTTGGAATTTTTAAGCCTTAATTTTACAATTTACACGTTTCATAGTTCTTCATGCAGCCTAATAAAGAAAAATCAACAATAATATATGAAGTTAAAAAAAGGCAAAGCAAGCATTTTAAAAATTTGTTCTTCTATAACAAGTCAATTTTTGTGTTTTTCCTCAATTGGAAGAGTAATTAGTATAATATAAAACTTCACACACTATGGAGTTTTAATTTTCATTCCATCATCTATCTTTAATGCAATGACTAATATGTAGTAATGGATGGAATATTCATTTACTTTTAGATGGTTCAATTTTTTCTTTATTATTAAGATTTTTTGTTCAATATAATTTTTATACTATTACTTCAAAATGCAAAACAAAATAACATTTTGATGATTCTTATACACTGCGTTTTGTTTTAATGGATAGTAAGATCACTCCTCATAAAAGTAATTTTGCAATAAAGGTATAAGAAAAAATGAATTTATTGAGTCACAACAAGGTCAATTGATAAATTTATCATAAATAGTAAGAAGTTCACTGATTGGAGATTTAGGGGGTAACAAAATAATTATATATCATATTTTATGTATTCGGTCCATGAAGATTTTATTCGAAAAAGCAATATTACTATTTAATTATTTTAAGTAGGGATAAGGGGTGGCTCCACTTTTCTTTCTTGCACTGAATAGTCTTAAATATTGGGCCATCTTTGTGGTTAAGGATAGGGATTGTTTCTCATATTGAACCGTTTTTTGGGCAACTGATTTCAGGTTCAGTATGTTGTGGCTATGGGCCTTCTTTAGGGTATTCACCGAATTCACTGCATCTGTTCAGGGGAAGCTAACCGACCAAAAAATGTGAGCCACTACGTAAACAGAACTCGATAGACATAGTTGGACAAACTGGGAGGACCACCAAACATGTAGTAAATGAGAGTATTGTATTTAGAAAGCGGTGTCCCTATTCTAACTAACATAAAATAAATTTTGAAAAATAGTTTAGAGCATAAAATAAGATGTTGGTGACAAATGAAAGAAATGCAAGTGAAGTGCAGAGAAGAAAAATACATTTTTTTTTATTTGTTTCAGAGAAAAATAAAATAACATATTCCTATACCAATATTTCCCATGATACCAGCATATCTGTGGTCGCCATCTTAACCTATATGCCCAATCCCACCTCACTCACTCCTGCCACTGCTTTCTTTTTCATCCCCAACACTTTGTAGTGTGCCCCAATCCAAAGGTGGTCACATTGGCTTGATTTAATAGGTTACTTTAGTTTGTCCTATATTTTAGATAGATTTGATCATATAAATTTTGGTCTGGAGTACTATTAAACCTATCAAATTCGATTCAATGGGCTAAAAGTCCGACAGACTGGCCCAAAAATGATAGTATACTTTAATGGAATCTGTCGTGCTTTATTCACTAGTTTTTAGTTCGATAGAATTTTAGTACAACCCGACTCGGCCAACATATAACAATGCCCCAACTACGGCTGCTGACGAACCAAGTGTTCGACAAAAAACTCGTGTTTGAGTTCGGTTAGCACTCGTTGAAGTTTGTTTATTCATGTTCGTTTAATAAACGAACATAACGTGAATATTGGATGATACATTCGTTAATTGCTCGTAAGCATGTTTAGGCTTGTATAAAATAATGAAAATAAAAATAATAATTAAATCATTTATGTAACTCATTTATTTTAAAATACCTACGAGTTTGTTGTTGAACTAATGAAGTGAAAGGTATTTTTTTATGCTGGTGGCATCCAGATATTATGGATCCCAATATATCACTATGATACATCTCTGATAAAAGATTTGGTTGTTAAATAAATTTTATTTGATATACTCCAACAGAGGATGGAGATCTTGGCGTAACAATAAATAGATCTCTCACATACATAACAGAAAAGAACTCGCACGCGAATCCCTAAAATACGATTTCTCATTTTCTCTCTATGTCGCATCCTTATATTCTGTGTGAGGTGGTGTTCAATCTCATCAAGTGAGCTATACTTTGTAATAGGGTGTGTTGGAAATGTGGAACCGGGATCAGAAAGTGAAGAACCGGAGGTTTGAACTGGGTTTGAGCGTCAAGAAGCTAAGCTGGTCAGAATGAGCCGGGTTCGTGGCAGTTGAGAATAACCGTTGAAAGTGACGAGTTTGTTTCAGAGTTTGTGACGAAGATAACCGTCACTTTTGTCCGGTAGCTGAGCTCAACTTGATTCAGTTAGAACTTTGTGTACGGTTACATTCGAGCTCCAATTCTTATATCATTGTAAAGCTCTCATCAAGGAGAACAACACTACGTCGAGCAATTTCCTTGTTTCTTAGATTAGAGAGAGTATTTTGAGAGAGAACGGTTTCTGCCCTAATTTGTTCCAGAATTGGGCATTTTGTTTCTTGAGTGTATTCTCTGTAATTGGTTGGATTTCTTAGTGGATTGGGGTGTGCCTTGCCTCCGTGGATGTAGTTCATCTTGAACGAACCACGTAAAAGTTGTGTGTGATTCATTTA
This sequence comes from Ajuga chamaepitys, assembly GCA_958295605.1. Classification (NCBI taxonomy): domain Eukaryota; kingdom Viridiplantae; phylum Streptophyta; class Magnoliopsida; order Lamiales; family Lamiaceae; genus Ajuga; species Ajuga chamaepitys. The sequence goes on along the minus strand of OY282497.1, from coordinate 32,275,080 downwards.
TATTTCCTGTTCTGCGCAAGTCGTGTTCGGTCACAACTCTGGCCGAACTGAGTGTGTGTTTTCAGATTGGACTTTGTACGAATTCCAGATTCTGTTTAGCTGTGTGTTTAGGAGTTGAATTCACTAACAAGTGGCGCCTTCTGTGGGAAACCAACTCTCACAGCTTGAAGAAGAGAAGGAATGGCTGGTATGAAGATGGATTTTGAGAAGTTCACAGGGAGAAATGATTTCACACTGTGGAAGATCAAGATGAATGCAGTATTGGTTCACAATGGCCTTGATCTTGCATTGATACCTCTGGATTCATGGGAAGAAACTGAGAAACCCAAGTTTGCATCAGTGGATAAGAAGGCCCTAAGTCTTATCTTTCTGTGTTTAGGTGATAAACCGTTGAGGGAGGTTTCTAGATGCAAGAGTTCCTCAGAAGCATGGAGGAGATTGGAAGATCTGTATCAATCAAAGTCAGTTTCCAACAAGCTGTTCTTGAAGCAGAAGATGTTGGCCTTCAAGATCACTGAAGATAAGGTAATTTCTGATCAACTTGATGAGTTCATTAAGATGATTGAAGAATTGGAAGACCTGGATGTGAAATTGGAGGAGGATGACAAGGCATTGATGGTGTTAAATATCCTTCCAAAATCCATGGAAAGCTTTAAGGATGCCTTGATGTATGGGAGAGATGAGCAGCTATCTTATGATGGAATAGTGAAGGCTCTGAGGTCTAAATGCTTCCAGACTCAAGGGGATAAAGGCATGGTGCAATCTGGAGAAGGTTTGAATGTCAAATTCAAGAAACCTTGGCAAGGCAAGAAGGGACAGAATGCTAAGGATCCAAAGGCAGGAGACTCTAATCCAAAGAAGGGAAATGAATGGGTTGAGAAGAGGAAATGCTTCAAGTGCAAGCAGCCTGGTCACTTGAAGAAGGATTGTCCTAAAAGAAATAAGAAAGGTGGAAATCAAGGGGCAGAATCTGCTGCCATTGATCATCAAGAAGATCATCCATAGGTACTAAATGTTACTGAATCAAGAATGGTAAAGGAATGGGTCTTGGACACAGGTTGTTCCTTTCACATGTGTCCACACCAGTCATGGTTTGATGAACTTAAGAGAGAAGATGGTGGAAATGTTCTCCTGGGAAATGACCAATCATGCAAGGTCAAAGGAGTTGGATCAGTGAGCATAAGGATGTTTGATGGTGTGGTCAGAGTCATCTCAAATGTAAGATATGTTCCTGGCCTTAAAAGAAATCTTCTATCTCTTGGTTCTTTAGTAACTAGTGGGTGCCAATTTAGCTCAGTAGATGGATTCTTGCATATCACAAAACATGGAAAAATGGTGATAAAAGGTAGACAACATAATGGATTGTTTATCTTGATTGGTTCACATGTTGTTGGGAGTGTGGATATGGTCTTGAGCAGTTCTGAGCTTGTTAAATGGCACAAGAGACTTGGACACATAGGAGAGAAAGGGTTGAAGGAACTGTCAAGAAGTGGAGTAATTGGAAACATGGGAAATCAAGATCTGGAGTTCTGTGATCAGTGTGCTTTGGGCAAATCCAAGAAGCTGCCCTATGGAAAGGGTGCTTACACAACTCAAGAGCCATTAGATTATGTTCACTCTGACATATGGGGTCCTACAAGGACAGAGTCTCATGGTGGTGCAAGGTATTTCATGTCCTTGGTTGATGATTACAGTAGAAAGGTGTGGATCATGTTGATGAAGAATAAGAGTGATGCTTTTCATAAGTTCAAAACATGGTTGATTCAACTGGAAAATGTCAAAGGGAAGAAGCTGAAGCACCTTAGGACTGATAATGGACTGGAATATCTATCTACTGAGTTTACAAACTTCTGTGAAGAAAGAGGAATTAAGAGACACAGGACTGTACCAATGAATCCTCAACAGAATGGAGTTGCTGAGAGGCTTAACAGGACTCTTCTTGAAAGAGTGAGGTGTATGCTGTTGGATGCTGGGTTGCCAAAGGTATTTTGGGGAGAAACCATTGCTACAACATGTTATCTCATTAACAGGTCACCCTCATCAGTGATTGGGTTCAAAACACCTGAAGAGGTGTGGAGTGGACAGAAACCAAGTTATGAAGGGTTAAGGGTGTTTGGGTGTCTTGCTTTTGTCCATGTCAAGCAAGACAAGCTAGATGCAAGGGCTCTAAGATGTGTATTTCTTGGATATCCAGATGGAATAAAGGGCTACAGATTGTGGTGCTTAGAGAAGGGAAATCAGAAGATAATCACAAGTAGAGATGTAAAGTTTAATGAGAATGTGATGGCTTACACTTCTACAGGCTCTAAGGAAGAATTTGATGGTGCTAAAGAGACAGAGGAGATATCAATTCAGGTGGAGCATCCTGCTGAAGATAATCACACACCTCAACCACAAGAAAATCTACAAGATAGTGATTCATCATCTGAAGAAGAAGAACAAACTGGACCTTCACAAAATGTCAGAGAATACAGCATTGGAAGGGACAGGCCTAGAAGAACAATTAACAAACCTGATTTCTATGGTCAAGCAGGGAGTGTTTACTATGCCTTGAGTGTTGCTGAAGACCTGGAATCACAAGAGCCTAGTAGTTTTAAAGAAGCACTAGACTGTGAAGAAGGTGAACACTGGATACAGGCAATGATTGAAGAGATGGAGTCCCTGGAAAAGAATGGGACCTGGATATTGGTGGATAAACCAAAAGGTCAGAAACTTGTAAGCTCTAAATGGATATACAAGAAGAAACTAGAGACAGCAGGATCCAAACAGGTGAGGTTTAAAGCAAGATTGGTGGCTAGGGGCTTTACACAAAGAGAAGGAATTGATTTTAATGAAGTTTTCTCTCCAGTGGTAAAGCATTGCTCAATCAGGTTGCTTTTATCAAAAGTCACACAAGAGGACATGGAATTACAACAACTGGATGTAAAGACAGCATTCTTACATGGAGAACTCAATGAGAAGATATATATGAAACAGCCAGAAGGCTTTGTTGTTCCTGAAAAAGAAGACAAAGTTTGTTTGCTGAAGAAGTCACTATATGGACTCAAACAAAGTCCAAGACAGTGGAATAAGAGGTTCAATGACTTCATGATCAGTGTTGGCTTTGTAAGAAGTCTTTATGATAGTTGTGTTTACTTCAACAAAGGATCAAAGCAAGATAAAGTCTTCCTTCTATTGTATGTGGATGATATGCTAATTGCCAGCAGGAACAAGAAGAGGGTACAATGGTTGAAGGATAGACTTAATACTGAATTTGACATGAAAGATCTGGGAGAAGCCAAGAAGATTTTGGGCATGAACATTCTAAGAAACAGAGAAGCTGGAGTGCTTTGGTTATCTCAGAGGCAATATCTACAGAAAGTGTTGGAGAGGTTTCATATGCATGAAGCCAAACCTCTCTCCACTCCAGTTAATCTACAGAAGAAACTCTCCAAAGAACAATACCCAAAGACTGAAGAGGAAATCATACATATGAGCAATATCCCTTATGCAAGTGGAGTTGGAAGTCTTATGTATGGAATGATTTGTAGCATGCCTGACTTGGCATATGCTGTGTCTTTAGTAAGCAGGTTCATGTCAAACCCAGGAGGTGAGCATTGGGAAGCTTTGAAATATGTGATGAGGTATTTGAAAGGATCAGTGAACTTGTCACTGAAATTTGAAAAGAAAGTGGATGGAAGTACTGTTGCATTGGAGGGGTTTACTGATTCTGATTTTGCAGCAAACATAGACACAAGGAAATCTATTTCAGGATTCGTGTTTACCTTATTTGGAACAGCCATCAGCTGGAGAAGTGTACAACAATCAGTTGTAGCACTGTCAACAACAGAAGCAGAATATATCTCCTTAACTGAAGCTATCAAAGAGGCAATCTGGCTTAAAGGGATTTTGAGAGATTTGGATATCAAGCAGAAGTGTGTAACAATATACTGTGATAATCAAAGTGATTTACATCTTGTGAAACATCAAGCATTTCATGAAAGGTCAAAACACATTGATGTTAGGTTACATTTTGCTAGAGATATCATGGATTCTGGTTTTGTGGAAGTGAAGAAGGTACACACATTGCATAACCCTGCTGATTTTCTTACCAAGGGTGTACCTGGGAACAAAGTGGAGCATTGTTCGAGCTTGCTGCAGCTTGAGCAATGTCATGAAGAGTATTAAACAGTAAGGCAGTGGTGAGGCAGGAAGAGGTACACTTGATTCATTGAGGTGGAGATTTGTGAGGTGGTGTTCAATCTCATCAAGTGAGCTATACTTTGTAATAGGGTGTGTTGGGAATGTGGAACCGGGATCAGAAAGTGAAGAACCGGAGGTTTGAACCGGGTTTGAGCGTCAAGAAGCTAAGCTGGTCAGAATGAGCCGGGTTCGTGGCAGTTGAGAATAACCGTTGAAAGTGACGAGTTTGTTTCAGAGTTTGTGACGAAGAAAACCGTCACTTTTGTCCGGTAGCTGAGCTCAACTTGATTCAGTTAGAACTTTGTGTACGGTTACATTCGAGCTCCAATTCTTATATCATTGTAAAGCTCTCATCAAGGAGAACAACACTACGTCGAGCAATTTCCTTGTTTCTTAGATTAGAGAGAGTATTTTGAGAGAGAACGGTTTCTGCCCTAATTTGTTCCAGAATTGGGCATTTTGTTTCTTGAGTGTATTCTCTGTAATTGGTTGGATTTCTTAGTGGATTGGGGTGTGCCTTGCCTCCGTGGATGTAGTTCATCTTGAACGAACCACGTAAAAGTTGTGTGTGATTCATTTATATTTCCTGTTCTGCGCAAGTCGTGTTCGGTCACAACTCTGGCCGAACTGAGTGTGTGTTTTCAGATTGGACTTTGTACGAATTCCAGATTCTGTTTAGCTGTGTGCTTAGGAGTTGAATTCACTAACATTATGCACTCTTATATTTTGCACTCTTTATAATATGGCCTAATGTCACCGTTATATTATGCACTCTTTATAATATGGACAACATTTTTTACTCTAGATCATTTAGTTTTTTATTATTTTCTTCAATTGAGTGGGAGATGATTATGAACCTATGTGGCGACATTTTCGATCTCAGTCACTTGTGAGAAGTAATAGAATTTTATTTGGGTTCGAATAAAAAATCGTAAATAGACCGGTATCTAACATATTGCACATAAACACAGAGATGGATGCACAAGTAGCATTTTCTGACCTTTACGGCTCTGGCAAACTTGATGGCCAGAACTATGCCATGTGGAACTATGCCAGAACTATGTAATATGGAAATGTAAGAACTATGCCAAGAAAGCAATTGTCAATTCCATACACTCTGCAACAAAATGGTGTTGCAGAGAGGAGGAATAGGGTACTTTTGGACATGGCCAGATCAATGGTGGGGCAAGCAAATCTTACAATATCTTTTTAAGGAGATGCAGTTTTCACTATTGCCTATATATTAAACTATATGTCGTCAAAGTTAGTTCATTCGACACCGTATGAGTTGTGGCATGATAGGAAGCCTAACTTCAAAGCCTTACGCCCTTGGGGATTAGCTAGGTTTGTTCATAACTTCTCATAAGTATAGGAAACTTGGTCCTAGAGCATTCAAACGTATCTTTATAAGATATTGTGACCACTCAAAATGCTATGTGATGTATGGTGAACATCCAGGGGGGGAATGACAAAAATTGAGTCACGTGATGTCAATTTCCTCCAGGATGAATTTCCAACAGTTGGAGAAGTAAAAGGGTATGAGTTACAAGATCCCAAGTACAACACTATAATTCCTGGTAAGGGTGATGTTTCACAATCTAATCCAGCAATCGACGGGAATAATAAGAGCGATCCTAAAGTCAGTGGGTGCAACCCATTATATAAAGACTCTCAAGATCTAGAGTTGCAGTGGAGCAAGCATGAAATAGTACCTTGAAGACTTTTTGAAATTGACGGGGAATCTTTTATGTGTGCAACTGTAGATGTTGATGAGCCAGTCACTTATGAAGAGGTTGTAACTTCTCCAAATGCTAAAGAGTGGATAAATATTATGGAGGAAGAGATGAGTTCCATGAGTAAGAACCAAGTCTGAGAACTAGTCGATCTTCTGTCTGGATGCAAGATAATTGGGAACAAATGGGTTCTCAAAGTCAAGAGAAAAGTGCTCGATAAACTGTACAAAGCTCGCCTAGTGGCGAAGGGCTTTACCTAAAAGAAGGGTGGACTATGAAGAGACATTCTCCCTAGTTGTGAGGTTTACCTCTATCCGTCTCATTTTAGTGAGTGTTGCCCACCTCGATTTGGAATTATTTCAGATGAACGTAAAGGAAACATTTCTCAATGGAGAACTGGGTGATGAGATCTACTTGGTCAACCTAAGGTTCAAAGGAAAAGGGAAAAGAGTGAAAAGTGTGCCGCTTAAAGCGTTTCATTTATGGACTGAAACAATCATCTAGACAGTGGCACCTACGATATCATTGAGCTATCACCTCGATAGGCTTTACGATGGTTGAGGAAGACCACTATGTGTAAGTCAACAGGATGAGAGAAAACTCACAATTCTCTCATTGTATGTGAATGCCATTTTATTGGATAGTAATGATACGGAGATGATTATCGCCACTCAGCAGTGGTTGTTCTCTACTTTTGAGATGAAGGACATGGGAGAAGCATAATACATACTTGTTGTTAAGATACACCGAGATCGCTCAAAGAAACTTTTAAGTTTGTCTCAAGAGACTTACATTAAGAAGGTTCAGGAGTGGTTCCGTATGCATAATGCTAAACCCGTTGACACGCCTATGGAAAAAGTGTTGTTTTCTTAGCAAAGATTTTTGCCCAAAGACAGACGAAGAAAATGAAAGCCTAGCTAAAGTACCTTATGCGAGCGGGGCAGGGATTTTGATATACGCAATGATGTGTACTCGACCAAAGCTGCGTTTTGCAGTTAGAATGGTGAGCAGATATCAAAGTAATCTGAACACGCTCACTAGGCTACACTCAAGAGGATACTTGGTTACAGCGATGCTGATAGATCAAGGGATAGAGATGGACGCAAATCCATATCGAGATATGCATTCTTGTTAGGCGGCGCTGCTATCACTTGGTGTAGCAAGAAGCAACCTTGTATATCTTTATCTACCCACTACAACAATTGCATAAATAGACAACAATTAAAAGACAACAGTTTTTCCTAGCAGTGTTGTTTATTCATCAATTAACAACAGTTTTACCTCTATCTGTTGTCTATTAGCGACAGACACGCTAATAGACAACAATTTTACAACTGTTTTCAACATATGTTGTCTATTAGTGCCTTTTTCCACAGATAGACAACATTTTTAACGACATCTGCCCAAATCTGTTGTTTATTGACAATACATTGCTCCAATAGACAACACTAGTGTCAACATTTTTGCAGAACTGTTGTAAAAAATGCATTTTAATTTACAATACTTTTATTATGTTATAAAATTATTATATTAATAAACTCTTCAATGTAATTTTAATAATTAATAATATATTTGAAATAAAATAATAATTATGATTTTATTTTATAGATTGCACTTTATTTTATATATTGCATTTTATTTTAATAAAGTCTTCATTGGAATTATCGGGCCGGTTCGATAGTCTTAATATATTATAAGGTAATAAGCCGGGATGGGCCAACTAATTTTAGGCCCGATTAAATTTTTGCTCGGCCTGACCCAATTAAATTTTTTTTAGACTCCATCATCAATCGTTGTAAATAATTCGATTGCAAAATGTACTTTTCAGTTTTCTTACATAAGTTAACCATCATATATCACCTTTTTCTTTTCTTTGCTTCATCGGTCGGCATTGTTAAGGTACCCGAATGGAAACTCGAAGAGGAATCAAGGCTTGCCTCGCAGTTTGAGCTGCAGAGCGCATTCTTTTTCATTTTCCATTATTGCTATTGATTTTCCATTTTCACTCCATGCCTTGCTAATCTCTATCTTATTTATGATTGTATTTAGACCTGTTTTCCCTCTTATATAGTTTTTTCAATTTGCTAGTAGTTTTCTGAATTGACGATTATAAGGGGCAGTTTTTTCAAATTGTTAAACTTATATATGTTATTGTTGAAGGCTGCACTTTCATAGCAAAAATATTATGTTGCATTCAATCATCTCTACAGTCTATTTTCTTTGAATTTGTGTATCTTTAAAAATTCAGAATAGCCAATCTATAGAAGTGTACTAAAATCTGAACTAACAACTATATTTTGAAGGGGCTAGGGTCACCAATAAACATGGGCACAATGGACCTGTGGTTAGATGGATAGGGTTTTAGTTGGTTCCATAAACCCCTTTTCAGGCTGTAGCACTAAAAATAGTTCAGAATTCCATCTCGTAAAACAAAGAAGAAACACCTAATAGCCGCCGCCCGATCTATTATCCAGTCGTCAACCGTCTGTAACACCGCCGCCGCCCGATCTATTTTCCGATTGTCAACCGTCCGTAACACCGCCACGAGGCTCGCCTCACAGCCCAAAGCTGCTCTCTCCCCCTTTCATCTCCCCTCTAGAACTCCGCTTCCTCAACGTCTCTCCCGGTGTTCATCTATTCCTATGTGTTTATACATTACATTTAATCCGATTGAAAAATAACAAATCAATTTGGATCACGTTTGAGTTGACGGATTTGATTTGTGGAGAGAATTTGGGGGAAGAATAATGAGTGGATTTCATATCTATCGAAACCAGTAGTAGTTATCGATTTAAGATCCATATCAGATTTATCTTCAAATTCTTCCCCTTTTTGAAATTTATTTATTTTAACGAACGGGTTGGTCGATTTTCTGAAGAAGTCCTGTTGAGATGAGTACCTGCCTGGCGTCATTGCAGCCGTACCACACAGCTACTGCCTCTGCGTTGATGACGTCGATGCTTACAGTCTCCCACTTTGGTTTTGGTTGGCTTCCTGAAGGTGCTTTTCCTTTTGATTTAATATTTTTTTTCCAGATTTTACATTTATTTTTTTTCTTGTCTGTTATACTTGATTTGTGCTTAATTTCTTAAATGATGTTTTTAAGTATTGATAACTCAATTAGATGCTTGAACGCTACAACCCTATAGAAATATGTTGACATACTTGTAATCTACTATCTACAATGAGTCATTGGTTTCATATACTTGCATTTATGTGTCTCAAGTATGTGAAAGAATACAAGAACTTTAATTTTACAGATTGCTTATAAAATCATGCATAGATTGTAATTCTATCTGATATCTTCTTTATCATACTTTTGTGCGTGTGATAGGATCATAGGAGAGATGCAAGGGTGTTTCATGTGCATTCCACTTTTTGTTTTTCTATTTTGTTGCTGTATAAGATCCTGAAGCGGTGAAGCTGATGCTCGATTTGCAAACATGAGGCAGCTAGTGTAATAACTTTGCAAATGGATGCTTTCAAATTTTGTAGTCTAGCAGATACCTTTTTTGCAGAATTAAGAATTTTGGTATTGTGTTGTTCTGGTGAGCAGGTGAATCTGAGGGAAGGTTGAAGATTCATCATCAAGGCAGATTGAACTTGTAAGATGTCTTAAGTTTTTGTAAGATTGAACTCCGGTTTCTACATAAGATATCTCAAATGAAATACTGCACTGATGCTCATACTGATGCATATTAGCAAAATCTCCATTCTGGAGAAGTCAATTTGTTAAATTAGAAAGCAAATATTCTTGTAGTCTTGTACGAGAAGTTGAGAATTGATAGTTCTTGTGTAGTTTGTTAGATATCCAAGCTATCCTCTTGAATGGGCACAATATATTGTTAGATATCCAAGTTATCCTCTTGAATGGGCACAGTATTATACATTGGCCATTTCATACAAATTCTTGCTGTCTTGCATAAAGTTGGATGACTTGGGTTGTGGTCACTATGGGTCGGGGCAATTCATCTCATTCTTATTTTTTTCTTTTCCAAATTTTTGTCTTCTTGTAATGTGCGTTAGTTGTCTGTTGCTCGCCTTGATGATAAAAGTTCATCATCACTGTGATCAGTTTCTTGTCAATAGCAGATTTGGTTTCTCTTATTTTTGTTTACTAATTTCTACTTCCAATTTGTTTTTTTGGGCTACATGTACTCCAAGGAAGGGTGAACTAATACCCTTAAATCTTGAATCGCAGATTTGGTGCATCTTGTTATATGCAACGGATATCTTTGGTGCAGCTTTCAAATTGTGTATCATCTGTCGAATCCGCTCTTCAGTAATTTGAATTGTCTCTGTCGAATTTTTCCAATTAGATACTTTAGTTGAGGGATTTTGGTGGTGTCATGTAAGGTAAATTTCTTGTGTATCGCTTGCAGGTATTCGCTTTAAGAAGACCTTTCATCCATAAAATTTTGGACTACGAGGATGAATGTTTTGCGTTGCTAATGCTAGTACCTGAAACTCACAGTTTGCGAACTACAGGTATAAGTCATTTCATATATCTGCTTCTCAAGTAATTATAGTCTGGAATTTCTACCAGGACTGGTACTGAATCAATTGAGATGAAAACTAACTTATGAATGATGAATTGGCTTCTTCCACTAGAATAATCATAATATTATGTAGAGTCACACCGGGTTGCATAAGCATAAAAAAGTGCTTGATGTGGACACTCACCAAATAATAATTTCGTTTTGTAGACTTCACTTTAATGAAACAGATATTAATGTAGTAGTGTAGAGCAGAACTAATTATATACTCCTCTTTTGTTTCTTATTATTTGTCGAAAGAACGAAACATATTTGATGACAGGTTTATTACTGGTTTATTGCATATTTTATACTAATTATGGTTACCCTATGGGGATCTTACACCTTAACTTTCTTGTGTTCCTCCAAAGCTATCTGAAAGTTAATGTGAAATTGGGTTCACATATTCTGCTTAGACATACTATATAGAGGTGTCAGTTGTTATGTTATTATGATCTTTGCCTTTCCATGTTAGCTAACTTTAATTGATGCGTAGGCCACTTCTTTTACTGAATCCTCAATATTTTGGCTTTTGTTTATGTGATAGCCTGCAGTCAATGCCATTTGTAACTTGGTGGAGATGAATAGTTTAGGAATTGGTTGGTAAGAGTCAGGTCTATTCTTTCCATTGGCATTTGCCATTTTTGTATTCCTACAATTTAGGAAGTGTATAGCTTCCCCAAGGATACCTTGTCGTTGGTGGATCTGCATGGTTTATTATGTGTCTCACGTGCTTTGCTAAGTAACATTTTTAACTTTGATCGGTTGAAGTAATCTTTGTAGATAACTACATTGCGTGCTCTCAAACTTTAGAGCTATGGATCTTGCTAATTTGGGCTTTTGATGTTATGAGAGTCCAGAGAACAGTTGTGAGGCCATATGGATTATGTTTGCGACCTTAGTCCCGGAGTTTCCTGATTTGGCTACTTTACTATTGCTCTCTTGGAAAATAATTTGGAGTACCCATTGTTACATTTTTTTTTTTTTTTTTGCTTGCTAATGATTTACAATCTATTTACTCTATCTTCATTAAATTCTCATTTGTACTTCACTTTGTTGTGGTTACTGCTGGAGGGTTGCATACTGATATTGAGTATCTTTAATTATTTACTTTATTGCTGGTTGCAGTGGTGGACGTGATCTTAGTGGGAATAAAAGGACGAATAAGAACTAGTCGTTTGACCAGAATTTTGTAAAGTCTAATGAAGCCTTACGACTCAGTTGCCAACAGGGTTATCCTGTACGAGTTGTGAGGTAAGCTTGTATTTCTGGTGGGAAAATGTACAACAATAATGTGTCACATATATGCATTGAAATGCCTTAGATTGTGTGAAGAAACTGCAATGCAGCTATCATGAAATCTTAATTGTTAAAAAGAACTTAAAGTGATGATGGTTGTTGGGTTTTGCTTAATTCCTCTTGTGGAAATTCAATAAAAGTATGTAGTGCGCATTAATATGTTTTATACATGTGATGCTTAATTTGACTAAATATGTTTTCTTTATTGACTTTGTATACAATGGTATTGAGGAGAGCTAAACCTTAAATACCTAAAGTTTTTGGGGAAGTGTACAAATGTTTTCTGTTTAAATGTATATATGTGTGTGTGTACAGACTCATATATACGCCAGATATTCTTGCTATACCTGTAGACACGATTAGAACTCTTATGTCTGGTGGCATATTTTAAATGTTCAGCATATATTTTCCTTGTTAAATTATTTGAATCTGAATTATGTTTAGATGGAGTCGAACTACCTTTTCTTTTCATGTTTTCTCGTGCCATTTATGGTTATTATACTGAATGCAAGGTTTGAACATGGAGCTAGCTATACCTTCCATTTAAAAAAATGTCCCGAGTATCTAGGTGGCTTGTGAATAGTGAGCACTAATTTTTCTAATGGCTTTCAAGCTTGAGTTATTTGAAATCTATGAATAGTCAGGAACTCTTGATGCTTCCACCACTGAGAATACTTGTAGGGGTTGACCAGTGATTCTGGTTTTATAAATCACTACCAACAAAGGCTTCATCTAGTGTCTAGAAAGTTATCTTCCTTCTGTGGTTGCTACTTTTTGACACTTGATGTTCTTTCTTTGGTAGGTCCCATAAATAAAAACGATCTTCTTATGCGCCAGAGAAAGGAGTTCATTATGATGGGATTTACAGGATTGAAAAATGCTGGCGCAAGTCTGGAAAAGCAGTAGGGAAATTTGCCTAGAAAGAAGTTCGCTTGCCTGTGTTATTTACATCCTCTCATAAATTTATTGTTGAATTATTACAGGGACATCTGCTCTGTCGTTACCTATTTGTTCGTTGTGATAATGATCCTGCGTCGTGGACAACGTAAGTTGTCTCATGCCACATCACTTTTTTCATCCGTTATATATTTCTTAAATATGATTAAGCTGTATATGTAATCCTTTTTCTTCTTTCTTTTTTTGCCTGTACTGACGACCAAGGTGACCGTCCAAGATCGTCGCTTCCTGATTTATTGAAAGAAAAAAGAACCCTGCCTGGGATTATGATGTGAGAAATCAAAGTCTCTATTCCTCCAATTCTATGGCAGAGCAAGTATGCTAACGATTTGGGACGGTGTCTGAAACTTTTGATGCAGGAGGAACAAGGTTGCTGGATATGGACAAGACCTCAACCAACAAGTAAAAAGCGCCCAGGTGATTATAATGTTGATGACAAGGATAAAAAGAAAAGAAAGCTTCAGAACCGAGGATCTGTAAAACAGAAACTTTTGAAAGGTAATTTCTCGTTTTAACGCTGCTCATTAATTACTGATGTTTCCTGAAAATTAATGGAGCTTCCTTATGGTGATATATTGGTTTTTGATTGGCAATTTGGTAATGCAGAAACTATCACTTAGTTTTGCAGTTTGATCTGGTTTATGCTGTACATATATATGTTTTGCAAAATTGTGGAATATATGTGAGCTCGTATTTTGTGCTATCTTAGGGTGATTGTTAGTTAGTTAGATGTTTATGAGTGATGGTATGGTTGTTCAAAGTTATATAATTGTCTTAAATGTTTTTTTTTTTTTTTAATGTTTTGTCTTGATGCTTCGGCTTCATTCTTTTGTTAACATACTCATTTATAATGTTTCCATTGGCAGGAAGGCAAAGAAGGTACATATCTTTTGAAGAAGTTGTTGTGGAGTGTCAAACATTTTTAGAAGTCTTAGATTCAAATTAGTTAATATTTTGTGGGGTAAAGTGGCAAGGAGTACACATGTTATCCTTTTTTATGAATTTCACATTTTTAGATATTACACAATCATGTTTTATCTTGGATTGGAGAGATTTATTTTGATCTATGATGCATATTTGAGAGATGGGTAATTATTTTCAATTTATAATTACTTTTAATAAATTATCTGTTAAATAGACACGATTTAAAATGAAGAACAACGGGTAAAAGAAAACAACTAAAAGGAGCTGCTAAATTCGAAAATTAACACTAAATAAACAACGATTTAAATTGTAGAACAACGGGGAAAAACTGTTGCTAAAACTAACAAAAACAACGATTTTAAGATCAAACAATAGATACAAACTATAGTTAAAATTAACAAAGACAACAGATTATATATGTTATATGAAGTGTTGTTGTTCATGGAACAGACAACGGTTTTTACTTGTAGTTAAAATGGTACTTTTAACAACAGCACTATTAATAACAGACTTATTTATAACTTGACAACAGATAAAAATCTGTTGTCCATTTCAAAAATTCTTGTAGTGACCGTGGAAGCATAATATATTGCTTATACATTTGTAGCTCAAGAGGTTATCTGGTTGAGAAGATTTCTTCAGACTATACGCAGTACGGCGTATGTTGATGATGCAGTAGTTGTCTATTATAACAACAACTGCACTAGCATATGCTAAGGATCCCAAGTACCATGGGAGGACTAAGCATATTGACACTACATACAATTTCATCCGAGATAATATTGCATAGGGCCAACTGGTTCTAAGGCACGTTCCCACTGGTGAAATGATTGATGATCCTTTCATTAAGCCTTAGAGTAGAGACGTATTTCAAAGGCATGTTAATAGTATAGGACTTCATAGAATTTTAATTCTTTTAGCCTGTACGAACATTTTTTATCAATGAAATGTGCCCTTATATATGTTAGAAGTATTGTGTTTATTGTATGTGATTGTCACAAGGCTTGTATTGTCCCACTCACATGGGAAATCGCCATGGATTTTTGATAGTGAGTGGGATGAGACTGGTGGATTAAACACTTACTTTTATCTGGTCGCCTTCATGAGTGGAACAACGCGAAAGGCAGTTGCCAATATTCGCCTTGGCATGGGGCCAGGATGAGATCAAACTTGATCGATTATGAAGAATGTCCTAACTTCATAAAAGCCTATTAATAGCCGAGTGTGCAACTTATTAGAAGTTGTGTTAGAGACAAACTTCTTGTTATACGTTGGACAAATGCTAGACGAGCTACTGGACTAAGACTCATATGATGTTTAGAGCATAACATACCCAAAATTGAGTGGGAGCTCCATCATAACATATATTTATATTACATGTGCTTTATGACGTTCTTTGCAAGAAGAGTGACTAGATAGATCCCTGCTTCGTCACTGAGTGAGCTCTTATAGTGTTCATTTGTGCCCTTTGGAACTTTGAACTTTGTCATGAAGTGTAAGATTGATGATGCTACTTTAGCATGTGTCCAATGACCATGGTTGATTCGGTCTGTCGGAGCATGACTAAGAAAACTGTCAAGTCCAAGTAGATTGGCATTGGAGGTCAAGGAAAAAATAAGTTGGCAACACACCTACGGACCATGGCTCATAGGCCGGCCGACTGAGCCGAAATAGGTTTTGACATCGTCATGAGCATAGATCGAAATCTTGGGGATCAAACATGCTCTACGTATATTGAGGGGTTAGAGATGTTTGACTTGGTGCCACCATACATGTTGGGGTACACAGTGAGTCTCCTGAGTTGATGAGTTATGTTAGTTAATTGATAATTTAATATAGCAATCCTCACTTTGTTCCATTTTGTTCTTGCTTGGTCGCACTGCTTATTCTCTGTATGAAATGATAGATGTGATGATGAGAATTTTGAAGTATTTGATTTGAAAAATTCGGATCAGATATGTATGAGTGTGAAATGTTGGTGGCATTCAAATATTATGGATCTTAATATATCATTAGGATATCTATCTAATAAAAGATTTGGTTGTAAAATATTTATTATCAGATATACTCCATCTCGTTAAATAAATATTATCAGATATACTCCAATAGGAGATGGAGATCTTCTCTCTAATAAATAGATCTCTCCCAGTATTAGATACGTAATATACCCACGAAAAGGAACACACATGTGAATCCCTAAAATACAATCTCTCATTTTCTCTCTACGTCAATTTCTCCTTTTCTCTCTATGTCTCATCCTTGAGTATCACCCTAATTCCTCCAAGAGTCTAAGGCGTGACAAATCAGTGGACGCTCTGGTAGTATCCATCTAAGTGAGTGACAAGACAGTGTGCTTGTAGACAGGCTATTTGTAATCAGGATAAGAGAATCAATCAACTTTTTTCGCTGCTACTGAGAGGTATATATCGATTCCTATTTACGTGTTTATGTGTAAATATGCGTCCAATATTCTAGCATTTGCAAAACTATTTTTTAGGGGATTTATATTTGCAAAACTATAATAATATATAATATTTGCATTTACGAACATAAAATATAAAAAAACTTGACACTCGTACAAACACAAAATTAACGGGTTCAATCCAACTTGATTAACTTCAAAATTTAGCAAATGTTACTCGAATAACCTAAAATTCAGCTCAGCTCAATTCGTTAACAACCCTAATCCCAACAGACCGGATTAAACTAGATCAGGCTGGATGGCTCAAATCGAGAAAATTACGCTTTTGGTCCCACAGGACACTAGGCTAATTCATTTTGGTCCCAACCCTTGCAAAAGTGACCCCAAAAAAAATTCAGTTCCACTTTTAGTCATGTTTTCAGTTAAATATTTTGCACTTTTGGTCCATTGTCCTGTATTACCTGTTTGGAGGAAAAAAAACTATTCTTGGAGGGAAAAAAACAAATATTTTGGAGCCAAAACTAATGGTTCTAAGCACACAACCACCTTATAAAACTAAAGAAACATTTCCTATGAAATCACACTCAAGATACAAAGAAAAAAACAAAATAAAATGTCTTCTTATTATTATTAACCGACTTATTAACTTCATCGAGCTTTTGAAGCATAAAATCTGTTAGTTCAAATCTGGATCCAATTGAAGCATGAAGAGGAAATCTTATTGTCTGAGTGAAAAGCAGTTTTAATTCAATAAGAAAGACAATTTTCATTTGCTAATGAGTCACACTGCGTAAACGAACCAAATATACAATATTTTAGGGGAAATGAAGATATTGACCAAATCAAGAAGTTGTACTCAAAGAAAAGAAAACTAATAAAGTGGGAGGCTATGGAACTGAGCAGATTGCTCTAATCTTGCATGGCTGAGGTGCAAAACACTATCATGGTACATTAATAACTCTACAACATGTGCCCCATAAATAGACTGAATTTTTTGAGGCGTAGTATCGGCCTCAATATGATGATCAAGCTATGGATGTGTAATATACATAATTATGACATTAATGAACTAAAATTCCATATAATAATGATATCTCTGTCAGGGAAGGGGCACTACAAAACCTCAATATACAAACAACTATACCGACAAAATCATAAGGGAAATTAAATTTAATTGCTCATAGAATCAAATGAGCATGAGATGTTCAGAACACACAAGATACAAGATAGACAGTATTGAAGATAAGAAAACCTATTTTGCAGTTAAAGAGCTGCTGCAAGGAATAGTCTTGTAAACGTAACAATGTGAGATACTAAGAAGGATATACTGCTATTGCTAAATCCAAAATTCCAAATGTTCGACACACGTAACGTGTACTTCATTTCCACTGACACAAAACAGACATCACGTTACAGACCCTTTACTAGACACACCCAGCATATTCTCCTTACTTGAGATAGCCAAATAGTTAATGTACCCTTTTTTCTTATAATTATCTAAAGCTAAAATACTGTTACGATCTATAAAGCTTCTCTATAATTATGCCAAATAAAACTATGAAATAAGTAGGATTAGTATAAGAATTACCTTCCTAAGAAGTCCAGGGTAGATCCAAAATGCATCATCAAGAAGGGATTAAGTACAAGAAATAAATAGGAATGGAACAACACAACTACCTGTTAAATCAACATTGAAGAAGTTGGCCTCTAATAACTTGGTACCTTTGAAGTTGGCTTACCTTAGTATTGATTGAACAAAAAACAGAGTAAAGGATTCAACCAAAAACCAAAACATGATAGTGCAACTAAAATCGTTTCAAGTAACGGCCTCCACCTTTTTTCACCCCCAAAACAAATCAATCAACATTAACAAATCCATAACAAGAAATATATTAAAAAAAAAATTAATTGTTTTATAAAATCAAACACCAACATTAACAAATAAAAAATAACGTTTCTCCTCTTCTTGTGAAATCAAATCTTTCAGCCCCTTCACATCATTCTCTGCAATATCATTCGAACAGTGTCATCTGGAATCCTGGCAAATGATTTGGATTTGTGCAAAAATTAGTGAGGTTTCGTCAATTATTGGGAGAAATTTGGGGAAATTATTTTTTTAAGATTCTTCGTGTAAACAATTTGGGGGTGATTGGTATGAACCGGAGATGACGCAAGTATACCCCTTGTTTAATTTTGTTTTCTTTCTTATTTTAATTTTGATTCATGACGTCATTAAACAGCCACTTGAGAGGCTCATGTATAGAAACGTTAGTTTTTGACAGTATGAGATCGAAGGTGCTAGTACATCGGACTAATAGTGCAAAGAAAAATGAATTTGAGACCCAAAGTGCTACTGAAATTTTTTCGGATCACTTTTACAAGGGCTGGAACAAAAATAAAACAACCCGGTATCATGTGGGACAAAAAGTGCAATTTTCTCACCCAAATCCCTAGCAAAACCCCACCCTCACACTAGCCTAAGGGTGGTTGAGTATTCATTAACATATGAAAGCAGGCTTCTAGCCATTGATTCTGACCATTTTAGCATGCACCTCGACAATAACAAGTAACAGAGAACAACTTTAAATAGTTAACTAATTTATGTCGTCCGGCGAGGCGACGGATGGGTATTTTGGGGTAGCTTGTGGCCATGGCCTTTGTAATATTCTCCAACGCGGCGGTGGATGCCAACGACAACCTCTACCTTAGCCACCTCAGCTAGTCGCTGGAGGACCCTTTGAAGAACTTGCACAACTGGAGCAAGGCTACTTTCGCCTACCCCTATGACGGATCCAGCTCCTTTCTTTAGGGGATCACCTGCAACAATGGCCGCATCTAGAAGCTTTCTCTCTCTAATCTCTCTAAGAGTCACAATCTCTCCATACTCTGCGCCAACTTGCAGTTGTTCGATCTCTCCTCCGACTCGCTCTCAGGCCCGATTTCCCCTGATTTACAATACTTAGTTAATTTGGCGGTCCTCAATCTCTCCTCCAACACCCTATCGGGCCCGATTCCCCTGTAACTGGCCCTCTACGCATACCTGAACATCATCAATCTTCACGACAACAAGATCTCGAGCCCGATTCCCCAGTAGCTGGGGCTATTAGTGAGGCTGTCAGTTTTGGATGTGTCAAATAATAAAGTATCTGGGGGGATACCAGCTTCAGTGGGTGCCCAGTTAAACAAGAGCAGTTTTTAGGGTAACAAGGATTTGTACGGATATCTGTAGGATTCCTTGGAATGAAATACATTGAGTTTGTGAATTCTGTTACAACTGAATGAGAGCTCAAGTGTTGTTTTGCTCTCTTTTATATGTAAAACTACTTTACAGGATAATAAATACAGTTTTTACTAATTAATATCTTCCTAACTAACTTTCTTTACTAACTAACCCTTCTTCCCTTTGATACCCCCCTCTCAAAATGGGAGTGGATGGATATTTAAGTGTCCCATTTTGGACTTGAAGTTTTGAATAAGGTTGGTCCGAGTATTTTGTAAGGATGTCTGCCAAGTTATTTTCTGTTGGGATTTGTATAATCTTTAGTATCCCTCTCCCCCCCCCCCCCCCCCACAATTTTATCTCTTGTGTAATGGTAGTTAATTTGGATGTGCTTGTTCTTCTCATGCAAAACCGGATTGTGTGCAATGTTGAATGCTGTTTTACTGTCAGTATACACAATTGCTGGTTTAGTGAAGTTTATCCTCAAGTCTTATAGTATGTAGGCTATCCATTGTAATTCTGAAGTTGTTGCCCCCATTGACCGGTTTTCAGCTTCTACAAAGGATTTTCTAACTGTAGATTGCTTCTTAGACTTCCAGGAAATGAGTGAATCACCAAGGTTGATGGCATATCCTGTGATACTTTATCTTGTTTGTTCACATTGCCCAATCTGAATCTGTAAAGGCTTGCAATTTATTGTTAGTTTTTTATGGATAGAATAAGCCTTGTCCAATGGTAGTTTTAATATATCTTAAAAGCCTATGTACAACAGCTAAATAAGTCTTAGATAGGCCGACCCATATACAACAGCCATAGATGCGCATTCCCTTTTGCTCTAGTTTGCACGCACTACCTGATAACATAGACAAAGAAAACTCGATGTAAAAGGAAAAATAACTAAAATAAAGGAGAAATAAATAGCTGAATTTAAAGTGCAAAAAATTAATGTCTATTCTAGTGTTGTCCTATTTATCAGAATAAAAACAAAGATGCTATAACTAGTCCCCGACAGCGGCACCAAAAACTTGACAGAGGTTTTCCTAACCCTAGTATTCTGCAAGTGTATGGTGTAGGTAGTGGTAGTCAAGATCGATCCCACAGAGACTGACTCTAAATGTAGTTTGATACTCCGAGTAATTTAAGACTCTTCTAACTAGACTCTAGATTAGTGAAGATTGTTTGTAGACTTAATACTAATTTACCAGAAAGTACTAAATAAACCAAAGAATAATTTGGAAAATAGAGAATTAATGATTAAGGACGACTTAAATGGATTAAAGCGTATCCTAGGGTATAGATTTCAATTACGATCCTGATGTATAATTTGACCTAAAATTCTAGACTTTTAAACCAATTTTAGTGTTTATTAGACAACACTCAAGTAAACCTAGCCCTCCTACCGAAGCGATTATATTGTTGATCTATTAGATTTAGTCATCATCCTGAGTCGACTAAACCTAAAGACTCCCAAAAGACTCTAGAACAAAGCCTACACGATCATAGATAATTACGCTATGTGTTTTACGTCTATTAACAATTTCCTCCTCCTGGAGCGGAACTATTAAACTTGTAGATTTAACTTAAGTGATTAATTTAAACTATATCGATAAAACACACACATAGCTAAACACAATGAATTAGAGTCTAGAATTAAACAGTAAAAGTTAATACATAATTTAACGTAATCTACTTCCTACCCCTAGAACAGAAACGTGTTTAGCTACTCATAATTGTATTTAAATCCAATAAACATTCATAGACAAAAGTCATAGGAAATTAAACACAAAAAGTAAGAACAAACTAAACCTACATCTTCAATCGTCGATCTTCGTCGTATTGCTCCTTGATCTTCGATTCTCGTCTCCAAGTTATTCTGAGTATGTAAGTGTATGAGATTGTATGTCTAAACTCGAGCTTGGGGTCCTTTTTATAGATTAGGGACGAGTCTTGAAAGTTAGGATCAAAATCCTACTTGAAGTAGGAATCTTATTCAAAACAGGGTTTCTGTCGCGGCTACGCCCAAGATCCCTCGTAGTCGCAACATGCATCTCTTCCAAAACAGATTTAAAACACTACTTTTATCGTGGCCGCGACTATACCTTTCGCGGTCACGATGCACATCCAACTCTAAAATTCACTTTTTAAGCACCTTTTGTCATGGCCGGGACCAATAGTGGTGTGGTTGCTACGATTTAGTCCAGTCCAACTCTATTTTAGACCGGTTTAAACTGGTCTTTTTCCCTTCTTGACTTGTTCTTTCACCCTATAGTCGTAAAATACGACTAATTTTCAACCTAAAAACACTTAAAAACCTTCAAACAAGTCAAAAGACGTTATATGGCCCAAATATGATGAATAAAAGCAAATCTCAACCAAATATGCAAGTAAATGTTATAAAATATGCTCCTAAATCAACCTAAATACATGTATAATTAACGTGTATCAGTACCGTAATAGTTATTATAAACAAGGATTAATATCAATTTGCACCTTGAACTTTGGGCAATTTTTTGTTTTTAACCTAAACTATGTTTTGTATCATATTACAACCTATATTCTACTCTGGCGATCTATTTCGGCGAGAAAAATAAAAAAAAATATTAAAATATTATTGAAAAATTATAAAATTATTTAAAAAAACTGAAAATTTATGTAAAATTTATAATATGTTTAGATTCTAATATTCATTAAAATATTAGAAAACTAATAGAGAATATTATTTAAAAAATAATAATTTTCACTAAAATTGAAATTTTTATAAAATTTAAAAAATTGAAAAAGTAAAGTTGTCTTAAAAGGATTTTAAAACTTTTTATTTTCTGAATTAAACAAAAAATCTACTTATTTTATAAGATTAGATTCTTTTAAAAAATTATTTTCTGAATTCTAATAACTTTTATCTCTTTCATAAATTACCATGAACTCTTTTAAGAAAATTGACTTTTTTTAAAATACTTCAAACATTTCATAGATACTTTTATATATCTTAACCAATTGTCAACATGGGTTTTCCTCCATGTTTGAACAATAGATTGATAAATAATTCTTAAAAATATATTTTGGAATAGGAAAAAATATTCATTTAAGATATGTAAAAGTATTTATGAAATGTTAGAAGTATTTAAAAAATTGATTTTCTTAAAAGAATTTAATGTAATTTGTGAAACATATAAAAATATTTAGAATTCAGATAATAAACTTTTAAGAATATCTAATTTTATAAAATAAGTAGATTTCTTTTGAATTAATAAAATTTAAAAATTTAAAATCTTTTTTAGACAATTCAAAATTCAATTTTTAAAATTTCTAAAATTTTCAATTTTATAAATTCTTTTTAAAATTATATTTCAGTTAAGTTTTATGATATTTTTAATGATTTTTAGAATTTAAGAATATTTGCTAATTTATTAAATATGTTTAAATATTTTTTATTTTTCTTGTCAGAATTTTTCAGTGGAGTGGAGTGTAGGTCGCCTTTCTAATATAAATATAATTTAAATTAAAAATGAAAAAAAACACACCAAGTTTAGTGTGTAAAATGATATTTTCCTTGTAAACAATAATACCTTAGACCAAGATTATCAGTGATCTAGTGTCGCAGGAGAACGCCAAAAGCCAAAAAAAAAAAAAAAAATTAAAAAAAAAATTAAAAAAATTGGAAAATAATTTAAGTTACAACCTGCCACATGATACTCTATTAGTTGTATTAAATTATTTATTAATAATTTTTATTTTACAAAAATTATCAAAATTCTTATTTTTTTTTTTCTCTACAAGTATAACCTAATATTGACATTAGGACTGTGCATGGAGCTTGAAGATTGCTGAATTTGATCGAAATTCGGACTGAATTAGTTTTGAACTGAAAATATTTGTTGACTATTTGGCTTTTTTTCAATCGATTATTTTCTTGGTGCCGATTTGGATATTTCTTAGTTTTGTAATTCAACTTTTTCAGTTTTAATTTAGTTATTATGTTAGCACGTTATTTTAAGTGCATGTAAACAAAATCATCTTATTGTAATTGCGGAATTAAAATATATTTTTTTTCTTGAAATATATTAGAAAAAGTGCTAAAAATAATATGTAATTATTAAATCGTAGCAAAAATATTGTTTTTATTGGGAAATAAGTTATGTATGTAGATAAGAGAAATTAATATTTATTAAAATGTTGGGTTGTTGATAAAGTATAAAAATATATTTTTTAAATTATGTAGGTTATATATGTGGAGGTGAGAGAAATGAATATTTTATTAATAGGTCGAGTTATGTTGAGTCGTTGATAAATATGATCTTAGGGCACTTGCAGTGCAGGTAGTAATTCAATTATTTTGGGGGTGGATGCAGGTAGGATTACATTGTAACAAATAGATAGCAATTGAATTAATTTATCTAGGTCTAATTAATTTGACCTGAAATTGGGGGAGGGGGGAGGACGAGAGTGGACTTCAAACGAGGACAGCGGACAAATATGGCAGGCGCGTGGCACCCACACGCGCCTGAGGGGCGTGGCGCGGTGGGCCCGTGCCCATTAATGATGTCGGCCACCCTCCTTCATTACCCTTTTTTTCCATTTTTTCTTTTTGGTTTCTTTTTCAATTTAAATTTGAATATTGTTCTTTTATTTTGTGTGATCAAATGGGGGACATATATCACTATTGTCAACTCCCAAATTCACTGTTCCCGGTCGTTGGCAAATTTTTTAAACAGATGTAATTCTCTATAAATATATGCAAAAATATTCATTTTTTCACCAACATTTATAATTTTCTCCAACTATTTCTTCGTATTTGTATTTCACAAATTATTCCTATAATGGCAGGAAAATCTTGGGCGAGAAATTGGGAAAACATGATTTTTTTTTAATAATTTTTATTTCGTGTTGTATTGTTTTTCCGCACTTTGAACTTTAATATATTTAATAATATTATATTAAAAATCAAATAATTTTCTTTTTTAAAAAAATTCGACAATATAATACTATTTATCTACAAATTCTAAATATTAATTAATTAATATTAGATGTTAAAATTATAAATAAGGTTTAATTAAATTGAAGATGTGAAAATAAAATAATTTGGTTTAAGGTGGAACTCTCAAATAGTGATAAATAAATTGGAAAAAATAGGTAGTATTTTAGTGGAGTTTGAACTTTTGATGCACGTGGAGTTTGAATTGTGGATGCTCTTACAACAAAAACTAGTAGTATTCCCGTGCGATGCACGGTTTGTAAATGTACATTAATAAATAATAAGAATGTTATATGTTCATATAATTTTAATACAATAATATGTTACAATCAATATATAATAAGAGATGAAAAATATATGTTAATGAAAGCATCGTCAATGAAAAGTATTAAAAATTAAAAATATATAATTTGAGTAAGTTAAAGAATATTCATATTTATCTTTTTTAATGTATAAATATTTCTATCATCCTTGTGTGGAGGTGGTAATATTGATCATATTGTACAAATGATGAGTGTCTATATGCATATTTATAATTTTATGATAAACGTTTATATTTAATCAAAGTATCTATATTTTTTTATTTTTTCAAATGTAATGTTCAAGAAATTTTCAAAAGCTTTCCTTGAGTACCAATAACACTACATTCTAATTTTATTAAACTTTTTTTGTTGTAATAATTAACCTACATAATCAATGAATATAAAATTCTTTGTCTTTAATTTAATATATATATATATATATATATATAAATTACCAATTTAATTTATTATACAGGAAAATCACATTGAAAATGAAAAAGATATTTTTTATTTTAAAAAATTATATAATTTTTTTGAAAAAAAAATATAAAATATAAAATATAAAATATTTATTAAATAATTTAATTTTTATATTTTTATATGATTAAAAAATTAATAAGAAAAAAAATAAATAAAAAATTAAACAAAATTTATATTAACATTAAATATAAAAAAGACCATTAGGGGTTAATTTGATAAAATCATACGAAATCTATTTTTTTGTTTAGATTTTTTTTCTTTATTTATTTGTTTTCCCTTTCTAGGTAAAAATACTTGATCATAAATTTTTATACCCATAGTTGATACTACACAAATTAAAGGACACATTAAATGAACATAAAATTAAATAGAAGAAAAAGAGGGTGCAACAAACATAATACATAGGATTTTAGATAAGAAAAAATAGTAATTTTGGTTTTGCCGACAAAGTTACTCACCATCCCGCTTCCTTCCCCCACATTTTCGCCCCTCCCCCCATTTCAGATTCTAGATAATTTTGATTTCTCTCGCACAATTCAGTCAGACTCTCTCTCTCACTCTCTCACAATGTCGGTCTCTCTCTGTTACTCTGGTAGGTGGTAACGTCACATCCCTTCTCCCTAAGTTGCTTTGGATTTCTTAATTTTCACAACTAACAAAATTATTTAAAGAAGAACAAATTTTGGAAGTAGACACAAATTTTGGCTGAATCAACGGCTTGATTAATGTCGATTTCAATGAAAAAATGAATTGATTGTGCGGAACAAATTCTGCGAGATAAGAGTTCGGATCTTGTTTGTAAGGTTGCGCGAGTGTCTCTTTTTATAAACATGGACGGATTAAGCTGATTGTGGGGGACTTGGGGAGTGTTTTCCTTTGCTTAACTTTTGAATAAGTGATTAAAAGTAGATATTATAGTAAAATTACTTAAAATCAAAATTAAATAGTGTTTGAGAATAAAAGTGGTTTTGCTCAAATAAAAAAAGTGGAGTGTTTGATGTTTAAGAAACTTTTAGCTTATTAGTGAGAGACAAAAACTTCCGTTTAGTTACCAAAATACCAAAAAGTTGAAATTTTTTTTTTTTATTTAACTTTTTGCCTAGAATCACTTTTATTAAAGTTGAAGCAGTTTTTCCAAACACTCCAAAACAATTTTTTCAAGCTATAAACTAAAAAGCACTTCAAAAAACTAATTACAAACACCCCTTACCATTGATTTGAGATAATTGTGGCTAAATATATTTTAGAATATATGTAGATTTATCTCCAAATAAAAATTTTTACACCAAAAATAATATTTTCCATAAATGGCAAGAGGAATTTGGACGGGAAAATTCTTAAGTTACTATTTTAGGTGGATTTTGTTATTATATAGATATAGAAAATTCTTAAGTTACTATTTTGGATGGATTTTGACAAGTCCAACGTGGTTGTAATGAACTGAGACTCACAGTCACAGCTCAGTTTGTTGTGGAAAGTAGAAACTAATAAATGGCCGATCTTTGTGCAGCAACGCTCTCCCTCGTGATTTTTGTCGCTCTTCTCTCAATCCTACCGTCAGCACTCTCGATTCGATCACCCAAACATGCCCCCCGCTTCTCGAGCCCCACTTCTGTCGGAGCTCCACGTTACCGATACCAGACCCGTTACTTCGACCAGAACCTCGACCACTTCAGCTTTTTGGACCTCCCCAAATTCCGGCAACGCTACCTCATTAACACTGAACATTGGGCCGGCCCCGATCACCTGGGCCCCATCTTCTTCTACTGTGGCAATGAAGGGGACATCGAATGGTTTGCCGCCAATACCGGCTTCTTGTGGGAGCTTGCTCCTCCTTTCCGCGCCATGATTGTTTTCCCAGAGGTATTTTATATTCAATTAGTTCTACCTCAAGTTGGAAATGAGAATTTTCCCCTTCTTGAATTACTTAGGGCTTATGCTAAGAGATTTAGATGGCAGCATAGGTACTATGGAGAATCAATGCCGTACGGCAGTGCGAAAGAAGCATATAAGAATGCAACTACTTTAGCACATTTAACAGCGGAGCAAGCTCTTGCTGATTTTTCTGTGTTGATCACAGAGCTGAAAAGAAATTTGTCTGCTCAATCTTGTCCTGTTGTGCTCTTTGGTGGATCTTATGGTGGAAGTGAGGCATTTTTAAATTTGAATAAATTTCTTTTTTAGTGAAGTAATTTTGTTGGTTTCTTGTAAGATCAGTTACAGATTCTATATCAATTTACAGTGTTGGCAGCATGGATGCGGCTCAAGTATCCCCATGTTGCCATTGGAGCGCTCTCTTCTTCAGCCCCCGTTCTTCAATTTGAGGATGTTGTGCCTCCGGAAACATTTTACGACATTGTTTCCGATGATTTTAAAGTATGTTTTTCATTTTGTCACGATGGTAGCTGGTGATCACTGGAATATGTTCTGCATCCTTACACGTGTTCGTTTATTTTCTTGACAGCGTGAGAGTGTTAGCTGCTTCAATACTATCAAAGAATCTTGGAATGTAATAGAATCAGAGGCACATAAACTCAATGGACTTTCGTATCTCACGAAAATTTTCCGCTTTTGCAGGTACGAGCTCATATCTATAAGTTTCCAACTCATGCTGACTTCTGTTTACAATTTCTTTATTTTGTTGAAACGTTTTGTCTTGGTAATGGAAAATTTGTTGAGTCTGATGTTAAAGGTGAATTGGCAGGAACCTTGAGAGTGCTGATGATCTTTCTGATTGGTTGTCATCTGCTTATAGTTATTTGGCAATGGCCAATTACCCGTACCCTGCCGACTTTCTCATGCCAATGCCTGCAAACCCGATAAAGGAGGTTTGTCACTTATTTAGGCCGCAAATGTGATGTTTGATTCTCTTCAAGTTCTGTATAAATGTGTTTGTGGTGGAGCTGATTCGCCAACTTGTATGAGAGCTATGGTTCTTAGTTATTATATTTGTAACCTATTAATCAATCACTTTTTGTTGGATAAATGCATAATTAATTTTGAAGTGTCAATGAAGGAAATGTTACCCCACACGAGATTCTTCCCTTAAATTACTCATGTGCGAAGCTTATCTTCTGTATATTTAGTAGTTTCATCAGTTTGTTTCCTTCCATGTTATAGTGGTATTTAACATCACTTAATGCTCACCAATATAGCTTTCTCGGTCAGGTATGTCGGAAGATGGACAACTGTTCAGATGGTACTGGTATCTTACAACGAATATTTGAAGGGGTTAGCGTTTATTACAATTACACGGGAACGGTGGACTGCTTTGATCTGGATGACGACCCTCATGGCATGAACGGGTGGAACTGGCAGGTGCAGAACTGTAATAATATGATTGTTTTGGCCTTGTTTATTTTTGTAACAAGTTCTTCCCCTAAAGATTAAAATAACTGTACGAGTAAACTTTTCTTTTGTCTGTGTTTACCAGGCATGCACTGAGATGGTCATGCCACTTTCCAGCAGCAACACTAGCATGTTTCCAGCATACGCTTATGATTACACATCTGAGGAAGAGTGGTGTTTGGAGAATTACCACATCAAACCCCGGCCTACTTGGATAACTACTGAATTTGGTGGACATGTATGTAACCTCTGCTTGAAAATGCTTTAAACGTTAGAACCTACTGGTAGGGGTGGGGAGAGTACCGGTTAATTTAAAGATACTCAATGCAAAAGGATTATAATTCGTTAATCTGAATTTTTGTGTAATGTCTAGAAAACTAGAATAGAAGGGCTTTAGTCTTATCACCAATCTATTCCATTGTTCCATAATTGTTAAAATCAAATCGATTGAATTATTGTTCAGATTAAAATAAATCGAAATTGATATGGAGTTGGTTAATGATGCTTGAATATATACTTGTTTTGAGTGCCTTTTTATCTTCTATTGGTATTTGTATATTGATAACAAGCAGAAATACGGTTAGAGCCTGTGATGGCCCAAAAAATTTAGTTAAGAGGGGCGCATTTATAGACGGATCTAGGAGTTCGTCTCACGAAATAAACTTTTTTTTAACTATGCTCATGTGGCAAATTCTTTTCCAAATAGGGGGCAGATGCTGAGTAGGCTAGAAATCAAATTATTTTATATAATTAGGCCCTAAACTTAAAATAGGGATAAATTGTATTAAATAATAATATATTAGAAAATTAAAGGACTATTGTTGTGCACCCCCTAAATATAATCAACTGTATAATTAAAACTAGAAAAATAATTAACAATTTAGATAAGATTAATAAATTGATTTAATCACAAAAGAAATAATCAATATATAATGTTTCTATATTCATTATATTTTCTAACATCTTTATCTCTATTATACATAACAATACATTCATCTAATTCAAGTTAAACAATATAATTATTTATTTAATTTAATTAAGGTCTATTAAAATCGACTAAAATACACATATGTAAAATAGCACATTATCACAAGGCCAAGGGAGGCATACATATATAATAGCACATTATGGCGGGGCCAAGAGGGGCATTGCGTGACTGGTTAGAGCCCTTATGTGTTGGACTTATATTAAATTCAGTGAATATCGATCTTGTAACATTTTTCGCTATCTTTGTAATCGTCAATTAAGAAGAGGCATTTTCTCATTTTTTGTTAAATGAATGAATATTTTGTTTGTGCTACTGTTATAGAAGGTTTTGAATTTGAATCAATATAAAAACTGAAGGGATGTTTGGAAAAGATGGCCACGTCCAGATGGGAATGTTCCTATCCAAAAGGTATGCTTGTATTAGGATGTGTATTGTAAAAGTGAAATTAAGAGGTTAAAATGTTGTTGGAATTAATATCATATTATATTGTAAAAAGTGGTGTAGATAATGATTGATTTATTAGTTGATGAGTGAAAAAGTAGTTTGGATTTGTTGGGGGAGAGTAGAGTTTTGGGGATGGGGACATTCTTGCACAACCATATCCTGAGGGAATAATCATGAAGATAGAACCCTCTTATTCTACTTGCTTTCTGAGTTTCACCTACAGGGCTATAACATTTTCTTTGTTCTTTTACGAAGGGATTTAAGCATGCGTTGAAAACCTTTGGAAGTAACATCATATTCTCAAATGGGCTATTGGATCCCTGGAGTGGTGGCGGGTATGTATGTGTTAATGTATTTATGGCACTGTTGACGATTATGAATGAATGCTTTGTTGCAGAGTTTTGGAGGATATATCTGAATCAATTGTAGCTCTTGTTACTGAAAAAGGTAAGTATGCTAAAAACCTGTTTTATTTGGGAATGTTGCACTTACTGCTTTATACAATTTGTTGCCTTGATTTAGAGACATGAAGTTATTCTGGCAGCTGGGGCGGCCAAAATGATAAATTTGTGGAGTGGATAACTAGAACAACATAAGTGGTAGTACTAAAAATGAGGTTCTACGACTTTTGGCCTAGGCTAGATGGAGCTATGATATGCCTATCAGTGCTTCTATACAGCAACTGTCTTAAATCAATGCTATTCGATTAATTTCCTTGGTGTTGTAGGTAAGCTAAGTGAATTATATTATATTAATAGGAGCCCATCATCTAGATTTGCGTCCAGCAACAGCCGAGGATCCTGATTGGCTGGTGGATCAAAGGGCAGCTGAAGTCAAATTTATCCAAGGCTGGTTGAATGAATACTCTCAGAGAAAAACATCAGTTTTTGACATGTGACAAGCTGTTGCAGTTTCTGTAATTTATATGGTATTTTCGTTAACTTTGAATTCTAAAATGCCACATGATTCGCGATGCATAGACAATATTTTTGGCTAGGATGTGGAACAATATAGTATACTACCATGTAGTATGTAGTTCACCAAACAAGATTTAGTCTATCCACGTTGATGAGTAATGCCTCAAAAGGGGCTGTCAATAATATCCCGAATATGAAATTGACATTAGTGTATTCATGTTTTGGATGAGCAATGCAATGCAGGGAATGTCTGGATGGATTTTAGCAGCAGCAGCAGTAATGATGCATCGTTAACTTTGTCAAGCAGCAATGTAAAACAGTTGACAGAAAGGGTTTTGCATCAAAACAGACTTCACAGAATAAAGTGGAAGACACTAGTGTCATGAACTTCGTTTCTGAAAAACTGGAGCAGCTAGGCAATGAAGGAAAGCTAACGTTGTTGCTTACCAACCCAATGCTTATCATCATTGCTGAAATCCCTTCCACAAACTTGATTCCTTCTGTCAGTTAGCATCTAAAGCGCTACGAAAAATAAATGGAAAACAGAAAAAGCAACTTAAATCATGAATTCAAGCAGGACGCATTTATACTGGACGGCAAACGAAATCTTGGAGGAATCAAAGGGCGGTAATTTAGATCAACAATTAATTGGAATTACAAAAGCAACATGATGATAAGTCTCAATTGAATACTTGGCACATTTGGCTACTCCTTCTATTGCCAAAGGAGAAAACCAATGGCTGGAAATTGGGGAATCATACAATGTAATTTGGTCTATCACTTACGAACTTAGCTATATAATGGTCTCCAGCTACTTCAAGTCGAAAACTTGGTACTGTTTTCTTCTAGCTGATAGACTTATAATTTACCAATACATGATGCTCCAAATTATTATCACACGTTCACTATTTACTAAGAAGGAAGAAGAAAGCACAATAGACTATATGGATATCACTACTATTTATCCACCGGATAAGGAAATTATGAGCATAACTGTGAAATTAATGGGGCTTACCAATACTTAACCATCTTATCTTGCAAGAGACCCATTTGCCCTTATCGTATTTGATAATGGCCTGAAATCCTACTTCAGAAAATAGAATTTCATTGAATCTCACATTGAGATCATTGTCACTCTAAGAAAAAAATAATACAAAAACAAAATTACAGGGTCTACCTTCATGGTCGCTAAGAGTTTTTGTCTGACTCTTGCCCTAACTTTATTGCTCCACTTTGGTCCGAATGGTCACGACAAACCTAAAATAAGAGTCAGGAAAGGAATGAAGAAAAGAAAGGAAAAATACCCCTCTTAGTTACAGAACTTGTCTGATTCTTATTTTAAATTTTACTAAAATATGGGATCATATGATGGAAAATCATATTTGAGCCTGGCCTGTTGCTTTGATTTTGTCAAGAATCGACGGGGAGAGGGATAGGATTCATGAGAACTGTTATAATGAATCGATATCGATAATTTTTGTTCAAAACTAATTTCTCACCATGACAACCAGAAAAAGGAAGTAACCGCCTATTTCTCAACCATCAACCTCGTTTGCGATAGGGTGAATTTTTTGCTCACAGAGGAAGAGATACACGTATAATAGAGATTAAGGAAAAATTAAAACAAAATTTTGTTGATTTTCCTCAGAGAGACGCGTGTTTTTTCCTAATTCTCGCGACTCTCTTTTAGTATTAAGAGTGGATTGGGACAATCGTTAGCTCTCATATTTCGTTTAAGAAAAAGTTCATTTTTTGGTCATTTAGGTTCCACGTAACGCTATGAGGAGATCAATACTTAACTCTTTAAGGCAATTGAGTAATATGGACGCATGTTCTACAACTCATTCACTTCTTGTATTTGTAGTCATGATACTATTTATTCCACCAAGCGAAAATAACATGAAACATAAATCCCTGTTCCACGATAAAACATAGAATAATCTACTAAAAAAAAAAAAATTAAAATGTAAACATTGTTTATTTTTTTTCAAGTAAAGTTTTAGTGAAATTAATATATCTTTTTTATAAAAATGTAACCACTATATATAATTGAACTTAAAAAATAATATAATTAAAACACCATGCATAATCGATCTATTAACCCTTTTTATGTTGTACATTATATGTTTAATACAGGTTCGCCTTGCGGATTGTGATAACTTACATGGACTTTTCACATGATATCACATCTCACATACGCTGATAATGGGTAAATGGCCCGCGTACATACTATGATAAAAAAGTCTTGTATATAGTTTATCACAACATTTATTGCATTCATGTTGGGATATCGTCATTAATAATGCTCACTGTGGTGGGCCCTCCTATGCTTAATTACCAAATTACCAAATTCACTTTTCTTATTAAACAACACCCTTCTATGTTTCTTACCAAAGATCTGTGTAGGTAGGGATCTTTCCAAGAGGAGGAGCTCTGGTTTTTCTATATTTTTCATTTCCACTGATAGGGATAGGTCTGTTAGAGTTGAGGACCATCTGTGAGCACAAGTCTATCCTGTGTTACTCAGAATAGGGGGAAGTATCTAGTAGGGATAGGACTATCAGTGATGGGGACCATCTAAGAACACCGTTCTGTCTTCTGTGTGCTAGAGCTGAACATTTCGTGATGACCAAAGGGCCCCTCGTGAAGGAGGGGTTCAGAGTTGAAATCTCCATTGGAGGTTCCAGGTCAACTAGAGCCATATGCCTAGCTCTGTGAGAATCTTAGGGAAGGTTAGCATGGAGTGTACACCCAGTCTTAATAAATCCTCCTTCTGAGAAAGAAGGGCAACTAAGACTTCGGAGGGGGGACCCACTCCCTAAAGAGAAAAGGTACATGTACGGATTTAGGGTTAATGGCCAGTGTAGAAAAGACAAATCTACCCCTCCCCTTAAAATCGGTATAAACAGAGATCCTCTTCCAAAATTAAACCTATTTCTGCTTAACTATTTTATCTATTATTGTTCTTTATTCCATTATTTTGCAAGTATTTTTATTGACTTTAGCATCGGAGGCAGTAGAGTAGTATGCCTTAGGAGGGACCCACCCCCGTGGGACCATCCAGGCAAACTCAACGTATCCTGAGACATTAACTTTTTTTTCGCCAAAGATCTCAGAGTTGAGTCACACATTCAGAGACTATGCCCTAAGTATATGACTCGAGGAGTAGTATGCCCATGGAGGGATCCAACCTTGTGGGACTGCCCAGCCAGACTCAATGCACAATCTGAGCTGGAGCAGGGTCGTCCAACGTCGGAGCATCATTATTAGTAATGTCGGGCAGAGGAGAAAGCGGTCGATCACAGAGCTACTCAGAGGAGGTGGAGTAGTCAAAGTAGTCTTGGGAGAAGGAGGATAGATCAGGGAGCTGCAGGGTGTCAGGGCAGAAGTAGATCTAGAGCAGAATGACAAAATGGCTTGATAGATAGTAAGGAGCCACCATGGATGAGTGACGGGATACTTTTATCTCCCGTAAACTCTAGGGACTCGAAAATCTCAACTTTCTTTTTGCCATCTAAATTCTCATGCTCACTCACAGGTAACGGCATTAAATCCAATGGAGTTAAAGGATTAAAACCATAAACAATTTCAAATGGTGAGTATTTAGTAGCAGAATGAACATATCAGAATGAACATATCAATTATAAGCAAACTCGACATGCAGAAAACATTCTTCCCAACTTTTGATGTTTCTTTTAATGATTGCCCTTGACAAAGCAGACAAAGTTCTATTAAATTCATTGATTGACATATGTATTACCTTATCTTGAGTGGATAGTGTATTTTAATTACCAATTAGACAGTTTTTGAGATACCAAAGAGTGAGATTAATTTTTAATCAATACCTCGGTGTTTTGGGAATTAAAGTGAAGTTATAAAGAACATATACTTACAATATTGGAATCCTTCATCTATTTAATAGGCATGATCATGATCTCATGGGTTCTTCTACGAACAGTAATTTGAGCTTAGTATTCAACATTTGTGGCCAAATCATATTGTGTGATGTAGTCACACAGGACTGTCGGATAAAAGATGAGTGTTGAGATTGATAAGTGTTTGAACATAGGCTTACTGGTCATGGTAGCCTATTGCAAATACTTTGGTTGATCGAGGAGGGTAATATGTTGGATCTATCAATCAGAGAATAATATTATTGATTATATTGCTTGTATAGTGCCGATTAAATTAAGAGTGTACTTATATTTTTATAGTGGAACATAATATAGTTAATAAATCAATATGATAAGTCAAGAGCTGACCAGGTCCTAATCAATTTATTGGAGCTCGATTTAATTGGGTCCGATCAGGTCCCTTCTGTGGTTCATTGGGAATTGAAATAAATTATATAGATTATAATTTATTGCTGTAATATATTAGATAATGATAATATAGAAGATCGAGATATCCATAATATTCTATATCTATTAGGATATTCCACTTGGAGAGGAAGAGTAATGTGGTGTGTGTGTGTGTGTGTCTATATATATACACACACGCTATTCTTCACGTGAATTTTTGACATCACTCTCTCGTGGCACATATCAGTTCCAAGGGGTGTCCACACATAGTATATTACAGTGCAATTCGTGAGAATACCGGAGAAGGCTTGAGGGTTTGGGCGAGATCTGAGATTTGATATAAACATGCTACAAAGATATTCAATAAACCCTTCTTATATAGATTAATTAATATGTAGAACATATAATAGTATAGTCGATCCTACAACGATGTATCCGATTGTTAATATCTTATATTGTTGATTGGATAATTCATCCATTTGTTCAACATAAGCTTAATCTCACAAAATTTAGAAAAATACAGATCGACAGTAGGGTATTTAGTACTAGAGAAAATGTCAATCACATTGTAACATAATTGTAGCCTACTACATATTTCCTTAGATAAACTTCGATTTTCTTCACTAAACACATATTTATGCTTTAGATTACGATGCTTTAAGAGAAAAAAGATCATTGTAATTCAAAGCAATTTGTAGCATACCCAATATTAAAATCCGACGAGTTTTCCTATCAAACATAAGCTTCTCACCCATTGAATATGAAGCTGATGTGCGACCTCCTCATATATCTCCCATATTTTGGGTATCACCGATCAGTATGCGACACTATCTCTTACTTTCTCAACTACCCTTCCCATGACTTCCAAGCCTTCCTTGATAATTAATTTCGGAATATTAGCACAACATCACATGTGGACTAACTTACCACCAAGCAACTTAGAGTCTACCAGAAGTTTCTCCAAGAGAAAATCCATCATTGCATCACTAGTCGAGCAATAATCCATTGCATTGGTGGATAAATTTTGATCTATGTTCTAATCTAGAAGGCATTTCTTCAAGGCTTCATGCATGCCTTCACTAGAATTTGGGCTTGGCACATGCACAAGCCTAGGAAAAGATAAAATTACATATATAAAAGTACACTACGTCAATCTGTAACAATAATTTTGAGAATAATAAAATCTGTACTAATACACGTTAATTATGCGCTCGATTTAGGACTGTATTTAATAGCATTTACATGCATATTTGGCCAAGAGTTGCGTAGATTTGGTATATTTGGACCATTTAACGTGTTTGACTTGTTTTGAAGGTATTTTGAGTAGTTCAAGGTCAAAAGTCGTATTTTACGACTATCGAACGAAAGAACAAGTCAAAAAATCGGTGAACCGGTTCGAACTAGTCTGGAGATAACCGGTGGTGAACTGTCGTGACCACGACAAAGGAAGGCGTGCGGCCGCGAAGAAAAGTGGCTGGAAAGATAAAATGGCACTACCGAAGCATCGCGATCGGGAAACACATGGATCGTGGCTGCGACAAAAGGATAGGCTTTAAGCCAGTTTTGGGTTAAGTTGGTCACGACCGCGAGGGCTATTTTGCACGGCCACGACAGAAGTTCGATTTTTAAAAGGTTTCCTGCTCCAAGTGGGAATCCAAGCCTAAACTTCCTAATATTCGTCCCATAGCCTATAAACAGACATAGGAGCTAGATTTTTTGAGGAATCATCAATCATCAGACATTACATCAACTCATTCTCATACTTTTACATTGGAGTAGAATACGTGTGAGCGAGCAAGACGAAGATCGAAGAGCCGAATACTCGGGTTTAATTATTCCTTGTTTACTTTCAATTTCTTGACAATGTTTTCATTGAATTCTTGTTTTCGTTTGGTAGTAGGCATGAGTAGCTAAATCACTCGTGTCCTAGGATT
This sequence comes from Ajuga chamaepitys, assembly GCA_958295605.1. NCBI lineage: Eukaryota > Viridiplantae > Streptophyta > Magnoliopsida > Lamiales > Lamiaceae > Ajuga > Ajuga chamaepitys. The sequence goes on along the minus strand of OY282497.1, from coordinate 32,238,122 downwards.
AGAGACTAGGATTTTACAACAATGTTTGAATTAATTGTTTGATTTATAGACTCCAATTTTTATTATCTATCTATGTGTTTTGTTTCATCATTATAATTGAATTTAATCTGACCAATTAGGTTTAGTTTACGTGTTTAACAATTTCACTTTGAGAGAAGAGAATTGTTAATAGATGGTAACACATAGCATGATTGTCTATGATCGTGTAGGCAAAATTTAAGGGGTTGTTAGGAGTTGTTAGAATTAATTGACTCAAGAGAGTAATTATTCTAATCAATCTACGACTTAGTCGCTTCGAGAGAAGGGTTAAGTTAATTAAGTGCGCCTAATAGATAATAAAATTGGTTTAAAAGTTTATAAGTTAGAGATAAATCATCATTAGCGTAATTCCTGAAATTGAAATCCTAGGATACACTCTCTTTGATTGGAATCACTGGTATTAATTAATTCGGTTTATTAGTTTACATGCAATATTAGTTTAATAATTAATCAATTATTCACAAATTTCAGTGTCTAGTTAGGATAGTCCTAGATAATTAGTGTATCGAACTACGTTAACTCATTCCTTGTGGATTGACCTTTACTTCCACTATATACAGCTACACCCATACACTTGCGGTATTTTAGGATTAGAATTAGAGTCTGTCAAAGTTTTTGGTGTCGTTGCGGGGGAATAGGTTTAGCGCCTTAGTTTTTATCCTGAGTAATAGGAGGACACTAGTAGTTTTTATCCTGAGTAATAGGAGGACACTATACTAGATTTTATTTTTCTGCAATTTAAACTTTTGTTATTTAATTTTCGTTTTTATTTTATTTTAATGTTACGTGGTATTTCCTTTTTTTGGTGTTTTCAGATTTCGCATGCAAACTATGTCGAAAGGGAAAGAGCATCTTTTTCCTTTCGATCCTGAAATTGAGGCAATTGCCCGCAGACAGCGAATGAGAAGAAATTCTACGGTCGAGATGGAGAACTCTCCACAGAATCCAAACCAAGAGGAGGTACTGAATCTAATACCGGGGTCTTAGCCCATCTGGATGATAGAGTAACAAATCTGCAGCAACAACAACCACAACCATAAGCAGCAGCAGAGACGTGCTCAGGTTGTACGAGATGACTTAGATGAGGACATTACACCCATAAGTGATAGTCTTCGCCCTATGCCAAATTAGCAGTTCGGAGAAGTGCAGCACCACCATTGAATGTCAATAGCTTCGAGTTGAAGCCCTCTCTGATAAACATTGTTCAACAGAATCACTTTGGTGGTAGCGCACTAAAAGACCCGAATGTACATCTAAACAAGTTCCGCAGGTTAGCTGAAACGATCAAGATGAACCATGTGCCATATGAGCAAGTAAAGATGAGGTTATTCCCGTTCTCACTGAAAGACAAAGCATTGCAGTGGTATAATTCTCTAGATGATGTCACAGAATGGGAAGATTTGAGCACGAGATTGCGTCTGAAGTACTTTCCACCGAGCAAGATGCTAGATCTACATAACAAGATAAATTAGTTCAAGCAGCTGGATTAAGAACCGTTCAGTGAGGCGTGGGAACAATTCTGGGATCTTATCCGGATTGTCCCCAACATGGGTTTTCAAGAAGCAGCATGTGTGCAAGTTTTATAATGGTTTGCTTGCTCCAGCACGGAACCAGGTAGATGCATTAGCACGGGGTAGCCTGATGGAAAAGAACGTAAAGAATGCAATCCCAATCTTGGATGCGATGGCCAAAACCAGTTATTAGTGGCCGAACGAGAGGAATCAGTCAAGAAGAGTGGCTAGCATTGTAGAAGCAAAGCCAAACTATACTCTTACCGCTCAGTTGTCTGCCTTGACAAACCAAGTAAGTCTGCTAACTAGTCTGACGTTAGCACAACACACTGATACCTCAACATAACAGTCATCAGGTCAGGAAAATGTTGAAGATGTAAATTTCGTAAACTAGAAGAACTTCAATAACTTCTAGAATAATCAGCTGAGGTACAATCGGTATCCACCTAACCGAAATACCAAAACTTCTCCTATGGCAACACGAAAAATTCACTTAATCCACCGCCAGGTTTCACTATCACGAATGGTATGATCCATGATGGCCAAAAGCTGACACAAGAGGAGATAGTACAATCACATTTTGCAAAGTACGATGAAAAATTAGCTCAACTGGAGAGAAAGATGGATGGAAGATTTATTGAGCTAAACAAGCAAGTGACTAGTCAAGGAGTGGAGATCACGTAATTGGAGAGAATATGAAAGAAATATCCAATAACCTAAATCAGTTGATAAAGATTGTTGGAGCTCAACACAAGCAGGGACAATTTCCCAGTGACACCATCATCAACCCGAGGGAGAAGTGTAACGCTATCTACGTAAGGGGCAAGACTGAACAAAAGAGTTAAAAGCCGAAAGAAACTAAAAAAGGGGATTGAACAAAACCAAGAGGAGGTGGTCGGATCTGAGTTTGCACCACTGAAAAGGAAAACAATCGAAGATATCCCCACGTACATACCTCCCATTTGATTTCCTCTAACACTCATTAAAAAGAGGAATGATCAACTCCGCATCGAACAGGTTAAGCTTTTAGAAGAACGTGAAGCTAAGAAGAAGTTGGTAACGGAGGAACGGGCAGCAAGGAAGAGATTAGCAGGGGAGAAAGTTGAACAACAAAAGAAAAAAGGCAGAGATGACAAAGATAAGAAAATAATACTTTTTTTTGTTATTGATTCATCTGAATTAGACTTACATGATAATGTCTATGCTAACCAAGTTCCTTTAGAATGTTCTAGTACGTTTTCTACCCGAGAAAGAGATTGAGGATAAGGGGTTCATGAAAGAATCCCCGGATAGAAGTGTTATGGGAGCTAGTTATGTGCTAAAGGATTCCAAGACGATGCACACCGAGAAAGAGAAAACGACGAATGAGGACACGAGCCCCCCAAAGAACACAAACACTCGCACAGAAAGGGCAACAAAAAAGAAAGATCCATGGAGTTTTTCCATATCTTGTTCTATTGGTAGTCAATTATTAAAAAATGTGTTGTTTGACTTAGGATCAAGTGTAAATATGATGCCTCTTAAAATGTATGCACAATTAGGATTAGGGGTAGTAAAGTAATCCTCTACTACTATCCAATTGGTGGATGGATCATACTAACTCCATTGCGGGTAGTAAAGGACGTGCTTGTTCGATTTGAAAATTTTGAATTCCCTAGCGATTTTCTAGTTGTTGACATGCAAAGGAACATGGATGTCCTTTTCATTTTAGGTTGACCATTCATGGCAACAAGTCAAGTTGTGATAGACACACCTAAAGGGAAGTTGACATTTCATATTCAAAACGAAGTAATCATATTCCCCATTTACAATAGGGCGAGCCTAAAAGAAAAGTAAAAATGCTGTGTCGTTTATACTGTTGTGAAGATTCCAGGTTTGCTAAACAGAGTCTTAACCAAACCGAGAGCAAGTAAAGTTAGTTGGTATGACTTTGGTTAGCTAAAGACGAAGAATTTATCACTTCTCAGGAGGTAACCCGATATTTACCATTTTCTTATTTTTTTTGTTATTTGTATTTCTTTTATATTTTTACGTGTGTTTTTAGTGTTTTTAATGTTTTAGGAAACAACATGGATGAGCGTAGCAAGAAACGGGGGTCAAAAGACGGAGAAAATCGAGCTGGGGCAAAGCAGAGGAGTTACGATCGCGAGGCACACCTCTCGCGGCCGCGACAAAAGCATCGTCAATAAGAAAGTAAACTGATGGAGTAGGTTCTCGTGATCATGACAAAAATGGCCCCCTTAATGCTTTTAAAGTTGTGGCCACATCGTGACCGCGATCAACCCTTTGCGTGGCCACGGCAAAATAAGCCTAGAAAGTTCAAGTTTGAGTTCAAGGCGTCGCAATCGCGACGCTCAATTCTTGCAGCCGCGACACTTACATTCAGGTTTAAAATTGCAATAGACCAGGTTTTCTTCACTTTACCTCTGTTCTCTCTTGCACACGTGAATAACACACACACACTCACACACTTCATAAATTCATAAAATTACACAACAATAATCACAAACACAAGCACGCACAAAGATTCATCTCTTGCACCACGAATTTCGGATTGCTCGACTTGTTTGGACGAGCCTAGGGCATTTCCCAGTTCGACTTTTCGACTAAATTTCTCTAAGTGAAGCTAACTCAAGCTTTTATTTGCTCTAATCTATTGATTATGCTTATTTATCATCGAATCTAGTTGAATTTTTTAGTTTGAAGAAGTATTGGTTCATAGTTGCTTGTTATTGGCACTTGTAGTGCATATTAGTTGATGAAATCAATTGGCTTGTATAATGTAGATAGTATTGGTGTTCCTCGGAGCTGAAATTGTGTTGTTTATTGTGTTTGGATTGGTTGAACAACAACAATATGCAATTTAACGTGATTTGTTCATTGAGAAATTTCATCGAACATGTTATGTGGGTAGGTTGAATGTAGCTTTAACTTGATTTTATGATCTTCATAGGCTTTATGTGTGTAATAAGATGATGAATCACTTTCATATTACTTGTTAGATGTTCATATGAGTCGTCTTACATGATAGTTTGATCATATTAGACTATATGCACATTCTAGGGGGTAAAAGTTGAGTTAACAATGCTACATGTTGCTTAAGTGGTGCTTATGTTGTGTAAAGATGATTGAACTAATCTTTGCAATCTAATTTTATCTTTGAGCTTAATTGTAAATGCATTTTGATTGCATATTTTGTTAAAGGAATGATATGTAATTATCTAAGTAGTTCATTATTTATATAACATCATTGGTTGTTGAAGTTAGAATTGTGTTTTGTGTGTGTAGGTGCACTAAGATGGCTCTAAAAAGGCTAGCTCTAGCCATAGCAAAGGCAAGCAACCCATGGTTGAAGAACCGATAGCACAAAATCCAAATGATAGCCAGACTTTGTATGGATTCACACTGGAGAGGGACGAGCACAAGGCTCGATTTAATCATCTTTGCCACCGCTCGGTAGTGGTAACAAGGTTTAGCAATGATGAACTGACTCGGGCGATAGGAATTCATGATAATGTCCGAGCCTTGCTGGTCTAAGGAGCCTTGCTCAAACTCATGAAAGCAAAGCTCACTTACAAGAGACTCACACTAGAGTTTCTGAGCACATTTTCCATCACTGCGTCAAGTGCACTGGATTCTCGCTGACCATACGGTATTACATTCCAGCTGAGGGGCAAGCAGCGTTCACATACATATGCCCAACTGGATCGGATATATGGCTTCCCTAAGGCTGCCAGGCAAGACCCACCGGAAATTTTTAATATTTAAGAGTTTAGGGGTATATTGACAGCCGCTCCACCCCATGTGGAACTACAAAGATATATTGTAAATGTTGCTAAAGCTCTATGGATTCGCAATCTCGTGGTACGGTCTGTTTGCACGAAAGGAAACCGGTGCAATGAGACAAGTTGAGCTGCAGATGATATGGAATATGTTTCATGAGCATAAAGTAGATGTTGCCAAGATACTGATGGAGCATTTCGAGAATGTAATCCGGAAGCAGAAGGAAAACATTATGATCAGAGGGTTGATCACACCTATAGCCGAGTCTTTTGATGATATTGACTTGGATGACATGATACTGGTTAAAGGTGATGTCCAATTCACATGGGAGCTATTGGACAATATGCAAGTTGTGGCCATGGGAGAAGAGGGGACTTATGTTTATCAAAATGTGGAACTATACCTTCGACTTCCTTACAAGGATGGACTGCACAGTCGTGCTGAGCACTACACATACATAAAATTTGTCCTTCTATTGTGAAGACCATATTGAGTGCTCCCAAATGCCGGATTTCGATGTCTTTTGATCAGGGCAAGCAGCCGAAGGCAGCAACAGAGCTCCTAGACCGCCTAGGAAGAAGAGGTCATATACATCAGTTGCATCCGCGTCCGAGCTGACTGAGGATATGGAAGGGCTCGTAGCATCTCTCCGGGACGATGTTCAGCTTTATCACCAAGAGGTGCAATCAATTGGCACCCATATGGAGAGACATCAAACAGAGGTTCGAGGAGCAGTGCAAACCATCAGCATGGAGTTTCATGATCAGAGAGCAATCTTAAATACTCTCCTCGACTAAAGCAACGAGGAACACATGTGGAGACAACAGTAGGATACCCGGTGGGATGCATTGGCCCAATTTTGGAGCCAATATGGTTTCCAAACACCTCCACCACCACAATGACTGTAAGTTAGCACCAAGGCGTACCACTATTTTCCTCCAAACATTGGCTTTGAGACAAGTTTAGGGGTGGGGGTATATCGTGGGATGTCTTAGCCTCTATTTATTTTTTATTGTTATTTCTGCTTTATAGTTTCTTGTTGCTTGTTTGTTTGCTATTTGTTTGCTGCTGTTTGTTTCATGTTTTGGGTTGATTGTTAGATCTGTGTGCCCACTTACTTGTATGTTTATGCTACTTTAGTTGGTAGTTGGAGGATTGGGTCTGTGTGCCCATTTTATTGTTTTCTTTGAGTTGTTGGGTCTGTAAGCTCGTTTGTGTTAGTAATTTGCCATGTTGGCTCGTAGTGGTCTTTAGTTTAATTTTTTTGTTTTGAGTGTCTTAGTAGTTTAGTTTTAGGTTTCATGTCTTTAATTGTTAGTTGGAGTCTATAAGAAAAAGAAAAACCCGAGTTGTTAGTAGTAACAAGTGATTAAAAAGAAGAAAAGAAAGAAATAGAGAAAGATATATGATGAAAAGTTAATGATGAAAAGTTAATGATGAAAAGATTTTGGAAATTGTTGCAAAATTGGCACATAGTAGAGCATGAGAGATAATTTGAGACGAAATTGAGCTTGAACTTAGAATATTTGATCAAAACTAACCTTGTGAGAATTTGAGCCTAATTGTACTCCTATTTTTGGAGTAATATGATTTCTTTCGGTGTAAATTTTGATTGGGTGTGTGTATTAGTCTCTAGACCTTGCCTTGAATTTTTACTATTAATGTGTCAATTATGTGTTGTGACTTAGGAAACGATCTTAGGCGGTTCTTGTTTTAGCCTATTTTTGTGCCTTGAAAAGTTGTCTTTTGTACCAAAAGTTTATAATTTATCCCTAGTTAGCCCATTTGAGCTTAATAGCCTATTATTTCATAGCCATACATTACAAGTAGGCATGTCAAAATTGATCCGACCCTCCCCGATCCGCTCCGATCCGAGGCCTTTGGGGCAGAGCAAAATCCGACTCGATGGAGAATGCCCTGCCCCGTCCGCAGGACGGGTCGGGGTCGGGTCATGTCCTCCGCATTGCCCTGCCCCGGCCCCCCTATATATATATATAATTTTTTAAAATTATATATTATGTAATATTATATTATATATATACAAAAAAATATAAAGTATATATATATATATATATGTATTTATAATATAAAAGTTTATATATAATATGTTATAAATATGTCATCCTAATATATTAAATTATGACTAGTGTAAATTTAAATAATTAAATTCTATTTTTTAATAATTAAATTAAAAAAAAAATGTTAAAACAAAGCTAATGTAAACCTAAAAATTAAAACCCTATTGACTTGAACAAAGAAAAAATAAGTTTTTAAACAAAAAAAAATAGTTTTTTTTTAGAAAAAAAAAAAAAAGATGAAGGCGGGGCGGGGTGGGGCAGATCCGCCCCGTGCAGGGCAGATCACGGGGCGCAATTTTTTGCCCCGTGGCGGGGTGGGTCAGAAAATCCAGAAACGCCTCCCCCCCTCCCCCCGGCCCGCCCCGTTGACATGCCTAATTACAAGTAAAAAATGTTTTGATTTAAGCCTTTAGCCTTAACTGGATTAATCAAGTAAGAGGGAGGAGGATTGGAAGGTAGTTGGGTAAAATTTTGAGAAGAAACATGGAAAACTAATGGATATTCAAAAAGATGAAAGGAAGAATAAAATGATAGGTGAAAAGACAAGAAGAATAGCCTCTCCTAGTTCGAAAACAAAAAGGAAAAAAAAAAAGAAAAATTTGGAAAAAGAAAAGAAAGGGATGTTGTTTATGATTTGTTAGTATTTTTTAGGAGAGGCTAGGATATAAGTACTCAGTTGTTGTAGTTGAATAGAAAAGTCAGGTAATCCCAAGATGTGGTACCCATATAATTAAAAAGCACTAAAGAGTGTAAGGACTTTTGAAGGTGAAGAAGTCACTTTGTGGGGTAATTTGCTGAAATTTGAATAGTGAGACTAAGTGATTGTATTAAGGGGTGGTCGAGTTAGAAGTAGCTTGATTAGTTCAAAAGTCGTCACTTTTATCCAAATGTATCCCAACTTACCTTAAGCTCACATTACAACAAAAAAGAAAGACTTTTTTTATCCTTTGTCACACATATCGAGTACGAGCCTATTTTAGACGATTGACAGGCATATGATAGGTTTTGCATGTAGTTCAATTTGAGCGAAAATATGTTTTCCTAAACACTTGAGAGATGAGCAAAACACTTACTCGGTGAGGATTGAATATTTCGAAAGTTCAAAGTCTCGAAAATAGTTTATTTTTGCGTTATCACATATGCTCACTTTTATTATGTTGCCTAGGTTTTTGAAGAAAAATCAGTCTGAAACTGAATTCATCATCTAATCGCTCTAAACAATTGCATAATCACTTGTATTCTTTGTATCTTTTGTTTTGTTGTTCGGGGCGAACAACATGTACTTGATAATTCAACTTTCCAATTTCCACACGAAGCTTGAGATTGAGCGGGGAGTGCAGGGAGCTCACTTGCGAAAGGGCGTTGCACGTTATGCTTGGTGGCACGCTAGGCGTGAGGATGAGCACGGCACTGTGCATCAAGCTCAGCAGCATGCTAAGCGTGGGGATGAGCGGTATGCATGCGAGACCACCTGCGAAAGGGTGATGGGTGCTCAGTTGGTTGGCCGAAAGAGCGAGGCTGCTTTCCTCCGCCCGAATCCTGGAAAAATTGTTAGATCTGGAAGGTAGGGCCATAGATGGAGAGCTAAATTATGCCTCACCCCACTCTAGCATGTCTAGTTTCTCTATGTGTATCTTTTTGCACCCATTTCGGCTCGATAAAATTTTATCTTGGTCCAAAGGGGTGGATTTTTTTCTCATGATCCAGTTCGGGGTTAACTACAATTGTTTTACGGTGTCTCTGCACGTGACTTTCTTTATTCATTAGCCTATTCTAGAAATTAGACGAATCTGACGAAGAATTTATAATTTGAGAAGGAAGAAAACCATTGAAGAAAACTGGTTGCTACTTGAACCAATACACTATTCCGTCCTCTTGTAAAACATATTTTTCAATCCTCCAGGATAAGACAAGGCCGCAATAGAAGCTACCTAAATTCTATCTTTGTATTTCTTGGTGCATGGAACATTGGTGAATAAGTAAATTCTACTACTCTCAAAATTCTGTAAATACAATATCTTGAGAGTAAGGCGGAATGATAATGTATATTCCCAATTTTGGGTCAATTTTCTTTATAATGGATTGAGTATAGGCCCAAACGTCTATCATTTATTTGTAAAGGTCAAATAACTTATTTTTCTACTTAGAATACAATTAACACGATAAAAATACTTTTATGGGCTACAAACTATACTTAAGGCCATTGGTCATACTTATACATACCCACCTCTCCCAAATTCTCATGATTTATTGTCTAGTTCTTAGTGATACAATATCATCCTTCACTAATTACTTTTGATGAATGTACAATTATTATTATTATTATTATTATTATTATTATTATTATTATTATTATTATTATTATTATTATTATTATTATTATTATTATTATTATTATTATTATTATTATTATTATTATTTTCCTTCAACATAAATAAACCTTCTAATCCCAACTAACTTTTATTCAATACCCAACAATCAAACAACTTCTTAATCATTACTCACCACCATCTATTAATTTAACATCTATAATAAAGATCATACGTACTCATGGGCAAATCCACTTTAGGCCAACACCGGGTTACAGTCTAGTGCAAAATTTATAGAACCTCATTTTTAGTACGGGAATAATTCTATTTTAGTCTTGTAACTTAGGACGAATCCAAAAAATCTATGTCTTGCGTAATTTCAATTTTAATCATGTAAGTTTTAAAAAAATGTCCAAGGACAACCGTGGGAGGCAACTTATTTTGCCGAAGGAGCTGACTTGGCGTGAATGAAATCAAATAAATTAGGGATTTTCGGTGAAGCTACACAAGGGGAAATTGGTTGCTCAACTGGACATGCTCCGTCACTAAAATTAAAAAAATAAAATAAAATATAAATAAATTTTTTCTTTACTTTCTCACTTTTTTTTTCTTTTTCATTTTTTTTTATTTCTTCCTCACCACCACTAGAGATGTCAATGAGGGTCAGCCTAATCCTACCCAATCGAAGTCCTCAAAAGCTCTAGTCTTTTTAGTGCTTTGAAAATCTAGGCACAACCCCTCCCCCTGAAAGGTCAGGGCGGGGCCAAGGCAATCCCTATAAATTCACATATTTTTTTTTTCTTTGTTATCATTCTCAAGTTTCATAATCGACATATTTAAATTTTACCAACGAAATGATTAATTAAAAAGTTCCAAAATATAAGCATCATAATCCTGTTCTCGCTCTCTCTATTTACACACACACACACACACACATACACACACACATATATATATATATATGTATGTATAGGTGTGTGTATTTTTGGAGCTCCAACAAAATATATTTAAGAACCATAACATATTTATTAAAAGAGATATAATATAATGTATTTATGCACAACAACATATTGAATAAATGAGATAGTATACTCACTTTGTAAAGAGTAGAAATCAACAAAAAATTAAGGGCTGGAAGCACTAGGAGAGAACATGAATGCAATATTATACAAAAGAAAGTGAGCTTCAAAGGAGAGGAATCGAAAATGTAAAGGAAACACGAAAAGTCGTTGATTGAATGAAGTTGTAAATTTATTAATGTGACAATATATATTTTATACATTAAAAAAATATATAATCTATATAAAATAATATATAAAAGCCCTTAGGGCCAGCTTTACCCCAGCCCGATCTAAGCCTTAGTAGGCCCGACGGTTGAAAAGGGCCGGGTTAAATGTCATTCTATTAGAGTTGTAGAGAAACAAATTTGAAGGAGATGTATAATTTTTGTTTGGGAGGAATAAGACATTACATGTTACTTACTTTTCGAGGAATGAACTGATGTTCGTTATGTTGAATGTGGAGTTTCCGGCGCACTTGGAAAAATTGGATTGAACCATGATAGGGTCACTGGGACGAGCTTGGCGGTGGCCGACATTGGTGGTGGTGATCGGTATTGCCGTATGTCCGTAGTGGCCGGTATTACCGCCTGCCGGTGATGGTATTGTATTGGGAAGAAGAAAGAAATAAAAAGAAGGAAAGAAAAAAGAGGGAATGTAAAAGAAATTTAATTAAAATTTATTTTTATTTTGAATACTAGTATGTTCAACTGGGCAATCAATTGGCACGTGTTTACTTTCGTTGGAAACTCCAATTTTTTAGGCCATGTCCGCGCCACATCAATATCTCCGGCGAAATTAGTGACCTCCGACGAGATTTGTCCTCAATTGGATATTTTCGAAACTTACATGAGTAAAATTGAGATTACGCAGGATACATGATTTTTTTTGGACTCGCCCTAAGTTACAGGAGCAATAAAAAAGTTTTCCCTTTTTATGTGTTTTTTATTGTTTTAACTTTTTTTCGCTCTATTTTTTAATTAAGCCCAACCCACTTTAATTTCTTGTTCACAATCTTGTTTCTATTTCACCTATAAATAAATATTTCAAACAAAATATCATGCATAATTATTTTGTTTTAAATTATTTTTTTAATTATTTTAGTAAAGTTTTTGTACAAAATAAGATTCTTTCACTAATAATTTTTTGTTTCAACTCTAGTAAGATGTAACTTCTTTAACATTCATTTTTAATGTATTTGAACTTTTACGTTTTAGTCCAAAAAATTCTCAATCCGCGTTTGATTCTACCTTACTCCAACCAATAAATTGAGTGAGTCATGTGTGTTATAGTCTCACGTGTGACGGAATATACTTTTTCAAGAAAAAATGACACTTTTACAAATAAATGTGATATTTTTGGTACAATGATACTTTTATAGATAAAAGTGATATTTTTACTACAAAAAATGATATTTTTTCCCGTCACACGGTGTGACGGTCTCATACAATTTTTTGTCATATCTATTCATACTAGTAATATAATAATATAAAGATAAAAACTTGTGTGCACCAATACACAATAGTACTATTGTACACTAGGATCCAGGTTTTTAGCTTGGTTTTCATTTTTATTTTTAAAGTTAGCGCATATGTTTATATACGTAAGACAATGTATTTATCACAATAAAGGTGTTGTCCAAAGTGGCAAAAGACACACGTTGAAGTGCTTGAGGTTTTGTGTGGGAGTGGGTTCGAACCCCACTTTCCACTTATTTGTTTAATGTTTTTTAGGTTGCATTAGTGCATTTTACTTATATATAAAAGACCGCATTTGATTTCACATTATATGCCTTGTCCGAAATGATAAGATGTGTGTGTTCGATATGTGCGGGCATGAGTTTGATTCTTCCTTGCCACAACCATTTATATTTATTACTTAATATAATTATGCTACCCAACAATATATATTTCATTTCATAATAGTACATAATATGTTGCTTAATAGTATATATTTATTAGTAACATGTAGAATATATTATTTTGACTAACAATATATATTGTGTTGCCTAATAGTAGTATTCATTAGTTACAGGTACAATATATATATATTTTTAATGATATATTATGTTGCCTAATATTATATATTATATTGCCTAACAGTATACCTTTATTATTTACATGTACAATATTTTTTTTGAATAATATATTATGTTGCCTAGCAGTATAAATTCATTGTTGCAGTATAATTTTTTGTTTGTTTGTATACTACTGTATATTTATTTTTCTAACTTACAGTATAATTATTAACACTTATAGTATATATTTTCTTTGCTTAAAAGTGTAAAATAAAAGAATTGTAAATTAAAAAAAAAAACATAAAACAAAAAAAATAATTAAAAAAATCCATATAAAGAAATAGAAAAATCAAGTATGAGTTTTGAACCCAAGACTTCACACCGTATGCTTCGTGTGCTTGACAACTAGGACACAATATACTTATGTGAAATGTATATTTTTTATTATATATAATAATATTCTGAGGGTTTAGGAAAAAATAAAAAATTCAGCACAAGCGCACTCACTGGATTTTGAACACAACGCCTCATGCTTCCTTGCATGGATGCCTATCCACCAGGTCACCTATCAATTTCTGTTAAACAAACGTACCCTAACTTACACGAATAAAACGCTGCGTGTTAGAAGAAAAATTACATTTGCAATTCACGGATCGTGCACGGATTCAATTTTTTCGGACGAAAAACTGAAATTATACTATATTTTAGCCTTTTTTTTTTTTTTTTAAGTCCATCAATTAAAAATGAAAAATGTACAGTAGATTTATTGTGTGTACAGTAACACTAAAGGCATGTTTGGTTGGGGTTGGTCCAACCTCTCATCATTGAGCCAACCCAACCTCATGTTTCTTTAGGCTGGTTTGACCAAGCCGGGGTATTAAAGTTTTTTTGGGGGACATCAATCACAAATCCAAACACTACTTTAATCATTCTCTCAATTATTAATAACTACCTCTTACGCATATCACATCACATTTTACAATGCTCGTTTGGTACATGGTATAAGACCTTGATTGATGCACTATCCCTTAATTTCCTATGTTTGCTTTACCATATGAATAATACATAAAGCCCTATAAAAGGTAAAAGCCCGGTCTCCATTTTCCCATCTACCCTTGATTATAGATCCCACCTCATAGGTGGGATCTAATTTCCCACCGTTTATCACTCGTATAATTGGGACGTGAAATTACTAAATAGCTCAATAATTTGATTGCTTTTTTTAAAAAAATCTTTTAATTTTTATTTTAGTTTGATTCGACGTATTTATCACTTTCATTTCTAAGTTGTCGTTTAATTTGGACTCGTTATTTATTGTAGTGTTTTTAATGAATAATGTTTATTAGTTCAATCTTTCTTGTTTAGATTCATCTACATTAATGTTAGAAGTAATGTAAAGTTCGGACGATTGTCATTGTACTCGCCAACTTTGATAAAATTTCTAGTAACAATGTTAAGAATTAACTCATTTTGATGATCTAACATATCGAATATTACTAAAGTAAATTATACTTAACAAAAAAACATAAATAATCTTAGTGATGAAAGTAATTTATTATTTCTTTCATGATTTTAATTTTAATAAAGTTACTCAAAAAATTTATCAAACTTGTTATATATTGCAAAAAATTGATTATATATTTTATTTTAAATTTTAATGCAAGAAAAAGTATTTTTTATCTCGATAAAAAAGGATCCGGATAAAAATTGTAAATACTTGGAATGTTAGAGGGTAAACTAGTTAAAATCTAAATTAATCTCTATTTTAATATGTTGAAGCAAACATTATACTACATATCAATATGGCGTATCATAGAATATATTATTGCATTCCAAACAGGAGATTGATACGTAATACTATATACCAGATCCTAGGTTTATGTATCACACATTATCCCATCAAGTGAAGCAAACGAGCTCTTAATAATTAAATATCACACTCCAACCACAACTTCAGCCACCCAATCAAACATTTTCAGCTACTTCTCTCAGTCACTAACTCCAGCTACTTCCCCTAACCCAGCCATCCTGACTCCAACCAAACATTGTCTTAGAGTCGCTCGATAATAAATACTCCCTCCGTTCCAAAATAGATGATGTTTTAGAAAAAAGTGGAAGAATTAAGAAATAGATGTATTGCCAAATATATCCCCTAAAATTTATGGAAATAAGATTTAATGAAATCAAATGTTAGTGAGAGGTTGAAATGTCAAAGATATTTTTTAATTTACATAGGGGCAAAATAGAGAAAAATAGTAAAAAAAATCTAAAACATCAAATATTTTGGAATATGATTAAGAGGCTAAAACATCATCTATTTTGGAATGAAAGGAGTATTGTGAATGCCCATCCGAATGTGGTCCTGTCAATCCAAGTAACCGACATAACGGTTCGTAATGAAAAGAGAAATGTATAAATAATCCTTATAGTTGACACATCTCAATCTTATCCCCTAACAAAATTTGCGGTGGACAAAGCAAGCTTATTCAATACTCCACGTTGCTTTGGTTGGAGATAGATATTAATTAAATATTGGCACGGCCCCACATATTCAAGATTTACACTCAAACAAAAGATAACTAAAAATGATTTGGATTAACGAATATCATTACTCTGTCGATGGACTAGTGATAATACTACATATATTATTTAATTCTTTCTTTCTTTCTTTCTTTCTTTATGAAATAAGTCATAATATAACAGGTTGCCGCCTTTAATTTTTGTTTCTCCTAACTTTTATATTTTTAGAATATTTTATTTCAAGCTAACAATTAAAAAACAGAACAAAAAACTAAGGCAATATTTGATTGAGGCTGGGATGACTGAGCTGAGGAAAGTGGCTGGAGTTAGTGGCTGGGGATGTTAGAGAGTAATGTTTGGTTGAGTGGCTGGGGTTATGGTTGGAGTGTGAGATTTAATTATTAATTGTAAATTTTGATGTTATATGTATAAGAGGTAGTTATTAATGATTGGGAGAATGATTAAAGTAGTGTTAGGATTTGTGATTGATGTCCCCCCACTAAACTCTAATACCCCGACTTGGTCAAACCAACCCAAAGAAATATGAGTAGGTCTTGGGTGCATCCAACACACAATAAGTTTATTGTGCACTCCTCAATTTAATTTAGAAATTAGATATATATTAAGAGCTGCGTTTGGATGGCATATAATTGTTGGTGGCCTAGTGGTAGGAGTGCTACTGCGCGGCGCTGAGGTCTTGAGTTCGAAGCAGCGGCGCAACATCATTTTTTTTTCTTTTGATTCAAATTTTATATATATATATATATATATATTAAGACATGTTTGTTAGCACATAAGGGCACTAGCCTAGGTGGTAGAATCTCAAATTGCCTTATATTAAGGCATGGGTTCGAACCTAGCCTCGGTGTCCACAAAAACTTCTATTTTTTTTTTCTTTTGATTCAAATTCTTAATATATATATATATATATATTAAGGCATGTTTGTTAACACATAAGAGGTATTAGTCTAGGTGGTAAAATTTTAAATTGTTATTTATTAGGGCATGGGCTCGAATCCTATCTTCTTCAATTTTTTTCTATATATGTGCATGTATTATTATTAGTATTAATACATTGTACAACATTTTATATTATAATATTAGGTGGTGGCTTGGTGGATAAACACTTGCTTGCACTTGTAGTGACTTGGGTTCAAACCCTACTAAGTACTTTTTTTATTAGTTTAGACAATGTAATATATTATTTAGAAAAATTATATATTATTCAAAAAAAAAATGTGTATACCTGTAACGTAGCATATACTATCACGCAATATAACATATACTATCACGCAATATAACATATACTATTAAACAACATAATATATTATCAAAAAATTATACATGTAACTATATATTATTCAAAAGAAAATGTGTATACCTGTAACATAGCATAAACTATGACGCAATATAACATATACTATTGAACAACATAAAAAGAGGTAACTATATATTATTGTGTATACCTGTAACATAGCATATACAATCATGCAATATAACATATACTATCACGCAATATAACATATACTATTGAATAACATAAAAAGAGGTAAAAATAGAGCAAAAGTAGGGTTCGAACCTGCGCGCGGACAAGGCTCGAACCTAACCTCCATGCCCTCACCACTACACCACATGTTATTGTTATAAATTTATCCAAACAAGGCCCTTATATCTTTTTTTAATTCAAAATTAAATAGGGGAGTGCACAATAGTGCAATTATGTGTTGGGTGCACACAAATTTTTGCCAAAAAATATAAGGTTGGATTGACCCAACTGATGAGAGGTTGGACCAACCCCAACCAAACATACCTTTAGACAAACTTAATGTCATATATGCACGGATCTTAATTCGTTCAACACATCCAACTTTAAAAATAAGTAAAATTTGTGGATTTCTACTGGTCTCCGACTTAATAAACTAAAAAAGCACGCTTCACTAAAAGAAGAAAAAAATCTCACATTTATTCGTACGCCTAGTAACTCCCAATAATTCATAATGTTGTTTGTGGAAAAAAGTTATACTTTCTTTCAGTAAAATGTATTACTCTTTATTGTAAAATCTGTTCACATGCTAACGAACGCATTCTGAATCACGTAATTCTGTGATTTATAACTCAAGGGCTCACTTGGATGGGGATTAAGAGTAATAAATGGAAATGAATGAGGACTCATTTTTATTTATGGTGTTTGGTATATAATAAATAAGTTAATCATTACCCCTTTTCATTAACAATTTCTCTCATTTCATTCCATAGTATGATTGATCCCTCATTCATATTTAGAGCTGGCAAAACTGGTCCGGTCCGATGGGCCGACCCATTTAGCCCGAAATATAGAGCGGGCAGGGCCGGAATATTAGAGGCTCGAAAAAATTCGGGCTTTTTTGGCCCGGCCTGGCCCACGGGCCGGCCCGATGGAATTGAATTTTTTTCCCCTCACTAATCGAATAAGAAAAATTTAGGAATTAGGTAATATCTTGTGTACTATTTGAAACATGTTTTTCTTTTTCTTTCTCTAGCAGAACATAAATGTATCTATTTACCGAGATATTAAAACATTTGAGTAATTTAATACTCTATTTCTTCAGTTTTATTAGCTGAAGATGGAAAATGAATTGGATCCAAGCATGCCTATTAATTATTATGTATCGAAAAATGAAAAATTGATTAACATGTAGTATAGTACATACACAAAAATTAAATAACTTGTGACATGTAGTATATAACTATATATCATCATCCATTCCTTCTTCTTTATTATTATTATTATTGTTATATCTGGGGTTTGAGACATACCTATAGATTAATAGATATCATTCCATATTGCAACGTATAGTAATATATTAACTTCTGATCAGGTTTTTACTTAAGAGAATTAAACTGAAGTTCGTCTCAATATATAATTCTACTTCATGGTTAAAGTAATAAAAAAGAAAAGAAAAAAATTCATTGGTGGGCTTTTTTGCCCCGATAGCCCGAGGTCAATGCTAGGCCCGAAATAAATCGGGCCCGACCCGACCCGGCCCGAACTTTCCCTTGGCCCGACTGGGCCTGGCCCGGCTCGGCCGAGCCGCCCTAATTGCCACCTCTATTCATATTCATTATCATTATCATTGATGATGTGCAACCAAATTGACCCTTAAATTGTTGCGAAAATACATAATGATGTTGGGTTGAAGGGTCGCTAGAGTGAGTCCTGTGTGTGACGGAATATATTTTTGTAGAAAAAAAGTGATACTTTTATAGATAAAAGTGATAACTTTGCTACAATGTTACTTTTACAGATAAAAAATGATATTTTTGCTACAAAAAAATTATAATTTTTTTCCATCACACGATGTGACGTTCTCATATAAATTTTTGTTGCGTCGCTAACTCATACGAGAAAGGCAAGGGTGAGGAGTTTGAATGTTTGTAGTCGGGTTCGAGTTTGGATAGGCTTCTTCCATTCAGGCACTAATTATCAACAACTCAATTCAATATTTTAATAAAATATTAATTACTCTCCTCCCTATACACAATTTATTTTCCAACAAATCTTTTTGAGCAACTATTTAATCACCGCATATTACTACCTCCGTTTTTTATTAGATTTCTTTTTAGTTTTTATACTTTGTTTATAAATAGTTGTTCTTTTAGCTTTTTTTCTACATTTTTTCCAATATTACCCTTATAACTGCTCCTAAAAAAACTCTAATTATCTAAAACTTACAATATCTATATAATCTAATTAAGGGCTTAATTGTCTATTTTATATATTACTTAATTTCCTTATCCAAACCTAAACGAACATCTAAAAAAAACTGAGGTAGTATTTTGCAAGCCTTTTTTTTTTAATGATATAAGAAATAAATAAAATATTAATTAATATTTTAATTCCGCAATTACAATAAGGAGGTTTTTTAACCATACACCTAAAATAACATATTGACACAATAAATAAATTAAAATTGTACAAGTTGGAATACGAAATCAAGAGAATGAATTAAGCTACAAAAAAAAAAGGAATTAATTTAAAATATGTCAATATTATGCTCTACTTATAAAGAAAAGAAAAAAAAATATTGATATATAATTTAAAAAAAAATGAAAATTCTCTCATTTATTTATTATTTAAATTATTACCTTATTTAATACAACTCAAGTGACAATCGGTTGTTTCAAATTTTCCATTAAATTTTTTTTTTTCTACTATTTTTTAGCTACAACCTACTCAACAAGGTTATTGATAAATATAATGTTGAGGAACTGCGTAGGCACTTAATCGCTTCCCTAGGGTAAAAATCCATTTCCATTTCTTCTAAAAATCAAAATAGTTCCAACACACATTATTGACAACAATACAATTCACATTTTATTATACTAGTTCAGAGTCGGCTCTATTATACGTGCAATTGAATGAATAATATAAAAATAAAATAATAAAAACTATAATGGAATCTCATGCGTCAAACAAACCGGGAAGGGAAAAAAAACTTAAAAAAGTATAAGGAAAAGGAAGGAAAGGAAAAACAATTACAATGATGAAAAACAAAGATTACAATGAAATTTACCTACCACTATTTTCCTATGCTATAAGTTTCTAAACACTTCTTTGTATACAACAGTCATTGTTGTATTGATATGTTTGTTCTCATGGTCACAAACCATAATTTTGAGACCATATCGGTTTGTTACTCTGGAGAAGGCGACATACAGCTGACCATGACTGAAAACTGGCTTGCGCAAAAAAAGTCCAACATGTGATAATGGTTGGCCTTGACTTTTGTTTATTGTCATTGCATAAGAAACTGTAATTGGAAACTGCCTTCGTTGAAACTTGAAAGGAACTTATGAATCAGATGGAGTCATTAAAAATCTTGGAATCAGAACTAACTTTCCAACGCTTGCTCCTGTGATGATTTTTGCTTCTAACACGTGATCCCCAAGTCGAGTTAGTATTAATCTGGTCCCATTGCATAATCCTCTGTTCGGATCAATGTTCCTCAACAACATAATAGGTGTACCGATCTTTAACTTTAACTCATGATTCGGCACTCCAGAACATTTTATTCCATTTAAAAATTCTGGGGTATGCACATCGCTAATAGCATCAGTTGTCATGTTTGATTTGCTCACACTATCAAAATTGAAATAAGATCGTGCCTCTCCATTTTTTTTTCTCTATCATATGATCGTAATTGAGTCTACCACATCTAATGTTGGTGCTAGAATCGCTCTTTGCTACAGATAATCTGGATCTTTTATTCTTTCAGCTAAGTTTGGGTAGATACTCTTTACAATCATTGCAATCGGATCAGTTGAAGCTTCTAAAAGCATGTCACTTGGGATTTCAATAATTGATGCCCCGTCTTCTTCATCCCCAATTGTTCCATCTCCAATTCCGGCTAACCAATCAGAAAATTCTTTTAGCTTCGAAGCCTCGCAGTTGGAATCAACAGATTGCAATCTCATGTTCTATGTTAGTCAAAGAACTTCACATGACTTCCATATGTAAGAAGAGTTAATCGTTGCATTCACAACATCTGACCTTCATCCTTTAGGTATTACCGGAAGAATTTAATGGAAATCCCCTCCAAAAACTACAGTTTTACCCCCAAAAGGTTTTGTAGCATTTGCAACATCTACACGCTTCATAACATCTTTTAGACTCTTATCCAATGCTTCAAAACAATGTTATGCATCATTGGTGCCTCATCCCATATAATGAGCTTTGAAAGAACAATGAGTTCATCTAGTTCACTTCTTGTTTTTATACTGCACATTAATTCCTGATGTACCTTGAGAGGAATCTTAAAATGTGAATGGACAGTTCTTCCATCGGGTAAAAGCAAAAATGCTATACCACACGATGCAACATTCAAAACAATACTACCTTTTGATCTTAGGGCTGCAGACAATGTTTTCCAGAAAAATGTCTTACCTGTACCACCATATCCATGAAGGAAAAAAGTCTTCCCTTTGTTTAGCTGTACAGAATCAATGACCTTGTCAAAAACAATTCGTTGATCTTCAATTAACTTAGGCAATAACATATCTAGTTCCTTTTTCAATAATGCTCTGTCATATTGTAACTCGCCTCTCAACAACCTATTCTGCCTTGTACATAAATCATTATAATCAGGAGATGGCTGTAATACTTCAAGTCACGACCACAACAATGCAATAGTTTGTCTATCTCAACTAATGCCAAATTCTTGATTTGTGACTCAGACAATACCAAATCTATAAAACACATGTAATTGTATGTGATTTTAGTCAATCAAACAAACTAATAAGTATTGGAATGATGTCTAATAAAATGCAAAATGAATGGTACCTTTATGGTTATAAAACCTCTGTTGCTTGTACAAAATATCATCTGACAAATATTCCCAACATTTCTCCCATACAATTTCTGGTCTTCCCGTATAGTTTTCTATCAACAATGTAGCAAATAACATTCGTAGAGAATGTGCAGAAGCCCATAAACTCACTTCCTTTATGCATCGATATACTCACTGTCATCTTCCAACACACTAAATGCGTAGCATGCATCTCTGTATGAGTTATACTGCATTTCATGAGCAACTTTCATGTCATTGTGACATTTTTCCCCACGAATTACATTGATAAAGCATCTTAGGTAATAAGTGTCGTTGGCACCTAGTGGAACATAATACGCCCTTCCCGGACCTCGATCCTTTGTTCGTGGTGCCCATTCAGTAGTTGCTTTTTTCCAAACAAAATGTTGAGGAAATTCAGTGTACGTCAAGTTGTTTCCATCTAGATAATCAATGTTTGCTTAAACCCAAGCTTCGAACTTTGTTCTTCGAATTTTCTGTAGGATCAGAACAGATTCGGATTCTATTCTATCAGAATCATCGAAAACAACATTCTGTTTTCCTGGAAGATGAAATGGAAGTCGCTCAACTGGTGGATCTCTGTACGCAATCTCAAATCCAAATATTCTCCACATGGCCTCACAAGGTGATATGTATCTGCAGTCATAATACATTTGTACCTCATCAATTACATCTCCAGTCTTTTCATTCCTTTTACTCTTTAGGAACTGTGCAGTTGCTCGATTGCAACCTTTGTTGATATACTAAAATAGGTACTTTATGAATCTTGATTGATTGCACCATTCCATGTTCATATGTTCTCCATACCTCAACAACAAATATGTATTATGGGGAACAATGAATCTGTTATCCACGTCAATTCCATTAACTTGAATTCTTCGCCCATTGTCTGCTCTTTTATATATAGGAAAACCTTCATCGCAGAACGTTGTATTATCTACAAAATCCTTTAGGAAGTAGTTTGTGCAACACTTTTTAGACATGCAAGGTGATTTTTTATTTGCTTCGCCACATGGACCATGTATCATGTAACTCTTTACTGCTGCATAGTAGTTAGGATCACTGGACTCGTCTGGAGTTTCTGCTGAAATAATGCGGTCTATATCTGTGGCATTAGGATATCTGTCCTCAGCTGCCAAAATCAGTAATATATGCGCATGTGGCAATCCATGTTTTTGGAATTCAACTGTGTATATAACTAGAATAAGAGAAGAAAATAACATGTCTTAAAATATGAACCAAATAAATGTAAATACAAAATATTACGTATTATTATTATTATTATTATTATTATTATTATTATTATTATTATTATTATTATTATTATTATTATTATTATTATTATTATTATTATTAGTTTATCAAGAATCATAAGGATAAAAAAAATACAAATATAGTAAATACTTGCTTTAACACGACCAAAAACTCGATTCTTCCTCAAATCTTTAATAAGTCCATCTAACTTGAACTTGAATACACGACAAACAATATCTGGTCTATCTTCAAGATTGAGATTTTTTTGTCTCTAAGTAACGTGTTATTTCGGGCCACTTTGGATTATACGTAAATGTAATAAACATATCAGGATATCCAACCCACCCACAAATTGTCATTGCATCTTGAAAGTTTTGAATCATATACATTGGACCTCCGGTGTATGATGATGGTAACACTATTCTTGTTCCATGAAATGCTAAGTTCATTTCACCATGCATTAATGCACTTGCAATTTCTTTGTACATCTCGCATCTAAGCGTCTTCTGATTCAATTTAATCCATGTAAGCCTCCCAGACTCCATAATATAATTGCTGAGTCAATCTTCTACATCTCAATATAAGGCATTTCTCGCCTTCTCTATCGTGGAAACGGTAAGCGAAAAATTCTCTAGGGCTCACTCATTTTCGCTTCGAAATAGACGTATCAGCAAGTGAAATGTCCCCTCTATAACCATCTTCTCCATAAGGAAAAATAAAGGGGATATTGGAGGCCCAAATAAGATGCATGTAGCTCAGTTATTCGCTTTAGACCATCTTTTTTAGATTCCACAATTATAACTCTATTTCCTAATGACTCATAAAAATCCCCTACAGTTAAAGCAACTACTTTAGACACTGAGGAAGGTTATATGTTCTGGCATCTTTATCTCTTCTACCAATAAGCCTCAATTTCACGTTGTCGTCAGTACTCTGTTCAATTTTGTCTCTTGCCATTCGAAAAGATTGTAGTAAAATATTGTTCTCATCAAGCATCGCTTTTAATTGTTGAACGATATTAGCATCCGGGTTGTTAGAATCGTTTCTTGATCTAATAAATGTACAAATATGTCAACAATTATTAAAATGTCTTAAATCGAAATTAACAATTATGATGTTAATAAGTTAATTAGAAGATGTTACCCCACAAAATTGATTCTATTCGCAACTTCATTTACTGTATCATATATGTAAAGTTGTGCAAATTTTGGAGTTGTGTTGTCCGCTGGCATTAAACCGCCAATTAGGTGGTAGTTTTGCCCATGCAGCTTGAAAATGGGTGGAGAAGTTCCCGTATTAGCTGAGTTGTCGATCTTTCCTCCAATTGACGTGAATGAGAACATGTTGTTGTATGAGCGTATGTTTTCATGCGTGGTAGTTCAATTTTCCCTTGCGAACAACAGAGAGAATATTTTGGACGGCCTACGTTGTTATCTGATTTTAGCCTTGCAGCTTTCCAGAAATAAGCATCACACTACTCACATGTGTCTATAGGATCACCAGCATCCCAATATTCTACACAATATATTTAAAGGAAAGATTAATTAAAATGAATTTGAGATAAAATTGCCACTTAAGTTTTCCAATAATAACAACTAATAAATGTAGACCAGTTTGAGGTTGGATATCCGACATATGAACTCCAGCTCGACATTGCTTCTTATTTAAATTTGATTGACGTATTTCGTTGGCATTACCAGTTATGTAACCGAAGATTAACAGTTGCAGTAAAATCTAAAATATTTGGTGCCGAAATAACTTTAAGAGAAGTAATAAAAAATCTAATAGTTGGGCCTTGATGGATTTGAGTATATGGAGATCCTAACACATATAAGATAAGAATTTATATTAATATTACAAACATCATGGTCCAAAAATAATAAATAAAACAAATCAAATGTGTGTGTGTATATATATATATATATATATATATATATATAGTATATTTAAATTGGGATATTTGATGACGAAGATGTAGATGCATTGTTGGATTCCATATTGAATTATGTAAAAAACGAAAAATTGCAATGAAAATATATATTAGGAATAAAAATTAAGTTACAAAACGAAGTAACTCACTTCTCTGAATTTGTTGTAACATTGAAGTATTTGGAAGGCGGGGGGCTTTGTTACTTGACTTTTCGGAATAGACTGAAAAGTAAAAAAAAAAAACAAAAGGGATTATGGTTTTTCATTTTTTTTTATTTAAAATATTTGTTGATTCTTTTTAAAAGTTGGTATATTCAATCTAAATGAATTTTGTAACTATGCATTAATTAAATATTAATAAACCACAAACCAATGTTTTCAGCCAAGGTTGTCAAACTCGCGATTTTAAGTAGAATCGGTGGATTGACTGTAAAATCGGATGGTAAAATCGTAAGATTCTACAAATTATACAAAATAGCCATATTTTAAATTATTAAAGATATATTTAATTACAACAATTTCTAAATTGATATCACATATAAAAATACACATATTATATATACAAATTAAAAAAAAATACAATTGTGGAGAAATATTTTTTGCGTCATGCTTCATACATAGGCATGTCAAAATTGATCTGCCCCGCCCCGCTCCGATCTGATCCGAGACCTTTGGGGCAGGTCAAAATCCGACTCGATAGAGAACGGGTCGGGTTGGGTCATGTCCTCCCCATCCTAATATATTAAATTAAAACTAGAGTAAATTTAAATAATTAAATTTCATTTTTTAATAATTAAATTAAAAAAATATATTAAAACAAACCTAATGTAAACCTAAAAATTAAAATCCTATTAACTTAAAAAAAAATAAGTTTTTAAACAAAAAAAAAAGGCAGTGTTTTTAAAAAAAAAGAATAAAGATGAAGGTGGGGCGGATCATGGGGCGCACATTTTTGCCCCGTGACGGGGCACATGGCGGGTAAAAAAATCCAGAAACCAGCGCTATTGACATGCCTATTCATACATACATACGGACACAACAAGAGATTCCAATATAATAACTAAAAATACTCACTATAACATAAATGAGTTAATGTAATACCCAAAAAGTGTTACATATATACTAAAATATGTTACTATAGACGTTAGGTAACACTTTATTGGTGTTACATTTGCCGGGGTTACGTAAAGTCTAATGTAACACTTTTAATAAGTATTACATTAAGTTTTAAATTGTAACACATTATGGTAACACTAAAAAAATGTTACATATAATCCCTATTTATGTAATACTTTTAATTGAAAGAAAAAATTAAAAAATTGTCATTGCTGGGTTTCAAACCTAGGTTGTTAGATTACAGGAGTTTAAGCACAATGTCTTAACCACTAGGCTACAATAACTCTTTTTTAGTTATATTTTTAAGAAAAACATTATATACACAAGATTTTATTGTAACATCAATAAAATACACTCAAAATTAAGTTCTTATCAAACTACAATCTAACTTAATTTTATTTAGGTTATTCATATCAGTTTGACACAAAGTTTTTATTAATTGTTTTTTCATTTCCATTCATATTTATTTATTTATATATATATATATATATATATATATATATATATATATATAACTTATTTTATATCACATTAATTTTATACATCTAATTATTGTATATAAATCTTAAGACACTATCATTAATTTAATTACCATAATTTTATGTATTAAGACACCTTAAATATTGTGTTTTATAGATTTTAAATAAAAAAGTAAACTTACAAGCATGAAGAGACATGACCATATGTCCCAAGTTTTGGTTCTCACACTTAAGAAATATTTCAAATTGTTAAAGCTACAAGTCTATTTTGTTATTTTTTAGTAAAAATATAATGTGTGTATATCTATATACATACACACAAATAAAATTTAATGTATTCTTGATAACGAATAAGTAAATATTTAGGTGCTTTAATAAATTGTTATTTTTGTAGGTCTGAGTCTATCGCTTTCACCACTTATGTTATAGATATTCTATTGTGATAATTAATATGTAAGACATGAGACAAATTAAAATTAAAGTCACATGAGAAAAATAAATCCACAAATATTTAGTTAGTTTAAAATAAAATAAATAATTTTATTAATTGCAAGTATTACATAAAAGTGTTACTTATTCAAAAGTGTTGCGTAAAAAGTGTTACTTATTTAAAAGTGTTACCTAAATGTGTTACAATTTAAAAGTGTTACGTTCAAAACGTTACATATTCCAAAAGTGTTACACGAAAGTGTTACATATTCGCAGATGTTACAAAAGTGTTACATGAAAGTGTTACATATTCATAAGTATTACAAAAGTGTTACATAAATATCAAAATTTTAAAAGTGTTACAAAGGACGTGTTACATAAAGCTATTTATGTTGTAGTGACTCTAATTTTTAAGATAAAATAAAAAAATGGCCACAGTGAAATTAAATACTAAATAAAAAATAATTTTTTTGGGAAGTTTAGATTTTAATTTAGAACTTAATAGTTAGAAATAAAAAAAAATATATTAAGAAAAATTGATTCTCTTTGTCTATAATTTGCTCTAAAAAAATTTAAAAACTCAATTGTAAGTTGGTATAAATTCTACAATTCATGTTACATGTTTTTTTATAAAACTGTCAAACTCGTACACAAAATCGTAAAATTGTAAACTCGTAGTATTGCACGAGCAAACTCGAGAGTTTACTCCGATTTTATTAGATCTCGATTTTGTCACGAGTTCACTCGTTTAGGGAGAAATAACTGGTAAGCTCGTAGAATGGTAAGAATTAACTCGTGATTTTGACAACATTATTTTCAATAGCTCGTTTGTTGCTTATTTTAGTTCTACGAAGGTTTCTTGCTGCAACGAATGGATCATCAACCACATTATCTACAACTATATATATAGAATGGATTTATAACCTAAATTAACTCTTAAAATAAATAATAATTGGAAAATAATTGCGAATATTAATTGTAAAGAATTAAAACAAAAGAGTAGCTTTGATCGTATTTGTATTGTATGGTTGGAACGAAGAAAATCGTATGGGTGTTATAAAATCAATATTTCCTGGATTTGTAGTGCTTGTCTTGTATTAAAACATAAAGTTAGATAATACAGCGGTGGTTTAATTGTAGGTTAATATTTTATTAAGACTTACTGTTGACATTACCTCATAGTGAATGTATTTACCACAACATTTGTAAGTGCAAAGGAAAAAAAAAACCAATATTAGGAAATGAGAAAATAAAGAAAAAAAATAACAAAAGTTGTATATGTTGGTATGTTGAAGTTGTTACCTTGGTCAATATGTGACCATGTAGATGATGATGACAGGGGACATAACAATTGATTCATATCATTCACACTTGGGCCTAACTCATCATTGCATAAAGTGTTTTTGTTAACTAATGAAATTTTAAGAAAAAGAAAAAATAATACAGAAATACAAAAATAATATTTAAAATGACAAATTATACTCCCTCCGTCCCACTCAAATTTTCACATTTTTCTTTTCGGTACGTCCAACACCAATTTGCACACCCCTTAAAAAGGTAATTTCTCTTACAATCTCCACTCTCAAAATCTCAACTCTCAATCTCCACATTTGGAAAAGTCAACCAAAAGCTAAAAACAGGGCTTTCTTAATATACATTTTCGGCTCTACGTGCACATTTGAATGAGACGGAGGGAGTAATAAAGATTTCATGGATGTACAATAGCAATTGGAAAGAAACATATATACATTCCTTTTCCTCGTTTCTTATTTAACTTGTTTCTATAGACATTTCTGGCTTCCTCTGATAACCTTGAGTCCATTGTTCCTATTTTCCTATAAAGCGATGAATTTAGTAAACAATTAATCAATACTTACTAAATTAATATTAGATAGAGTAAATAAGTATATTAATGTAGGTTGTATAAAAATGTAAAAACCATTTTATGTGGAGACAGTAGTTAAATTAATGACCTTTTTTTGTCAAAAAATAAATAACTATTTTTTGGGTTGTATCCAAAAATGTAAAATCCATTTTGAAAAAAATAATAATAACCTTTTCATTGCACATAATTACAAATAAAGGGGAGAATGAAATAAAATCATAAAGCAAATCATGGTTTGCAATATTGTGCATGCAAACAATATTTAAGCTGTGTTGTCTTGCTTAATTTAAGTATTTTTATTTTTTATTTTAATATTATTATCACTGCTAATAATAAATTTTGTACACATGGCTATTCAGGAGAGAGGTTTGATAAGGAGGTGGATCTTCAGGCAGAGATTAATGCTATCATTCTCAGATAGATGCGGTTTTTTCGGCAGAAAAGCAGGACGAAGTGGATCTCGGATGGAGATAGGAATACCAAGTTTTCTCATCAGCTTCACCGGGTCACAAAGGGCTCGTCAGGTATTTGGGATGATGTTGGTGGATGGGGTGGTAACAACAGATGTGCGTACAATTGCTGAGCATGTGGTTGGCTATTACTCGGATCTATTTTCGGTGGATGAGGATATAGCGGATCCTGCACCGGACCTGCAGGAGTGATTTGATACGGGTATAGGGTAGCAACATAATGAGGGGTTGGTGGCGATACCATCAGAAATGGAGATCAAGGAGGCTATGTTTGGGCTTTCGTCGGATAGCTTTTCGGGACCGGATGGGTTTGGGGGTTCTTTTTATCAGCATTGTTGGGAGCTGATTAGGGGGGACGTGGTGGCAGCGGTCTGCTACTTTTCTGATACAGGTTATATTCCAGCGGGTCTCAACTCCAACTTTGTTACCTTGGTACATAAGTTTGAGGGGGCATCGAAGGTTGAGGACTTCCGGCCTATCGTCATGGAAAATTTTCTAATTCAAGATCTTCACTAAAATCTTGGCTTCTCGTTTTGGTTCCTTCATTGGGGACTACTCTTCCCCCTATCAGTTTGGTTTTATTCCAGGACGCAGCATTCATCATTGCATCGCTTTGGCCTCGGAGTGCATTAATTGTTTGCATAGGCCGAAGAGTGTGGACAACGTGGCTTTGAAGGTTGATATTAGGAAGGCTTTTGATACTCTCAGCTGGTCCTTTCTTCTATCGGTTCTCAGGCATTTGGGATTCTCAGATATTTTTGTTGCTCGAGTGGAGGCTGTTTTGGATTCAGCAAGGCTGTCTGTATTGATAAATGGTTCGCCTTTCGGGTATTTTGGCTGTTCTCGGGGGGTTCGGCAGGGTGATCCCCTTTCACCACTTTTGTTTTATTTGGCGGAAGAGGTTCTTGGTAGGATGATTACACACGGGATCTCCTTTGGTAGGGTGAGGCCGGCTTTGGCCAAGTGTGGGGTTCGTTGTCCTCCAGTTCTCTTTTATGCAGATGATATCTTTATTACTTCAGCAGCTAAATTGGATAGTATTTGAGAGATTATTAGGATTCTTAACAGGTACGAGCTGATTTCAGGCCAAGTGGTGAGTCTGGGCAAGTCTAGTGTCTTTTTCAGTCATATGACATCTCGGTCTTTCCGGATAGCTGTTAGTGCGGTGACCCGAATGTCTGTTGGCACTCTCCCTGCTAGATATTTAGGTGTTCCTTTATTTCGAGGGGCTCCTAAGGATTTTGCTCTGCGGCCCTGGGCTCAGGCTATTAAAGATAATTTTTCGAGATGGAAGGGATCGTCGTTGTTGATGGCAGGGCGCACGTGTCTCGTGAATTCGGTTATTGTGAGCTCGTTTGTTCATTCGATGATGATTTATCATTAGCCCTCGCTCTCTCCTTGACGAGCTTGAGACAGCTATGAGGAACTTTATATGGACAGGTCAGGTAGAGAGAAATGGCATATTCAATGTGGCCTGGAAGAAGGTTTGCGGCCCGAAGTCGGAAGGGGGTCTGGGTGTTTGCTCGATTCAGATATCTAATGATGCATTATTGTTTCGATTTGCGTGGGATGTCTACTCTTTGAAGACTCCAGAAATGACATTCATTCATAAGAGAAGGTTTACACCGGAGGGCAGAGTTAAACCTCATTACGTGCACTCCTCCATCTTTCCAGGTTCTCGGAAGTTTCTTCATAAGGCGGTTTCTGAGGCTCGTCTACTTGTTTGTTGTTCTTTCTCTATTCTGTTTTGGACCGATAATTGGTTAGGATATTCACTTGCTGATCGGTTCCACATACCTATGGAGGTTCGGCCTTGACTTAAGCAGAAGATTTCTGATTATTATTACTCCGGCACATGGCATTTGGAGGAGATGTTTGTTGCTATTCACCCAGCTATAGTTCGAGATATCACTTCCTACACCCCTCTTGTCTCGGATAGGGATGCCTTTGTTTGGACGGGGTCTAAAGATGACGAGGTGACCTCAGCTTTGGCCTATCAGCATTTCCGGCCTAAATTCCTGAGGCCTTCATAGGCCTCTTGGATATGGGCTCCTTTTATTCCTCCTTGTAGGTCTCTCTTCATCTGGAGGGCGATACATAACAGACTCCCAACTTGGGAGGTGCTGCAGGCACAAAATTTCCAGGGACCGTCTGTACGCCCTTTCTGCTGCAAGGAAGGGGAGTCTCTGGATCATTTTGCTTACTTCTTGTCCTTTTTCTATTTCGGTCTTAAGTCGTATATGCTTGGCATTTGGAGTTAGTGTTGTGCTGGATAACGGATTCCACTATCTGCTTTTGCAGGTGATGCATGAACCGTTTAACTCCCAACTACAGAGTCTTTGGCATGTAGCGGTGGTGACTTATGTCTGGGCAATTTGGGCTGCCCGAAACAGAGTTGTTTATGAGGATCGGCGGACTAGTTCTACGCAGATCCTGATGTTCATTTGGACCGCCTTACGCGAGGCGTCCACTTTCCACAGAGGGTACACATCCGGTTCAGTTGCTAAGCTTGCATGTTTCAAGTGGCTGAAGATTTTTCCGATCCCGAAGCCTGCACCCACAGCACGCCGAGTAATTTGGTACCCTCCTTGGACTGGTTGGGTGAAGATCAACACAGATGGTAGCTCTACTGGCACAGCAGGGGACATCTTTTGCGGGGCTATCTACAGAGATTCGGACATGTTGATTCTCGGAGGGTGGGCCTCCGAGTTTGGAGTCGGCTGTGCATTTGATGCGGAACTCGAAGCTAGCATTCTGTCTTTAGAGGTTGTGCACGACAACAGATGGAGGTACATTTGGATCGAGAGTAACTCCGTAGCAGTAATTTCCTTGTTTGCACACTGTTCCCCTTCGATCCCTTGGCGTTTGCGAGCTCGCTGGCCGAGGCTACGTAGTTGGTATGACCGACATCGTCTCGTAGTCTCACAGATTCACCGGGAGGGTAACTAAGCAGTGGACACCCTCTCCAAACTTCATCTTTCGTATGTTTGATTCCGTCACCTGCCGGAGTATATTGTTCAGCTGGCGCTGCAGGATTACACAGAGGTCTACATCCGCCAGACGAGCTGAAGTTTTAGGTTGGTACTCTTTTTCCTTCGTACGGATTTCCCACAGGGTTTTGCGGGGCGAGGGTTTTTTAACGAGGCCAACCTCACTAGTGCTAGCTACTGTTATGTAGTAGCAGCATTTGCATGGTTTTCCATGTCTTCTCCTTTGTAAACTGATGACTTTTTCATTTATATATAATATCGATTAGCTCTCTACATCCATCTCTCCTCTCCTCTCTGTCTCTCTCACTAAAATCGATCAATTTGTTGGTTCATACACAAAATATGAGATTTGTGTTTTAATCCCAGCTTATTTCTAAAATATTGGTCGATAAGCCGATCGGTGTGAGAGATCTGTGTTTTTCATTTATTTTTGTTTGTGTTGGTTGTTTTCCTTGTCTTTCAATGTTCACAGATTAATAGAACTATGTATGGATTTGCTAGTTCATACATAGAAAATGAGATATGTGTTTTATTCCCACCTTATTTCCAAAATATTGGTCGATAAGGCGATCGGTGTGGTTGATCTGTGTTTTTTATTTTTGTTTGTTTGTGCTATTTTTTCCTTTTTGTCTTTTGATGTTCAAAGATTAATAGATCTGTGTTGGAGCAGAATTTTTGTTTAAAAATTTAGCCGATCGATTAGTCGATTAGGGTCTGTAATATTTTATGAGTATTTTTTTGTGTTTTCTTATAATTTTCTTAAGATAGTTTATGGTATTTTTTGTGTTTTCTTGTAATTTTCTTTAAGATGGTTTTAATAGAAATAATAGTTGGGTTCATGGTACACGTGTTCCGTGCACGCACTTTAGGGCACTTTTAGTGTCATTTTAGTGTCAATAACGTGCATAATTATGTGTATTTAGTGCTTTTATATTCTAATGGGCAAAATAATGCGTTTGAGCTATTTTTGTATTAAGACAGGTGTAAAAAGGGTCGAAATCGAAGATTAAACAACCGAGGAGTCGAGGGATCGATCGAGGCAAGAAAGGAAGAGCCAACTGAAGATCTCGGCCGAGACAGGATGTTAATCTCGGCCGAGATGAGGCTCCAGGGATTTTCTGAAGTTTTGCAAGATTGAAGATCTCGGCCGAGATTCAATCTCATCTCGGCCGAGATGAGGCTCCAGGGAATTTCTGAAGAATGTCAAAGATGAAAGTCTCGGTCGAGATGCAATCTAATCTCGGCCGAGATGAGTCAAAACCTAAAAAGCCCTAGTTTCCTTTTTTTCACGTCTCGGCCGAGATGCAACCCAATCTCGGCCGAGATTGACCTTCGACCCAAAATTCTTGAAAACCCTTTTTCACGTCTCGGCCGAGACACTCTTCCGTCTCGGCCGAGATTCACTACCCTGTTTTAAAATCCTGAATACGTTTTTGCCTATTTTTGTCTAGCACTTTCTCCCTTTATATATATATCATCCCATTCGAATTTAACCTAACCTTAGACAACTTTTGGATAACTTTTTGATACTTGGAGAGCACTATTCAGCCACCAAGGAAGGAGATTGGACAAGGGATTGAAGGATCATATTCTCCAATTGAAATCTTTGGATTCATCCATATCAGTATCATGTTTCTTTATTTTCCCATTTACTTTCTGATTGTATTAGTTAATATGGGTGGCTAGCACCATTAGTTCATCCCTGATCATTGTGGAACCTTGAGTCGAGACATTGATGTGATTATTACGGTTAATGTTATCGAGATTATTGTGTATTTAAGTGTTTTGTGTTATTTGCTCTTGTTGACTCACATTTATGAATTGATTATTGGTTTGATCACCCTTTAAGGGATTTGTGAATGTGTTGCTAGAATAGGAGATTACTATCCGTAATTGTAGGATTTCCGATTCCCGAGTAGCAAACAATAGTTATTTATTGGGGATAACACAAAGTTCAATCACTAAAACCGAGCTTTCGAGTTTTATGTTGAATTTATCTCGTTGTCCTAGTGTTTAATGCTTTTGGTGATTGAATCTAAGAGAGCTTGTTCGAGGATTCGGTTAAACTGAATAGGGTTAGTCGAAGAGCTTATTTTGATTAACTAAGATTAAGGGACAACAAGGCTATTAGAGCTTGTTAATAGTCTTGAGATAATGGCTTAAATCACAATTTAATCGGGTATTAACAATAGTTGCTTCAATTGTTCAAGACCAAGGGGAAGCATGATCAAGGGTGACTTGTTTTACTATTTGAAAACTAAAACCGAAAAAGATCTCTTCTAGTGTTTTTGAGTACTTGTTTCTTTCAATTGTGTCTATTTGCTTTTAATTGTCACTAATAGATTGTTAGTTTCCCATCAACCCCCCCATTATTGCTTTCTTAAGTATTTATTTCTTGCATACTTAATCATAAACTGCTTGACATCGTAATCAAAATTGTTCGGCCGTTCCCTGTGGGATCGACCCTTATTTACCATTATACTAAATAGGATAGTCGGTAAGGTTTAAGTGTATTCTTCATACACAATTTAATTTGGTAGTAGGAAACG
The DNA here is from genome assembly GCA_958295605.1 of Ajuga chamaepitys. NCBI lineage: Eukaryota > Viridiplantae > Streptophyta > Magnoliopsida > Lamiales > Lamiaceae > Ajuga > Ajuga chamaepitys. The sequence continues at coordinate 32,203,362 of OY282497.1, read as the reverse complement.
ACGCTACCAGTTCATTAGTAAAAAAAGAACATTTTTTAATAAAATATAAAAGATATAATTTTTTTTTTCTGCATCCATTCATTATTTCCATAAAGTAAGATTGTGCATGTGTGAATTGATTAGAAACAACAAATACATTGATTTTCCATAGTCTTTGATGTTTTTTGAAAAGCTGCATGTGTTTAATAAGATTCATATATATAATAAATTTTTAATACCCATACTCTTTGATGTTTTTGAAAAGCTGCATGTGTTTAATAAGGTTGATATGTAAATAAATTTTTAATACTCGGCAAATTGATGATCGAGATGCATATTTAATTTGTAAAATATATATAATCTTGAAACAATATAAATTTTATTTCTATTTTTTTAAAAGTGCTAATCTGGAACTAATGTTTTTGGATAACAAAAAAAGAAAAAACAGAAAAAATCTTATACTCCCTCCCGGTTAAAGCTTCCACTTTGACCGGGCACGGATGTTAAGAAAAAACAGTTATTTGATTTTTTTAAAGGTGAAGATTGAGTGGTTGAGATTTTGAGGGTGAGGATTTTGGGATTAGTTTCCTTTTTTGGGGTGGCAACTTTAGTTGGGACGGACCGAAAAGGCAAGTAGGCAGCTTTAAGCGGGACGGAGGGAGTACTATTTAAATGCAATTATATAAAATTATTTTTTAATCATATATTATTATATTTATTTATATTTACGCCGTGCATATTGAAAGTATATATATGCATGTAATACTTAATGTTTTTTTTAAACTTTATTTTTTTGTGTTACTAATTTTTATTTTTTTTTTTTTTTTTGTGCAGATTGATGATCGAGATGCATATTTAATTTGTAAAATATATTTAATCTTAAAACAATATAAATTTTATTTCTATTTCTTTAAAAGTGCTAATCTGGAACTAATGTTTTTGGATAACAAAAAAAGAAAAAACAGAAAAAATCTTATATTATATAACTGCAAATATATAAAATTATTTTTTAATCTTATATTGTTATATTTATTTATATTTACATTGTGTAGATTGAAAGTATATTTATGCATGTAATACTTAATGTTTTTTTAAACTTTATTTTTTTGTGTTACTAATTTATTTTTCTTCTTTCAAGTTTATGGTTAGAGGTGACAATTCGGGCTGGTCGGGCCCGTCGGGTCCACGTCATATTTAGGATCGGGTCGGACCAGACCAAGATTTGGTCGGGTCTAAAATCAGTCGGTCCGACTTAGGTATTTCCTTATGATATACTTAGATTTTAGGGCCGGTCCGGAGCCCGTCGGGTTTTTGGCCCATCGGGATGGCTCGATCGGGCAAAATAGTTTTTTCGGGCCTATATTACTATGGTCCGACCCATCTAAAATATTGGGCCTACTGGCCCAGTTTGTCGGACTGGCCCGATTTTGCCACCTATATTTACAGTAAATACCATAAAAGGTATGCTATTACTTTTACAAATCATATCTCTAAATAATCTTCATTTTTTGCCGTTAGATGTGACCATAGATATCTCTTAGTAATCTCCATTTCTTGCCCATTTAAATGTAAGACTTTGCAATATATAAAAGCTTATTGATGTTTGCTCCAGTCATCATATTGATGAATTTGTTGTTGAATTTATATAATTGGATAATCTGTTAGTATAACAATCACTAAAATACAGAACATGGAGGATTCATATGTTTGTACAATACAGTTTTTGCGCGTATACAACAAATAAAAACTTGTACAAAAACTGTCAATGATCCAAAAAAAAGGATGCATCTGAATCATAAAACTCATGAGAAGGTAAAAGTATATAATGTACTAACCTTGTTTATCTTAAAATTTTATGACACCACTTGATGCGAAGTAGATGGTTAATGTGATATAACACAATTTTTTTTTTTATAAGTATAAATGCAAAACCAATAACTGTTTGTGTGTTATGATTTCTCATGCTCTTTAGTATTTAAAGAGACTATAAACTTAACTGAAGCGAGACCTGATTCAATTCCAAAATAAAAGGAAACTGTTGAAACGTGATGCAGTTCTAGTGTATGCCTAATTGAATTTAAAAAAAAAATAATTAATAATGAGTATTTTTCTAGTAGGTTTTTTTTTTTTTTTTTTTTTTTTGCGCATTTGGTATGTAGTTATAATATCTTAATTGTTTTATAAGTACTAATTATTTTTGTATTTTTTTATTTAAAAAAAATGAGGTATGCAATTTCTGAAGTGAAGGCTGGTCAAACAATTTCAAAGCGATTGAATCAAATGTGTAGCCAAGGAAGCAGCAATGCAACACTATATTAAATTTAATTGACCAAAAGGAAAGTAATCCCTCTATTGTTGCATGCATTGATGTATTTGTTTATATATATATATATTGTGTGTGGATGTTTGGAATGTATTGATAACAATAAGAGGTAATCACGTGACTTATAAATAAATTTACTTTAATAGGTTATTTGTAATGTTGGAATATATATGTTGCTTGTTCATAAATTAATTCCTTAGAAGTTTTGATTATTTAGCAAAAAACATAAGAAATTTGATCCTTGTCTGATATGAGATATACAGAACTGTAGATTATTTTTCACATACATCATTGCTTAAATGGGTAAAACTCGTACAAAACTAAAAACACAGTATAGTATAGTTATCTATGAATATCTGAATCCAAAATATATGAAGATTAGGAAAATATTTGTTTACGATAGTTAAAAAGTTGCTTTGGTTTTAAAAATAATTTGAACAGTATAACATGTTATTGATTTAAATTGATGTATTATAATTTACCTTAATCAAAGATTTATAGTACGTGTAGTGGTTAAACTTTGGTTGTGCTTGTTTTCCAATTAATTTTTTTAAAATATTTTATAATTTGTGGAAACATGTATAAGTCTGGAAAACATGTGATATAGTTTTTTGCTGGTGTATTATATAATAAATTGTATTGTCCTGGATATTATTTGGTTATGTAAATTATTCAACAAACATTTAATAAATGCATTTTGGATATACTTGTAGATTGATACGTGCTATATAAGTAAGTTTGTTTCATTTAAAGTAGTATTAGTTATAAATTTTATAGTAATAAACACTCGAATATAAAACATAGCAGTAACTTCAGTAATTGAATGAAAACGAATTACATACATAGGACAAAAATGGATATATTACAATTGAAAACGACATGACCGAGGAAAACATTAAAAAGTAAATGAAAAAACATACGCAAATAAGAACAACAACCATCGAGTCTAAGTAGTAGAAATATTGCATAAACACAACAGCAGTAAGAAATTATAAAATATGTATAGCTATAGTTGTATGAAGTTTGGCAAGCCATGCACATGCATATAGTATCCAATAAGGGCTACACGTTCCATGTCCCAAAATGTAAGCCTCTTTGTGCCCGTTTCATCAAACGCCACGACTCCAAGTTTAGGCCTGAGATAATAACACACGCATTAATCCACTAAAAATGAAAAATATGTGACAAATTGTGTGAATTAGAGATTAAATTTGTATACCTAAAAATACCATCATTATGTTTAACACCACATATTGTACACAAAATGAACTCGCCATTTGTGCTGAACCAATCCAAACAATTAGTACAACCTACGGATATCCAATCCCTTAGATTGTCAACAATGTTTATGACTGCATTAGCATAAAAAATATCTTCCTACAGACGGTGACATATATAATTAGATTGTGTAATGATTTATGTTAGTATAATTGAAACATAAAGTAAAACAAGAAAAAACCTGACAGAAGTGTGAAACAGGCTGAGAACGAACTATCTCAACCATTCTTGTACTAGGTCCAAAAAGAATTTTGTTTCAATTAGATGTGGTTTTGAAAGGACTTGTTTCTTCAACGTCCATGAAGTATTTGAGGCATAAATATAGCCTTCAACTGGTGAGCACTCCAAACGATGAAGTGTTGTGCCATCAATGGTGCAATGAATTCTGTCTCTTCCTTGAGACAACAAAAATAAATATTGATTAAGCATTGAAAAGAACATTTTTGTATACACTATAGACATACAATATAGACATTAATATAAAGCTTAACAATGAAAATATGTTTATACCTCAATGTCTTCAAAAATGTATTCTATTGAAAAATTAGCGTTGGGTTTCTTCTCACTGCCATGTGGTAGCAGTGGAACAATCGGGCAGATATCATCCAGTCTGTTTTCAGAGGCGTGAGATCGCGGATAAGAGCAAAAGTTGGAGCCATAAGGTACGTGAACTTGATGGAATACTGGATGACAACTTTGGATTGTGAGATAGTATGGATAAAAAAACTAGTTAAAATTTATACTAACTACATTCGAGGGTAGACATGGGAAATTGAAAAAATATATAGGAGGTCTGATTGAATGTGGAGATATCTTGATTTGAAATTTTAAAATTGAAATATGCATAAAATAGCTCATTGTCGCACCACACGTTCACATTTCTAATTAATGGGTTAGTGGGTATTTTAAGATAAAAGCTGATAAAATACAATGGTATATGAATGTAGAAATTAGTGGGTTAGTGGGTTGTTTTAGTATTACTATTTTGTTATTTTTGGCTGCGATATATATACATATTTCAAGTAATGTTTTTTTAAAGAAAGAGAACAATGTATGATAATAATGAATAATTGCTAACACTAATATTCAGATTAATACAGTTAGTATTACTGTTATTATCCCAAATGCATAGACTTTTTTCTAATGAAATGGTATATGTTTTTTATTTTTTGCAAAATAGAAATTGCAAGTGTTGTATTAAATGTATGTGGATGACACGTGGTGTGTGGAAATTACCTAATTTTGAAAATTTGGTATTTATTTATTTAATGAAGTTATGCATATCAAATAAATTGTCTTTATTTCCTAAACAACATCTAAGTTCAGTAATTAAAAAATTCAGCAGTCAGAAATGTTTCTGTAATTTTTTTTGGAAGTTTTAATGTTTGACCTGTTTAATTAGATTTTCGTGAGCGGTGCATGACGAAGAATAAGACGATTTTTTATTGTGGCGTTTGAGCAAGAGGTAAAATCAGTACCTGTAACAACCAAATTGAGGTAATTTGCAAGTGATTCTTTTACGATTTAACTGTTTAACGAAATAAATGTGGCAAATCCTGAAGACTATATCTACATGTATTAAATTTTATTAAACGAAGGCTACTCTGATTTTGTATTGTAGCAAATGATTAGAATATAGAAAACCAAATTGTACAATACTGTTGTTTATGTAAACGTATGTTTTGTTTTTCAATCATAGATATATATCTACATATATATATATATATATGCATATGTAAGTTATTTTTGTCGAAAAAACTAGCGCGTAAATACTATTGAAATAGTTTAATATAAATTTGCATGTGTATATATATATATATATATATATATATATATATATATATATATATATGTGATAAAACATTTAAGTATAAGTTATTGCTGCATTTGGGAAAGTTAATGTTGGTAATGCATTTTAGAAAATTAGTTAGTGGGGTTTTTAATTCTCTGCAGATATGAAAAATAATTATTTTAGAATCTGATTGTAGTAAATCAACATCATATTAATATATTTATGTTAACGCTAATATTAATAGTGATAATTGTTATTATAATTTTTGGTACTTATAAATAAATAAATTTTGGACCAGTGGGATGGAACCCATAAATGCAATTATGTTTTTTAAAAAATATATTGAATTGATATATTATTTGTACTGCTTAAATAATTTGAATTATATATTAGTAGTTTATTTATTCAACATTACGAACCATATTTCTTGTAAAAATATGTTTTGGTTCTATTATTGGTGAGGTCTGAAATAATATATTATAAGTGCATGCTAATTTAATAATAACATTCATTTTGCAGAGGGAATCAACTCGTCTAACACATATAATGTCACCAAGGTTTTAGTCAATGCAGATTATGAATTTATATATATGTGTGTTCAATTACTACTTTCTCTTTGTTAATATGAAATTCCTATTCTATATTTGAAAGTATATATATATGTATATATATATACATATATACGTATATATATATGTATGGGGTTTTGTGACGTTGACTTAAAGGAAACGGGCAAGTTGTGTCAATTTGTTTATTTATCTTGACAAATATTTATTTAATTATTTTATCTAATTTAATATTCCGTTGGTTTTAACTATGACTTAGCTCCTCGGGGAATGGATGATTGAAGAGGGCTATTGGGCGTTACAATAATTTGCATATATTAAGCAGAGTACAATGACAACAATGTTTGTCGTAAAATGGTAACTGTTTAATTTATGTATTTGTTTAGTAAAAAATTATAACATTTATATATTTCTTTAGTAAATATAATAACTCTGTGTTGTTTTAATACATGCTATATAAGTAAGTTTGTTGCATTTAAAGTTGTATCTTTCTTTTAACATATTGTAAATAGACCTCATTAAATATTATTTTTAGTGGCTTCACAATTATTATATCATAATTATTAATCTTATTTTACATGTATATTTAATAGTTTGTTGGACATTAATATTCTATCTGCAGTGGTGATGCATTATTAGCACTCATTGATTGTTCTAAACTTGTTCAATATATGTGGTAGTAAGTAGTTATACTCATATTTTTATATATGCAGTAAACAATCAAATACATCATGTAGGAAAAAATTGCAACATGAGGATATAATAGATATGAAAGGCATCGCTTTTTTAATGTGAAAGGTTAAAGTACATGAAAAACATTTTCATCATAAGCTAATTTCTTATAGTCTACAGATAAATAACAAAACAACTGGTAAAACCTAAATGTCATATATACTTAGGTGGCGGTAATTCTTGAAATGCAGATGCACTTTTTAAAAGTTTAGGGGACTTCAAATGTCAATGAGCTGAGCAGCCTCCTTCTCCCAAAAGGTTTGGCGTACAATACCTCTGGAATCTGGAATTAGAACTTCAACTTTTGCCCTGAAAAAAAAATAAAAATTCATTACAATATCATTATTTTATTTTATCCTATTAACATATGAATGAAGTTTTCTATACCTGAATGCAAAACGGGGCTGTTTTGAGGCGCAGTTGGTGCACGCAATACACTAAGCCTGGCTTCGTACCCATTCTAAGCAATCAGAGCATGCAACATACAGCCAATTCCTTAGACTGTGAACCCAACTTACATTAGCTGGTGTTATGATCCTTTGAACCTACAAAGAAAAAAATATATGGTGTACATTTCCTAATTCAACAAAGAATATTACTAAAATATATTTTTATATTAAAGAACGTACTTGCAAATTTTGAGCCACGTAGTCTGTCTGAAATATTTCAACCATGATTGTATTTTTCAAAAAAACAACCTCATATCGGTATGGAGTAGTACAAAAAAATCTTGGGACCTCAGCTACAACAAAGTTCTTTAGACCGTATACATAAGCAACAGTATGATAGATGGTAAGATGTTGAAGAGGACGTCTCTCAATAGATGCATGAATTCTGCCTCCCTACAATGTTTTTTTTTTTTTTTTTTTTTTAAATTTTAAACTATATTGATGTGGTTTTAGGGACAAATGAAACTGACTTGCAATTCAACGATTTAAACATACCTGGTGATCCTCAAAGATGCATTCTATGCTTTTTATTAGCATTGCATTTTCATTTGCAGGAACATGGAAGCACTGTACCAACCGGGCAAAAAAAATGGACGGAGTGTGCATCGGAGTCAAATTATTTATGGGTGTGAAGTACTGATCCATTGAAAAGGCTATAACTGATGGTATATTTGAATTTTATGATCTATGTTTTTAGGAAAAAAGCTGACGAGTGTAAAAAATATATAGGGTGTAAGAGAGCTACTGATAAATACTTTAGAAAAAGTAGAGGGATTTGGGGTATTGGGGTAGTGGGATGTTAGTGGGGAGGTTAATATAGAATATTTGAGTTAGTGGGATTGAAAAAAATCAGTTTTAAAAAAAATGTTAACGATTGAAAAAAATGATACAATATTTATATTGTTGGATTAGTGTAAATAACATTTAATATTTTACTTAAACGAAATTTTAAAACATTGTAAATAACACCATATTTGAGAGTTCGAAAATTGATTAGACTTGATATATTTGATATAATATTATATAAGATAACTATTAAAAAATATTAAAGTAAAATTAAAAATTGTACCATCATGAAATTTCATTTTTCTAGGGGCTGTTATTGGGGCTATGTTGTATATCATCATTCTAGGTCCTCAATATTGTACTTCAACAGAATAATATGTTGCGTGTTACATTTGGTATGTGATCATAAGTTTAATATAATATGTAATAGATTAACGTGATACATAAAAATTAATTAAATTAATTTTTTGGAGGGGTTTAGGTTATGTAGTTAGGTAATTCATTCTAGGTCTCTACGAAGATTTAGTATTATAATTGTTATGTAATGTTACTATTAATTTAAGATGTAATAGAGTAATGTTAATGTTAATTTTAGTTATTGTCTAATTAATATTTAGGAAAAAAATAAAATTCATCTTGATATACGGATATTTTTTATTTGCGATATTTTATTGCCTTTATATTTGGCGTAGCTGGCGTTATTATATTAGAAGTTCATACTCAAACAAAGAAGAGTCCCTGCAATCGAAGCGGAAGCTTGTCGGAAGAAGTGAGCTCTGAAAAGGTTTGTGAATTTATTATTTTTATGTATTTTTTGTTAAAACATTGAGATTTGATAATTTGGAGGTTATAGGATATTAATAATCATTTAGACAAAATATAAATAATATAAAATTATTTGTATGTGACTCTGTTAGTTCATTGGCTTGCATGATAAGCAATTATACTTAATATTTGAAAAATGATATATACATGATTACACTGATCTTGGCACTGAATGTGAAACCTTAGTTAAATTAAAGGCAACGTTCATTGAACACAAAGGACAATATAATACATAAAATGTAAATTAAAGTCTAGGAATTTAAAAGGCAATGGAGATAAAATAGTAGCATTGACTTTCTTTATTAGTTTCTTCTTCTTTCTGCCTCCAGTCATTTCACCAACCTCTTCTTTCGCAACTCGTTTTATAATCGGTTCATTGTCATCGTCTTCGTTTTCCTGTTTGTCATCATCATGTGGAACTCCCATTGACGAACTTTCAGCCAATAACCTCGATATCAACTACACTTTCCTTCCCCTGCGTGTATTAAGTATAGTGAATAAGTAAATATGGGAAAACATAGGAATGAAAATTTTAGAATATATTTATTCATGCAACAAAATTTCCTTACATTATTGCCCAGATCAGTAGCCTGTTTTGCATCATCATATGGAACTACCAGTGCTAAACCTTCTGCCTCAATAAGTTTGATGTCACACACCTTGTCCTTCCCCTGCATGTATCAATTAAAATCTGTAAGCAAATATGAGTTAAAACACAAACAAAATTTTTAGAATAGATTTATTGAGATTAGATATTTGTTACATTATTGCGAACGTATTTCTCATTGTATATGGACAATATCTTAGCATCGTCAGTCAACTTCATAACACTGTAGGTTACATAATTGCGTACGCCATCGCCCTCCCTCATTTGAACCTTAAAAAGGGCCATATTATTAGTCAATGCGTCCTCTACTTGTTTTGGGACGTAGTTAATCGCCTCAGCCTATAGATTCTTAAAGCTTAGCAATAAAATAAAATTATATTTTGTAGTTAATTTTGGAGAATAACTGCGTAAAATAAGTTAGATACATTATTTTCTTTAACTTGGGCAGCTGTTTTGCCGATGAGTTCTATACACTCCTTATCCCAAAGGATCAGCCATGCACCCCCACTCACATCGTGAACTATTACTTGAATCTTGAAGCTAATAAAATTTTACAACTAAGAAATTTTAAGTATGAGAGTTGGAAGTATTTTGTTTTGTACATTTATTGGCATATGAAAAACAGAACCTGTAGTTTCCATCTCTCTCTGTAGTTACACATTTTCCACATATAAACATTCCATTTTCCTGAATCAGTTTCTTTGAGCACCTCTTGCAAGCCAAGTAGCACCACTCACCCAAAATTTCGACTTCGACAATAGTTGCGGGAAGCCAAAATACACCAGGCTATAATGAAGATGAAACAATTAAGGGCCCGCTTGTTTAAAATCATCAATGACAATGGTAATGTGTATGAATAAGGAGTCAATCATACTATGTAATGAAATGGGGGGAATTGTTAATATAAGGGGGTAATGATTAACTTATTTATTATGTACCAAGCACCATAAATGGGAATGAGTCCTCATTCATTCCAATTTCTTACCCCTAAACCTCCCAACCAAGTGGGCCCTAAGTAGTTTTACGAAATGAATAAGTTATTGTCTATACATAGGATAAAATGTTTGAGTACCTCATTGCATGCAAAAGTTTATGCAACTTTTTTCACTATTGCATTGCCATTGCTGAAGTCATCAGCTATAGCAGCAATATTGGTTGTTGGTAGAGTGGTAATTGCAGCAGGTAAAATGCCAGCGGATTCCAACCTTACAAAATGATAGGTATAAGCATAGATTAAATAAATAGAAAATTTGTGTAGGTGTATGCATTAAATTTTTCTCGGGTAAGTATTACTTCAGTATAAAATCTTCAACTTCCACAGTATCAGTATTGACCAACACCTTTGTGACATTATAGGTATTTGAGAATTTGATTCCGTTTGCAAAAGTCATTATTATTATTATTTTTTTAACATAGTAAGATGCAAAAGTGTGACAGGTGAAATTCATGACAATTCTGTATCATTTTCCAAATTAAAATGTATGACCTCCAAAAAACGACATCCGACCAAATTGTATGATGATTATGACAGAATCAGTAGTGTTGTTATCTATGTATAACATCAATGCATCAGAGTAGTTATCCCATAGAGTGCATGAAAGTTGAGTTTCGCTGGTTAGAGTATGAACAAAGTTAGTAAAAGTAAAACATTTGCAATAAATTATTAAAATTGTGAACAATTTTACTCCAAATCTTGTAGAGTGAATTCTATTTTCTTTCCTCTTGCAGTTTGTGTTGGCGAAATCTGGCATGAGGTAAGTTCTCCAATCACATCTGTAAAAAAACGAGTCCACGTAAGTGTATGTTCAATTAAATAACTTTGGTAAGAAAAGCGTTGGAGATAAAAATTATAAAAAAATACCAAACAACTGAAATTGTGGACTATTTTTCATTAGTTCAAATTCTTTAAACGACTTGAAAAGGAAATCAGACGTAGGAAACATTTCATCAGAGCGTAAAATAATCTTCAATAGATTGGTCGTTGTTTTAAACTTTATTTTATATTTAACCACCAAGAAATATTTCAGAGCGTAAACATGGCCTTCTAACATCTTTGTCTTCATGTTTTTCATGGCAGTACCATTCATCCTAGCATGAATTATGTCGTTTTTATTTATCGTGAAACACAATTTCGTAACTTGAAGGCTGACCTATGTTCCCATATGCAGGAACATCGTATGCTCTTACAACTCGAAGACGCGTAGCCCACAGAGTAGTGGAAGGATTTAAATCCTTCACCAGGCTGAAGAAAGGCGGCATATTAGTAGTTTCAGTATATGTTTTTTATGTTGAAGTATTATTGACTGAAAAATGAATTGCGACAAACATGCAAACTGATGTAAGGAACATGTGGTATTTATAGAGAATTGTGGGTATGGAAATAACTGCATCAGCCATTACTAAAATGTGGTGGTTTTGAAATGTAACGGTTGACTGCAGTTGTAGAAAATTCAAATTTGAAATTTTAAATGGTAATAACTGATGGGCAACGACAGCTTTAGCATAATTGTAGAAAATTGCTTAACTGCATTTGTGTAGTTACCAAGGTAGTGGGATAAAGTAGTTAAATAGGTTTCTCGAACCCAACAATTATAGTACAATATTTAATTCAGTAAAATTTTGAGATTACTTTTCAAATATAAGACGAAATGAAATAAGTATTTTATCTACAATTTTTTATGGACATTACATAATTTTTTTGTATTATGTACTTTGCAGAGATACAATTTACCTTGAACTTACATATTTATAAGGAAATAAATAAATTTGTTGGAATATGTATATTTTGCAATAATACTATTTACGAATAGATTACTGTAAACTAATAGAGGGAAATTAAAATACATCAACCAATTTATGAAATATTATATTATTTATGTAAAAATGTGAGGGCAAATTAGTCCGTAACTTGTTGTACCGCAATTTAAGGGGAGAGAGGCACGTGGAATGTTGCGAGAAAGAGGGGTTGCGGGTCTATGTATGATTGCCACGTGCACAGGGCGATTTTTCTTTAGCATTAAGTAGGGATTATGCCTCGGAACGTGATAAGTTATAGTCCCTCTGTCTCACCTTATCTCGCACACTTTTCTTAAACGGTCGTCCCACCTTATCTTGCACAGTCTATAAAAGGAAAGTTATAACATAATCTCCACCCTCAATCCACCTTTGAAAAGTCAACAAACAACCAAAAACTAACTTTTCTTAAAACCTGTGCAAACCCCCTCCCCCTGTGCAAGATAAGCCGAGACGGGGGAGTATCATTTAGTTGGCAAATATACAAGTATATCATAATAATTTGCATTTCTTATGAATTTTGGATGACTTTTTAATAATTGGCGATTAAATAAAAATTTATGAAAAGGTATCCTCCGCCCATTTTCCAGTCAATTTTTCTCTCTTTAGCTTTTAGAAGTGTACAACTTTATCAAGATCTTTCACACTTTTTAAAATTTTATTCCATATTTTTCAATATTTATGTTTCATTTTGGTAAAAAAAATATAATTAAAATATGAAAAGTATTTAAAATAAATTAAATGCTATGTTTGTAGTTGGAGAAATAAAACAACACAAATAATTTATTGAATAAATAGGATATATATGAAATATTATTATATTCAAACAAGCATTACTAAAAGTTAATGATCTAAAATGATATTATACAACATTCATACTATGCGTTATATAAATAAGGAATTTCGACAAATGTTTTATTCCTTATACCAGTAACATAAAAAAAAAATTATTTAATGATTATTTTATTAATATAAATAATTATAAACAATTTTTTAATAATTATAACAACTTCATTCATCTTGTTTATGTTTTTTATTTTTCTTTTATTTGAAGCACTGAGCCCATTTCATATTGAGAATTTGGCCTTCTAAAATATATTGTCTCAAAATGAGAATGATGTTTTAAAAGTTGATGTCTGGTATTTTTAGTTAGTGTAAGTTTTATTTCACAAATAAGTTAAAAATATTGGATAAATAAACTAATAATAATAAAATAAGTTTTATAAGTGCGAATTAATGAGTTTTAGAGCACATTCATTAATTAATAGAAAATAATTTTTTTACCTATGTAAAACATGACTCTCATTATTAAACGGAGTGTAATCTTCTAATTTCTCAAGTTTTATATAGTACTAGTAGTATCCCCGTACGATGCACGGTTTGTAAGTGTAAATGAATAAATTAATTTTTTTTTTATATTTTTATATAATATTAATATAATAAAATATTACAATCAATAAATAATAAGACATGAAAAATTATATGTTAATGAAAAAAGAATGCAATGAAAAGTATTAAAGACTAAAATATATTTTAGTATGAATATATTTTTTTTTTTAATGTATGAATATCTCTAGCATCCTTCCATATAAATCATGTTGATGATTGGGGCTGAAATTGCAATATGCGGTTAACAGGTGATATATTTGTAATGTTAAAAATTTAGTTACCGTCTTCATAAATAATTTTTCATTAATAATATTCAATAAATTTATAAAAAAAAATTACTTTTAAAAAAATATATTTTTTTGGGCCCGGCGGAATTAGCCCAAATAGCTTTATCCTATTTATTTTAGGCTAATATATGGCAAGTTATTGCCAATAATTGTGTTTTATATTGGGGTTGAATTTTACATACAAAAAATTGTGATTTCCAAAATTGGTAATAGATTTTAGGCGGGAAAACTTCAAAGTTACTAATTTCGGCGGATTTTGTTATTATATTAAGTATAGATTCCTGCAAAATATAATTTTCTAGATATTGGACATAATAATTTAGTTTTACATTATTTTCATATTTTAAATATAATTTTTATGAATTAAAATATTAAATTTGAATTAAAGGAATAGGAATGTAAAAATATGAACGATGAATATTAAATTGTATATCATTCATTTAAATTTTATACACACATTTTTTTCCTGTATATAACATCAATAAACTACTCTAATGATTAAACTCCCATCAAAATACAACCTAACTTGATTTTATTTAGTTTATCATATTATCTAACTAGATGTGCACCCGTGCAATGCACGAGATATAATTTTTTTTTTTTTTTATTACAAATAATATGTTGTCAAATTATATTATTTTATATGGAATTATGTTATATTCCCTCCGTCCCACTTAACTTTGCACACCCTTAAAAAGGAAATTTCTCTCACAATCTTCACCCTCAAAATCTCCACCATCAATCTCCATCTTCGAAAAAGTCAAAGATTCCCCAAAATCTGTTTTTTCTTAACATCCGTGTCTGGTCAACCGTGCAAAATTAGCTGGGACGGGGGGAGTATATTAGTAACTTCATACGGAAAACAGAAAAGGAACCTAAAAACTTGTAATAACATAAGAAAAATGTAGGGTTTAGGGTGGAAACAATCTAAATATAGAGTACAAAGTACTAAAGTCTAATACACTATAAATTCGCAATAGTGAATTACACTCATAATTGAATTACATTAATAGATATAAAACGTAGTTATAGGCAATATCCTTTCATCTCTATTAGCATTAAAGATCCTTATATATTTTGTAATAGCTTAGTTTGGTATGTAAATATTGGTAGATATGGTAGGGCTTTGACATTGTTGTATTTATGCTATTGTGATTAATGAGAAATGGCATGGATTACATTCTTACATAGTATCAAAAGACTTTTCTCTAAACCCTAGACCCTACCTTTTTCTCTCCATGCCGCCGTGAGTCTCTTTGCTGCCGCCGCTGATCACTTCTTCTGCCATGTCGGACAATTCAAAGTTCCATCCCGCCCTCGCCGTCTCTAACGTGTGAAGCTTCATTCCGAGCACTCTCAAAATGGAAAAAAGGTACAAATTCATTGTCGTGCTTACCAAATTATCGACCATATTCTCCCACCTTCCGAAATCAAAGAAAGGCAAGAAGAAAGCACAGGCCGTCGATACCGATCTCTGGATCCTACTGGATGCCATTGTCCTCCAATGATTTATAGTACGATTTCTAACGATCTTCTCCAGTGAAGAAAGCAAAGGCTTGGGAACGTCTTCGCATATCTTTCAAGACAACAAATGTTCTCGGGCCATGTTTTTGGAGAGCCAATTTACATAGGTTCGTGTTAACTCTTTCGTCAATGTCTCAACCTACTGTGAAGAATTGAAGATGATCGCCAATCAATTGGAAAACGTTGGTGCTCCGGTCTCTGATCATGGTTGGTCCTTTAATTGCTCGCCGGTTTGAATGAAAACTATGATGGGGTTTCTACTTTCATTAAAAAACAAAAACCTTTCCATCCTTCTACGATGCCCGTTCCAGCCCCGTCCTCGAAGAAACGAGAAAATCAAAACAGGCCTCCACCGCTGCCGCCAAGGACGACACCGCCCTTCATGCCTCCTTCACGGTCGATGCCCCGCCTCCATCCCGCCCTAGTTTATTCCAGTCACGTCAATGGTCGCTCATCCACCGTTAAGTCATCGAATCGCGGTGGCTACTCATCCAGTCGTGGGGTCGGCCTCCATCTAATGTTGGTGGCAGCCCGGGCTCTAGAGCCCGGGCTTAGTCTTGGGCTTGGCCACCAACCTGGCTAAACTTGCCCTCTTGGGTTGCATGGTCCACTCCGCTCTAGGCCTTACCGCCATGCCCATATCCCACAACTGCTTGTGCTCGTCCGCCGTCCCCACAACCCTGCCTTCTAGGTCCCTGCCCTCAGCAGACTTTTACCGGCCAGGCACATTCTTTAGCGGCTGAACCCCTCCCCCCTCCCTCTACTCATTGGCTATTGATGAGGCCTTCAACACCATGTCCCTCAACACAATGATAATTGGTACATGGACACCAGGGTAACCTCTCAATGACAGGCTCTCAATGAAAACTGAAACATAGGCTTATTGAAAATATATTCATTTCGGACAAACAAAAAGAACATTGGATCAGAAATTCTTTCGGTGCGAATTGGCTCCCATCACTAGCACAAATCTCACCAATATATCACTCATTGCCCATACTCGTGATTACCAAGGGTCCCTCCTCTCCCTTATAGTCCACCCGAGGCATCATTGATGGTTAGTGCGACCAAGTGACTATCCTTTCGAGGCCACCAGGGGTCCGCCTCCTGCTTGCCCTTGCAATCCATCGGAATATCTACCCCTTTCCGTACCCACCATCATAAAGGTAATCTCACGTGGGATTTTATCCTGTGTTATGCCCGTCACAGAAGCCTCCCCTGAGACACCATATATACATAATATATAAACTCTCGTTATGTACACATGCAAATCCTTGTATATGCTAATGTACATGATTTATATGCTCATAAGCAGAAATATATTTCAATTTATCTAGCGGAATGAAACGCTTTATACAATAATATACAATTACACGTATTAGAATTAGTTATCACAAGTGATAACCACACAAATACTTTATTCAAGCATTGTAGTTGCAGATGTACTTCTACTTACCTCTTCGCCGGTAGCGATTATTTGAAATTCATTATTTGTACACCATTGTGGTAATTTAACATTCCAGGAATGACATCTCAAAATCCTAGATTACCTCGTGAACTTTATCATGTGATTCTATCCAAAGTTATACTCAAATTATAATCTGAATAGTATTCTAAAATAGAGCATTACAATATTGATATCATTCCAATTAAAAAAACAGTATTTAACTCATTAATTGATTCTAGCTATTCATCTAATAATGTTATTCATCATATTAACAGTCCAAGTTACAAACCAATGCTCAGTTGACTTTACTATACATTTACATCACTGATATTTTACTAGACTTCGAAATTAACTATTTTAGGCCTTAAGACTAGCCTGTATTGTAAAATTCACTAAAAACCATATATTTCATAAAATTTCTCAAATTTTGATTATAAACTCCTAATGTCATATAAGTTAACATAGTAAAAACAGGTTTGAAGTTGGAAAAACCTAGAAATGAACGAGTTTGGACGATTTTTTCTATTCCAAATAGATTTTCTCCCTCTTTATCTTAGGGATGTACTCCTATAAATACCCCAAGGCTCTAGACATCAAAGGGGACTTGGAACTTGGATTTTGGAGCATTTCGAAGGAAACGAGCAATCAAGATTCTGCAATTCTCAGTGCCGTCTTTCTAGTTTGTTTTATGTTTATGCTTTTGAATATAATCAGGTCTTTAGCTATAGCCATGAGCGGCTAGTCCTTTAATTTCAGTCTTTAATCGAGGTAGAACCGTAGTTTGATAATTTTGTAATTCTTACGTTAATTGTTCAACGATTTATGTTTTGAAACATTTACACTACAACATAAATGGTTTTAAGTAACACTTTGTTTGTAACATTTTTACAATTTTAACTTTTATGTAACACTTTGGTAACACTTATGGATATGTAACACTTCCATGTAACAGTTTTGTAAAATATACGAATATGTAACACATTCATGTAACACTTTTAAAATAGGTCACACTTTGGATGTAACACTTTTTAAATAGTAACACTCCTAGAAATACTTTTACATACATAACACTTTTTTTACGTAACACTTTCACGTAACACTTATACATAAGTAACACTGTCTAGATAACACTTTCAATTAATAAAATTATATATTTCTTTTATTCTAAACTAACAAAATATCTTTGGATTTATTTTTCTCATATGGCTTTTGAATAATTAACATCTTTCAATTGCTTATATTTTAGAAATGATTTTTTCAGGCAAAGTTTTAAATATGTGTTAAATCTTAATTATCACAATAGAACATTCGTAACATGAGATGATGAAAACAATCGACTAAAATAATAATTTATTAGAGCACCTGAGAATTTACTTATTACTCATATACCATACATTTTATTATGTTTTTTTTTTTTGGTGCATGTGTATACATAGACACACATTATATTTTACTAACAACGAGAAAGGAGTTCTGTAGCTTTAAAATTTGAATACATTTTAGTATAAAACATTGGACTTGAAATATTTTATCATGTCTTTCATGTTCCTAATTTTAATTTTGTATATAATTTTATATTCTATAAAACATAAGAAAACTAATCAATTTCTAATTTTTCAAGGTGTCTTGAAATTATCTACTTATTGCAATTGGAATTAATGATAATGCCTTATTATTTTATAAAATAATTTGATGTAACAAATTAGTGTGATATTGAATAAGTTATAAATATGTGTGTGGGTGAGAGTGAGTGGACGAAATTGGAAAAATAATTAATTAATGAAAATTTTGTATCAATTATATACTAGGATATGCTAAATAAACTTAAGTTATATAGGTAGTTTGGTAAAATTTAATCATAAGAATAATTTATTGATGTTAGAGCAAAAAATGTGTATATATAGACTTTCGATAAAATAAAGCAATAGAGTTATTATAGCTTAGTGACTTTATATTTACAGTTAAAGATCATGCTGGCTTGCAACCTGTGTTCGAAATCCAACAATGATAAATATTCAACATTTTTTGTTTTTAAAAAAAATGTTACATAACGAGTTGTATGTAACATTTTTTAGTGTTACCATGAAGTGTTACAATTTAAAATCTAATGTAACACTTATCAAAAGTGTTACTTTAGACTTTAGGTAGCATCGACAAATGTATTGCCAATAAAGTGTTACCTGAAGTCTATTATAACACTTTTTGGTATGTAACACTTTTTAGGTGTTACATAAGCTCATTTATGTTGTAGTATATGCTATTCGCTTTCCCTTAAATTCTTATGTGAATTGTTATTTGGATTGATCACCTAAGTAGTTAATCACATAATTAATGCTAGGTCATTGTCGTAATACGTAATCGTTACAAATTTATGTCCACTCGTAGCAAATAGTGAAATTGATCACTAGGACATCGTAATACACATTCACTTGTATCGAGCTTGTGAGTATAACACCGGTGTTTATCTCGTTGCCCTAATACTCTATGCGTTTGGTTAATGAGATCTAGAGAGTTTATTCTAAGATCACTAAACTGGATAGGCTAATCGAAGAGCTTGTTTTGGTTAGTTAAACTTAAGGGGTAAGTTAGGTTAACAGAGCTTGTTGTTAATCTTTGGGATAGGAGTTCCAGAACTAAATTGGCGAACAATTGCATTAATTACGAGGATAATTCGAACTAGGGGATTACTAGATTAAGGACCGAGATCTTTATTATATTTGAGTTTTAAATCACTTCTTGTTACTTATTGTTTACTTCTTGAGCTTAATTAAACTAGTTATTCAGACCAAATCGAAAACCTCCTCCTTATATATATATATATATATATATATATATATATATATTATTAGTGCTAGGTTAATATATAAAAGCACTTTAAATTTTCTTGCTCTATGATTGGTTTATCCCCAATAAATTATTTAATTATTATCATATTTAATTATTTATCTTTGTTTAAAGAGAATTATCAGTTCATCTCATTAATTGCGCTAATTATTTTTTTCAATTTATGACGGAAAGCATATTTTATGTCTCTAAGCTTTTAAGAATTGAATTTGAACATTAGCCTAATGCATTAGTAAACCCCAAACCCATGAATTATAATTCCAGTTCCAACACATTATGTCTTGGTCATCTAGGAAATACAAAATCCTATAAGAATATTAAGTGCTGGTGAACCGTAAACACAGAGTCCTACTAGAATTAGAATATCTAGGGCAGATACTTATAAATACATGAACTCACAATTAAATAATTACTCATCAAATCCATAAGGTACAATATTTTTACCCTCTTCAACATAATATTTTTGTCTAAATACTCTAGGGGTCCTTCGAGGGGCCGACATCATCGTTCTATCCATTTTTTCTTTTTCAACTCTATCTTAAGGTATATGTTTAAAAAATTCAGAAAACCTATCTATACATATTGGATTCTGATGAAATTGTAGTATGTTATTCAATCTTAAGTTTTAAATCTTCAATTGTAATTTCAGCCTTATCTAACTTGTATTTTATTTTGTATAAATTTTATTTTTTATGCTGATCCATATTAAAATATTATGTGCTTCTATTTTGAAAATTCTAAATATATATTTATAGGTTTTCCAATATTGTTAATTTTGGATATATTGGTCTGTCATCTGTCTTTGTATGGTGTTGAATGTCACATGAATACACTAAGTATTATGTTAGTTATGAATCTTTTCTCACACCTCCGCATAATAAATATTTTGATTTAAAAAGTTCAAAAGCCATACTTATACATCTTATAAGTATATGAAATTCAAATATGATACTTAAAATTGAGTTAAGTATCCACAGTGAAAATTTTAGATTTTGCTCCACAGTATATTTTATGAGATGCTTAATATTTAGTCACTACTATGCATTATATATATAAGTACTAAACCTTCTATTTTTAGTTCAATAATTCCATATCTTTTCAGAAATCATGTTCAAGCATAAATTTCTATTTATTCATTGATGAACCTAATCAAATAAAATATATGTCATATTAATATTTGTGGTGAAGATGGAATTGAATCATGAAGGAATAGAAGCATACTATGCATGATCATATTCACATGAATTCTCGAAGTGCATTCACGCATCACAATTCAAGTGGGGATTTTTCTGAATTGTTTGTCACTATTAATCATGCCTATATGATATGTGTACATGTTTAACTGTTGTTAAATGTAATTTGTGCCTTGCATTCCCAAGTATAATTGATAAAATTCAACTCTTTAAGTTTTGCATGCTATTTAGCTACATGGCCCAAGTTTTATGCATTGTGGGTACTTGTTACTCACCCTCAAGTTATAAGTTACGACAATTTGTTACTTGCCCTCATGTATTATATCATGTTTATATTGTTATTACATGATATGTTATCAAGGATATAGTTAGACTTTATAAATACGATCTGGATGTAGCTCACCCCAAAATTACTATTAATATTTCACGTGAAGGAGTTGGACGCTGAGGGAAGGGTAGTGTAGTGCAATGGAAGCATATGAACTAAATGTGATTTCCTTATTTTAATATGTTAATTGCAAGTTATTATGGGACTCTATTTTCCTTTATCAAATAGGTTTTGGTAATCGCTATTAGTTAGACAAATATATTTTATTGCACTAATTCAAGAAATTTCTTCCGTTTTTTATGACTGGAATTTAATTGATATTTATGAAGTTAAGTTTTTTGAAAACATTATTAGAATTTAATTAGGTATACATTATTTTTCCGCTGCTATATGTTATGATTATTATTATGAAATTTATGATCAAGCAGTATTAATAACGTGATTTATTCCACTAATCTAAATTACTTGATATGTTTTGCATGTTATAAAATATTTCAAAGACTATTATTATAGAATTTGTGATCAAGTAGTATTAATGACTTGATTTGTGAACTCACATATAAAAAATATTATTATTATGTAATTATATTAACTTATTTATAAAAATTGGGTCATTACGTTGGGTGCCCCAAAGATCATGACCATTTCTAGATGAGAGTACAAGGTCTTAGTCTATTACCTCTAGTAGTGCGAGAAGAGGCTTTAGGACAAGAGTGAAAGATCCTCTAGGGGAGATTCAAGGTCCCCTGCGAGGAACACATTTGATTGATGGGACTCTAGAGCCAAGCGTTCGCAGGGAGCACCATGATGTCCCCAAAAACCGCAACAATCACGTCACCACCATCATTATCACAAACGACCTAGGCGAGCTCGAGATTCCATGCCCACTTATTTCCGGAGTTCAGGTACCGAGGTGGTAGGAGATGCTCCACCTCAACAGAGGTACAGAACACGCCGAACTTAGAATTTTAAGAAGATTATAGGGATTGATAAAATGTTAACATGGTTAGAGCAACAGTCAGAGGGACACCAAAAATAAAAGTAAGGTCTAACTCGTCATTTTTAAATGTGATCTTTACAACACCTGTGCCGTAGATTAGTGTTTGTAAATCGGCATGTATAATGGAGATCTATGTCTTGTAAGTAACCTCATTTTGTATGTCATGGATGGACTTGTAGGCTAGTTTCGATTCAATGATATGCATGACGTTCCCTTGTACACGTGACCGTGCATGTACTTTAGGTTGATTTAAGTGCCATTTTAGTAATAATTGTGTGCATATTCACGTGAATTCTAGGCATTTATTTCTTATTGAGCAAATTAACGCGTTAAGTTCGTTTCTATGTCAAAATAGGTACAATTAGACCAAAAAGAGCATCAAAGATCGCAAAGTTAACGGATCGAACGAAGTAAACGGAGGATAAGGCTGAAGGAGCACCTCGGCCGAGACAAACCCAGATCTCGGCCGAGGCATTCATCCAGGGAATTTGGGAAGTAAAGCAAAGTTCAAGGCCTCGGCCGAACAAACCCAGATCTCGGCCGAGGCACCCTTCCAGGAAATAACAACTCAAGACCTCGACCGAGACCTGTATTCACCTTGGCCGAGGTGACCTTCCAGGAAAAAATGAAGGCCTCCAAGTTTTTAAGGCCTCGGCCGAGGTGAGTGCATACCTTGGCCGAGGTGATCCCTGAACCCTAAAACCAGAAAAAAACCCTTTTTACCGCCTCGACCGAAACGAATACATGCCTCGGCCGAGGCCAGCCTTAAGATAGAAACCTATCAGCTTCGCCTCGCCTGAGTTCAACCTGTGTCTCAATCGAGGTCTGACCTTCTGTTTTAAACTACAAACACATTTTTAGCTTAAAATCCAACTAGCAACTTCTCCTCTATATATATATCCTCCTATTCAAATTTTAACCTATCTTTGGACATTTCATCATCCATTTCCAGCTTCTATTCCACCAAGAAGAAGGATTAGGCAAGAGGATTCAAGATCATCTTCTCCAATCAATATTTTTTGGTTCTTTTATCTTGATATTATGTTACTTTGCATTTTAATCCATTTTTTGCTTGTAATAGTTAATATGGGTGAGTAGCACCCTAATTTCTACCCTTGATCGATTGTGGAACTTCGAGTCGACATTGTTTATGTGATTATTACGGTTGATGTTACCTTTTAATTGTGTATTTAAGTGTTCTATACTATTTGTTGTTATTGACTTATATTTTTTAGTTGAATTTAGGATTGATCACCCTTTAGGAAGCTTATAAATGTATTGCTAGAAATCGGGATCACTATCCGTAATTATTGGGTCTTCGATTCATGTGTAGCATACAATGATTAAATCATTGGTGATAGTATAAAGTTTGACCTCTAAAATCGAGCTTGTGAGTTTTATGTCTTATCTATCTCGTTGTCTTGGTGCTTTTATCATTTGGTTATCGAGCCGGAGAGAGCTTGTTCGAAGGTTGGATTAAATCAGTTAGGGTTAGTCGAAGAGCTTGTTTTGGCTAGCTAGGATTAAGAGATAACAAGGCTATTAGAGCTTGTTAATAGTCTTGAGATAGAGGCTTGAATTGCAATTGATTGAGCATCAACAATAGTCGAGTAAATCAACTAGACTAAAGGGAAACGAGATCTAGGGTGGATCCTTTTCTATATTTGAAAAACCGAAAAAATCAATCTATTTGTCTTTAGATCACTTGTTACTTGAATTTTAATAGTAATTACTTTTTAGTTATTTATTGGTTTTGGTAATTTTTAGTGATCAATTAGTTGGCAATCACAAATTCCCTCCCCCCCCCCCCCCCAAACTTTATTACTTTTGCTTGTTAGTTTCTAATATTATTTCAATGTCCTTGTTGCTTCATTACATCGAAACGATATTATTCCTCCGTTCCCTGAGGATTCGACTCGACTTGCCACTCTTCTTTGTAGAGTCGTGAGTCCGAAAATATTAAATTTGGTGGTGAACAAAATGACCTTACCAAATTTTGGGGACGTTACCGGGGAACGTTGTTAAGAGTAGTATTATTTTGGTGATCAAGGATTATCGTTATTTACATAGATAGTTATTTGCTTGTTTATTTAGTAATTTTGATACTTACTTTGGTTCTTTGTTTGATTTAGTTGTAGTGGATATTCTTGACGCTCACAAGGGGAGAAAGGATTGTTATTTGAACTGGACATCATTGAACGTGAGCGAGTGTTAAGGAGAAGAGCCCGAGCTTTGGAACAAACCTGGGAAGAATTTGAAGATTTGAATATCGAGAGTGAGAAAACCATTGAATTGGAAGAAATGGCTGATGAACAAGTTCAGGAGAGGACTATGAAAGAGCTTGAAACACAAGGGTTGCACATGAACCCTTGTGTATCACATTTCCGGAGATAGGATAACTTTAAACTCAAGTCGGGAGTCATTCATCTCTTGCCATCATTTCATGGGTTATCCAGGGAAGACCCGCATAAACATTTGAAAGAGTTCCATGTGGTTGGCTCAAGTATGAAACTGACAAGAGTAATCGAGGAGCAGATTAAATTGAGGGCGCTCCCTTTCTCACTCAAAGACCTTGCAAGAGATTGGCTATACTTTTTGCCACCCGGTACCATTACCACTTCAGAGAAAATGGAGACACAATTTCTTGAGAAGTACTTCCCTGCATCCTGGGGTACCAACATCAGAAAGGAGATAAGTGGTATTAGGCAAATGCAAGGGGAAACCTTATACGAATATTGGGAAAGGTTCAAGAAACTTGTGGCAAGCTGCCCACCGCATCAAATCATCGCGCAACTTTTTATTCAATATTGGTGTGAAGGACTTTGTCTGACCAACAAAAACATGATCGACTCAGCCAGTGGTGGAGCTTTGGTCGACAAGACCCCTACTGAAGCTCGTGCATTAATTTCCAAAATGGTAGCCAAGACTCAACAGTTTGGGTGTCGAGAGCCCGTGAGACGTGTTAAGGAAGTCATTGATTCGAGTATTGAAGAGAGGTTGGATCAGCTTACCGACCTAGTGAAGAAAGTGGCTTCGGGTAGCACTCCTACTTCAAGAACTTGCAGAATCTGTCAAATAATCGAACACTCCACTGATACGTGTCCTATTCTTGGAGAGGAGATGGAGGCTCATGCCAATGCAGTGCACAACTTCTATCCTAACCATGCTAGCAGAAAGTATGATCCATATTCACAGACATACAATCCAGGATGGAGAGATCATCCCAACTTCAAGTACGGGAATCAGAATCCGAATGTGCAACAACAAGGCGAACAAAGTGGGCATAATTGACCCCCCTACCCTAAGGGAATGTTCCAACAGAGACAGCCCACCAAGCCAAACCTCTGATCCATCATTGTCTGATATAGAGAAAATCTTGGCAACCAGGACCATTCAGCTTAAAAAAGAATCGAGTTCGAGGTTCCAAAATATTGAGAACCAAGTCAGTCAAATTGCATCAGCAGTATCTCATCTGGAAAGTGCTCAAAGTGGGAAGTTGCTCGCACAGCCAGAGATAAATCCCAGGAATGTCAGTGCAATCACCTTGAGAAGTGGGGTGATGCTTGGAGAGCCTAAAAAGCTCGGACATCACTTTAAAGGGGAGAGAAAAGCCGAAAGTGAAGAAGTTGGTGCTAAAGAAGAGACCTCGGCCGAGGCACACACTGAACTCGGCCGAGGTGCCCTACATCATTTGGAAGGGAATTCACCCTGTACACTCACCTCGGCCGAGGCGGATGAGGACCTCGGCCGAGGTCAACTACAACATGCTGAAAAGAATCCACCCTGTAAGATCACCTCGGCCGAGGCCACCATAATCTCGGTCGAGGCACTTTAAGATCCGAAAATTCACACGTTCTACTCCACCACTTCCCTTTCCCAGTCAAATCAAGAAGGTGGCAGATAGAAGTAAAGATCTGGAGATTCTTGAGGTGTTCAAAAATGTAGAAATCAACATTCCTCTGATGGAAGCTGTGAAGCAGATTCCACAGTACGCCAAATTCTTGAAGGATCTATGTACCAATAAGAGGAGGCTTCAGGGGAATGAAAGGTACTCATAGGGGAGAGTGTATCTGTAATCTTTCAAAAGGGACTTCCACCGAAGTGTAAAGACCCCGGAATGTTCGTAATACCGTGCAAGATAGGTAACTGTAAAATTGAACGTGCAATGCTCGACTTAGGAGCTTCAATAAATGTTATGTCATGCTCAATTTTTCATTCTTTAAATTAGGCCCACTCAAGGAAACAAGAGTCATCATTCAACTAGCCAACCGAAGCACTTCATACCCAATGGGATGATCGAGGACGTGCTAGTTGAAGTTGACGAACTCGTGTTCCCCGTTGATTTCTATGTGTTGGACATGCAAGGCGAGTCATCAATATCCGCACCAATCTTGTTGGGATGACCATTTCTAAACACTTCTCAAACCAAGATCGATGTTTGTGAGGGCACCCTCACGATGGAGTTTGATGGTCGAATTGTCAATTTCAATACCTTTGATGCAATACGGTTCCCAGAGGATGTTCATTTCGTATTTTCCATTGATGCTATTGATCCACTTGTGGAAGAGTTGTTTGAGTTGTCATGTAGGGACCCAATGGATATTGCACTCACCACTCATTTAGAGAAGGGAAAAGAAGATGTTTGGGAGAGTAATGTGGCATTGCCGGAAATAGTGGCACACATGCATGCACTTAAGCCATCCCTATCAAGATATGAGCAAAAGTTCATTCCATTACCGGATACACACAAGAAGATGTTACCTTCTATGGAGGAGACCCAGACCCTTGAGCTCAAGTCACTTTCCAACCATTTGAACTATGCTTACCTAGGAGCAAATGAGACACTACCGGTGATCATCTCATCCAAGTTGTCTCCAAACCAAGAAGCATCTTTGATAGAGGTCCTTAGAGAACACAATAGAGCAATTGGTTGGACTATTGCCGAAATCAAAGGCATTAGTCCGTCTCTTTGTATGCACCGCATTATACTTGAGGAGGATTCAAAACCAAGTGGGGAGCCACAAAGGAGACTTAACCCACCTATGATGGAGGTGGTAACGAAGGAAGTCATCAAGCTACTCGATGTTGGGATTATCTACCCTATATTGGATAGCAAGTATGTGAGCCCAACACAAGTAATGCCCAAAAAAGTTGGGAGTGACAGTAGTGGAGAATAAAGATGGGGAAGTGGTTCCTACCTATTTGCAAATCGGGTGGAGGGTGTGCATAGTTTACCGTAAGTGGAACGCCATGACCCGCAAAGCTCACTTCCCCTTGCCATTCATTGACCAAATGTTAGAAAGGTTGGCCGGACATCCATTCTATTGCTTCTTGGATGGGTACTCCGGGTATTTCCAAATAGCCATTGCACCTGAAGACCAAGAAAAGACCACCTTTACATGTCCCTTCGGCACTTTTGCATGGAGAAGGATTCCATTTGGGCTATGTAAGACCATTTTTCAAAGATGCATGGTGAGTATTTTTTCTGAATATGTTAGGTATATTATTGAGGTCTTTATGGAAGATTTTAGCGTGTATGGTGATTCTTTTGAAAAATATCTTGATAATCTTGTTAAAATCTTGAAAAGATGCATGGAAACGAATCTTGTGTTGAATTGGGAAAAATGCCATTTTATGGTTGAACAAGATATAGTTCTTGGGCATATCATTACATCAAAGGGCATTGAAGTAGATAAATCTAAAGTTGATCTTATTACTTCCTTGCCTTACCCCGCAACTTTGCGGGAAGTGCGATAATTTCTTGGCCATGCAGGTTTCTACATGCGATTTATCAAGGATTTTTCAAAGATTGCAGCCCCTCTATGTAGGCTATTGCAAAAGGATGTCGAATTTGAGATGTTGACTGATTGCAAGATCACCTTTGATCAACTTACGGAGGCCCTTACACACCTCCCATTATCCAACCACCGGATTGGACACTACCGTTAGAGATTTTGTGCGACGCTAGTGAATATGCAGTGGGAGTTGTCTTGGGGCAACAGAAAGGAAAAGCGGCTCATATGATCTACTATGGCTCAAGGACCCTAAATCCGGCACAAGCAAACTATACTACCACAGAAAAAGAACTTTTAGCTATATTTTTTGCTTTAGAGAAGTTTAGATCATATTTACTTGGTACTAAAATTATCGTTTTCTCTGACCATGCAGCTCTTCGGTTTCTAGTATCAAAGAAGGAAGCTAAACCAAGACTCATAAGATGGATTTTGCTACTTCAAGAATTTAATTTGGAAATCAAAGATAAGAAAGGGAAGGAGAATTCGATGGCTGATCACTTAAGCCGTTTGACACAAGAGGAGAATGAAATGCCCTTGAGGGAGAGCTTCCCTGATGAACATTTTTTTGTAGCCTCTGATGCTTTGACACCGTGGTATGTAGATTTGATGAACTACCTTGTTGTTAGATTATTCCCTACCGGGATGACTAAGGCTCAAAGATACAAGTTAAGGAGTGATGCCATTTACTACGTGTGGGATGATCCATACTTATGGAAGCACGAATCCAATCAAGTTATCCGGAGGTGTGTCCAGGAGTTTGAATTCCACTCCATACTTGCTTTTTTCCATTCTTACGCTTGTGGCAGACATTTTGGTTCAAAGAGGACTGCACAGAAGGTTCTAGAGAGTGGTTTCTTTTGGCCAACCTTATTCAAGAACGCCTATAATTTTTGCAAATCATGCAACAACTGTCAGAAGACGGGGAACATCTCACAAAGGAATCAAATGCCCCAACAACCAATAATGGTGTGCGAAATCTTCCACGTTTGGGGCATGGATTTCAGGGGCCCGTTCCCATCTTCTTATGAGAATCTTTATATCCTGTTAGTTGTGGACTATGTGTCCAAATAGGTGGAAGCAAGGGCTACTCGTACAAATGATTCAAGGGTTGTGGTGGATTTCGTCAAATCCAACATATTTGCAAGATTTGGGATCCCGATAGCCATCATAAGTGATAGGAATACACACTTTTGCAACCGGACCATCGAAGCACTCTTCAAGAAATACTCAATTTTTCATCAAGTGTCTACCCCATATCATCCACAAACGAATGGGCTAGCCGAGACTTCAAATCGAGAGATCAAATCAGTGCTAGAGAAAATCGTCCAACCAAACCATAAAGACTGGAGTTTGAGGCTTGATGATGCTTTATGGGCATACTGGACCGCCTACAAAACCCCTATAGGTATGCACTCGAGCACAAAGTCTATTGGGCCATCCGGAGATGCAACATGAGCTTAGATGAGGCGGGTGTGCACCGAAAACTTCACTCCAAGAGCTAGAAGAGATTTGGAATGAGGCTTTCGAAATTGCTTTGATAGATAAGGAGAAAACCAAGGCCTTCCATGATGCAAAAATCTCACGGAAAAATTTTGTGGTTGGAGAGAAGGTACTTTTGTATCACTCGAGGTTGAAATTATTTCCCGGCAAGCTTCGATCGAGGTGGATTACACCATTCATTATCAAGAAGGTATTTCCACATGGGGCCATTGAGATAGAAAGCTGTAAAACCGGCAAGGTTTTTAAAGTGAATGGACAATTGCTCAAGCCGTATTTCGAAAGCTGTCAAGACAACCCGGGTGAAGAGAAACGAGTAGAAGACCCACCATCGAGCTAAATGAGCATCCGTCGAGCCAATGATGTTAAACAAAGGCGCTTGTCGGGAGGCAACCAAGCGGTTACTTGTTTTCTTGCATTTTGAATTCATAGTTTAGTAGTAGTTTTATTATTATTATAGTGTTTTGAATTGTTTTGTTTAAATGTGTGCAGATACCAAACAAGCCATTCAAAAATATAGTGTACAATGGGGGTGAAGGACACAAAATTAGAGGGAAATTGCCCAAGTTCCTGTAAAGTCACCTCGGCCGAGGTCCACACTGTCGCGGCCGAGGTCAATCTGGAGCAGAAACGGGCAACCCCTGTAAAGTCACCTCGGCAGAGGTGAATCTATGTCTCGGTCGAGGTCCATTTTGTGCAAAATAGGGCCAATTTCTCTGCAAAGTCACCGCGGTCGAGGTCCATATCTGTCTCGGTCGAGGCCTGCTGCTGAAATTCAAAGGGCCTAGACGAAGCACTCACCTCGGCCGAGGCCAACTGAAAAAAACACAGCTCGACCGAGGCACGCCTAAGGTATAAAAGGGGCCTGCGTGAACAGCTAGGTTACTTCTTCCCTCCCAAACTCGCGAAAAACGCACACACATGTACACACTCTCAAATTTCATCATTTTTACTCAATAAAAGTCACTCAAACTCACACAATCACTCACCTACATCACCACACACACTTCTATCCGAGTAATTTTAGATTTGGAGCAAATTTGGAGTCGGGTCGAAAAAGGACGCGAAAAGAAAAATTCAAAATTTTCTCGATTAAATCCGATCGGTAAGTACGACTATCCCTTCTCCTTAGTCTTTTATTGATTATTATGGACTTTGTTGTTAGATTGGGGGTGAATTTTGTATTAGAATAACTGCTACATTGATATTGGTTATACATGAGCCTAATGTTGTTTTTTTTTTTTTTTTTTTGGCCAATGTTGATTTGTTTTGTGCATTCTAAGACTCAATTTGTTGTGATAGCTCTAGTATTTACATGATTGGTTGATGTGGGATGATGATTAGGTGACAAGCTTTAAATTCGGAGGTGAAATTGGTTGTGGCATATCACCGAACACATGGCATGCATTTCACTATTGTTATTCTTTTGTAGACATGCTCAATTATTAGGTCGATTAGTTGAACTTTTGGTGAAAAATAGAAAATTTTAGACTTTTATTTTGTAATGAAAACAATTTGGCCTATTTTTGTTGAGTATTGATCGATTTTCGTTACAATGGGATAGTAATTAGAAATGTTTTACATATATGCAAACTGTAACAAGTCGATTGAATTATCCATTATGTAAGTTCGTTTGTGATTTACTTGTTGATTGAATGCGATTAATTGATATAATGAACTTAATGTTTATTAGATTATTTTTCGATTGAACTTGATGTGTTAATTGGCGATGGAGTTTGACACTAGTGCACAATGATTGAGTTTTGTTAAACTTGAAAATTTTAATGTGTGTGTTTTTTATTTTTTTATAGGCAAATAATGGCACCCCCGAAGAACACACACTTCCAAGAAAGATGCTACTAAAGAGAGAAGAGTAACCCAAAAGATCCGAGGCAATGGCAAGGAAAAAATAAATAAGCCCAATCCCGAGGCTCCTGGGACTGAAATCCCAACAATTCCAACTGCTATAGATCAGACCATGAACGTCCACCCCTTTGACATCATGTTGGAGAAAGACGAATATAGAGACAGACTCAGACGGTTAATGAGACGGGGGATGACATAGACCCGATTTGGTGATCCCAAGATCCTTGAGGCCATGGGGATCAAGGAAAATGTTGATGAAATCTTGAAGAGATCCGGCCTTGCTAAATGCCTCCCCCCTCGTCCCACATATGAGAGATTCGTCTTAGAATTCTTCAGCACTCTCGAAGTCCGGGCAGACTCGAGCAAATGCAAAAATCTGGTCTACACTATCACTTTCCAATTGATGAACGAGACAAAGACTCTCAGGAGATCAGATTTGATTCGGATTTATGGGTTAAAGGCCAACCTCTCCACCGGCGCTCTTTATACAAACAAAAAGTTTGATGTGCAAACCTTCTGGGGGCAAATCACAGCTACCCCCGGAGTAATCGAAGCTCAGGGTTTCGACTCCAAGAAGTAAAAAATGACTTGGATTAGGAACCTGGTCGTTAAGTATCTTCAGAAGCTGCTACGCTTGATGATTGGGCGAAAGGAGATGAGCGTCGCTCGGATGTTCGAGTTGGAGATCTTATGGCCGATTGTCAAAGGGCTAAACGGGAGCTATGAAGAAGTCTTGGTCGAAAGCTTCGAGAAAATAATAAAAGAGCGTATAGCGGATAACAAGAAGGAAATGAAGCTTCCCGACCCAATCTCTTATGGAGCCCTCATCACTCCCATCCTTGAGCACTTCGGTGTTCCCTTGACAAATTTTACCCCGACCATGGAGAATTATTTTCTAGATTGGGAGGACATGGAGAACATGACGATTGCGATGCTGGGGTACCATGAGGGGACTTCTGGGACAACAGTGCCATACGTTCTACAGAATATGGGGCCATACCTTCGACTCCTGAATCCCACTCTGACTTACATTCAAGACCTCGATAGCATTATAAACTTAGCGTTGAGTTCGATAGTTCACATGAGAGAGTCAAGAGATCCGACCGGCGACGTGTTGACAAGGTATCAAAGGGGGTAAGAAGCCAAGGATAGTGGCGAGGGAGCAAAGCATGAGAGAAGGAGAAGGAAGCAGTCAGCCGAATAGGCCACCCAGGAAGAGACCGGCATCTGCCGTGCAGTCTCAGTCCGAGATGCAAGAGCACTAGGACAATCAGCTAGCTGCGATGGCAGGAGAGATTCAAGAAATGAGAGCTGACATCAGAAAAATAGGGTGACAGAGATTAAGGAGAACCAAAACAAGCTTCTAGAATTGTTCAACAGTATTCGAGGATGCTTCACCGGCTCAAGCCCTCAACATTCCCGACCCTCAAAGTCGCTGTGAGTGGAGCACCAAGATTGTCTCGGCCTCCTTTCCACAAACTTAGTTGAAAATTAAGTTTGGGGAGAGAATGGGGGTGGAACATTCTTGGCCGCTCAAGTCCTCATCTCTCGTATCTCCCTTGTTATCTTCCTTCCTTTGGCTGATTGTGATGATTCAATTGGCCTGTGTGCCCCATTTTTGTTTGACTGGTACTTGCTTGGATTGATTTTGATTGTGGCATTTGAGCCTAGACACTTGCCTTTATCTTTGTTAGATTAGTTTAACGGCTTGTGTGCCGATTATGTTGATTAATGCTTGTGGTGGATATTTCAGTTTAATTGTAGATGTAGGCCTGTGAGCCGTTAATTATCTTTTTGTTGGCTTATTTGCATTATTGTTGGTATTTTAGTTTGGTATTGCACATTTAGGAATAATAATTTTGGTAGTTTTAGTCAGTTTTTGGGATGGATGGTTTTGAATAATCGGTTGAGTTCGTTAAGCACTAATTTGTACCCATTCTTTCCACAAACTTTGGTTTTTAACCATGTTTTTGGGGGAGGGGGTGGTAGGTGTACGGATTTGCCCACTTGAAAAAGTTGATTGGACCAAATTGGAACGACAAATGTGACAATGGTTAATATTGAAGATTTTTTGGTTAAAAACTTTGACAATGGGCCATGGTAGAGCAAGGTAGACTTTTGAAACAAAATTAAGTTTGCATTTAAAACTTGTGATCAAATTTTGCCAAAGTGAGCTTTTGAGCCTTTAAAAGATACTCCCATTTTAGGAGGAATTCAAACCTTCTTTCGGTGTGAAATTCATTCAATGCATTTATTCATCTCCAGAACTTGCCCTGAATATTTATATTGAATGATTCGGCACATCGTGTGTCCTTGAAAGTGATCTTAGTCATTTATTGATTTAATCCTATTTGAAAAACTTGAAAATGCTTTCTTTTTACCATATATTTAAAAGAATTTGCCTCTAGTTAGCCCGTTGAGCTTTTAGCCTTTTTGCTTGATAACCAACTCTACAAGCCGAATCTCTTTCCATTAGCCTTGGAACCTAAATGGACTAATTGAGTATGATGAAGGTGGTTGGAAGGTACTCGGGTTGGGAATTGGGATCAAATTGGGTAGAATAGAGGAATTATTGAAGGGTGAAGAAAAATTGCACAAATAGGCAAGAGTCGAGAATATTAGCCTCTCCAATGTTCGTAAATATTTATCAATTAAAAAAAAACTCGAGGTGAAAAATCGAAAAAAGTTGAAAAAAGAACAAGACAAAAGAGTTGTTCGTAAATGTCTTACAAATGTTTAGGTTTGGAGAGGCTAGTGAAGAGTACAATGATCTTTGATCAACACTCTCAAAGTTTTAAATAAATCATTTAATTCCAAAAGAAAAGTGGGAGTTACACGCGTAAACGTTAACAAGTTTTCTAGATAGTTGGAAACAAATGGGATAACGAAGGTTATATAAATTGGAAGCGACGTAGTCCACGAAAGTGTGTCAAATCCAAGAATTTGTTTACAAGTGTTAGGACGTGGTCACTGCTTAGATATTAATTTTACGTACAACTCCCCGCGGAGTCCCTTCTTAAAAATAATATGGTCTAGTATAAAAGTCCAATTATTAATTTCATTTGTCAAAATGTGAGGTTGACATGGATTGAAATTAAAATCATTGTTCTAAAAATCGGCCTAGGCGGCCCTAGGCCAATCCGAATTTTCGAAAAACGGTTATTTTAGGCGGTCACCGAGTTCGGCGCCGCCTAATCCGCCTAGGCGCCGCCTAATCCGCCTAACTGCACATTTTTTTTTTCTATTTTTTCATAATTTTATATATTTTTTTTAATTTTTTTACTTTTTTTATCTTGTCAGTGTGTTTAACTTTAGGTGAGCCCTTTTAAAATTTTAATTTCTTTTCACACCCCTAATTTAGTAATTTCCCCTCCACCCACTATTAACTCTTTTAAAATTTGAAGTTGGTGGTGTTTATTTTATTGTTTTTAATATTTTTTGTATGTATTATTTATTTATCAAATAATTAATTATTCGTCTAAGATGGTGCCGCCTAGGCGCTAGGCCCCAGTGAACCGACCGACTACCGCCTAGCGATTTTTAGAACACTGATTAAAATGACTAGGTATTTTAGTCTGGTTGAGGGATTTTGTTAGGATAAGCTCAATCTCACACAAAACAGAAAATACAATAGACGAACAATAAACAAGAAATCGGCCAAACACAAACGAATTTGAAATCCACTCAAATACTTTAAAAAATAACTCAAAATGTAATTATGGATATAGAAATCTATGGTCATCCAAACAACAACAATGAATTTGAAATCGAAAATTGTAAATCCATCCTTAAATCCTTCCATCCAAATGCAATCTTAATTAAATCAGATCGTGCTAATTTAAGCGACACTACATTGTTAATCACGCTTAAGTATCAGACACATCCACAACATCGATAATTGACATCTGATGTGCCCAATAGAGGGGGGTGGGTGGGGGTGAATATAGGTGGCAGCTTCTTTGAGTTTGATCATTGTTGGTCATCATAATTAGAGATAACTATCTGCGGGGTGGGGTCAAGACACTGTCAAACTGTTTGTATGTGTGAGAGAGTGAGAGGACTTTTTAACATTTTCCCAGCAAAATCCTTTCATCGTTTGATTATTATTGTAAATATAGCTCAAATATGTTCAAATTTTGTTAACACACTTTAAAATTCAGTTAGAAGTTAGTTATGAGGATATAACAGCAAATTAATATCATCCTGTAGTGGAAATGAAGTTATTGTCAAAGTTCATTCTGCATGGGCCGAAGAGAAGAGGAGATTTCTGAAAGGGAACCAGCTACTGCTACTGCCAGCTCACACATGCAATCACATTGCATACGCACCATGGCACAAAATAGCAATCCAGCGTAGCAGGGAATCATTCGTACCATTCTGATACATTTAGTTACATTGTCTTTTGTATAGCAAATTATAGGGAAACACGTATCCTAGTCTAGAAAGATCCATTCATTTGTATATAAAGGTGTATACTGTTGCATTGAAAGATATATCAGAAAATTGCCCAAATGGTCTTCTGTTTTTAGCTTTCCTATTATGGCTTCTTTTAGCTTTACGTTTCTAGCACCTTTCACCACATATTCCAACATGGTATCAGAGCAGGTTTTGGCCTGTTTCTGATTCATGATTCCATACTATTTTCTGGACTGATCTATCTTTACTTTTCCTTTGATTACCTTTCTCTTGTTTCTTTTTTTGTGAAAATCGTAGCTGTCATGGTTAACACAACAGACATTGAAGCCTCCACCACAAAAATACAAACAGCCCCTCATGTGACAATGTCACAAATTCAAGTAGTGCAGCCTCAAAATCAGTTGATCACCACTAATCAAAGAGATCAATTATTTGATCTGGAAGCAACAACTTCTTACTGCCATTCGTGGCTATGGTTTGGAGGGTTTTGTTACTGGAGACAAGGTTGCTCCACCTTCAGTAATCTCCACAAAAGATAATGAAAAAACCACTGTTTCATTAAATCCAGACTACGAAGTTTGGTTAAGACAGGATCAATTACTCGCCTCTTGGATCTTGTATTCACTAAGTGAGAACCTCTTGCCTCTCATGGTTGGTCTCACAACGTCTAAGGAAATGTGGGACGCGTTGGCCCTCAATTTTGCTAGCCAATCGCAAGCTCGAAGACTGCAGTATAAATTCGAGCTACAAAACCTCAAGAAGGGATCCATGTCCATGAGGGATTTTCTGGGTAAGGTAAAATCCTGCTGTGATATTTTGGCTTCTATAGGTGAAAAAGTTTCTGATGATGATCAGATGTTACATATTTTCTCCGGGCTTGGCCATAAGTATAATCTGGTTATGGTCTCTCTCACCTCACGAATGCACACTTACTCTATTCAAGGTGTCCATGCTGTTCTGTTAAGTTATGAGGCACGGTTGGAATCTATTGCTGTTGTTCCTACGATTAATGTTGATGGCTCCTCTCCCACAGCTAATATGGCCGCCCAAACTCCGAATCAGCCCAAGAAAAATTACAATCAAAACAAAGGGAAATTCAATAATAACTACAGAGGGCGAGGGGGACGAGGTAATTTTTCCAGAGGTGGCTATAAAGGGCAAACCGGAGGTCGAAATCCGAGCAAAGGATATCCTCCTTGTCAGCTCTGTGGTGGAGATAATCACACGGTAGAGAGATGTTACAAGTTCACAGTCATTCAGAAAAAACCAAGGAAACAACTACAACAATGGCTACAATTATGGAACGGGTCAGAGTCAAGCCAACTTTGCTGGAAACATGTCTATTTATGATGGCAATTCACAATGGGCTGGAAATGAGCAAGAGGCCTATTGGTACCCCGATTCAGGAGCTACCAATCATGTTACTAATGATCTCAATAATCTCAACATAGCCACAGAATATCAGGGAGGCAACCAATTGCAAGTCAAAAATGGTGCAGGTTTGTTAATTTCTCATGTTGGTAAATCAGTGATTAACTCTACTTCTTCTAGTTCCTCTGCTTCACATTGATCTTTTATCCTAAAGGATTTACTACATGTTCCTCAAATAACAAAGAACCTTCTCAGTGTCTCACATTTTGCACAAGATAATCATGTTTTCTTTGAATTTCACCCCACTTTTTGTGTTGTGAAGGATCTAGCAACAGGGGGGATATTACTCAGAGGGAAGCTTAAAGACGGGCTCTATGTCTTCCATTTTCCATATCCTAGTTCCAGCTGTATCAGACCTGCTACCTTACCTTCATCAGTTCAAGCTCATGCTGCCTCTGCCTCTCTTACCCCTAGTTTTTCTCCTACTTGTCTTTCAGCTTCAATTAAGCCACCCAGTCTAGATGTTTAGCATCTTAGGTTAAGGCATGCTCCTATAGATATTGTAAAGAAGGCTCTAAGCCATTGTAATGTTTCTTTTTCCCAAAGTTCAATGAATAACCTTTGTACAACTTGTTTTAAATCCAAAAGCAAGTGTTTATCTTTTTCTGATTCTTCCACCGAATACACAAAACCCTTAGCTCTTGTTCATAGTGATCTATGGGGTCCTTCTCCTATAAAATCTACAAATGGCTTTTCTTATTACATCATTTTTGTTGATCATGCTACTAAATACACATGGCTATATTTAATCAAACTCAAAAGTGACACTACACAGGCCTTTCTCCACTTTAAATCTCTAGCTGAAAACCAACTGAACAAGAAAATCAAAGTATTCCAATCTGATGGTGGAGGTGAATTTAAAGCCCTCACTCCACTATTCGAAAAATTTGGTATCCACCATAGACTTTCTTGCCCTTACACTCCTCAGCAAAACGGGGTTGCTGAGAGAAAGCACAGACACATTATTGAAGTTGGTTTATCTCTCTTAGCCCAATCCAATCTTCCACAATGTTACTGGGACGATTCATTCACCACTGCTGTCCATATCATCAACCGAACTCCCTCCAAACAGCTCAACTACATTACTCCTCTAGAAGCATGCTTTCACATCAAACCCAATTACCTTAATCTTCGAACTTTTGGTTGCTTGTGTTTCCCTCACCTTCGGGCTCAAACAAAACATAAGTTGGAGTATAGATCCGCACCAAGCACTTTCCTCAGGTACAGCTCACATTTTAAGGGTTTTAAAGTATTACTTCCAACGGGAAAAGTCGTCATTACTAGGCATGTGATATTTGATGAGACCACTTTTCCTTTTCATACTAAATCTGATCCAAACCAAGTTCCTCACTCTCCTCAAATAGCCCTGCCCTCCCCACCTCTTCTAGCTTGT
Organism: Ajuga chamaepitys; assembly: GCA_958295605.1. Classification (NCBI taxonomy): domain Eukaryota; kingdom Viridiplantae; phylum Streptophyta; class Magnoliopsida; order Lamiales; family Lamiaceae; genus Ajuga; species Ajuga chamaepitys. Next base: position 32,164,822 of record OY282497.1, on the reverse strand, counting down.
CCAGAACCTGCTGTACATTCAGTTCCTACCTCACACAGCTTCATTTCCCCTAGCACTAGTCCTCCATCTCCTCATTCTGCTGCTCCAAGTATCAATTCCTCTCCTCCTTCGAATTCCCCTCACTCCTCTACTCCTATCTCACCTGATTCTCCTCCAGAGTTAGTCACTGATTTATCGCATGAGCATGCTACAATTGTTCCATTTGCTACTGACAATTTTGTTGCAGGTACTCACCCAATGGTTACTCGTTCTAAGGCTGGTATTTTCAAGCCTAAGGCATATCTCAGTTCTCCTTCTTTATCTTCTGAGCCCAAGTCATACTTGCAAGCTGTCAAGAGCCCTTTCTGGAGGACAGCTATGGAAACTGAGTTTAAGGCTCTTCTTCGGAACTCCAGTTGGTCTCTTGTGCCCAGACCAACATATAAAAGCGTTGTAACCTGCAAATGGGTATTCAAATTGAAAACTAATGTTGATGGTTCTATATCGCGGCATAAGGCTAGATTGGTTGCTCGGGGCTTTACACAAACATTTGGGCAAGACTATGATGAGACATTTAGCCCTGTTATCAAGCCGACTACCATCAGATTAGTTCTTTCCTTGGCTTTATCAAAATCTTGGTGAATCCGACAACTCGACTTCGACAATGCTTTTCTGAATGGGACACTTGTTAATGAAGTTTACATGGAACAGCCCCCTGGTTCAGTTACACCAAATTATGTGTGTAAGCTTCATAAGGCGATCTATGGTCTTAAACAGGCTTCGAGGGCTTGGTTTTCTACTCTCAAGATCACTCTACACGGCCTTGGTTTTACATCTTCTAAGGCTGATTTCTCCCTATTTTTCAGATTCTCCCACAACTCTTGTGTGATATTGCTGGTCTATGTCGACGATGTTATTGTCACGGGCACACATGAAAGTGAAATTGTGCAATTTATTCATACACTCAATCGGCATTTTTCCTTGAATGATATGGGCTTTCCTCACCATTTTCTTGGTATTGAGATCAACCAAACCTCCTCCGGGCTGCACCTTAAACAGACTGCTTATATTCACTCCCTTCTTGCCAAGGTCAACATGATCGAGGCAAAGGGCATTGCCACTCCTATGATCACCTCGCCATTACTCACCAAACATGATGGATCCCCGTTCTCCGATCCGACTCTCTATTGTAGTGTTGTTGGGGCACTGCAATATGTTGTTGTCACACGGCCTGAGCTCGCATTTAGTGTGCACAAAGTGAGTCAATTTATGCACTCTCCATTGGACACTCATTGGAAAGCTGTAAAGCGTATTCTACGGTATCTTGCTGGTACACCGGACTATGGACTTACCTTGGTTCCCTCTTCCACATCTCAGCTCATTGCCTTTTCTGATTCTGATTGGGCTGCCGACTTAGATGATCGCAAGTCAATTTCTGGATTTTGTGTTTATTTGGGTGCCAATCTTATTTCTTGGTTCTCCAAGAAACAAGTTAGTGTCTCTCGCTCAAGTACCGAAGCTGAATATAGGAGCATTGCTCATGCTCTTTGCGAGCTTGCTTGGATTAGATCCATCCTCACCGAGCTCCGTGTCTTCCAACGTGGACCTCCCATTCTTTGGACTGATAATTTAGGGGTTGTTTACCTCAGTTTGAATCCGGTCAATCATGCGCGTACCAAACATGTCGAGATTGATATTCATTTTATCCGAGAACGGGTTGCAGCCAAACACGTTGTTATCAAACACATTCCAAGCCATGAACAAACCGCGGATGTTCTTACAAAACCATTATCCAAGCAATTCTTCACTCGCTTTCGTAACAAGCTTCATGTTGCACCACTTAGCTCGTTTGAATTGAGGGGGCGTGAAAAGGAACCAGCTACTGCTACTGCCAGCTCACACATGCAATCACATTGCATACGCACCATGGCGCAAATTACCAATCCAGCGTAGCAGGGAATCATTTGTACCATTCTGATACATTTAGTTACATTGTCTTTTGTATAACAAATTATAGGGAAACACGTATCCTAGTCTAGAAAGATCCATTCATTTGTATATAAAGGTGTATACTGTTGCATTGAAAGATATATCAGAAAATTGCCCAAATGGTCTTCTGTTTTTAGCTTTCCTATTATGGCTTCTTTCAGCTTTACCTTTCTAGCACCTTTCACCACATATTCCAACAATTTCATCTGATATGGGCCGAACAGATTCAGTGTGACAGTTATTGCTTCTGTTATTAGTTTGTTAGGCTGTTATGTTGTATAACTGATGTGGTGAGATGATAAGAGCAGTTACTAGTCATTTGTGAGGATATATATCTTGATTACTCGTGAGTGCAACAGAGTTAGTCAAGTGAAACACACAAGAAGAGTGACAATAGAGGTTGAGAGCTATTGTTGATTTGGTGAGCTTATTCTTGTGAGTTTGTAACCTGTTCTTGATTAGTGAATTGGTGTTCTTTCTCCCGTGAACATAGGATCATAAATTGTGATCCGAACCACGTAAATCTTGTGTCTACATTTCTTTTATTTTGCATTTCAATTTGATTTTCATACAAGATCATAATTGAGTGTGCATGAGTTTGTAGTTTCATTAGTTTCTTGGTTGATTGTTTTGGTGGAATCCTTACAATTATTGTATTAATCATCGACATCCAACACCCATCCCCACCCCTACGCCTGCCCCGCTCGCTTCCAAAAGCCTCCACTCTATGATCATTATTAACACAGAAAATTCATATCTTGTACCTTTTTATACGGGTTTTACCGGCCTTGTTTGCCAAATCAGCAGCAGCGGCAATAGAGAAGGTTGATCCATCCTTGATTCTAAGCATAGGCGATTTGTACGGACAATATGGGGAAAATTCATTTTTAGTCTAGTATGTTAGGCCTTGTCCAGTAAAAATCCTGTATATTAGAAAATTTCAATTTTAGTCCTGTATGTTTCCAAAGTTGTCCAATTTAAGGACACTGACCATCAGAAATGATCAATTTGGCCACAATTAATCACGTGCGACACACGTCACTAATAAATTTGAGAAAGTTGAAGAAAGAAAGAAAAATAAAATAAAAAATATTATGAAATGCACCTCATATGAAAATTAGGGGTTACCATTTTCTTTTCTTTTTTGGCTGAGCTACTAAAGTAATTTAATAATTTGACATGTTATCTGGACAAATATTTGATACATAAGCATTAGTACTCAAAAGCCCTAAATTTATTAGTCTATTTCCGACTAAATTGGTCGTTGGTGATGGTTAGTGTCCTTAAATTGGACAACTTTTGGAACATACAGGACTAAAATTAAAATTTTCTAACATACAGGACTTTTACTGGACAAGGCCTAACATATTGGACTAAAAATGAATTTTTCCCCGGACAATATAGTGAGCGTTGGAGATGATGATGGATCCTGTGGCAGAAATAAACTTAGGCTCACTAAAGCTCTGTCAGCAATTAATTTTAGTTAGTTTATGACAGGACTAAGCTGAAGCAAACAGAAGTGGAGTATGAATTGTTGAAGAAATGTTGCCAGAGGCTGCAAAAGGAGCTGAAGGCTCTGAAATTAGGGAATCCGCTGTATATGCAGTTGCTAAGCCGCACCTCTACATCACTGCAGATAATAATAGAAATTAGAGGTTACGGATCATGGTTTTCTTTTTTTCTTCTATGAGCCTATATATGACTTATATGAGTGAATCAATTATTGTTTATTATATTTGCACATTCCGTAATGGTCTCAATTAGTGGTCTATGATTAATATATACCCACCTAGATGTTGCAAATTTTGGCTGCATAAATAATTTATTTTGTCTATATTAGTGAGCACAAGGAAACAGGTTAATAAAATAGAATGTAATCAAACTATTTTATGCGTCATTCATACCAAAAATTAGTCTTATGTCAATAGTTAATGTATCATTTCATTTTCATAGTAATTTTTTTTTAAAAAAAGAAAGTTTTATATTGTTGAATAAGTAAAATCCACGAATAAAAGAGTATTATAAAAAAATTGGTTTTAGAAAATTTTCATTATCTAATTGATTAAATATATATATATACATATATATTTATATATGGGCAAAAGGTCATCACGATGATAGAGAAATTAAGGCATTGATCCCCAACTTGTATATAGAAAGCCCAAGAGTCTTAATAGTACACATGGAATATATGCATAAAACAATTCACATCGTATTTAGGAAATCTAAAGATAGGAAGATCCATAGCATCTACGTACAGAAAAGGACTAAGACTTTGACATTGGGAAACAATACACAATTCTAGAGAAGATTTCCTCTTAACAACAATATTTGCCAAGTGATCAACAACTAATTTTTCTTCTCTATGAATGTGAGAAACCTTCAACTCCATCACCCTTGAAAGTTTATGAATTTTTGCAAGGAGAGCTTGATAGGACTAATGACATAAATGATACCAAGAAATAGCCTAAAACTTTTTTTTTCTAAGATTGTCATCAAGGGACATAAGGTAATTAATCAACCTCCAAATAGAAATGGATTGGGATCTTAAAACAATTTTGGCCACATCATCGACTGCCAAATTATTAAAGGCTTAGAAAATATCTGGGAATTCCATGTTGAAGAGAAAGTAAAGAAACCACTAGGAGAAAACTTCCAAACAAGGATACCATGCATATGATCATTCACAAAAATGATACTGAAAGAGTTGATAACATTAGGAGGCATAATCATTCTCAGTTTATTCATATCCCAAGCCCCATTCATCTAGTATGTAGTCACTTTCTCATCACAATTAAACACACCAACATACTGACACAGAGGGGAAAAAGGGCACCATTTATTATACCAGAAGGATACATTACTTTGACTAATCCTCTAATATGTATTTTGTTTCATAAAACCTTGCAATTTTAGCAATCTTCTCCAAAAATGAGATTGATTGGGCCCCATATCCACATTAAAAGGGTGAGTATTCTTTAAATATTTCCATTTCAAACACTTGCACCAGAGAGAATTAGAGGTTCTAAGTTTCCACTAAGCATAAGAAGCAAAGGCATTATTAACTTCATATAAGTTTCTAACACATGATCCACCTTCCTTCTTGGGAAAATAGAGTTTGTCCCAAGAAGTCCAATGAATGTGTTTTATGCTCAGTAGTGGAGTCCCATAAAAAAAAAAAAAAACTGTTAAAACCCTTATGAAATCTATCAATAACAGACTTAGTAGCCACCGGTAGATGCCCAGTACAACCAAAACCCTCAGCAACCACCGAATCAAAACGTTTCTTCACAGATCTGCCTTCTATCTTCTCTGCCACTGATTTGGCTTAAGCAACAGTTAAAATGATGAATAACAGTGGGGTAAGGGTTTTTTAGTGGTGATTTCCTTATTCGGTAAGATTAAAAATTCACCCCCTCGACGGAAGACGTGAGTGAGAAGCTCGACGTCGCCGCCATGAAAGATACGGAGATGCATTTGCAGATGGCGGTTGAGAGGTAGGATTTCTAGGGAGAGAAAGTAGAGAGAAGGAGGATATTTTTCTTTATAATTGTTTAAATATTAAAAGTTGTACATTTAAATAAGAAACTCATTTTTAAATGGAAGAAAGTATAATTCAACCTAAGTTGGAGAATGCTTATAAAGTAAAAAAAGAAAAAAGAATGAAGAATATAGGTTAAATGTCATAAAATATTTAATTGGTTTATAATATAGTAATTAAGTAGTTCAAACCTTGTATTCACGAAATGCTCAAATTTTATAATTTCAGGTTTTTATTAGGAAAATAAAAAAATACTATCATAATCAATATTAATATTCAATCAACATATTTACTATATTTATAAATTTATGCCTAGAAATGAATAGATACAAGAAATGACAACAAAAAAGGTCTTTTGTGATACTTTTTTTGACACCACAATAGTGGTCGTTAATAATAAGTTATTTGTGACCACATATTATCACATACTCTCTACAAATTAATTTTTAACTATTAAACTACTTTTAGAGACAACTACTAATTGCAAAAAAATATTTAAGACGTCATCTAAATATATTATTTGCGACCGAGTTATTGAGAAGACTAATTAGCGATAACATATTGTCTCTAGCTAACAATAACATTGTGATAATACCATGTGAAATTTGTTATATTTTTATTGGGAGAATTATAGAACTAGATGAAACTAATAAAAAATTTGAAAGGTGTTTATTGGGAATGCACTTTTCACGTCTATCTCATATACAATGAAGTTAATATGTGCAACAAAAAGTCAAAAAATTGTATTCAGGTTGCTTCAAGTCTGGCTACATGTGCAAATGTTTCATCGAAATATATACCTTCCTCCTGACAACAGCCCTTAGCAACTAGCCTTGTTTTTTTCCTAGTAACATGTCCTTACTCATCTCGCTTGTTTTCGAACACCCATTTGGTCCCAAATACATCTTGAGGAGTAGGTCTGGGGACCAAATTCCAAACTTCATTTCTCTCTAACCCATTTAGTTCTTCCTGCATGGTTTGAACCCATTTAGGATCACTTAGAGCTATCCCGATGGTACCAGGTTCCATTTGAGTTACGAAGCAGGAGACATGAATTCTAAGGTGCTAATCTTCATGTTCTTACTCCATCATTTATTCTTCCTATGACCAAGGTTGGCGGATGATCTCTGATGCATGTTCTGCCTAGTTCAAAACCTTTATTCACAGAAAGTGGAAGGTTTCCTTGTTGTTTTTTAGGCTTAGGCTCTGTAGCATCTACTATAGGATTCGCAGTTCCTGCAGCTGTTACTCCATCGTCTTTAGTAAGTTCTTTCTCAGCTAGAGCTGGTTGTAGGATCTCCACATAAGGAATATGTTCCTTATCTTTCTCCAACCTGATCTTTTCCGGCATTAACCCACCCTCCCCTGTGTTTTTTTATGCAAGTCAAGTTTTCCTTGAAGTTCTGGAGTTGTTGTATCTTATGTATTGATGGGTATTTCAGATTGATAGCTTACTTTTTGGTACTCATTTTCCCACTATTGTCTTTATCCCACTGGGTTTTACCAATAGTGGGTTTTAGCGAGGCTATTGTGATCACTACTTCTTTGGGAAGATCGATTTATACTTTGCTAAGAATCAAGGACTTTAGTTCATATTGGCATTACTTAGTGTGTTGATGCCCGAAAGTTCTGTTGTTGATAGCAACGAACTTGATTGCCCTCCGCTTAACAAGCCATGCTTCTTTCGTCTCTACTGGTGTTGCTTCCATGCCGGTCTTGCACCGCCCATCATACTTTCAGCATGCTACCAGCTTGTGGTAGTTTACACATTGTTCCTCGCTCTGAGGTTTTTGGTTTATCTCCCCAAAGTTTATTTTTATTTTGCTATTCTTTTTTTTTTTGGCTTTAGAGCGTTAGGGTTTGCTGCATGTTCTCTTTTTGAGACTCTCTATTTTCTTTCTCTTTTATAAAGCATCTATTGATCCAACCTGATCTTTTCAATCCGTCCATTCGTTCTGGATTACAGTAAGCTTCTTCAAATACCACATGAGGTGAGTGTTCCACCATACGTGTTCTTTTGTTGAACACGCTAAATGATTCGTTAACAACAGAGTATCCAAAAAATACTTCTTCATCTTATTTTGCGTTAAATGCATTTGATTGCTCTTTCCCATTGTCCAGTAAAAACCATATGCGATATGGACGTATGAGGTGTTAGGTGTTCTACTATGCCACAACCCGTAAGTTGTCTGATGTTGATCCTTGTTGATGAGACATCTATTTTGTGTATAACGTGTTGTGTTCGTTTCTCTGCCCAAAATCTCTTCGGCAGTTATGCTTCAACAATTAATAATGGTTCTAGCAATGTCTTTGAATGTTTTGTTTCTCCTTTCTCCTACACTATTTTTTCTGAGAAGTTCTTGCAGCTAAATATTCATGATGAATCCCATTTCCTCCTGTAGAAAATCTCTAGGAACTAGTTTGTGAATTCAGCACCTCGATCTGATCTGAACTTGACAGTGTTGAGGCCTTTTTCATTTTGAATTTTCTTCCTAAGGTTTTGGAGCTTCAATTGAGTATCTGACTTATTGGCTAAACAAACAGTCCAAGTGTATTTAGAGAAGTCATCTACTACTACTAGTGAGTACTTCATCCCACTTAAGCTTACTTGTGTGCTAGCTTGTTGATAGTCAGTCTTGTAGTTCAGATGATTCATTCTCTTGTTCCACAACTAACTAAGTTCAAGAGTGCTTTTAGCGATGAAGAAAGAGAGTTGTCCTCCAGTAGCTAGATAGATATTACCATTTCTGGTTCTTGTAAGTTTTATTCGGTTGGACTTAACATCTCTTCTTAAGCATTTCCCTTGGTTGGACTCTACAGAATGCCCATCGAACTTACTTCAGTAGATTGTACTGTAAGCCTTTGATAAATTAGATATCTGTTATGTTGACTCTACTTTTAGAGAACGTCCCAATACCTTTGGTGATGCCTTTGGCATTGTCTCCAAAGACCATTTGGGTCCTTTATAGTAATTAAAATCTTTGAGAGATTTCTTGTTGCCAATCATATGTCGGGCACACCCGCTGTCGATGAACCATATGTTACTATATCTAGTAGGCAACTTGACTCGTGAAGCAGTTGATCACTCCATATTTTATTTGTTTCTTGGCACATATTCATAGCTAAATTGGTGTATTATTGCTAAAATTAGTACTTTTAACCCATGTTCTTATATGTTTGATGGATTTCAGTTGTTTATTAGTTTTATAGTGTTTTCAGTATAAACAAGATGGAGTAGAGAAGTTCAAAAGACGAAGTAAAAAGAGAAGAAAGTGACATGTGTCGACCAAATAGCCTAGCTCTATTCGGTCCTACACCCTGCGTTAACCTGGAAAACAAGTGTAGGCGTTGAGGATTTGCCCAACTGAAAAAATGTGCTCCATTCGGTCGAGGAAAACAACCTCTGGGTCATTTTATGGAGATATGTGATACTATCATAATTAATGGGGTCTCTAATGATGCGATTTGACTACGCCTTTTCCTATTCTCACTAATGGATAAGGAAAACACATGGTTGTCTACACAAAGCATTAACAGTTGGTGGGATGTGTGCCAAAAATTCCAATTCAAATATTTCCCACTGAGTAAGACCTTAAAGTTGAAGAGAAAGATTACACAATTTCGCCAGCAAGATAGAGAGCCTCTCTATGAGGCATGAGAAAGGTATAGGGAACTCCTTCGAATGTATCCACCACATGGATTCCCTGAGGATTAGCAAGTCTGTTGTTTCTATAATGGGCTATTTGGACTCATTGAGACCATCATAGATACCTAATCTAGAGGTGCGCTATTGGCTAAATCAACAAATGAAGCCATCATAGTCTGGAAGTGATGGTTGCTATCAGTTTCCGATGGCCAGTAGAATGATATATATTGAGAGTAGTGGCCGAGCTCTCAGAGAAAGACACAATCGCAGCTCTTAAAAGATCACGAAATTGACAAAACATGTCACTCTTCTTACAAAGCCTCATCAAGAGGTGATGATGAGCCAGGGGGTACATTGCATAGATAATGCATAAGAGGTGACCTGCTATGGACAATCGGAATTTCAATCTGACTTTAGGCCAAATCAAATGGGCAATAGGTGCAATCCATCACTACAACAAATTCGCAGAACAACAACGCTACAATGAAAACGATTTAGATAAAAACCGTTGTTGTTTTGCAAAGGCCCGTTGTTGTATACAGTCCCATTGTCGTTTAGCGAAAGAATGAACTTATAGACAATGGTTTTCAGATAACGTTGTTATTGTTGTGTTGTGATATATCGCATTTTATTATTTATATTTATATATGTAATGTAATATAATGGATATATATAATATATATTATCTAATATATATAATATATAATATCTATAAGAAAAATGTTTTACCCTTTTATCGCATGTTATTTTGGGCTCGTTTTGCCCCACGTTACATTCTTTCGTCTCTCTTCCCTCTCGCTATCAACAATTCCCTCTCGCTGCCTGTTGCCGCTAGCCAGTCGCCTCCCGCCGCAGTTCGCCGCCCCCCGCCATTGTTTTTGCTGCTCGTTCTTGTACTCTCTTCCTCTGCACTCATGTACAAGGTTTGCGACCTTAATCTTTACTATTTTAGTTGGATTTTACGCAATTAGCCCTAAACAGCCTGATTTTTTGATTACTCAGACTTCTTGTTCATCGAGCCGAACTCCTCCGATTTTAACCTAATCTTCTGAGCGGGTCCAGCACCTTGTGTCTCAGCTTCACTTCAATATGATGGTGCTATGCTAGTTTCTCTTGATTTTCCCAGTTTATTTCCTGTAAGTTTGCTCTTCCGATTAGGTGTGACTGGAATCGGAGTTAATATCCCTAGGGTGTGAAAAACATTGATTGAATAAATTGTGTATATTTCTGATCGTGACTCCTATTATTAATCTCAGAAAATAATTAATTATGTTTCCTTTAACCAAAATGATCCCTGTATGTTTTCGTCATGTTGTTTCCTCGTAAATATTAGTTCAAGTCATAGTTGGTTTTCACGATTTTGCAGTTTGTACATTTTCTCATTTTTCTTATTCAGTATCAGGTATTAATCATAAAAATTCTGAGCTTGTTTTCAATCTCAATTTTGTTTGTTTTCACTTTCAAGTTTCAACAGGCCAATGTTTATCATGCTATAAAACTGACGGTCAGTAACTAGCAATCAAGGTTTACAAAACTTTAGTTCTTGTATTCAAGTACGTCTAACAATCATTTAGTTATTAGTTTGCTATGTACTTGTTGAAATACTTGTTACTGAAAAATAGTAAAGTACCAACCTTATGAAGATAGACAACCTTTGGGAATTTTATTCTAATGGAGATCTTTCAGAATAGTATTCCTAGACAAATTTCCATGATTTTCAAGTGGCAAGATCATTGTTAATCTAAACTTTGACGTATTAACGAAAATGGATGTAATTAATTTGAACTGAGTCAAGCCGAACAAGCTCGAGTTGTTTGGGTTTTTAATCAAGCTCATTTACAAGGTAAATTCCTCCTTTGACTTCTTTTTCAATTTCAATTATTTTTCCTATACTTTGATCTATTCCTTATTATTTCCTTATTCAATTATAACTTTGTGCCTTCAATTCAATTATTAATTCCTTCATCCGAATTGATATATTTTACATATCAGTGTTACAGCTGCTTCTGATTTTCTCACAATCAGATGTTGAATGTATTCAGTTAATAAATTTTGCTTCCCACTAGCTGAGAGGAGACATAATTCAGAAGTGGGAGAATACTTGCTTTTAATTGATCAAGTATACTTTTAATTTGAAATTAATCTCTTACTAAATATTTCGAAATTTATTATTGGTAATTATAAATTTTTTGTTCAAGCTTCTCAACGTTTACTATTAAGCAATTTTCAGCACAATCACCAGAACAATTGCTTTTTGGAAAACATATTTCTGCAGACACACGCTTAATTTGGTGCTGAACTTGACAAATTGATGAAATTGCCTAGAAATACAGAAAATCACATAAATAAATTATGAGAAGTCTCGAGAGCATCGACCCACTTGCCTTATGTTACTCCTTGTCTGCTGCATAACTGGATTTATTTTCTTCCAAATGTTAATTTTACTATTAACAAAGAGCACTTTTAGTTTGCTATTCCATTTTTTTTCCCACAGATATAGTCCATATTTTATTCTTTTAACAAATTAAAGATTGTGTTTACTTAAGGCTGGAGGAGGCTGGGGTACTGTAGCATCTTCCTCCATCATCAACTTGTGTCTCTCCAGCATCGTCGTCTATGCAGTCAACCGGTAAGGAGAAATGCCAACCCATTTCACCTCTCTATTGTTTATCTCAATAAACCATAGATTTTTGTTTGTTATTTGCAAAATTGCGTCTTTAGTTTGAGTCTGCTAGTCTCCGCTTTGTGTTCCCACAATCTGTTTGGCTCAATAGAAGTAGGGGAGGGATTTCATACCGACTCTCTCTATAAACTACTTTCTCTTTTTTGGTTGATTTGAAAAATTGATACGTGCTTGAAAATGAAAAAGAAGTTTGTTCTATTTTGTATCATTTTATTGAATTTTTAGTTTTCTATGATAGTCAAGATATTATGAAATGCTCTTAAATTTGAGTAATTTCAAAAGTAATTGTAAAAACCTTACAGACAACCAAACTTCCATATGCTTAATGATAACATGCATTTATGTTTTTTTGGTTCCATCAACCACTGAGTAATGAGCATTCCGTGATCTGATCTGATATGTGTTTTTGTTAGTGATGGGGATGCTGCTCTAGTCTTGGTGAGTGGAAAAATGGCAGTTAAATTTGGATTTAAGGTTATTGCTAAAATTAGAGGTTATGCTGATGCAACACAAGTAAATAATATTTTTTATCCCTGCTATTTATGGATTGCAGTTACTAATGTTGATGTCATTGGATTTGTTGGGTAAGCTCCTGAGTTGTTCACAACTGCTCCAGCCATTACCATTCTAAAAGCAATCTTGAATTCTGGCTTGAAAGCATCTAATATTGATTTCTAGGAAATAAATGAGGCCTTCTCTGTAAGAATGTATTCTTCATTATCTCTTTTAGTTGTCTTTAACCTATCCAAAAAGCATTTTGACATCATCTTTTGCAGGTTGTGGCTCTTGCAAGCCAGAAACTGCTGAATATTGACCCTGTGAGTTTTACTTATTAATGTCCATTCTCCTTTAAAAAAATTGACTAGTTAAACTGTTAATTCTATTGGATATGAGTACAATGAGAGTTTCAGTGAAATTCCACTTCTTTGACTTCAATTGGTGTAAGACCTTTTCTACCTTCTTTTCATCAAATATGTTATTTTTATTGGGAAAATTGAATGTGCATGGTGGTGTTGTGTCCTTAGGACATCCATTAGGTTGTAGTGGAGCTCGTCTCCTGTTTACACTTTTTAGGTGTATGCTTGTTGCCTTTTAATATGGTTGATAATATTGATGTGATTTCTTCAAGATATCATGATGATCAGTTGAATTATTCACGTTGTCTTACTCCCAATTGGTGGTGTCTTAGGTGCTGAGGCACGAAAATGGGAAATTTAGGGTTGCTGGAATCTAAACAAGCCCTCCAAGAAATTGGCACTCCTGACTTGGTCTTAGCTGTGATACAAATGCTAAGGAAACATGGTTGATTGGAAAATTTGTTAAATTTTATGGTAATGTTGCTCTCAAAAGTGTATGGCCTAAAAATAATATCTATAAATTTCTTATAGGACCTAAAGTATATATATATATATATATATATATATTTGTTTTCAGTTGAAGGTGTTGGTAAAATCTCATTAGCTGACAGAGCCACTATTACAAACATGTCTCCCGAGTATGGTGCCACTATGGGATTCTTCCCTGTAGATCCTGTCACTTTACAGTATCTGATATTAATAGGCAACTCTATGTACATTTTAATGCATGTGCAACGATATAAGAAATTATTTATCCCATTATATTCTCGCTTTTTGCAAATTTGTTAACTTGGGTTGTACTGATATACCAATATTTAGGTGGCAATGTTAAAGGCTTATTCGCGTGCAAACAACATGTTCGTAGACTACAATGAGGTTGGCCTCTATTTTTGTTGTGATATATTTTTCATGTAAAAGTTTGTTCTTGGTTCTGAATATTTCATCTTCAATTTTGTCCAAATGTCAGCCTTAACAAGAACATGTGTACTCGTCTTACTTGAACCTAGACCTGGCAGATGTTGAACCATGTATATCCAGACCGAAAAGTTTTGTCCCAATATTCAGCTGAATCGTTGTTGTTAGCTGCATCTCTTGACAATGTATAATCATGCATACTTTCTTGATAGGCCTCTGATCGAGTCCCTTAGAAAGAAATGAAAGCCGATTAGCACTCTTGCCTTGATAACAAAGTTGGGTTCAATGTGAGGATTTAATCTTGTAGAAATTAAGTTTGTTAGTCGTCTTAAGTACGTTACACCTAATTTTACCTTTTAAACGCCTATTACATTATCCTTTATTTCTTACTTTGACCCTTTATGCTTGTGCTGCTTAAGGCTAATTGTGGAGTATCGAGTTTGGGATTGTGTGTGTATTTCCCTTTTCCACTTTAAATTAATTTAGTTGTATGTTATATTATCAAAATTTAATATAGTATTTTCATGACAACTTTCTTTCTAATATTCTAATAAATCACAATCTTTTTGTAGTTGTGCCAAAAGAAACACAAGAAAAAGTCGCAAAGTTTTCATTCCATGGACAACCTGCTGAGCTTAAGCACGGTAGTGGAGTGATCGTCGCAATCACGAGTTGTACATACACATCGAACCCCAGTGTTATGCTTGGTGCTGGCCTTGTAGACAAGAAAGCCTATGAGCTGGGTCTTCAGGTTTTTATCCGAGACTGAGTCTGGTGTTTCATTTGAACCTTGTCATGCATGGTAAGCTAATCTTGATAATCTATCAGGGTAAACCATGGTTAAGAATAAGCCTCGCTCCTGGCTCCGGAGTTGTTCAAAAATATTTGCAGAAGAGGTATTGCTCCTGTTTTTATTTCTAGCCGCAGTATTTCATCATTATTCATATTTTGAGATATAACTTTTATTTCATTCTTTCTGTGATGCAGTGAGTTACAAGAATACTCAAATCAGGAAGGCTTCAATATTGTGGGGTATGGTTGTACAACATGCATCGAAAATTCGAGGGAACTGGATGAAACAGTTAGTGCCGTTATATCACAACACGGTATTTTCATGTTTAGTTTAGTGCTAATATTTTGCTGCATCTTTGTGAATCAAGTGTTATTAATTAAATTATGGGTCTTTGTGAATCAAGTGTTATTAATTAAATTATGGTTCTTTGTTCTACAGACAATGGCATAGGTATGTTTTGCTTATCATTTCACCTGTGTGCATTATCATATGATTATTACTGCATAAGTGCATTAATCAGCATCACTTTTTTTTTCAAGCCAGTTGAGAGTCTGTTAGCACGTTACTGCATTTCTAATAGTAAGGTTAAGTATATAAATACTTATTCTGTGATGATAATAACCTGCTTCTTTATGTGCTACGGAGTATGAAAGACAATGAAAATTGGATAGTTATTTGGCTATAGTAGTCATAATTGGATGTACAACAGCTCCCCTTCTCGATTTACTTATCTGCATAGGTTCTAATAAAAACTCTTTGAAAATCTTTAGTACTTGATTTCTTTTGTGATGTCATTTGAGGTGATAATTGTTGATTGAGAGTTGGTATGATTGTAATATGAAAATTACCTTCCTCCTTCACTGACTTCATCGTTGTTGCTGCGGATGCATTAACAGGTGGATTCCATAGATAGATGTTGGACAATGGAGGAATGAGACTTCGTATGTTGTGAAGTGGGTTGAAGCTTAAAAAGATCTCGTTGCTTAGTTAATTTTTTAAATTAGTATTAGAATCATATTGGTGGACTTTTTGCTAAAACTAGATAGATATACAATTGATTCGGTGTTAATTTTTTATATTTGTTAAATTTGACGATGTGACGATTTGTTTTTTCATTTTGGTTTATTTATGTTGTCCTTTTATATGATGTATTTTCTTCTTGAATTATTTATTATTTAAAAATATTAAAAAAATTAAAACAGGAAAACAATAGCCAATAATAGGTACCATAAACCCATTGTTATAAAGGTACAACGACAACGGCCATAAAGCGTTGTCTTTACTGTTGTTGTAAAGATTAAAATGACAATGATAAAAAAATTGTTGTAATGTCTGTTGTTGTAAAGGAACACAAATGACAATGATTAATAGCTGTTGTTAACAATAAGTGTTGCGATCCAAACGACAACGGTTCTGCTGCGTTGTAACGATTGTTGTGGTCTATATAAATTATAACGGTTTTAAACCGTTGAGATAGACACCTTCGACAACGGTCAAAGCCATTGTGGTAGGTTGGGTCTAGCACAACGCCAGGTACGACAACACTCACTTATCACAAACAACAATGGTCTTACACCGTTGTCGTTTTGCAGAACTGTTGTAGTGCGTGGACTAGAAATCATCTACACTTTATCATATATCAACCTAAACAATGCATTGCATCCGCCATGAGTTTCACTATTAATAATGGGGTAATTGACGAGCCAACGAAACAAAGTACTAGGGAGATGGTTAACTCATTAGTGAATGAGATAAGAGCCCAGAATGAAAAACGAGGCCCAAATGAGCAAATCAGATGGTCAAATTGTGCAGCTTGTCACTAATATAGGTAATTTGGGAGCCCAGGTGAAGAACTTGGAGACAGACATAGGCCAATTAGCAAAGAAGTTTGGGAGCAATCATCAACAACGAAAGTTCCCAAGTGTATGAGAATCCTAAGGAGCAATGTAATGCTATCTCGGAAGAAAGGGAAGTGAAAAAGAAAGAGAAAGTTGAGGACATTCCAAGACGAAGGGGGATAATATTGTAGCACCCCAACCCAGCTTAACTGGATTAGAGAGATACTGAGATAACAAACTCAGCTTGGTTGCCCGATCCAAGTGTACGACCAAGCAATTTTCATTCACTTGTTATGAAAATGCTATAACAATGTGGAATTGAAAATTTTCATAACATAATATGTTTTCTTGAATTTAGGATTTACTTAGATAATTATTTATTTTCTTCATAAATTTTACGAAAAGCATTATATTTAAAACACTTATCTATTATTTCTTTTCCTTACTTTTAAATATAACTTACTTACATACCTATATATTTATATCATTAAACTATACATTATGATATTTATTTAATATTTACATTCCTATATTGTAATTATATTTAGTTATATAGTATTAATTTAAAATACTTGGTTCTAAAGTGAACACATCTTGGTGATGTGTTCAATTCTTATTACATAGTGCATGAAGGGTTTTTCATTTTGCACACCTCCATGAGGTGGTCATTTTAATACTAAATTTTACAAAGAATACTTATTAAACCACATAGGTTCTACATCATCAATTAATTTTATAACACTAGTTTCTTATGTTTTACACATCTTAGTTATGTGTACAATTTTTACCCTACACTTAATGAAAACACCTTATGGTGCCACATCTCCATGATGTGCTCAAGTCTCATGCATTCTTAGGTTTAGCGTTTATTATAAGGCTATATAGGCTTGTAGCAATTATCCTAATTATATTTATTTTTAATTATTTTCACACACTAAATCTCTACACACATACTAACACATATCATCTGTAACGACTCGGATTTTCTAGTTGCATTATTTTATTTGAATTGAGTGAAAATATATATTAGTTGCATTATTTCGTGCGTATTTTACTTGTTGTAATTTTTTTTTTACAGTTGCATAATTATTGATCTTTATAAGTAATGGTATGAATTGATATTTTTTTTTTTACGGGTCGAGATACGGAAGTTTAATTAGACAACACTTAGACGCTATATTACCCAATGATAAGAGAAGCCTACATTTTTATGGTAAGCCCTCTCCATAGGATTACTAACCAAAAACCAAATGGTTTTATGCCCATAATATTTCCCAAAACCAATGGCTAAATTTCATGATTTTATGCCAACAATATTTCCTACAAGCAATGGCTAAATTCCATAGTTTTATACCCACAATATTGCTCAAAACCAATGGCTAAATTCCATAGTTTTATGCCCACAATATTGCCCAAAACTAGCAGCCGATACCACGGTTTTATTCCCACGGTTTTGTGCTTGATAGGTCTATAAATAGAGGTGTGAGGAAGTCTTCATTCCATCACCTCCTTCCATCCAAAACATAGCTTGAAGTTTTCCTTTCTTCTCCTACAAAGCATAGCTGGTAAGTCTTATTTCTTTTCATCTCAAATATTTCATCCCCAGCCACCGAGATACGGCGAAGTCGCCGAAAAATGACCCGACGACTTTTTGAACTCGTCGGATCAGTTACTGCCCCATTTTAATTTTTGTCCCTTTATCAAAACTCATATTTTCTTATATAATATGATAGTAATCAGTGAGAGGATTCCAGAACAATTTTCGGAATCGCAATCCGAGCTCTAGAACCCCGGTTATGGCCGGTCAAAGTTTAGGCGAAACCTATATAACCGAACCACCTTCAAAGAGCCATAACTTTTTATTCCAAACTCCGATTCTGTTGTGGCTGGTCATTCTAGAAAGCTATTGACAAGAGCTTTCCGTAGCCATGTCCCAATTGAAATTCCGATGACCGAGTCACTAGAAAAGTTTGGTCAAAGTTGCTGCAGAAATTCATGTACCATCTTTTTTTAAAAATTAGATATTCTTTAAGGGCTAAAATGCAATTTTTGATTTTCAATTTCTATCCCTAGTAAAAGTCAGCCTTTTTAGAAGTCAACTAATCCATGTATTAACGAAAATTCCACTGCCCTTTTTATACAAAACTCTCACTCTTTTTCTAGAAATTACAACGATGCCACTAGACCTTCAAAGTGTCATAAAATGCTTGTTTTTAACTCGATCCCACTCAAACCAATTGCAAAAGAACCTTAATTCCAAAATATACAATTTTCATAAAAATATGAAACTTGAATATTTTATAAATTGCAAAATGGTCCCTCAACTTTTATAAAATTAGAAATCTTGCCCCAAACCTTCAATTTATATTTAAAGCCTAGTACCCACCTATGCTAAGAAAAATATTCGATATTGTAGGACTAAAAGAAGTTGAAGTAGAAGAGGACTCCTGTCTAGAGAAGGACTATACGACCAACTAGTCGTACGCACTTCTAGGTGGGGTAACTCTATGTGGCTATTTTATGTTGTCTACTTATTTTTCATGCAAATTATTATTATAATGATGTTTACATGAATGTTGCTTACGCCTATGTTTATGTGATGTGTGTGTAAATTTATGTGAAAATTATATAGAATTTATGTGAAGTTATGGCTTTAGGCTTTACTTGATTGTTGATGTGGGATGATGATTGGGTTGACAATTTTAAATTTTAGAGGTGAAATTGGTTGTGGCAAAACATCGAACATATGGCATGCACGTTTGATTGTTATCCTTTTATAGTTTGTTTTGATTGATATGCTCGATTTTTTAAGGTCTATTAGTTGAAATTGTGTTGAAACTAGGCAATTTTAGACTCTTGTTGCCTAATGACGAATTTTGACATATTTTTGTTGAGTAATTGATCAATTTTAGTTACAATAAGGATAGTAATTGGACGTGTTTGACATATTTGCAAACTGTGTCAAGTCGATTGAATTTGATGTGTAGTTGGTGATTCGAGAATTTAAAGGTGTGGGTGTTCTTTATAGGCTAAATGGAACCCTCAAAGAAGACATCCAAGAAATCCACTGGCAAAAGTGCCACCACAAGCAAGGGCACACCAAGTATAGGGATGGGGAAGGGCAAGTTGGTGATCCGGGACCCCATCCTGGATGAACTGGAGATCGAAACCCCGGAGGTCCCAACTTCCACAGGGCCAGACAGCCGGCTTTTCGACATCATATTGGAAGACCCGATTCACCAACAAAGATTTGCCCGATTACTGAAGCGTCAGATTGTTGCCACCCGTTATTTAAGAACCGAGTGTTTAACTGATATGGGAATCAAGGATAATGTCGACGAGTTTCTGAGAGCATCGGGCCTCATTGGACTGTTCACTCCAAGGCCCACCTATCAACGATTCATCCTTGAGTTCTTCAGCATACTCACGGTCCGAGCCAACTCCGAAAAATATGGAAACAAAATCCACAGTATTTTGTTTCATCTGATGAACAAAAAGATGACACTCACAGCAGCGGAGTTGAGGAGGATTTATGGTTTCAAGGAAGACCCCTCCACCACAGACTTGGAAACGATCGATGGGTTCAACGTCGAGCGGTTCTGGGGGCAAATAACTGTTGCTCCCGGCCTGGTTGAACCGCAAGCCTTAGATTCAAAGAGCTCCAAAACGAGCTGGATTAGAAGTCCAGTCGTAAAGGTTTTGCAAAGGCTTCTGGTGTTGACACTTTTTAGGAGGAAGGAGACGGGGGCAGCAAGGATGTCTGAGCTCAGTATCCTATGGTCCATCCTTAGAAGGACCATAGGAGATATGAAGAAGTGTTGATCGAGTCTTTTGAGAGGACTTTGAAGGAACTGACGACGACCAGAAAGAAAGAGCCAAAACAATATGATCCAATCTTCAGCGGAGCTCTTATCACACCGATTTTAGAGCACTGTGGAGTTTCGTTGATCGACTTCAAGGCTGTTTCAGACTCGTTCTTTCTGGGTTGGGAAGATTTAGCCAACATGAGGATTGCTGCTTTGGGGCAGGAAGATGGAGTCTCCGTCCCCTACGTGATCCAAAATGTAGGGCCAATGCTACGCCTTCCCAACCTAGACCTCACCCACATCAGAGACCTCAGGTCCACAACCAACTTGGCTTTCAGCTCAGCTGCACACCGGGCAGCCTCGAGGGAACCAAGTGACCTCGAGTTCCGGAAATATCAGAGAGGCCAAGTGTCGGAACCTGCTACAAAAGGGATTGACCTTACAGGCGAGGGTGTGAGCAGCCGTCAATCACGAAAAAGACCAGTATCCTCTGTTCAGTCCCAGACCGAGTTTCAACAACAGGTGGATGAGAGATTAAGCACAATGGAGGGGGACATCAGGGAGATCAAAGGGAATCAGAGCAAGATCCTCGAGGCACTCAACAGTCTTCGAGCATGTTTTGGTTGCCAAAGCTCTCGATCTTCACGACCGTCCAAATCTTTGTGAGTAGGAGTACCAAGAATATCCTTCCTCTTTTTCAAACACTTAGTTTTCAACTAAGTTTAGGGAGAAAAGTGAGAAGAAGGATGTTCTTGGCCACCCCGATGTTGAAATCTCTCATGTTTCCTTTCCATATTTTACTACCTGTTGAGTATTTAGACCTGTGTGCCCCTTCTGTTTTGCCTATACTTGTGATTCACGGCGTGTGGGCCGTTTGATTGTTGTTTTTGCCTTTTTAACTTGGTTTGCACTATTTCATTGGATAATCCGTAGGATTTTCTTTTAGGATGTTGTGTATTGATTGGCCTGTGTGCCATTTTCTACTATCGTATTTGTTTGGTTAAGTGAAATTGAGCTTTCTTATCTATATATGATGAAGTCTTGGTACCTACATGCATAGTAGTAATAATTTGGTATTTTTTTTTAGTAGATTGGGATGGATGGTTTTGAATAAATGGTTGAGTTAGTTAAGCACCAATCTGTACCCTTTCTTTCCACAAACTTTGATTTTGAATCAAGTTTAGGGAGGGAGTGGTAGGTGTACGGATTTGGTCGCTTGGAAAATTTGATTGGACCAAATTGGAATGAAAATGTGGCAAACGGTTAATGATGACAACATTTTTCATTAAAATTTAAAATTTGGCTCATGGTAGAGCATGATAGGCTATGGGATGAAATTGAGCTTACATTCAAAACATTTGATCAATAGTTGCCTAGTGAGTTTTTGAGCCTTAAAAGATAGTCCCACAATTGGAGTGATTTAAACTTTCTTTCGGTGTGAAATTCATTGAGTGTCTCTAGAACTTGCCTTGATTCTCTATTTTGAATGATTCGGTGTGTGACATTGAAAATGATCTTAGGCAATTCTTGACTTAACCCTATTTCAAACTTGATAATACACCATTTTTCACCAAAAGATCGAAAATTCGCCTCTAGTTAACCCCTTGAGCTTTTAGCCTCTTGTTTGACAGCCCAACTCTACAAGCCAAGTACCTTTCGATTTAGCCTTTGACCTTAATTGGACTATTTGAGTATGAGGGAGGCGGTTGGAAGGTAGTCGGGTAAATTTGGGATTGAAAAGGGTAAACTATTGGGAATATTGAAGGGTGAAAGGAATTGAAACAATAGGCAAAGAATCGAGAATACTAGTCCTCTTCAATTTTTGTTTATATTTGTTAAAAAAAAAATCGGAAAAAAAAGTCGAAAAATAAAAAAAACAAAAGAAAAAGTTAGTTGTATATATTTAATTTTTGCTTGTGATTTGGAGAGACTAGTAATGTAAATGCATTTTAATAGATGTTCTCAAAGTTGTAAAAATTCAAAAGAAAATACACTCCAAGGGAGAATTGAGAAAGCATTTAGGTTGTAGACTTTGTGGTAAGGAGAAGAAATCAATTTTTGGGATTGGTTTACTAAGGAAGTAAAGAGTGAGGTTGAGTGACCATGTTTGAGGGGAAGATGGGTAGTGCACGACTCATCTAGTCCGTTTTATAGTCACTTATACCAGAAATTTTCCCACCTTACCCCAAGCCAACATTACAACCCGTTAAAGACCTTTTTGATTCTTTGTCACACATGTCGGGTATACATCGAAGTTTAGATGATTGGCAAGCCTATGGTAGGCATTTTATGCATTTCAATGTGAGAGTATATACTACCTATTCAATACACTCCAGAGTCGAGAGATACACTCATCCGGTAAGGATTTCAAGTTGAAAGTGTCAAGTCTTGAAAGTAGTTGATATGGCTCTATCTCTTATGCTCAATGTTATCATGATTGCCTAACTTTTAAAAATTTCTTCTGAAATTGATTTTGCCACTTAAATTTGTCATAACAAGTGTCCTTTCTTCTTTCTCTTTATTTGTTCAGGACGAACAAAGGTCTAAGTTTGGGGAGATTTGTTACACGTGGTACTGCACACACTTTTAGGTCAATTTAAGTATCTTTTTACGGACTTTTGTGTGCATATTCACGTGTGTTTGTGCGTTTATTTCTCATTGGGAAATTTGACGTGTTTGGTTCATTTTCATGTCAAGACAGGTGACCTAAGGCCGAAAAATAGGTTCGAAGATCTCAAATTGACAAATCGAGCTCAAAGGAAGAAGAAAACAAAGAAAAACAGGGGACCATGCCCGAGGTGATGATGCCACGCCCGTGGCTCAGGCCACGACCGAGGCAGTCCAATGCCATGGCCGTGGTAAGTCCTCTAGAGAGAGCCAAATTGCAGCATCAACTGCCACGACCGAGGCAGCAAACGCCACGATCGTGGCGAGCCAAGCCCCACGACCGCGGTCAGAATAAGCCGCGGCTGTGGCCAACCCTCCAGAAGAAGGGCAAATCCAGCCCAACCAAGACCACGGCCGAGGCGGTCACTGGACCACGGCCGCGGCCCCAAATTGTGCCCAAAACCCTTGTTTTCACCACGCCCACGGCCAACTTTGTACCACGGCTGCGGCGGGGTTCCCTGTTTTAAAAACCCAAACACGTTTTTGCCTAAATTTGAGCTAACACTTTCTCCCCTATATATATATCCTCTAATTCGAAATTGACCTACTTTAGAACACAATTCCAGCCACTTTGGAGCCTCCATCCTCATCAAGAACACATTGGGAAGAAGATTGAAGGCCATTTCATCCTCAACCCAAACTTCTTGGTTTAATCTTCCAATTTATCAGGTTTTTAGTTATTTTCTTATTGTATTAGTTAATATGGGTGGCTAGCACCCTTTAGTTCATCCTTGATCATTGTGGAACCTTGAGTTGAAGACATTGATGTGATTATTACGGTTAATGTTACCGAGATTATTGTGTATTCAAGTGTTTTGTGTTATTTGCTGTTATTGAGTCACATTTATGAATTGATTATTGGATTGATCACCCTTTAAGGGATTTGTGAATGTGTTGCTAGAATAGGAAATTACTATCTGTAATTGTAGGATTTTCGATTCCCGTGTAGCAAACAATAGATTTATTTATTGGTGATAACACAAAGTTCAACCACTAAAACCGAGCTTGCGAGTTTTATGTTGAATTTATCTCGTTGCCCTAGTGTTTAGTGCATTTGGTTATTGAATCTAAGAGAGCTTGTTCGAGGATTCGATTAAATTGAATAGGGTTAGTCGAAGAGCTTATTTTGATTAACTAAGATTAAGGGACAACAAGGCTATTAGAGCTTGTTAATAGCCTTGAGATAAGGGCTAGAATCACAATTTAATCGGGCATTAACATAGTTGCATCAATCGTCTAAGACCAAGGGGAAGCATGATCAAGGGTGGATCATTTTATTACTTGAAAACCAAAACCGAAAAAGATATCTTCTATTGTCTTTGATTAATTATTTCTTTGAATTCGAATGTTAAATGCTTTTAATTTCTTTTAGTTGCCTTTATTTGTTACTAGTAGATTGTTAGTCTCTTATCAAATCCTCCAACCTTTATTGCTTTCTTAAGTAGTTACTTCTTACATATTTAATTATAAATTGCTTGGCATCGGAATCAAAACTGTTCGGCCGTTCCCTGTGGGATCGACCTTTATTTACCATTCTACTAATAGGATATAAGGTTTAGTGTATTCTTTATACACAATTAATTTGGTACGGTCCAACGATTCGTTACCAGTTTCTTTGAATTCGAATGTTAAATGCTTTTAATTTCGTTTAGTTGCCTCTATTTGTTACTAGTAGATTGTTGGTCCATTATCAAGTCCCCCCAACCTTTATTGCTTTCTTAAGTATTTATTTCTTGCATATTTAATTATAAATTGCTTGACATCGGAATCAAAACTGTTCGGCTGTTCCCTGTGGGATCGACCCTTATTTACCATTCTACTAGTTAAAACAGTTGATAACGTTAGTATAACTTTATACAATTAATTTGGTACGATCCAACGACTCGTACCAACTCCAGATTCCCTGAAGTGAACTTAGGGGGGAGTACGCTGCGTCAGCACTGACGTTGAAAGCAAGAAATTCACTTCAGTATGTCCTGAAGTGAACTCAAAGGGGAAGTATAAGATAGCTGAAATGTGTATCTCATTAAACAAAGGTGCAAAAGTATTACAAAATATGTTCGACCCTGATCTATTACAAAAAGCCCAGATGCTAGGGGAATCTAAGATGAGTTCTCAGTCTCTGAGCTTGCCTCTTCTATGTTTCCCTCAGTAGGAAACATTTCGAGCTCGAGAACATAAGTGTCAGGCTGTCAGCAATGCGGGGAAGATCAGGAAAAGCCAAAGCACTGGTCCCCTCCCCACTGCAGGAGAAAGGTCGACGAATGGATTTGCTACAGCTAGTAATTCCGAAGGCAGCTCTCCATCCCTTCAGGATGGGCTCATATCTTGAAGGTAGGTAGAGCTCTGCCTGTAATCCTCCGTGAGGTCTTCCTTGAGCTGTCTCAGAAACAATTGACCCAGATCTGTCATAAGAAAGCTGCAACGCAGGCGCCATCCCCTTCATCTCTCCCCCGAGTGAGTTATTCCGCTTCAAAGGCCCGGTGTTGTGACTCAGCCTCGGCATAGCGCGCTTCAGCAGTAGCCATAGCTATTTTCATTCCCTCGTTGGCGATAGTGAGGGACGATTTATGCTCCTTCAAGGAGTCATTTTCCCAATTTCAGCACTGAAACTTCCTCAGTGAGCTCAGTCAATTACTCTTGAGTCTTCTCAAAATCAGCACGAAGATCGCTTAGCACTGAGGAACTGCTGCGTCAAATGCCTTGGCCAAAATTGAAAAAAGGAATCAGAGGTCAATGCCTTGGCCAAATTTATGGAGTAGAAGAATAAGTTGAATACCTGAACAAGATCTTGATCCATTATTTCAGCATTTCTATCATCACTTTCACAGCTGAGGGTTGCGGTATCATCCACAGTGGGGAGCTCCTTGATCAGGGTGGTGCATTGGGCTTTTGACAAGTCTAGGAAGCTTTTGGGCAGTA
Organism: Ajuga chamaepitys; assembly: GCA_958295605.1. Taxonomy (NCBI): domain Eukaryota; kingdom Viridiplantae; phylum Streptophyta; class Magnoliopsida; order Lamiales; family Lamiaceae; genus Ajuga; species Ajuga chamaepitys. The sequence continues at coordinate 32,139,186 of OY282497.1, read as the reverse complement.
CTAAGGATGGGGGCAGTTACACTGAGAATGAAGTTGGTCTCTTATCAGCAGCCTTGGACTAGATCACCAGAGCTCCCGAGGAAGTGGCAGAGATGATCTTCTCTTTGGGAGCAGAAGAAGATGTAGGTGGAGCACTACTAGGAGCTAGCTTAGCCAGAGGAAGGCTTAGGTGTGGCGCTATTGCAACAGTGGTAGTGGGGGTGACCTGCACTATTGGGTGTAGTCAAATAAGATATTTATTTACCTAACTATTCCTTTCCTAACTAGTAGATAGGGTAAGTCAGGGTCGATCCCACAGAGAACAGGAATTAATCGAATAATCGTATTAACCAAATTTTATCTAAGTAATTAGAATAATATAATTATAATGAGGGGGAAATTATTTTGATGCACATTAATTAAACACTTAATAACTAAACTAGCAAATTAAGATGAATTTAAATATGAATAAAAGGTATTCCCGCTTTAACCCAGTATCCCCCTAGCCTGAATATCCATGTAACTAACGCAACTACCTAACTAATTAGTTCTGAGACCCCTACTCCAAGAATTAACAGGTACGCTTAGCTAACCCTTGTTACCCCTTAAGTATAATTAATTATAAGAACGCTTAGTAATTAATCCTATCCAATTAAGTAGTCCTAGGATACGCTCGCTAGAACAATATTAATCAAATGCATAGGGAACTAAGGTAACGGGGTAGGTACGGTGTTGTACTCACAAGCTCGGTACAAGTGACCGTGACTTTATGTTATCCTAGCGAGTAACCACTTTTTGCTACTTTTGGGCACAAACGCATAACAATTACGGATTATGAATTCATGACCTAGCGACAGCTATATGCCTATTATTAGGGTGATCAGTCCACATAACAAACATATAAAAGATAGAGTAATCCAATAACACAAGTAATCTCATAACATAATTAAGTCAAACAATTAGCGAATTAATTACATAAATAACAATCTAGGGTTCAACATCGTCAAAGACGGGAAAGTAAAAGGTTAGCCGATTATAGCGATCGCTAAGAACAAACTAATAAAAGAAAACATAAAACTATAAAACCCAAATCGCCGAATCTTGAGTCTTCGTGTTCTTCAGAATTCCCAAATCCGAGCTCTTGAATCAATATAAAAGTTCTCTCTTGATGTTTAGAGCCTTGACATATTTATAGGAGTACATCTCTAGGATAAAGAGGGATAAAACCTAATTGGAATAGGAAAATAAGTCTAAAACTCGTTTTTGAGCTTGTGGGCCAAGTAATGGGCCGACATTGCATTGCTTTTCCAACTTCAAAGCTATTTTCTTGAGGGTCTTCTGTTCACTTTTGGGTTTTTCTTCTTTCATATAAAGTTGTAGCTCTTCGAATCAGCTTTCTAACGCCACCAATTTCACCTCAATCGGAGTTACAAATCTCAAGATATGACCAAAATACTAGAGGTGTGTCAGTCAATCTCAACCGAGAATGACTATCTCGGCCGAGACTCTTCTACAGCCAGAAATCCGATTTTCTGACCTTCTAGCTCGGCCGAAACTTACTAGCTCGGCCGAGCTTAGTTTCCTGCAGCTTTTGGGGCCATTTTTCTTGGTTTTTGACTTATGGGGCTTGTTCTCAATATCCATTTTTAGTCGAGTTCGACTTTTTTGGTCTAAATTCACCCAAATAACTTCAAAACAAGTCACAAACATCAAATTGCCCAATAATGTCAATACGAGCAATACACGATCAATTATGCATGCAAATATCATTAAATGAACACTTAACTCGATCTATTATGCATGCATAAACACGTTTATCAGGGGGTAGCAGCATCATCAGCGCCGGGATTCTAGAGGGCTGCACTCTCATCCTCTCCAGCAAGCAGGAAATCGAAACTCATATCTGAAAAACAAATAGAACAAGCAAGAGAAATATAAGTGTAGAGCTGGCCATTACCCAGGTCAATGACTGGCTCGTGTTCTTGCCCAGAAGCCCATCATGAGCCAGCACTAAGGTGTTCCTTAAAAATTCATCAATGGCCCAGAGGTCATGACTCCTTACATGGTCATTTAATTTTTCTATTATATGCCTGTTCTTCTCAACAATGTTGGAAGCAGAGGGACGACGGAAGCGGGGAGTGGAGTTAAGCCATTCGCAGGGGAAAGACCATCCACCAATGGGGGGCGTGACCACAGCCCATTTGGGCCTAGGTCATGGGTCTGATCTAAAGGGAAGGTTAAATCCTCTTTTGGGGAAGGACATATCTCGCTCTTCTTTATGTTGACGATCTCATCTCTATTGATGAATTGAAGAAAGAGATAGATCAAGTATAGCTTGGGTTAAGGTTTCTAAAGAGCTTAGGGAGGAGTGGAAGTCGGCAGGAGTACTGCAAAGGGCTCTACCTAACTAATTTCCACTCTCCATCGCAACTTGGGGGTTTTCCCATAAAGTAAGCAGGTTTAGTGGACCGAGAGCTGAAGTAAAGGAACCCATTGCTCCCCCTCTTGAAATCATGGCAGGACATGAAGTAATCAAGGGTTCACTGAGCACTTTTGCCTCACATTAACATGTAAAAGGCAAGAATGAGGCGAACAGTGGAAGGGCCAAGCTGAAAAATAGGGCATTTACGGCCCAGACATATACCCGCTACGAAAGAATGTAGAGGGATTCGAAGCCCTGCATCGATGTGGGCCTTCCAGATGGGAATGGAAGGAGGGTAAGGAAAGTAGGTTACTCCTATGGTCTAAGAATGTCAAATAGATAACTGGAATGAAGGGCTTTGCGAACCTTAAAAAAAATCGAGATCTTGCTCTGAGAAAATGGTGGCCCCCGCCACCATGTCCCAATTGTAGCTCTCCGAGGCAGGAACTATGTTAATAGTCCTTCCAACGTGGAGGAGAATCCCGTGAGGTGGTACAAAGCTGGTCGTGGGCTTGCTCGTGTTCGAGAGAATGGCCAGAGCTCGCTCGGGAGCGGGAGAAGGGTCATCAACTCCTTCGAACACCGCTCGTTGCGTTCCCTCGTTCACAGGTGCTAGGGGAAGAATGAAAGGACTACTCAGCAATCTTGAGCGCTGAAGAAGATTCCTCAGCCATGGATGAAGATCCATAGTTGTTTATCTTTTCAAAAAATTCTAGAAATTCTTTGAAGAATTTTTAAGCGCAAAGTCCAGAAAGAAGAAGCTGAAAAAGCGAAGATCTAGAAGAAGAAGAAGTACCTTAAAAATTATGAAGAAAGGACGAAGAAATGAAGACGGAAAACTTGAAGATTTCCGGAAAAGCCCGTCGGAGAAGATTTTGATCATCGAAAAACAGTAAAAAGTGAGGAAGTAAGAAGGTAAAACCGCAAATGAAGGGGTATTTAGAGATGGGTGAAAAAGGAAAAGTGCCCTGCTTCAGAGCATGACACTTGTATGGATCTGGATGAAGGAAGAGCAAGGGTCAGGGCACGTGTACGTCGTAGATTCACCTAGTTTGAATTCCTGAAAAATTTGGCGGGAAAATCTCCAAGGTTAAAACCCCCCAGAAACAATCCCATCCTTTCAACGCTGTACAGAGCTTTACTCCAAGTTGTTCTCTCGAGACCATTTAGAGTAGGGGGGAGTAGTTGATAGGAAAAAATGGCTAACCTCAGCTTTGGAATGGAGGAGAGGTCTTTATTTCGCATAAATCAGTCTAATGTTCAGTGCTGAAGAGTGTCAGTATAGGAAGAGGTAGTCAGTCCTGAATACTTCCAGAGTTGGACTAGTGGATCTCGTCTCAGGACTGTCTTGTCCTCAGCCCTAAAATGCTGAAATCAAGGCTGGAACCGTGGACTAATCTTTGGAGTGGTAAAAATCAAGAGACTGACCATTTAAACCCGTAGAAGTCCAGATGGAGGAGGGCCAACGCTCCTCTCTAAATACAGAGGGTGTAAAGGGACAAATTTTTCCTGCACCTTATGATGTCTGTTATGACTTAGGGACCAAGATAATTGTCCCCTTTCACCCAGATAAAAGTACTAACCACTATTGGTTTTTCTGACGAAAGTACTATACTTTCTTATGGCGCCGCCAAGTACAAAGGGACACGTGTCGCGACGACATTGGGGGAAGTCGAAATGACTTCTTTGCCCCTTGCCCTAATAATCAGTAAGTATAAATAGTCCCCCATTTTAAAGATTACAGGTTACACATTCTCCCACTAAAAACTTACTGTTTCATTATTTCCACTCTTCACAAGTTATAAAATGACTTGAGCGTCAGAGGGTCTTCATCGAGGCAACCCCTGAATCTGACCCAATTCTTCAGTCCATTTGTAATACTTTCGAAGGTACTCTTTTATCTTGTGCTCATCCGAGCACTGTCGAGGGCTGTCTTCAAACAATCCTCATCACTATCAAAATAAATCAGCTATTGGCACCAGGCGCTCACGAATTAAGTACTTGGAATACATAACTAATTCGCCGAAATCATTGTAAGCTTAATCAATACTCACCCCATACATATAGAGAGTTGGGCGAAGATACCTGGACATATCCCACGAGTTGGGTGGGGAAGGAACATAGTTGTTACCAAATGTATCAGAGAGGGCTCTTTCAGGCCCTTCCGGGTGGGCTCTGTCAGGCCGGTCTGGGCTATTTTCAGTTAGCCCGGCAATAGAGTCTGATTTCGCTCTGTATTAAAATATCCCAATCTTCTGGCGATCTGAGCATCCGCACCTAATGTCCATTTTTCTTTTACCATTTCCACTTCCCTGGCTTGAAATAGAAGACTAAATTGATTGCTCTGGAGAAGCCCATGCGGTTCTAGGGTGAGAACGGAATAGAGAGGAAGCCCTTATTAGAAACATGAATAGTGGTTCATAATTTGTGGCAGAGCTAGTCAACTTCAAGGGAGCCCGGTCGGATCAACCCACGGCTATATAACAGTTTAGAGAAGAGGCCCGGTTGACTAAAGAATGGACTGGCTAGCACCGCAAAACTATGAACTCACACAACTCGGTGTCACTCGGAACTCGTTTTCATGAAGTCTTAGTGATGGGTATTGGTCTGAAGAAGACGATGGGGTTTTGCCGGAGCTCAAAGGACCCCTCACGCAGGTACAGGACCGCGAAAAGACCCCAAAGCACAATAGTGGACAAATTTTTAAACCTTCAAGCCTAAAAAATGGTGGAACTTGCGGACCAAGACGAGAGGGTGCAAACACGAAGCTCTAAGGAGCAGTTGTAGACGGATGAAAGAGAGGATCTTCGAGGCAGTGCATCTTTGATTCTTAGCTGATGGTGATAGCAAGATAATCAAGATGAGGACTAGTGATTAGCTCAGTAGAGAGCAGTTCGGTAGACGTGCCTGGGAGAGATTTTGGAGAGGGAACAACATATTTGCATTCATCTGGAAACTTGAGAACAAATGGGAACTATATCGCAAATGAAGCTTGTCCATCGAGGGACAAGAAACCAATTTCCTGTGTTGCTTGCGAGAATTGAAGAGAGTGGGTGTGGTGATTTGACAACTAGACATTTTTTTTTCGACGTTAGGAACTCACGCCTTAGCGCGGATTTTTCACAGACGGCGCCATTGATATGAGTTGAGGATCCAACTCATAATCAAGAATTTTTTAAAGGACAATGAGGGATATTCTTGATCTTCACACTTCTAATTGAAATAGTCGTGATAATTCTTGCAAACCCACTAGAAGAATTTTCGATGAAGAAACCTCCGATGCTAAAGTCAGAAAAAATGACCGGTGGCGGAAGAGAGAAATAAAGGAGAGAATAGAGAGAGAAAATAAAAAAAAGTGAATAATGTGTTGTAAATAGTGAATTTGTATGTGTCTTCGAGAGGGTGGGTATTTCTACTTTTATCCGGAGGACGGAAAGGTCATTTCGGAGGCTTTCGTAATCATAACTTTGTACACCTTTAGCTTTTTATTTTCACTCCGATTTCCTATTTTATCATGCCTGAAAAATATATAAATCTTATCCACATCACATATACTACACATACTTAACACATTATGACCGCACTGTCGCGATGCGGTAAAAATTAATTAAACCTAGCTACCCTTCTAGCTCGTAGAAGTGGTAAGTAGGGTCGATCCCACAGGGAGCAGGAAGACTATTAGTGTTTTAAATAGATCCTAATACTAGCAATGTATATAAGTATGTAAATAATGGGGGTTTGTAAATTGATGTATATTAACTAAGGAATCAAAACAGAAATTAAGCAAATTAATTATGAACTGTTCTGCTTATGAAATAACGAATCCCAGCCCTTAATCTTATCTCCCCCTAGTTATTACTACCCTGTGATAGATGCAATTATTAACCAATTTCAACCTTTAAAACTCCTACCCCGAGATTAGCAACAAGCTCTGCTAACCTCGTTACCCCTTATGTTTAACTAACCAAAACAAGCTCTTTGGTTAGTCTATCCAGTTGAGTGACCTCAGAATATGCTCTCTGGATCTCATTAACTGGACGCCTAGAGTACTAGGATAACGGGATAGACACGGTGTGGACCTCGTAAGCTCGGACCCATTCACACCGAGCTATATACTACCCTAGCGATATCACTCTCTATTCGCTACTAAGTGGCTGTAGGTTCGTAACAATTACGGATTACGATTATAACCTAGCGTTACTTATGCAATTATAATCCTAGGTGATCAATCTAGAATATGAACACACAAGCATTGAAGGATAAACAAATAGTATAACAACGTTTCAAGGAATCAACTGATTAATAACCACTGTAAATATCACAAGATAGTAAAACTAGGGTTCGACTCGACTAAGGACTGAAATAACCTACTAGCCGCTCATGGCGGTGACAAAAGACAAATTAAACTGAAAATAGATAATTAATTCGCTCAAACGCCGCGCCCGCGCCCGCTTTTGCTCCAGCAGCACGCCGCGGCCGCGCAAGTATGCCTCGGCCGCGCTACTTGTCCAGAACTTTTCTCTTATTTCTTCACTTTGACCGCGGCCGCGCCATTGTGCCGCAGTCGCGGTGCTCTGTTCTCATTTTCCGGTGATTTTTCCGTCCTTTTGACATCCAGACTTCATTCCCTCGTTGTGCATCCGGCCGAGTACGAATACTTAGCCTTAAATCACCTATTTAGCTCAAAATGAAAACACAAACGTCAAATAGTCCAAAGGCATTAAAACAAGCCAAATACTCTCCATTCTACACGCAAACATCACAATTCATCACTCTAACAGACTTAAAGTGCATAAATAAACGCGTGTACCAAAATCCCCCAAACTTAACCCTTTGTTCGTCCCGAACAAATCTAAATCAAACAACAATCAAGACACGGGTTTTAAGTCACTTTAAGTGGCAATTACGAGTTTCAGAAAGGTTTTCCAATAAAAACACAGCAACATGATGTAAACGAGCATATTTGACAGGGCAACTTCAACTACTTTCATTACTTATGTTTTCCAACAATTGATCCTCACCGGAATTGTGTATCACTCTTCTCTCAAGTGTTTAAGGTATGCAAATTACTACACTCACACTGCCTTATATGCACCGACCACCATATGCTTGCCAATTATTTAAGTCGGACCTAGTGCTCAGTATGTGTGGCAAAGAATCAAAAAGGTCTTTAATTCGATTGTAATAAAGGCTTAGGTAGGGTAGGATAAAATTTGGATGAAAGTGACTAAAACGTGGACTAACCGAGTTATTCCTATGCAACCACCCCTCAAAACAATCACTCACATCTCACTCTCCAAATCTCAGTAAATCACCCCAAGGAATGACTTCTTCTCCCCACGACTGAATCTTTTACAACCAAGTGCTTCTCTTTTTTTCTTACTATGTTCTTTTTTTTTTTTTCACGTGGGTACCACATTTTCTGGGACTACCCGAATTCCTCTCTCTTTTTTTTCTTCAATAAGCACTTTTCTTACTCCCCTCCTCAAATCATGCTTCATATGTACCCAACTCATTTATTTTCTTACTTTCGCATTGGAGGGTAAACCTTCTTGTTTCTTCTATCACTAATTTCCTTTTCATTTCTCACTTTATTCCCCTTTTTCAACCCATAGGCATCCCAAATAACATCCCCGACTACCTCTCCTTTCGCCTCCCTCTTAACTAAATTAGTCCAATAAGGTCAAAGGCCAATTGGAAAGATATTCGGCTTGTAATATTCGGCTAACAAGTGATAGGCTCACGGCTCAAATGGGCTAACTAAGGAAAATTTCTTTTTCAAGTTTGCGGTAAAAAATGATAGTTGTGTTGAGTGTCTGAAGTAGGCTAAAATCAAGAAATGCCTAAGATCACTTTCTAAGCCACAACACACATTGACTTATTCACGACAGACATGCAAGGCAAGTTCTAGGGTCTATATGCACATAATCAATGAAAATCACACCGAAAGAATTTGTACAAGTTACTCCAAGACTGGAGGTACAAAATAGGCTCAAAGTCCTCACAGGGCAATGTTACTGATCAACGTCGCAAATTACAGCTCAATTTCATATCCATTACCCGTCATGCTCTATCATATGCTATTGTAAACAAGTTTTAACAACAATCATCATGAACTCATTGCCAACTTATCATCACCTTAATGTGTTCATTTTATCTTTACAGCACACTTCAGTTTTCTTTTTCCTTTCTAGACTCTATCAAAATAAACACACTAAATCATAAAGACTCCACAAAATAAAATAATAACACCAAAAAACTACGGCTCACAGGCTCAACACACTATCACTGGCACACAGGCCCAATCCTCAACTAATGGCTCACAGGCCCAACAACAATGCATAATAAAAACAAATAGAACCGGGCAGCATACTAGAAATAAAAACAGACAGCCTACTAGAAACGCGGCCAAGTCGCCCCACGTCACACCCCCCTCCCCCAAACTTGGTTGAAAACCAAAGTTTGAGGGAAGAAAAAGTGGTGCGGCTTGGTACGTACTTACAGTGTTTTACTGAGGCGGCGGCGGAGGTGGATGACCCCCTTGTCCCCAAAAGGACTGCATGTGGCTCCACTAAGCTTCTTGCTGCCTCTGCCATTCTTGTTGTTGCTCCTGAAATGTCTGCTGCTGCTGCTGAAATGCCTGTTGCTGCTGCTGCCATAAGTGCATTTGGTCCCAACGATTATCTTCCACACCCCAACGAGTTTCCATGGCTGTCCAACGCTCATCTTCCACCTGCCAACGCTGCTCCATAGTATGGTGCCATGCAGTCTCACGTGCTTGACCTGCTTGCAAAGCTGCCATAATCTCCTGATGGCCCGACTGGCTCTCTCCTCTGTAAAGGGCTAAATCGTCCCTGAGTGAGGTGACGAGTCCTTCCATGTGCTCCTGAAACTCCCACATATGGGACGGTCTTGTTGGATGGCTTTCGAGCCACCCCTTCTTGGTAACCCAAGGTCACGACTCTCATTTTCTCCAAATCTTCCCAAGTGAGAAGGAACTGAGTGGTCACAGGTGTCAGATCGACCAACGGAATGCCACAATCAGCTGCGATCGGAGTAATCAGCACTCCTACGTAGATGTTATCCCTTTGTTTGAGCACCACGTGTTCAAAATGCTCGAGTATCAACCTGGCTACCACCACCTGCCTCTTGTTCAGTATATGCCACAATAGTTTTAACTCATTATGGCGTGCGGCCCCTGTTTCTTTCCTTGCAAAGATGGTGAGGCTAAGGAGCTTCTGAATGTACTGGATAACGGGGCTACGAATCCACGAATTCTTCGAGTTCTTAGTGGAGAAGGGTTGAGCCTCAACAAGTCCTGGGGCGGCTGCGATTTGCCCCCAAAAAGCTTGCACATTAAACGGCTCATAACAGCTGGTGACCTCTGCATATGGCAGATCATAAATCTCGGAGAGTGTTTTCATGGACCTAGTGAAAGTCTGCCCTCCTAATTGAAATGTGATGCTTTCGGGCACATCCCCGCACTGGTTGGGGTCCATGATGATCTCGAGGGTGCTTAAAAATTCAAGTGTCAGCCCCTTGTATGTCAATTGGGGTCGCATGACCCCTCGAAGTCCGGCTGAATCCAAAAGGGAGGTCACATTGTCATATATGCCCATGTCCTTGAGGAGCTGGTCGCGACCATACTGAGTAGCCATGACCGGTCTGTTGCACAGCTTCTTGAAGTGCTCCTTATGGGAGTCGTTGGTCAAAACAAAGCCGAAGTGCCGGCTGTCAGTGGGGTCAGACGGTAGCTCCTGAGGTGGGGTTTCCACTGGTGGCTCTTCAACCACCGGCTGCTTGCCCTTGGCCTGTCTACGACTAGGACGGGGAGGCATGATTATAGGTACCTATACCAATAACACCATAAGTATCCAAGTGGGATGAAAAACGCCCAAAAATGTGAATATATAGCTTAACATACTATGATTTGTTTCAAAGTGGCATGCACGAACATGATACAACTAAGAGGAGCATATGAAAAGTATGATGCACCCGGAAATATGTGATGCCTTATCCTAAAATCATGCATAAGTCGGAATACAGCGTCAAACGGTTGTAGTTCAAGCTATATAAAGAGATGTAAGCAAGGTGTTCGACAAAATGTCACAAAGAAGGGTAACTCCTAATTGAGCCTTCTTGCCCACACTAAATCAGCCAAAAAAATAATACACGACCCCCACGACTAACCCTATGAAATATTCGTCTAGAATCATCAATAGGAGATAATTTATCAACACAATGCATAATCATATATATTTAACTCCTAGCAATAACAAACGAACTTCACCCCCCTCGTATGCACAATATTACGAAATTGAAGATGAAATACAAAGAGGAAGGGTTAGCATCACGTACTGGATGAGTTTAGTCGAGAAAAATTCGAATTTGTATTTCGCGCCCAAATCGACGCCCAAAAGTGTGATGAAAATCCGAAAGTAATCGGACTAGTTTGTGTTAAGGGGTGTGTGCGTGTGGATTAGTGCTGAATTTTAGTGGTTTGTGGGTGGAAAATGATATTGTGTGTGCAAGGTGTGTGTTTTTCGCGAGGGGGGTGGGGAGGGGGGGGGGGGGGGAAGGAGAATGAAAGGAGAAACCTGGCCGCGGCCAGGGTTTTAACCTGCTGTTCTTTAGGCCGCGGCCGCGCTCGATTGAATTGCCGCGGTCGTGCAGTCGTTCCTCGGTCGCGCAAAGTGTCCAGCAATTTCTGGTGTTTCTGAGCACTTAGGCCGCGGTCGCGCGTAATTGCCGCGGCCGAAGGCCCTGTTTTCGAACCTTAGACTCAATTTCTCCGTTTTCTGACCCGCGCTTTGCGTTTATGGCATTTCTGGTCCTGTGAACCTTATGAAAAGCAAGAAAAACATGAAAATAAAAATGCTCTAACATAGAAACAATAAAATTCGAAGACAAAAGGAACAAAAATAACCGTAAAACATCGGGTTGCCTCCCGACAAGCGCTGTTGGTTAACGTCGTTGGCTCGACGGGTGTACTGCTCAAGTGGAAGTGGGGTCTTCGACCTGAGTCAATTCTTCGGGAACTTGCCGAAAATTCTCGAAGTATGGCTTCAGTAGATGGCCATTAACCTTGAACACTTTCCCCGTTTTCTCGCTTTTTATTTCGACTGCACCATAGGGAAAAACATTAGCAATAATAAATGGTCCTATCCACCTAGAACGTAACTTACCGGGAAACAACTTTAAACGCGAGTGGTATAAGAGCACTTTTTCTCCCACTACAAAATGCTTTCGTGTGATGCGAGAATCGTGGAATACTTTGGTCTTCTCCTTGTAAATGAGAGCATTCTCGAACGCCTCATTCCGTATTTCCTCGAGCTCTTGAAGTTGCAATTTTCGGTGTATGCCGGTGGTGTCGAAGTCCATATTGCACCTTTTGATGGCTCAATATGCCCTGTGCTCAAGTTCTACCGGCAAATGGCATGGTTTCCCGTAGACTAGTCGGTATGGCGACATGCCGATGGGGGTTTTGTATGCCGTGCGGTACGCCCACAGTGCATCATCAAGGCATAAGCTCCAATCTTTCCTGTTGGGTTGCACGGTTTTCTCAAGAATGGCTTTAATTTCCCGGTTGGACGTCTCTGCCTGGCCACTCGTCTGGGGGTGATATGCTGTGGAAACTTTATGTATAACACAGTATTTCCGTAGCAATGCCTCAATGGTTCGATTGCAGAAATGCGTCCCCCTGTCGCTGATTATGGCTTTTGGGACTCCAAACCTAGAAAAAATGTTAGCCTTCACAAAATCTGCGACAACCTTGGAATCGTTAGTTCGAGTGGCTTTTGCCTCCACCCATTTTGAGACGTAATCGATAGCCAATAAAATGTATGTGTTGCCATAAGACGACGGGAAAGGTCCCATAAAGTCCATGCCCCAAGTATCAAATATTTCACAAATCATGATTGGGTTTTGAGGCATTTCATTCCTCTGGGAGTTGTTCCCGGTTCTTTGACAGTTGTCACAGGTTTTACAAAATAAGTATGCATCCCTAAACAATGATGGCCAATAAAACCCACTCTCTAGAACCTTATGTGCTGTCCTCCTAGACCCAAAGTGTCCCCCACAAGCATATGTATGACAAAATTTTAAAATGGACTCATGTTCTTCCTCAGGCACACAACGTCTAATTACTTCATCCGCACAATGTTTCCATAAATATGGATCATCCCACACAAAGTATTTAGCATCACTTTTAAGTTTATCTTTCCTTGCTTTAGTAAAGTCAGCGGGCAGATAACGAGATGCAAGAAAATTTACTAAATCAGCGTATCATGGTGTATTTGGAAGTGTTGTGGGATAAGGAATATGTGTGACCTGAAGTAGTTGCTCGTCGAAAAATTCTTCTCGCAATGGTTGTGCACTCTTTTGTAGGGCTAACCGACTCAAGTGGTCAGCCACCGAATTCTCAGCTCCCTTCTTATCTCTGATTTCTATGTCGAACTCTTGTAGCAGGAGAATCCACCGTATTATCCTCGGTTTTGCCTACTTCTTGGATAGTAAATAACGAAGAGCTGCATGATCAGAATAGACAATAATTTTAGTGCCCAATAAATACGAACGAAATTTCTGTAAACTAAAAACAATTGCTAAAAGCTCTTTTTCCGTTGTGGTGTAGTTTGATTGGGTTGTGTTCAATGTTCGGGACGCGTAGTAAATCACATGTGACGCTTTCCCCATCTTTTGTCCTAACACCGCCCCTATCGCGTAGTCGCTTGCATCGCACATGATTTCAAATGGGAGGTCCCAATTCGGCGGTTGAATGATAGGCGGTGTGGTAAGTGCTTCTTTCAGTTGATTGAAGGCAGCTTTACATTCGTCGGTCATATCGAATTCCACATCTTTTTGTAACAGCTTGCACAAAGGTGCTGAGATCTTGGAGAAATCCTTGATGAATCTTCTGTAAAACCTGCATGACCGAGGAAAGAACGAATCTCCCGCACACTGGCGGGGTAAGGCAAGGAGGTAATAATATCAATCTTTGACTTATCAACTTCTATACCCCTAGATGATACAATATGACCCAGAACTATCCCTTGTTCGACCATAAAATGACACTTCTCCCAATTCAAAACAAGGTTAGTATCGACACACCTTTTTAAGATAAGTACCAGATTTTCAAGACTTTTGTCAAATGTTTCCCCGTACACACTAAAGTCGTCCATAATTATATGACCCACATACTCAGAAAATATGCTTACCATACAGCGTTGGAATGTCGCCGGCGCATTGCATAACCCAAATGACATTCTTCGCCAAGCAAACGTTCCAAAGGGGCACGTGAACGTGGTTTTTTCTTGATCCTCTGGTGCTATCGCGATTTGAAAGTAACCTGAAAAACCATCTAGAAAATAGTAAAATGAATGCCCTGCTAATCGTTCTAGCATTTGATCAATAAACGGTAAAGGAAAATGGTCCTTTCGAGCCATTGCATTCAACTTGCGATAGTCAATGCAAACTCGCCACCCAGTTTGTAACCGAGTAGGGACCAACTCACCATCTTTGTTTTCTACCACTGTTTCTCCGGATTTCTTCGGCACTACCTGTGTGGGGCTGATGTACTTACTGTCGGATATTGGGTAGATAATGCCTACGTTCAACAGCTTAATCACCTCCTTCTTGACCACTTCCATCATTGGCGGGTTCAATCGCCTCTGTGGTTCTCGACTCGGTTTGGAGTCTTCTTCAAGGAGTATCCGGTGCATAGGTAGTGAAGGACTGATCCCCTGGATATCGGCTATTGTCCATCCAATCGCTCTCTTATGCTCTTTTAGGACTTCTATCAATGCTGCCTCTTGCTGTGGGGTCAGTCGCGATGAGATGATGACAGGCAGAGTTCCACTCTTTCCCAAGTAAACGTATTTGAGGTGCTCTGGCAGGGACTTGAGTTCTAACTTAGGCGCTTCGACTGTAGAGGGAAGTAGCTTTTGGTCAGTCTCAGGTAAATCAATGAATTTTTGTTCATACCTTGGTTTGGCGGGTTGAAGGGATTGGAGGGACGCTACGAGCTCGACCAACTCTTTATTGGCCTTCCAAAGTTCAAAGGTGTCCTTCTCCAAATCCTGCGTGAGCACAATTTCCAAAGGTTCCCTGCATGTTAACTGAAAAACTTCCTCTACGAGAGGGTCAATTACGCTTACAGAAAAAACATAATCCACATCCTCCGGGTGTCTCATAGCATCATAAATATTAAACTTAACAAGTTGCCCAGCAAATTCCATCGTTAAAGTTCCCTCACTGACATCGATTTTTGTTTGAGCGGTGTTTAAAAACGGCCGCCCTAACAAAATCGGAGGAGGTGTAGGAGAATCTCCTTGCATGTCTAGAACATAAAAGTCAGCAGGAAATACTAGTTCACCTACTTCTACTAAGACATCTTCAATTAGACCATCGGGGTATGTATTACTACGATCTGCTAACTGAATTACTATCCTAGTTTCTTTCAGTGGTCCTAGTTTTAATGCATGAAATATCGCTCTTGGCATTACATTAATGGATGCTCCTAGGTCTGGCATGGCACGTTCAATGTTTGTGCCCTCTATTCTACATGGAATGACAAACATACCTGGATCCTTACATTTAGGTGGCATCTTCTTTTGGAAGATTGCTGAGACGTTTTCTCCCATCAGGACCTTTTCGTCCCCCTTGAGTTTACGCTTGTTGGTACATAGCTCCTTTAAGAACTTGGCGTATCTGGGGATTTGCTTGATAGCATCGATCAAGGGGATGTTGATGTCAACCTTGCGAAACACCTCCAATATCTCCTTCTCTTTGTCAGGTCGTGTCGGTCTGATCATACGACTGGGGAAAGGGAGTGGTTTGAGACGGAATGGATGCAGAATCCGCCGATTTTGGTTGAACGGGGACGGCCGCGCTGGGTTGCCGTGGTCGCGCTATGTCTCCAGAACTTCCACCTTCAGGATCGTCAGGTTGGCTGCGGCCGCGCAAGTCTGCCGCGGCCGCGGCTCTGTCTTCTGTTGTCTTGTCCGAAATGTCGTTTATATCATCTTCCCATGGTTGGCCGGGCTTCTTAAGCTCTCCAAGCTGGTTACCACTCCTCAATGTGATGGCACTGACATTTCTAGGGTTCATTTCAGGTTGTGATGGCAGTTTGCCACTCTGCATATTCTCTAGTCGACTTATAGCAGTTGCCATCTGGCTCATCTGTGTCTCGAGGTTCTTGATGCTTGATGTTGCATCCTTTTGAAACTGCACAGTGTTTGTTGCTAAAGTCTTCACAATATCCGCCAAGGATGAGTCAGGTGCTTGTTCGGCTGGCTGCTTCGTGTAATACATACCTCTAGGTGGTGGAGGTCTGTTTTGCCCACTTGACTGGCCTTGCTGATTACCATAGCTGAAATTCGGATGATCCCTCCATCCTGGGTTGTACGACTGGGAATATGGGTCGTATTTCCTGCCTTGGAAGTTTCCAGTTCCGACAGCATTGGCGTGTGCTTCTAGCTCATTACCCAGAACTTCGCAATTATCGGTTGTGTGATCTGTGGTATCACATATTCGGCAAGGTCGGGTATTCGAGCCCCCTCCAAAATAGCCTTCTGGACCATTTTGGTAAGCTGATCAATCTTCGCATCCATTTGAGAATCGTTCACCTCCCTTACTATCCACGTTGAAGCATCCGTTGTCCCGAATTGTTGAGTCTTAGCCGCCATTTTCGAAATGAGTGCTCTAGCAGCTGTCGGGGTTTTGTCACATAGGTCTCCCCCACTGGCAGAGTCCAGCATGTTCCGGTTTGACTGCGTCAGCCCTTCATAAAAGTACTGGATGAGCAACTGTTCTGTGATCTGATGTTGGGGACATCTGGCCACCAGCTTTTCAAAGCGTTCCCAATACTCGTACAAAGTTTCTCCGGGCAGTTGTATCGCTCCACTGATTTCCTTCCGGATGTTCGTGGCCTTAGATGCCGGAAAGTACTTCTCCAAGAACTGGGCCTCCATTTCCTCCCAAGTTTTTATAGATGCTGAGGGCAGGTAGTAGAGCCAATCCTTGGCCATATCCTTCAGAGAAAAAGGAAATGCCCGCAGTTTTATCTGTTCTTCTGTGACTTTCGTCGGCTTCATACTCGAACAGACGATGTGAAACTCCTTCAGATGTTTGTGCGGGTCTTCTCTTGCTAACCCATGGAAAGAGGGTAACAGGTGAATTAACCCTGATCGGAGTTCGAAAGTGGTGTCCTCCCCCAAGTCAGGGAAGGTGATGCACAGAGGCTGGTGAGTAGTGCCAGTGGTGGCCAATTCCCGCATAGTCCTTTCGGCTGCCATTGCTTCTGGCTCAGGTTCAGACTCGGAAAAATTCTCGGTGGCAAAAGGTAAGGCTTCAAATTCTTCTAGATTCTCTCTTGCTTGTCTTCTCAGAATGCGATCTCTACGAGTTATTTCAGGGTCGAAAAGCATTTCTTTATTTTGGCGTGAACGAGTGATCATTCACTGCTAAAACAAAAAGAAACTTAGGTGAGTTCAAGTGTATCGCAGATATTAAAAAAAATTACGAGACTCAATATAGAACTAATAAAAATAAACACTTAAAATCTTGCACTGCTCCCCGACAACGGCACCAAAATTTGACCGCACTGTCGCGATGCGGTAAAATTAATTAAACCTAGCTACCCTTCTAGCTCGTAGAAGTGGTAAGTAGGGTCGATCCCACAGGGAGCAGGAAGACTATTAGTGTTTTAAATAGATCCTAATACTAGCAACGTCTATAAGTATGTAAATAATGGGGGTTTGTGAATTGATGTATATTAACTAAGGAATTAAAACAGAAATTAAGCAAATTAATTATGAACTGTTCTACTTATGAAATAACGAATCCCAACCCTTAATCTTATCTCCCCCTAGTTATTACTACCCTGTGATAGATGCAATTATTAACCAATTTTAACCTTTAAAACTCCTACCCCGAGATTAGCAACAAGCTCTGCTAACCTCGTTACCCCTTATGTTTAACTAACCAAAACAAGCTCTTTGGTTAGTCTATCCAGTTGAGTGACCTCAGAATAAGCTCTCTGGATCTCATTAACCGGACGCCTAGAGTACTAGGATAACGGGATAGACACGGTGTGGACCTCGTAAGCTCGGACCCATTCAGACCGAGCTATATACTACCCTAGTGATATCACTCGCTATTCGCTACTAAGTGGCTATAGGTTCGTAACAATTACGGATTACGATTATAACCTAGCGTTACTTATGCAATTATAATCCTAGGTGATCAATCTAGAATATGAACACACAAGCATTGAAGGATAAACAAATAGTATAACAACGTTTCAAGGAATCAACTGATTAATAACCACTGTAAATATCACAAGATAGTAAAACTAGGGTTCGCTCGACTAAGGACTGAAATAACCTACTAGCGCTCATGGCGGTGATAAAAGACAAATTAAACTGAAAATACATAATTAAAAGAATTAAGGACTAGAAAACCTGAGTACTGCCGATCTTGATTGCTCGTCCCCTTCGGAATCTCCCAATCTTGCTCTCTCGTAATGTCCAAGTCCCTTATTTCCGAGCATAAGGGTCCCTTTTTATAGAGGAAGTCAATTTGGATTGATTTTGGGCTTTAAAACGGAATTCTTGTGGCCCAAGGATTAATTAGCCGCCTTAACGGGCCGCGAACGCGCTCAAACGCCGCGCCCGCGCCCGCTTTTGTTCCAGTGGCACGCCGCGGCCACGCAAGTATGCCTTGGCCGCACTACTTGTCCAGAACTTTTCTCTTATTTCTTCACTTTGACCGCGGCCGCGCCATTGTGCCGCGGTCGCGGTGCTCTGTTCTCATTTTCCGGCGATTTTTCCGTCCTTTTGACATCCAGACTTCATTCCCTCGTTGTGCATCCGGCCGAGTACGAATACTTAGCCTTAAATCACCTATTTAGCTCAAAATGAAAACACAAACGTCAAATAGTCCAAAGGCATTAAAACAAGCCAAATACTCTCCATTCTACACGCAAACATCACAATTCATCACTCTAACAGACTTAAAGTGCATAAATAAACGCGTGTACCACATTACAAACACATACATACATTTACACACATTCACTCACGACACGCATACACCATACATATACATAACGACGAAACTACACTAGGGCTAAAAGGGGGCACTACGCCCCCTGGCTCCGTCAAAATGTGCTATTTATATGTGTGTTTTAGTCGATTTTAATACATCTTAAAATAGATGAATTTTTATGCATAAGCAATAGGGTTAAAAGTTTATGATCTTTTTTTTTTCTTTTTGTAATTTAATCTATTTTTTGATCTTATCTAACAATTGTTAGTACCTTCTAATTTTATATATAGCGTTGCCTATTGTTGAGGCTCATGGACATATTTAGGGCCTGCACAACGGTATTACTCCATTTTAGTTTTTAAAAAAGTATCATTTTTTAATGTAAATTATCCAAAATTTAAGTTTAGAGCATAATATACAAGAATTTGATTTCTAGCCTACTCAAAGTTTGTCCTTTATTTGGTAAAAAAACTACAATGTAGCCTTAAGTAGATGTTTGGCTGAGCTTAGAAGCTCTTCAAAACATCTTATAAGATGTTTAAGAACTTATAAGTTCCTTTGAAGTGTTTGGCAACATTTTATGAATAATATCTTATTTCATTTTAAAATAAGTTGTTAATAACTTATAAGTTGTTTTTAAAAAAGTAAGGAGGCTCGAACTTATTTTTCAAATAAGACTTTATTTTAATTTACTACTTACAATTTTATTATTGTAATTACAAAAATGACATTATTAACATCTTATAAGCTATATCATTATATTATTACCAAACACTTTAACAACTAATTTGTGAAATAAGATTCATCATCTTATAAGCTCCAAAACCATCTTATTATAAGCTCCAAAAATATCTTATAAGATATTAGAGTTTATAAGATGTTTTAAATAATTAAAGCCAAACACTCTCTAAAGCATAGTTTAAAAAAATTATCCTATACACATAATTTATAGATCCGTCTATAGATGGGTCCCCTTGACTAAAATTCTGGGTCTATCACTACACATACATACATGTCACATATTACACTCACTAGACATGCTTAACGTGCACTCCACACACACTACATACACTACTACGCACACCTCACACGTAGAATATACTTTATTTTTTTAAGAACAGGCTTTGGAAACGTAATTGTTAATCTAGAAATAATTGCATTATTTCTAAAGATTATTGGTTTAATTCTCCGTTAATCAAATTACGTATTTTATATAAGTACGAGGAAGAATAACTGATAGGTGCAGTAATGTATTTTTCTTTCTTTCGGTGTTTATCATTTATTTGTCCAAAAAAACACACACACACATATATATATATATATATATATGTCAGACACATATATACACACTATATATACACATATATATATATATATATGTCAGCAAAATAAAAAAAAAAAATGTATAATATTTTCGGGCAATAAATTCATTTTTAATTCTGTATGTTAGGACTTGTTTAGAAAAAATCTTATATGTTTCGAAATTAAATTTTAATCCAATATGTTTCGAAAAATGTCCAATTTAAGGACACCAAACGCCGACGTACACTAATTGGGCTGTAATATGCGCACGTCAATCAGTAAATTGGGGATTTTAGGTCAAAATGCTTCTATGATAGTTTTGAATCCATGTATATATGCCGAGTAATTAAATCAATACACTTATGGGTATGCATGGAACTCGAAATTTACCGAACTGTACCGAAAATCGAACTGGAAACATAACGAACCGAAAAAGAACTGTTGACTTTTGACTTTTTCTGTTACGAAAAAAATTATGGTACGGTTCTGGATATTCAGCAATATCCATACCGAGAACCACACCAAACTGTACCGAATTGACTTGAGTTGTCCCATACCCAAAACCGAGATTACAAAAATATATAAATGTATTAATAATTTCAGACATCGAGTAGTTTACGAGTTTTGTGCATAATTTTCATATATTACTACTTTTTTACGACCTTACTTGAAAATTCTGATGTGAGTATCTTAATTTTCGTCTCCAACTTTAACTTTGATATTAAAAGTCTTGTAAAATTCTTTAGATTACCGAGTATATCGTACTCAACAAAGCGCTCAGTAGATCCGTTAGATCCGAAATATTGTACCGAATTGTCCCGAATTTTGGGACTGTTCGGTACGGATCCTTATAAGTTTAGGTTTGGTTCCGGTTCTTAGATTTTGAAAGAACCGAACATTGTGACGGTACTGAATTTTTCAAATCCTCGAGCCGTATTGTCCCGTGCACACCCCTAATTCAATACACCAATTAAAAAATACAAAATTGAAATTTCGGAGCACACGTAACTTTTTCTAGACAAGTCCTAACCTACAGGACTAAAAATAGATTTTCCCATATTTTCTGATACCACAATTGTGGTCACTAATAATAAGTTATGTGTGATCAATAGTTGTCACAAATCTCTCCGTAAATTATCTAAGACCATTTTAAAATTACTTTTAGATATAGCTAGTTGTTGCAAAAAATATTTTAGGCGCATTTGAGGCCATTTTAGTCGGCAAAAATATATTATTTGCGTTCGAGTTAATAAGACGACTAATTAATAATGACATGCTATCTCTAATAATAAAGTTATAACAAATACATAAATTACGATAAATACTTATTACTTGAGAACAGTTTTTATTGTCTCAAAATGTCATTTCCAATAGTATGTGTACATATAGATGGACAATGTTTACTTGAAGTTGGAATAAAAGAAGTGAAATCCCCTCGGCCCTCCCCCGCCAAAAGCAAAGGACAAACTACGCAATACGCATAGTCCACACTTCACAAACATTGATAAAATTTACACACACCAAAAAAATATTTTAAGACTACAAAACACAGTTTTTAGTAATGAATATTTGTCACAATTTAAGAATTTTATTATAATTTTATTATCGTCTTAATTCAAATGCAAATAATATATTATGACGGAAAAAAATGGTTAAATATCTCAAATATTTTTTGCAACAACTAATTATCTCTAAAAGTAGTAGTAAGGTTTTATCTCCTCAAATCACACAACCAATTTAACACTCCTCCAACAAACAAGAAACTAATCTCACACAATCACAATCACAATCACAATCACAACTACAATCACAAGATAATTCAAGCATAATCAAGACAAAACACAAGAAATACGTGGTTCGAATCTCGTTGTTAGATTCTACGTCCACGGAGAGAATCAATCTTATTACACTAGAAGTTTGTAGAAGAACCAAGGCCAGAAAGTAAAAAACCTCTTACAAGAGTTACAATCTCTCAACAATTTTCTGTTTCTCTCTTCTCCCTCTATCATCACTAATTGTTCTTCTGATCTTGATGAACAACGAACTGATTTTTACCCTCTATCTCATCTCAAAGTCTGCAATTTTGTAACTTCTCCTGTTATGCATATGCACAGCTTGCAACTAGCTGAAAAAATTAAATGAAAAACCAACTTACAAGCCTTACAAAATAGAATTGGGTAGCAATATTACCAAACTGCCCTCAAAAGACTGAAATGACCAAAATGTCCCTGACTGTTTTAACTAATATTTCACTACTAAATTTTGATTCCTTGCGGCAATTTGAACTATTTCATTCACACTAGCCTGAGTCACAAATAATTAGGAAAAAATCATAAACCGTTCCATAACTATAGTAACTTTCACTAAATATTTTGTATCCACTTTTCCAGTTTCATCTCATATTTTTTCAAATTATCCGATTTTCGTCCTAAAATTCAAAATTTCGACAGAAAATACACGTGCCGGACACGTGCTGGCCAAAATTTGGGGTTTTTTGTCACGTGGTGTCGGGAAAAAATCATATGTCCACTAAATATCCCACAACTTTCTGTTTTTCTAACTTCGTCCCATATGTCCTGAGATTATTCAATTTTCGTCCAAAAATTCAAATTTAAGCCGGAAAATACACGTGCCGGCCAAAATTTGGGGGTTTTTTGCCACGTGGTGTCGGAAATTCTGAGCTGGATTTGAATTTACATTTTTCTTTTTCTTGCCACATTTTAATCCAGCTCAGAATTCCGACGTCACGTGACAAAAAAATTCCAAAATTTGGCCGGCATGTGTCTGGCACGTGCATTTTCCGGCTTAAATTTAATTTTGGGACAAAAATTGGATAATCTCAGGAGATATGGGACGAAATTAGAAAAGCAGCAAGTTGTGGGATATTTAGTGGACATATGATTTTTTCCCGACGCCACGTGGCAAAAAACCCCCAAATTTTTGCCGGCACGTGCATTTTCCGGCGAAAATTTGAATTTTAGGACAAAAATCGGATAATCTAAAAAGATATGGATGAAATTGAAAAAGCAGATAAATACGGAATTTTAGTGGAAATCACTATAGTTATGGGACGGTTTATAATTTTTTTCCCAAATAATTTATTATTAAAGATCACAATTGTAACTTTAAATAATGTTATACAAATTCACGTTTTTTTTTTTTGTAATGACACTATTGCTTCTTGAAATTTATTTTATTGGCTTATATAAATAGCATTATTTTATAAGTTAAAATTGATGTATATTATTTTATTTTGACACTATACTTGCGCATCCCTCATTTTTTTGTCTCTGTCATTGTCCATATCTATTGGCAAATCCTCCATTCACATACAACCTTATAAACTCCATTATCCAAACATTACATTAGTTATGAGTATTAGAGGTGTGGCATCTTAATTAAATATCTTCAGACAACTTATAGATCTTTAACATATGTGAGTTATACATGGTTCAATATTAAGAAGTTGTGTGGCTCGGCTCTCAACATCTTATAAGATTTTCGGAAACTTATAAGCTCTTAAAAAATATTTGATAACTAAGGGCCTAAATAAATTATAGGATCTAAAAATAAGCTCAAAGAAGAGCTTTTAAGCTCCGAAAAAATAAAATTCTTTTGACCCTGCCAATATTATGTTTTACAATCTTATAAGCAAGACTCAATTTAATGAAATATACGCAGACTGTCGTTTGAATATAATTGGGTTTGCATTGCAGCCTGGGGACGGGTATGGGTGGGTGGGGGAATTATTAAAAATAATATCATATTTTTACCATTATAGAATAAAAATAGTTTATAGTTAATCAAACAGTTTACATCTTAAAAGATTTAAAAGAAAAATATAAACTCAATTATGGTAACACTTGATAGCTTATAAGCTGTTGAGACACTGATGAAATATTCGATAATTACTAGAATATGGGGTGGACAGAAAACACATTCCATGGAAGTAAGAAAAGAGAAATAGCGGGAATTAAATTAAGGAGATATATAATAATAGCGTTGGGTCCAGTGACGGGTTAGCATTAGCTGTAAGGAAAGGTAACGCTAATTGCGACGTCTTTAGATCTGAATTGTATATAAATAAGGCTACATTTTGTTGTTTTTTATATGCACACACGAGTGTAGTTTGAAAAGAATGGCGAAATACTTAGGAGTAGTAGTATGTATTGTTGTATTATTTTGGCGTACGGCCAATGCCCGAGAGGCCACGTTTCTGCAGGACTTTCGAGTGACTTGGTCCGACTCTCACATTCGCCAAATTGAGGGAGGAAAGGCCATTCAGCTGCTCCTTGACCAAAACTCAGGAAGCGGGTTTGCTTCCAAAAATAAATATTTGTTTGGACGTGTGAGCATGAAGATGAAGCTTGTTCCGGGTGACTCTGCAGGAACAGTGACTGCCTTTTACGTAAGTGATAATTGATTGTATTTAATTAATATAGTTGGTTGGAAATGAAATTGTGTGACTGCAGATGAACTCAGACACAGATAATGTAAGAGACGAGCTGGATTTTGAATTCCTTGGGAATCGCTCTGGACAACCATACACAGTGCAGACCAATGTTTTCACTCATGGGAAAGGCGATAGAGAAGAAAGGGTTAATCTATGGTTCGATCCAGCCGCAGATTTCCACACCTACGCCATACTTTGGAACCATCATCATGTCGTGTATACTACACATCCATACATTTCTTATAAATTAATGCTTGTCTAATTTTAATTACCACGTGCTCAGCTTCAACACTAACTTAAAACGTATCAAATTTAACCACAGAGGGGCACCCTTGTTCGTTCACTGTATTTATGACCAATTATTTTTTAATTTAATGACTAAAATTTCTCTCCTGTCACCAAAGTCTCATATAAATTTTCCCGGGGGGTCTTTTCTTTAAATCTATATTATATTTTTATCCCAAAAATAATTACTATGATGATATTATTACCTAACAATTTGCATGTATTAAATGCAATGAAACAGAAGAGGGAATATAAGCTAAAATAGAGAATTCAATCCGGCAAATTTCTAGAAAAAATTAAGTTCATAAAATAACTTGTTACATTTATGTGTTTCACAAGATTTATCAAGCGTCACATGTAATAACTAGCTAGATAATGTCACTTATTAACACGTATTTTGTATTAAAAATTATGTAATAGAAGATGAAACAGAAGTGATGTAGCGGAGAGAAAAAAAGCTGAAAAGTATGTTGTGAGATAGGATTTATATATATAGATATGTTGAATTGTTGTAGGTTTTGGGTAGATGATGTCCCCATTAGAGTTTACAAGAACAAGGAGGCGAGAGGGATTCCATTCCCAAAAGTGCAGCCAATGGTAGTTTATTCCACCCTATGGGAAGCCGACGATTGGGCTACAAGAGGCGGCCTAGAGAAGATAGATTGGAAGAAAGCACCTTTCTACGCTTACTACAAGGATTTCGACATCGAGGGTTGCCAGATACCAGGGCCCACGAGTTGCGCGTCGAACCCCAGCAACTGGTGGGAGGGTCATGCACAGCTTACTGCTCAGCAAGCCAGGCAATACCACTGGGTTCGCATCAATCACATGGTCTACGATTACTGCACCGACAGGACCCGTGGACCGCTCACCCCACCTGAATGTGTTTAAAACCCTCTACTTGTGTCTATAAAAAAGGAAATACACAAAACAATAAAGATTTTGTTTTCATGTCTTGTATACTTATGAATCGTGAAGGATATTGTGGGGGTGGGGGTAGTACACGGCTGGTGTCATTATTTTCTTCGTACCTCTATTTGTTGCAAACACTTTCACCCAATAATGCTTCTTCATGATTGTCAAATTGATGTAACTCATATTTAATGTGAAAACGCACACTCATACACATATATATGGCCAAACTTTCATCTAGCCATCGCTCCGTGTGATGCACGAAAATTTATTTAAAAACAATAATTTAATATAATAAAATATAATATTAGAAATGGAGCCGTTGTATTCTACTTAAATAAATATCTAAATAATTTTGATTAAACACATAAAAAATAAAGGGATAATATTATTTTGCAACCCGTACTGTGCGTTCCTTTTCAGTTATTATCTAAACATTTTTTTCACGATCACAATCTGAACTTTCAGGTTTTCCACATCTGCAACCTCTGGCAGCAATTTTCGGAGAAAAAAAAATTTAAACTTTTTAAATCATAAAATTGTTTAAAAGATAATTTTTTTTTAAAAAAAAAGAATTTTCTAAGAAGTAATTCAAAATAAAAAAAACTTAACTGAAAATGGTTGAAATAAAAAGAAATATACTTATTTCATAAAATTAGACTTTTCTTAAAAAAATATTTTCTGACTTTTAAATAGTTTTTATAAATTTCCTACATTATTTCAAACTCCTTTTAAGAAAATTGATTTTTTTTTTTTTGGCAAATCACCAAGATGGTGGAGGATTAAGGCTGATCCTCAACCTATGGATTAAAACTGTGCAAGACTGTTTTACAATGCTTTCGAGAATTTAGGCAATACATGACAAGCCTAAGAGGGAAATCTAAAACATGGGAGGCCTAACCCATCAATGTGTACAAAGCCTTTTAAACTTGGAATATTAGATAATGAAAATAAGTCTTCACTTGATCTTCTTTTGACGGCTATATTTGGCGAGGTGGTCCGCTGCCGAATTTTCCTCTCGGTGTATATGTGTAATTCTTACGTCCATCACCTGTGAGAGTTTTGCAAAGTCTGCAAATAAATCTTGAAGGAACCAGTGACCCCTTGCATTTTTGCTAAGTAGGTGAAATAGCACAAGGGAGTCAACTTCAAGCCACATGGCAAAAATCCTCAAATGAATGCACAATTTAAGAGCATGAATAACTGCTGCAAATTCAGTCCTCAACGAATCACAAGTGCCCAAAAATTTATAAAAGCCAGCACAAAATGTCGAATGAGAATCTCGAATTAGGCCACCAGCCCCGGCTAAGCCAGGGTTACCTTTTGACGCCCTATCAGTATTAACTTTGAAATAACCATCATTTGGAGGTATCCAACGAACCAAAACCGTTTTTTTTTTTTTTTTTTTTTCTTTTTTGGTAAGCACCGGAATCTTCCAAATCTCAGCCATGCCAATAGCCTCTCCAAAATCCAAGTGGAAGCAGGTTGGCATTTGATAAATCCTTAATTTTATCCAACACTGCTCTTTGGATTTGAGAAGCTGGAGGTATTTGGTCTTGGAATTTAGAGAGATTCCGGGCTCTCCAGATTTGCCAAAAACGAAGAAAGGAAGAACAATGCAAATATGATCCGGATTTTGTTTCTTGGCAAACCAAAGGAGGAGGAGCTGTTTAGGGGTGATGTCAAGGGGTATGGTCAGATGAAACAACTTAGCAAAGTAATTCCAAACAGTCCAAGAAGTGGAGCAATAAATGAATACATGTTTAGTCTCTTCACAATTCAAATGGCAAAGATGACACCAAGAAGTGACCTCAAATTTTGAGAAGTTTGAATTTTCATTTCTCCCTCGCAAATTTTGATATCGAAATGCATTAACATGGCATTAAATGACACAAGCCTTTTAATCTGGAAAATATGAAAGAGTTGGAGGAAGGGGAGAATTGGGGCTTTGTAAGATTTGTAAGGTGCGCGGCTGCTATACACACAACAACATACATACCAACATTTATATGTGTGGGTGGATGGAAACTAAATAACGCATATAAACTATCTTATCATCATGTTTCTTTGGAATTAAATTTCTCAATGACCTTTCACATATTGCAATGCAACATCTCCGATGACATATGTATAATATAATATAACATTACTAATATATCAACAGTGATTTTGTGTCATCAATATAGCATTTCTATATAAGATGTTAAGATTCGAAATGCATATGCGCGCTTTTCTCCTTTTATTTCTTTTTTTAATTCTCTCATTCTATTAACTTTTAATGTTTATCTTTTTCCTTTTCTATAGTCTTAGTGTTTGTGGTGTTACCTTAACTATGTGTTGCAATTGCATTATGGCTGGTTTTGTATAATTTGAAGGGTAGTGAAAATGTTGAAGCAATCACCTGGAAGAACCGAGAGAAGTAAGAAAGGAGTAAAGGTGAAGCATGTTGTGCAAATATGTGTGATGGTTGGAGTGTGCATTTGGGTGCTTTACGAAGTCCCTCGTACGACGTCATCGTCTCATGAAACCATAAAAATATCAGGGATTTGTAGCCTTCAATGATGATAAAGAAAGAAACGAGGAAGAAGAGGAGGAGAAGATTGAAAATGATAAAATCTACGAATCATCAACTTCATTGAGAACCTCATTCCTAGCTAGCTACACGCTCAAATTTATTTTATATAATTACCTTCATCATTTGAAAGCCGCCAACTTAGATACAAACTGCTTTTCAACACAATCTAATTTTAACTGCTAACAAGATCATACCAAAGGAATCAAGCATGGGGATCTTGAAGCTCATACGTTTCTTACGTGCATGGTCAGTATATAAGCCAAAACTTTACAAAATGCAAGAGAAAATAACAGAAGTCTCTATTTTTATTTCTTTTCTTCACATCTCTTTATTTAGGTATACATGAATTGTACGTAGCATAAACATAATTTATATAGATTAAACAATTGTTGTTGCCTTATTAATGTAGTTTATTTTATGAATGTTGAGAAAGATAGTGACAGTAAAAGATAATTTAGCAGCAAGGCGAAGGAAGTTAAGAAGCCGATGAGATGTAGAGGTTTAGAAGGTCAATTCACTAATCGTAAAGCTTAAATGAGGCCGTTCCTAAATGTTTGTTTCCGCTGCTTACCTTATCTATCTTCCTTTATAATCATATCTTTCTTGAGCTGGGAAATAAATACGATTAAATGTGAAGATCTATCAGTAATTTTTTGTTTTGTTTGTTTGCATGTTTTTCATTTTTAGATTGTGTAATGTTGGTTTGATCCGGGCCATGGGTTCGGTTCACCCGGGCTATTGACCATGGTCGAAAGTCGCCCAAGTGGCTGGCCCAATTAGAGAAAGTGGGCTATTATGGAAGGCTCATCTTCCATTATTAGAAGTCCACTCCTCCCCCTATATAAACCCATAATGAGAACTATTTCTCTCTTACGTGGGAAACAGAAAGGGGAGAAATAAAAAGTGATTTCTCCTAACCCAAAAGTGATTTTCCAAAGCCTCCGGAGATGGCTTTTGGATTGTGGATCGTGGTGGATTTTCAATTGTGATTTCCACCCCGACCAGATAGTACGAATCATCGAGGTGAGGCCGTGGTTCGACCCGTATACGATCTGGATTCAAATCCGCTGCAATAGAAGGTACCCGACCCTAATTTCAACATTGGTATCAGAGCCAAAAGGTTAGAATCCGGCTCTCGATGTTTTTTTATTTCGATTATTTGTGATTGAAATACATGCTGTTGCGATCTGTCAATTTTTGTCAGAAAGTTTTTCGATTTTTTATATGCTATTGAGTTGATGTTATACTACTCGTTAATAGCTACGTTCTCCAACTTGAATCACTCGATTCTGTTAAGAAACGGATTTTATATGATTTTTTGAAGTTAGACCTGTAAATCTGAAAAAATGTTGCGAAAAACGATTTTTTGAATCTGTTCGGTTGCGATTTTCATCAAAAATCTGTTCTGATGCTTGCGTATAATTGAAATAATCATGTTCTATGTTGAATGAGCTTTCTATAGACGTATTATGTGCTTAATTTCGTTAAGAAACGAATGAGATATGAATCATTAAAGATTAGATGAAAATCATTTGAATCTGAAAATTTTTCGGAAACTTGAAGATGTTCTTGTTTCTGTAAAAAATCAATTCAGCATGTTAATGTTCGATTTTACGCATGTATGTGGTATGTATGTGTAGTTTATCAAATGTGCTTCGATTTGATATGTTATTTGTGTTAATCGGACTTGAATTGAGTTGTATAACACGTGTTAAAAATGAAAAACGGATCTAATGTGTTCTTCAATTGTTCTTGATGAAGAACATGAAGAACAATGTTCTTCACTCTCCAAGAACACATTTACTGATCCGAACACATAGTTAGGATTGTCGGATCGAAAAATCGATTGCACCGTTGGACTGGGAATGGCCGAGAACGGGGGGTAGCTGGAGCGCCGCTGGTCGAAAATGCCAAGAAAGCGGCGCGTAGAGCCCACTCTCCGATCAGTGAGAGTGGGCCTCACTTGGTCAAAGGATGACACACCAGTGCCCAGTCAGCACACGTGGACGAATGAAATCGTGCCACGTGTGCTACACCAGCACATATTCAGCACCACAGTCATCAAGCATGTAAGAGCCACGTAAGAACATGTGCGACTATGGCCGCATCAGCAGCCACGTGACGACACGTCATACAGAGAGCACCAATAGAGGGGTGACACGTGGCATAAGTGCCACATCACCTGGGCTGGTTCGAGTCGGTTTAGAAATCGGTTCGTCGACAGCCGAACCGGACCGCCACCGGTTCAAGACGGTTCGCCGTCGCGAACCGTTCGCCGAACCGTCTATCGCCGCCGTGTCGCCTGCCTGACCACCGCTGCTCCGCCGCCGGCGCGTGAAAGCGCGTGGATCGTGCCTAGGGCGAGTGCCGACGCGTGGTTTACATGTTTTCCGCATGAAAGCGCTTGCGTCGCACGTGAGGCTCGACCAAACAGTGTATTAGTGCGTATGTTCGTGTTTTGACACGTACGATCGCATGAGGCATGTATTTTGTGCTTATATATACGTATGTGCACGTGTACGGGTGCGTATACGTGCATGTGAGCGTGTGATGGATGCAACGGAAGCGTGGTGATGTGTTATGGAGCGTGTATTGGTAATGAACATGCGTCAATGGCCATGTTCATGAAATTTTTCACCTGAAAACCTGTGTGGCGTTTTTCACACCCTATTTTCTGTGATTTCAATTATCCTCCATGGATTTCAAATTTGGAAATTTGAATCCATCTAAGAGTTTAATAAAAATCTAGAAACTTGGTTGGGATGTGAGAATGATATAGTATTTTTGGGGAGAAATTGTTGAAATGTCCCCATGACCTTAAACTTGTCAGTACATTCGACTGGAACTAATGAGCAATGAATCACATAGGATCATTGGCTATGTTCCTTAGTGAGTGTTCTGAATAAGTTTATAACGACTTTTGATTCGATATGTCTAATCTAATCCTACCCTTATCGTTCGGTATTTTCGATTGGGTTGACTTGCCTCTAAGCTGACTAAGTTTTATGCTCAGAGCAAAGGTGATCACAGGGCTAAGTCAACATTTGGATAGATGTTACATCTGTCGATGAATGAAGATGGACTTTATTACGATGCTGATATTGAGAGTTTGAGAGAAAAAGATTGAGTGTAAATGGAGTTTGAGTGTGTGTTTGTGTTTTTTTTTCTCGTGCAGCCGCGGTGGAGGAGGGGAGAAGAAATTATGTGCCCTAACTTCAGAGAATTCGAGATATTTATACCTGTTCAATCGCTGCGGTCGCGGGGTGGTCTAGTTTCGCGGTCGTGGGCACAAAGAGAAAAAAGTGCTGGTAAAAAATAGGTAAAATCGTGTTTGCTAAAGAAAACAGGGGTTGCCCGTCGCGGTCGCAGCATGAAGATGGTCAGCAGCCGTGGGAATAGGCAAGGGTTTAGGGTTTAGCCAGGGTTTGGGGCCGCGGTCACGTCCTGGCTTCACTCCTCGATCATGGAGTAGAATGTCACGGTCGAGGTCTTCACAGCTCCTCGGTTGTGGACTTGGATGCTTGATTTCTTCATAATCTTATGAGCCTTTGTCCATGGGCGCGGATTGAATCCTCCGCGGGCGTTGGCTTCGGGGGTTGAAAATTGAGATCTGTTATGTTTCCTTCCCCACGGGCACGAGTGAGATGCCCCGCGACCGTGGAATTCTCCACGGGCGAGGTTGCCTTGCGCGGCCAAGTCCTGCCTCTTCCTTTGTTGTTTCACCCCTCATGGTCCGGTTTCGCTGTTTTTGGTCTAATTAAACCTGTTTTAACACATAAATAACACAAACACATTATTTTGCCCATGAGAATACAAAAGAACTAAATACATGTGATTATGCACATTAATGACATTAAAATGGCACTAAAAGCGCCCTAAAGTGTGTGCACGGGACACGTGTACCAAAAACTCAAATTTTAAGGGGTCTCATTTCTCATTATTATCTCTATGAGCACAACATTATGAAATCTATAATCAAACAACAAATGTTGTATTTATCTTTATATCATGTAAACTTTTGGAGCTTCCAAAAAGATTTAACTCAATCTTTCTTTCAAACAAGATAATCCGCCGGTAGAATACCTTCTCTGATGATGTGGAAGATATAAAACACCATGTCTTTGATCATATGATGAACACTACAAGAAAACTGTCAAATTTCAACGGTTGAAAAACCATTAGAATATAGTAATTTTTTGTTGGAATTTCAATTTCAATGGTTTGTGAGTCGTAAGAAAAGTGGTCGTTGGAATTTTGATTCCAACAATTAAATTACAATGGAAAACTGGTCCAAGTGGTAATTCCAAGAAGTGTCGTTGAAATTAGTGGATGATGCAAAATTTTCCAAAGCTCAATTTAATTCCTATTCCAACTGCCTAAATTTCCATTGGAATTATTTCCAACAACTATTTCAACGGTTTTGTGCCATTGGAATTATTTCCAATAGAATTCGCAATAGTAATTCAAACGTTTATACCCACGCCCATTCTAATGGCATAATTTTCCATTGGAAATTTTTTCCGATGCCTATTCCAATGCGATTTAAGATACATGCACCTGGAGGACTGGATGGAGGCAGAGATAAAGTCATCAAGTTCATAACCCTATATCAATAAAATGAAAAGTTTCAAGACGTTATTCAAAGAATATCATATCAAAACAAAATATCAGTAACATGCATGCAAAAGAAAATTTGATACTTTCAACCTTCCTCAATCATCTAATTAAAACCCTTAATAAAAAATCTCTGAAAAATTTGCTTGAAACTTACCATAGTTTTTTGTATTAAAAAATGAAACGAGTGTAGATGGAGCTGAAGTATAGTAAGTTGAGCAAGAGTTGTGCGTTTTGCATTAACATCATCATCCAATTTTATCCTCAAAGCAATAAGAGCATTTATCTCACTAACTCAGCCTATTTTTTAACTCTTTCAACT
Source organism: Ajuga chamaepitys (assembly GCA_958295605.1). Lineage (NCBI taxonomy): Eukaryota > Viridiplantae > Streptophyta > Magnoliopsida > Lamiales > Lamiaceae > Ajuga > Ajuga chamaepitys. The sequence continues at coordinate 32,106,278 of OY282497.1, read as the reverse complement.
CTACCTTATAAAATAACATAACCTTGTTCGACTCATTGTTAGAGCCATTTTTTTCCTATCCAATCCACAATATTATATATTGACAATCAAATAATCGTTGTATGATCGACCATATTATTATTATATTCTACATAGTAATTAATTTATACAAGAAGCGGTCGAGGAATACCTTTGTAACGTACTTTATCTTCTTTTTCATATGATATGCGTGTGTGTTACTTGGTGTAGGAGAACTGAATAAGTAACCGATTTATATAATATATCACCGTATTATTTCTCCCCAAATAACATATCCTGATAAGTATAGAAGATACAGGATATCTCCATCTTCTATAATATCATCATATTATAATATCATAACCCAACAATTGTAGTAATAAACTATAATCCTTATAATTTATTTCAGTTCACATTGAGCCACCGAAGGGACCTGGTTGGACCGAATTAAATTAAGCTTCGATAAATCAAATATGATGCTGTCAACTCTTGACTTTTTATACTAATTTATTAGTTACATTCTATTCCACTAAAAAATATAATTGCACTCTTAATTTAATCGATATTACTGAAACAACATAGTTAATAATTATTATCTCTGATTGATCGATCTAACATTCATCATCAAGTTTCTTGAGGAATCCGACCTCATATTCAACCGCTTCTTCAAACGCCCTAAGAACATGGTTTCATATTGATTAATTCCATGTTGTTGCACTGGATTCATCACTAGTATGTAGTACTTCTTCCTCAGTACTCCGCCTGGGGCGGTTGTTGGTTCGCACTGTCAGGCCGTTGCATGCTCTGGACATTAGGAAACCATTTTGGGTCTTCGGGCCTCCATTCAGTTGTCTGAATCTTATGATGTTTTTGACAAGTTTCTTGAGTTGTTTGTAGTCCATGTATGCTCCCACCATTTTTGAACCATATGGAAGCTGAATTCCCTCCCAAACTTCATCTTTCCTTGGGAGGTTTGATTGCATACCGTTGTCATTGCAATTAGCGTTAGAGGTTTTTCAAGTGTGGTTAGTGAAAAGAAATCAAATGAAATGAAATTACAACTATGATTAGTGAGCCCGAATTCTACTAAGTGATCATAGAATTAACCACTAAACATAACTCAATGAAATTACTTTACATTTTAAATTCTAGGTAATGCTTGTAATTAGTCTTCCAATTACCCTTTTTTCCCACAAGGAAACAAGTCTCATTTTACTTCCTTTCTGTCTCGACTCCCTTTATACTTTTTTGAGAATTTTCTGGATCTGACTTGTTCTTGTCTGTTAATTTGAACAAGATCAATCATCAAAAACTAACAATTAATGCATCACCATATTTGGTCTGATGAACATTGTCAACATTTTTGAGCTCCTTTATTAGTTCACTCAAGCACACGTTTAGTTTTAAGTTAAATTTGAATTCCGATAACATCTTTAGGAGTCTCTAATTCCATGTTGACCTGAATGTCCAACAGATTCAGCCCCTAAAACCTCAACCACATTAATCTAGATGATCATTGCAAGCATGCAATCTCCCACGGACGCCTAGGTTTCATGTGCATGTTCATTTTAGAGACCAGATAACAGTCAAATAAAAACTTGGCATCCAAACTTGAACATCTTATGAAGACTTTTCATGATTCTTGGTAATTTCCATATTCTAGAGTTTTCGTTGCGTCACTTTTGAGATTAATCCCAAATATAGCAACAAATTAACACATCGGAATTATTCACCTATCATATGCCTCTGAATGTTCAACATTGGATCCTTTAGCTAATACAGTAGGAAATAGTTCAGTCAACACAAATGTTTATACTTTTCAATAAGAAAAATATTAAATAACATTCCAATCAATAAAAATTTATCCCACTAATTGACCGTCAAACAAGACAGTGGATAGTGAATTTTGAAGATATTTTGCCAAAGTTAAATATATCTAACATGAACATGCATGAATGACAAGTTATTAACGAAAAATAAATATTTAATGCGTAGACCCAATAAACTACTACATCATGCGACCACCTAAAACCCCATAATCAGGCATACTCTTCTATAGGAGGATTGATTTATGGCAGGCTGTGACATTCCCACAAGATCCAATATAATCTGCATCTCATGCTATATTGATTTTGTATCGCATTATTTTGACCATCAATAATATCGTTTGGATATTCTATAGGATGTCCTAACAATATTTTTTTTATTGAAGTGTATAACCCCTATATTGATAAGTTTTAAGCCCGTAAATTAACTGTGATACCTATAGGGCATATATAATTAATTCACGCTTAAAAACTTACCACCATAAACTCAATTAAGTAACGGAAAATGATGCAGTCCTCCTTTAAGGAGACCAATTAAATTGGCACGAGACATACACATTTTCCTACTTATGAGTTCATCATCCAATAAACTCAATTTAGTAACCGAAATAATGCTGCTCTCCTGTGGGGAGACCAATAAAATTGGCAAGAGGCATACACTTTTTCTTACATATAAGTTTATTAAAATAACTCAATCTAGTAACAAAAACAGAGTCCTCCTGGGAGGCATACACATATTCTTACATATGAGTAATTATATATATGGGTCCACTTTAGTGACCAAAACAGTGCAACTTTCCTTTAGAGAGATCAATTAGATTGGCACGAGACATATACATATTCTTACCACTGGGCTAATCGAGGAAGTCGTGGGTTCATCTGAAAAATGGACGCTCTCACAATTAATATTTTAATTTAAGAAAGTATGAATTTTTAAACTGATTAATAATAACAAAATAATCTTAAAATGATTCTATTATTGATCAACATATTTATTGTCTATCTAATTTGAAATTAGAAAATAAATTTATCAACTAAGCATAACAGCATAATACCTAGAGCGGAGTACATGCGATTCCACATGACATGTTATATGAATGACATTGAATCCACATAATTCAAGCAGTAAAACAATAACTAAAAACTTGAATAAATTTATGGCCCATCCTAGACATAAATTAAAAAAAAAAAAAATTGAATTTCTCAATTGAGCCACAAGCCGGCTCAACTCTTCAACCTCCATTTGCAATTTTTTTGGTCTAGGTAGATCTTTCTGCCGAATCTTGTGTCTGATTTGTCTAGCCAAAACTAATTCTCCAGCTCAACGAGTAAACTGAATTAATCTCGCCCAAATCTCCAGAAATTGAAATCCATATGGCTCTCTAATTGATTTCCCCGACCCTACTCTTGAGCCCAATTAAAAAATCCCAAGCCAAAATTTAAAAACATTCAGACCCATTAAAATAATAAAATTATTTATCTTTGGTCAATACTGATGTCCAACTTGAATAAATTAATTTTATATTCAAGTCAATCAATACTTCTAGCATATAAATAATTTTATATCTAATTTTAATTTTCTGGTCCAATTTTTCGAGTAATTGAAATTCATTTGGCTTTCTAATTGATTTCCCGCGCCCATTTATTTGAGTCCATAAAAAAATTGCAACCAAAAAATTCAACTTCACTAAGCCCATCAAAATAAATTATTTGTTAATTTTCTTGGTCAATATTAATATTTAACTTGAATATAATAATTTAATATTCAAGTACCAATTTAGAAATTTATATCCAATTTTAATTGCCTAAATATTAGTACAATTGTCCAATAATTTAATTTTGTTTAGGCCTTAATCAAAAACTTATTTGGTCATAAACAACTTAATTTATTTTGCCAAATAAAATACATTTAAGCAGGCCAGCACTAAATTAAATAACTAATTGAACAATCGTTGACTCCAAAAAATTTCATAATCCCGTAGCTATAAGCAATGTGAACAAATAAAATCTTCAAATTGTTTCCGGCCCATTCATATCTTGCACCATTACCCCAAAGATAGCTCTCAACCACTAAAATAAATGGTACAACCCAGCAGTTATAAGTGGAGAAGCCCATTATAAATAAATAAAACCGGCCCATTCTACCACTTAACCAGATGCTGATCCGACCCAGAACCTATGACCCGACCCGGGGGCGACACCCGGTTCTGGTAAAGCCCTAGCAGGCTGCTCGCCTCCATCATCTTCACACAGCTGCCACCGCCACTCCACCATTTCTGCTAGAATGGCTCCCTTCAATCCGACGATTTCAGTCATCACTGTTCGCCGAATTCGTCGACTAAGAAGGGACAGAAATCCGTTGTCTTGTTATGCACGCGCCGCCATTATGTTCCGATTAGATGGGATGAGATTCCCACCCTTCCATTCCGACGCTTTCGTAAAGGTAGGTGGTCTTGCAAAGCTTGTATAGTCATCAATGGAGGATAATGGAGGGTTTTGTTCGAATTGCAAATATGTCCTTCAGCAGTTGGGGAAGAAGCAATCTAGCCCTTTTAATTTATGGAAGAAAGTTTCTGACCCATCCATTGAGAACAAATTCTGGTTTCTAGTAAATTTGACCCAAAAAGATTTTCTTTCTTTTTTTTTCTTGGCCTTATTGTCCCAGACTTGAATATTGTAGTAGAATGATCCCAGACGAAAATTACAAGAAACACATTGTAACAATTTTTTAACCTATTTCAAATATAATAAGGCCAAATATGGAGCTGTAATCACCCCCTTACTTACATATTAGACAATACAAATACAATTGAATCGAATAAGTTCTAAAGTCTTAAAATATTCAATAATTAAAACTCACTGAATATAGTAACACAATAAAATCATAAATTCTAACACCGCTCAATTATTAACACAGACATATATTTACTTAATTAATCGATAACATACAATAATATCAAAGTCTACGCTCTGATACCATGTGTTAGACTCACGATTTCTATCCGACCCTCAATATTAGATATTGACACTCGGATAATTGTTGTAGGATTTACCGAACTATTATATGTTCTACATATTAATTAATTTATACAAAAAGAATTTATGGAATACCTTTGTAGCGTGCTTTATCAAACCTCACTCTAAAAACTCCAAGCCTTCTTCAGTGTTTCACGAACTGCACTACAATACCGATCTCTGAGTATCTTCTTTTCCGTATGATATGTGCGTGTGTTACTTGGTGTAGGAGAATTGAATATGTATTCAATATATATAATATATCACAATATTTTTTCTCCCCAAACAACATATCCTGATAAGTATAGAAGGTACTGGATATCTCCATCTTCTATAATATCATAATAACATAATCTAACTATTGCAGTAATAAATTATAATCCTTATAATTTATTTCAGTTCACATTGAACCACCGAAGGGACCTAGGCGAACCCAATTAAATTAAGCTCCAATAAATTAAATATAACATGGTCAACTCTTAATTTATCATATTAATTTGTTCATTATATTATACTCTAAAAAACTATAATTGCACTTATAATTTAATCGGCATTACTGAAACAACATAATCAATAATTATTATTCTCTAATTGATCGATCCAACACTCGATATCAAGTTTCTAAAAGAATCCGACCTCATATTCAACCCCTTCTTCGAACGCCTTAAGGACATGGTTTCGTATTGATTAATTTCATGTTGTTGCACTGGACGCATCACTAGTATGCATCACTTCTTCCTTAGTACTCCACCTGGGGCTGTTGTTGGTTCGCACTATCAGGCCTCTGAATGCTCTGGACATCAGGAAACCATTCCGGGTCTTAGGGCCTCCATTCTGCTGTGTGAATCTTAGCATGTTTTTGACAAGTTTCTTGAGTTAGTTGTAGTCCATGTATACTCCCTGCTATTCTTGCACCATATGGGAGTTGAATTCCCACTCAAACTTCATATTTCCTTGGGAGGTTTGATTGCAGACCACTGTCGTTGCAATTAGCATTAGAGGCCTTTCGAGTGTGGTTAATGGCTAGGAAAAAAAGGTTATTTTTTTTTTTTTTTTTTTTTTTTTTCCTTTTTAACGACACACGTGCTAAAGAACTATCTTAGAAACAGAATGTTCATCTCCATATCCCAAGATTGGGAAGACTAAGAAAGAAATAGTTTGCTCATTTTCCAATCAAGATTGGCTGCTTTTCGACTTGTGTTGTTTGTTTTGTGGTAGTCCCATCTACACCAACACTACAAAAAAAAAAATATCACCGACTTTGACATAAATTTCGTCACTAAACGGAAAAATTCCGTCATAACGAAGTCGTAGTGACGGATTGCTGACGGAAATGTTCTGTAATAAAAATCATTGTCACTAAACTGACAATGACGGTTATATAGTTCATCACTAATTTAGTGATGGAATTTCCCTTGCCATTTATTCCGTCAATAACTTTTGTTATACTTCCGTCACCGGAACGACTTAGAGACGAAAGTTGTGTTGGGAAAGCAGGTAGCCAGAAAGATAACACAAACAAAGTAAATGCGAAAATCGACAAAACAAAGAACTTCAATGTTGACGTGGTTCACTAACAATAACTTAGCTATGTCCACGGCCAAACGAGAGGAACTAAATTAAATATATCTGAGTGTTTATAATATAGGAAGCCACTATCCTAACAAATGGAGACAAATTGAGTACCAAATTAATGGATACTGGACCAAAACCAATTCTCCACACTTTAACGACCAAAACCAAAACCAAATACTAATCAATACTAACCTTGTTAAGATTTGAACCACTTACAACACACATAAATGAACTCAATCCAGAAAAGAATGAAAAATAAACTGAAAATCGGCCAACTAAGAACCGAACACAAAACCAGAAACAAAATGAAGAACACGAAGCTTTTACATGGTTCCATCAATGTGATCTACATCCACGGAGGCTCTATACACCTCAATTCACTCCACTGAACAATCAATTACAAGAAATAACCCAGAAAACCAGAAGCCCCAATTCACAATCAGAATTGAGCTTAAGAACCCTAACTTTCTAATTCTAATGATTGTGTAGTGTTTACAGAGGGAAAACAACGTGTATCAACTCGTCTCTACAAGTGGAACAAATGTATATAAAGAACTAAGCTCGAATCAAGAAGCTCTAGAAGTTGGAATCAATTCTGTTTCAACTGCTTCAAAACTGGTATACGCGCCTTCGACAACGGTTTCACATGCAACGGTTCAAAACCGTTGCATAATTCTGTTATAACCGTCGTGACCCCGGTTCTCCAATAACCTGCAAAACTGAACTGATTTAAACCCGACTCTCCGGCCCAGTTCTTCCCAACTTAAACCCTATTCCTGATTCCTCTCATCCTCTACTACAAGTCATGACCACTTGAAGAAATTAAATTGACACCTACAAATCTCCACCTCAATGAATTCAAGTGCACTTCATCACCTCAACCTGCCTTGTCACCTCAACCTGCCTTGTCACCTCCAGGTTTTAATTGCATTGTTCAAGCCTTATCAGGCTTGAGCAATGAATCATCTTACTCCTAGGAACTGCCTTAGTCAGAAAATCTGCCGCATTGTCCATAGTATGCACTTTCTTCACTTCAACGGACCTAGCTTCAATTATATCCCTTGAAAAATGAAGTCTAACATCAATATGCTTAGACCTCTCATGAAAAGCTTGATGTTTCACCAAGTGAAGAGCACTTTGATTATCACACTTAATAGTAACACATTCTTGTCTTATCCCCAAGTCTTTGAGGATTCCCTTGAGCCACAGAGCTTCCTTGATTGCCTCAGTTAAGGCAATGAATTCTGCCTCAGTTGTTGACAATGCAACCACAGGCTGTTGCACACTCTTCCAACTTACAGCTGTCCCATACAAAGTAAAAACATACCCTGTAATAGATTTCCTAGTGGCCAAGTTCTCCGCAAAGTCTGCATCAACATATCCAACCAAAGGTATAACACTAGCTTCTTGTTTTTGAAACTTTAAACCCACACTGATAGAACCTTTCAGATACCTTAAAACCTGCTTCAAGGTTTCCTAATGTGATTCTCCAGGATTTGACATGTACCTGCTTACCAGAGACACACTATAAGCCAAGTCTGGCCTGCTGCATATCATTCCATACATCAAACTGCCAACACCACTGGCATATGGAACATTCTTCATGTGAATCTCCTCAGCTTCTGTCTTAGGACACTGATCCTTGGACAGCTTAGTCTGTAGATTAACTGGAATACTTACTGGTCTTGACTCATGCATGTGAAATCTCTCCACAACCTTCTGCAAATACTGTTTCTAAGAGAGCCATAATGTTCTAGTCTTTTTCTTCTAATGATGTCCATTCCCAGAATCTTCTTGGCTCCCCCAAGATCCTTCATGTCAAATTCTGAACTTAACCTTCCCTTTAGCTGTTGTATCTTATCAATACTCTTACTGGCAATGAGCATATCATCCACATATAACAACAGAAACACTTGTTCAACTCTTGAACCTTTGTTAAAGTATACACAGCTGTTATATAAACTTCTTATGAATCCTGCACTAATCATGAACTCATTGAACTTCTTATTCCACTGCCTGGGACTCTGTTTCAACCCATAGAGTGACTTCCTGAGAAAACAGACCTTCTCTTCATTTCCTGGAATCACAAAGCCCTCAGGCTGTTTCATATATATCTTTTCAACTAGATCACCATGCAGGAATGTTGTCTTGACATCTAACTGCTGTAGTTCATTGTCTTCTTGAGTAACCTTTGATAGAAGTAACCTGATAGAGCAATGCTTCACTACAGGAGAATATACCTCATTGTAATCAATACCTACTCTCTGTGTGAAGCCCCTGGCCACCAGCCTTGCCTTGTATCTGATTTTATCAGCTTTTCCAGCCTCCACCTTTTTCTTGAAGATCCATTTTGAACTAACTAGCTTCTGCCCTTCTGGTTTGTCTACAAGCTTCCAGGTTTGGTTTCTCTCCAGAGATTCCATTTCCTCCATCATGGCCCCTATCCAGTGTTCACTCTCACTGCAGCTTATTGCTTCCTTGAAACTACTAGGCTCTTGAAACTCCAAGTCTTTTGCTACACTCAATGCATAATATACACTTCCAACTTGTCCATAGAAATCAGGCCTTTGGATTTGTCTTCTTGGCCTGTCTCTTCCTATGCTATAAGTTCTGAGATTTGCAATCTCAGTATGACTCTCTTCATCTTCTGATGAACTGTCATTTTCTTGTTGAGCTTGAGTATCTTTCTCTGGTGATATCTGCTCCTCAGTAGGCTCCACCTGAATGGAAACTCTTTCAGGTTCCACAGCACCATCAGCTTCCTCTTGACTTCCAGTAGAGTTGTATCCCATCACATCCTCATTGAACCTTACATCTCTACTTATCAAGAGCTTCTGGTTTCCCTGTTCCAGGCACCATAACCTGTAGCCTTTTATACCCTCAGGATATCCTAGGAATACACATCTCTGTGCTCTTGCATCAAGTTTGTCTTGCCTGATGTGAGCATAGGCCAGACAACGAAACACTCTTAAGTCATAGTAGTTTGGTACCTTATTACTCCAAACTTCTTTTGGAGTTTTAAATCCTAGAGTTGATGATGGTGACCTGTTTATCAGATAGCATGCAGTGTTTATTGTTTCTCCCCAAAAGGATTTAGGTAATCCAGCATCAATCAGCATACATCTAACTCTTTCCAGCACAGTTCTGCTAAATCTTTCAGCAACCCCATTTTGTTGAGGGTTTAGTGGGACAGTTCTGTGCCTTGTGATGCCCTTTTCTTCACAAAACCCTGTGAATTCAGTGGATAGATATTCTAAACCATTATCTGTCCTAAGATGTTTCAGTTTCTTCCCTCTTAGGTTCTCCACCTGACTCAACCAAGTTTTAAACTTGAGGAATGCATCACTCTTGTTCCTTAAAACAAATACCCATGTTTTTCTACTGTAACCATCAATGATGGACATGAAATACCTTCCTCCTCCATGTGTTTCTGTTCTTGAAGGCCCCCAAATATCAGAGTGTACATAATCAAGTGGCTCTTAAGTAGAATGTATCCCTTTAGCATAAGGCAAATTCTTGGCATTTCCTAGAGCACACTTGTCACAGAAATCCAGTATTCTATTTCCCATTTCACCAATGATGCCCTTCTTTGATAACTCCTTCAATCCTTTCTCTCCAATATGACCCAGTCTTCTATGCCACTTCATAACATCTTCTCTGCTTATCACAGATTCAACACATCCTATCACAGGTGATCCAATCAAGATAAATAGACCATTGTGTTGCCTTCCTTTGATTACCAGCTTGTTGTGTTTAGTGATGTGAAGATAACCATCTAGGGAATTGAACTGACAGCCATTTGCCACAAGAGAACCAAGGGATAGGAGATTTCTCTTTAGTCCAGGAACATACCTTACTTGAGAAATAGTTCTGATGACTCCATCATACATTTTTATTTGAACTGATCCTGTGCCTTTAACTCTGCAGGAGTGATCATTTCCCAGTAATACACATCCACCATCTTCTTTCTGTAAATCCTTGAACCAGGATTCATTGGGACACATATGGAATGAACACCCAGTATCAAGAACCCATTCCTTTTCCATTTTTGTGTCTGTGATGTTTAAGACTTCTGGAGTGTCTTCTTGATGCTCAGTCATAGCTACTTCTGCCCTCTGATTTTCCTGCTTCTTCTTCTTTTATGGACAGTCCTTCTTTAAATGTCCAGCTTGTTTGCATTTGAAACACTTTCTGGTTTCAACCCAGTCTCCTTGTTTCTTTGCATTTGGAGTTCCAGATTTGTTATCTTTGAATCCCTGGAACTTCTTCTTTTGGAAATTCTTTTTGAACTTAATGTTCAAACCTTCTCCAGCCTGTGCAGAGCCCTTTTCTCCCTGATTTTGAAAACACTTTGTCTTTAATGCTGACAGGATGGATTCATAGCTGATTTTTCCACCCCTTCCAAACATCAGTGCATCTTTAAAACTTTCCATGGACTTGGAAGTACATTAAGCACCATCAGAGCCTTATCATCATCCTCCAAGTTCATCCCCAGATCTTCTAATTCTTCAATCATCTTGGCAAACTCATCAAGTTGATCAGAAATAACCTTATCATCAGTGATTTTGAAAGACATTTATTTCTGCCTCAGAAATAGTTTGTTGGGTATAGACTTTGATTGATAGAGTTCCTCTAGTTTTCCCCGTGCCTCCACTGCATTCTTGCACCTTGATACCTCCCTCAAGGGTCTATCACCAGACATAAGAATATCAGACTCAGAGCCTTCTTATCCAATTCTGGAAACTTGGATTTCTCAGTATCAGGCCATTGATCAACAGGAAGAAGTGCAGAGTCTAGTCCATTTTGAATCAGTATTGCGTTCATTTTGATCTTCCAGAGTGAGAAGTCATTCTTACCTGAAAAAATTCTCCACATCCATCTTTACTCCAGCCATTCTTTCTCCTTCTTTGAATGTGTGTGTAATGTTTCCCACAGACGGCGTCACTTGTTAAGATTTGAACCACTTACAACACACACAAATGAACTCAATCCAGAAAAGAATGAAAAATAAACTGAAAATCGGCCAACTAAGAACCGAACGCAAAACCAGAAATAAAATGAAGAACACAAAGCTTTTACATGGTTCGATCAATGTGATCTACATCCACGGAGGCTCTATACACCTCAATTCACTCCACTGAGCAATCAATTACAAGAAATATCCCAGAATACCAGAAGCCCCAATTCACAATCAGAATTGAGCTTAAGAACCCTAGCTTTCTAATTCTAAGGATTGTGTAGTGTTTACAGAGGGAAAACAACGTGTATCAACTCGTCTCTACAAGTGGAACAAATGTATATAAAGAACTAAGCTCGAATCAAGAAGCTCTAGAAGTTGGAATCAATTCTGTTTCAACTGCTTCAAAACTGGTATACGCACCTTCGACAACGGTTTCACATGCAACGGTTCAAAACCGTTGCATAATTCTGTTATAACCGTCATGACCCTGGTTCTTCAATAACCTCCAAAACTGAACTGATTTAAACCCGACTCTCCGGCCCGGTTCTTCCCAACTTAAACCCGGTTCCTGATTCCTCTCATCCTCTACTACAAGTCATGACCACTTGAAGAAATTGAATTGACACCTACAAACTTTCTGACCTAAAATCACCAATCTGACTATTTATAAGCCCCCAGACCGACCTAGACATAAAATAAACCAAATTTGGGCCTAAAACACGTAAGCCCAGATTTTGACCGCCTAAGACTTGTCGGCCGCTGCCAGATATCACGCCCGTGCTGACTCCCAACGCCAAATTCACTTTACAGCCATGATTTGTCGCGGTCGCGATAGCTATTCCGTCCATAATTTATCTCCACCTTGATACGAATGACGAACCTAACCGAGTTAGATTCAAGGCACAATTCCTAACAATCTCCACCTTGACTTGAATCCTCAAATAACACAACTTCTCCGGACAAAGCTCCACCTCAATTCTAAATCCTCTCAAAGATTCAAACATAATGTACCCAAACAATCTAAATGCGTCAGATGTATCCAATGTACCAGATGTGCCTTAAATATCCAAAAGTACGAGTGACTCCTCGTACCCAAGTTTTTCCCAAGTAATGAGCCACTAATAGCTTTTAATAACATTAAAGCGTTGAACCTTGCATTAAATACAAAGTTCCTCTATTAACGCCCTTCAAAATCACATTTGAACCTTTGCAGACGTTCAAAACTCCACCTTTACCTTTGAAACTGAAACCCGTACTGTCTAATCGACTTAGTGAAATCAGATTCCTCGCCATAAGTGGAACATGTCTGACATCGTTCAACGTGCACAGTCTACCATCATGTGTCCTACCCTTGATTGAGCCTATTCCAACTGTCTTACATTTGGAACCATTGACCAAAGAGACATGGCCACCTTCCACCTGCTTATAGGTTGCGAACCACTTCCTACGCGGACGTATATGTTAAGACGCCCCAGAGTCAATAACCCACATATCATAATTATGTGTTTGTTTCTCAGTAGACCGAATCCTCATCAGAGTCAATGTCAACTTCTTCAACAACATTAACAATGCTTTCCTGTTATCGCTTCCACTTCGGACATGCATACTTCCAATGCCATGTCTCCCTACAGTAGTTGCAAATATCTACTGGTTTAGGACCTTTGAGGCTTGAATTTTTCTTGAACTTCTTCTTCCCCAAATTTCCCAAGCCTCGATTACCACTGACTCCTAGCATAGCAGCCTGACTCCCCGTACTTGCAACAGTCGCCGGATGGTGCAACTCTCTAGAATGAAGTGATGATCTCACCTCTTCCAGAGACACAAAATATTTTCCAATAACATATGTCTGCACAGAATTCTCATATGACGGCGGTAGAGAAACCAACAAAATCAAAGCAACATGCTCATCTTCTATTTTAACATCAATGTTACGCAGTTCTAATAGGATTGTGTTCAATTGATCTAAGTGTTCACGAAGAGACTAACCTTCGTGCATACACAGCCCGAACAAACGTTGCTTCAAAAGAAACTTATTAGTAAGTGACTTCGTCATGTACAACTTCTCCAGTTTCGACCATAACCCCCGTGCAGTTTCCTCCACTGCTACCTCGGTGATGATGTCTTCTTCGAGTCACTACATGATTGTTGACAGCGTTTTCTCCTCTAGAATAGCTATCTCGGCAGACATCGGGGCCTCGTCCTCTCCCTGATCCACTTCATTGCCCTTGTTCTTCTTTGGCTTTGGCATCAGCGGCACCCACAACCCTTGTTGTTTCAACAAGGCTCTCATCGTAGTCTTCATAAACTAAAACTATTCCTCCATGTGAATTTTTCGATCTTCACGTTCATCCTAGACATCTTCGCAACCAAATTGTGAAAAATCGAACCAACCTCTTGATATCAGTTGTTGGGAAAGCAGGTAGCTAGAAAGATAACACAAACAAACGTAAACGAGAAAATCGATAAAACAAAGAACACCAATGTTAACATGGTTCGCTGAAAAAAAGTTAACTACATCCATGGCCAAACGTGAGGAACCAAATTAAATGTATCAGAGTGTTTACAATATAGGACGTCACTATCCTAACAAAGGGAGATAAATTGAGTACCAAATTAATGGATACTCGACCAAAATAAATTGATGTATGGCATGATCTATAATAGGCCTGACTTGGCTTATTGTGTGTCTTTGGTTAGTAGGTACATGTGAAATTCCGGTAAAGCTCACTGGGGTGCCTTAAAGCAGGTGTTGAGATATTTAAAAGGGACAGTGAACTTAGGATTGAAGTTTGAGAAACGAGCAGATGTTACTGTTCCATTGGTGGGATTTGCAGATGCTGATTTTGCAGGAAATATAGACACCAGAAGATCTATTTCAGGATATGTATTTACACTATATGGGACTGCAATTAGTTGGAGAAGTGTGCAGCAGTCAGTAGTGGCTTTGTCCACAACATAAGCTGAGTACATTGCATTAACTGAGACAATCAAGGAGGCTTTGTGGTTGAAAGGAATTCTCAGGGATCTGGGGATTAAGCAGAAGTGTGTGACCATATTCTGTGATAACCAGAGTGCCCTTCACTTGGTTAAACATCAAGCATTCCATGAGAAGTCCAAGCATATGGATGTAAGGTTACATTTTACAAGAGATGTGATAGATTCAGGTTATGTGGAGGTTAAGAAGTTTCATAGATAAGATAATGCTGCTAATTTCTTGACCAAGGCAGTTCCTGGGAACAAGTTTGTGCATTGCTCGAGCCTAGTTAGGCTTGAACAATGTGTTTAAGCTGTTAGAAAAACAAGGCAGGTTGAGGTAATGAAATGCACTTGATTTTATTGAGGTGGAGATTTATGAGCATAAGTTCAATTTCATCAAGTGAGGATTATATGAAGTATGAGATGTTGGGAAGCCAGAACTGGAATCGGATCTTGAAGAACCGGTCCAAAGAACCGGGTTCAGAGTCAAAGCAGTGGGAGAGGTTAAGAGGAAATCGGGTTTGAGTTGGTTGTACTGCTGTTTGCAACGGATTAAATCTGTTGCGCCAGAAATCTTTGTAGAAGTCGCGTTCCAGCAACTTGCAGCAGTTTTAGATTCAATCGGTTATAACTTCCTATCAGTTCAATATCATCAAGTGATCATGGAATGTAGTAGGGGTTTTGAGGAGTTGAGAACCGGATTTAGAACGTGAAGAACCGGTTAGAGAATAGGGTTTTAGCCGGATCAATTGAGGAGCTTAAAATAGGAACCAGAGTCATGTTGGTTATAACTGCCGTTTGCAACGGTTTAAAACCATTGCATGAAAAATCGTTGTGGAAAGCTCGCTGAAACAGTTTTGTGCAGTTGAAGACAAAGTTGGTTACAACTGCTTCTACTTCCTGATTCGAGCTCCGGCCTTTATATACATTGTAAACACTTGAAGTTGCGAGTTGATTCACGATTCTTTCCCTCTGTAAACATTACTCAATCAAGAGAATTAGATTGCTAGGGTTCTTAAGCTCAATTCGACTTGTGAATTAGGGTTTCTAGTTTTCTGGGCAAATTCTTGTAATTTATTGATTAGTGAAGTGAATTGAGGTGTATAGAATCTCTGTGGATGTAGATCACATTGATCGAACCACGTAAAATCCCTGATTTCATCATTTCCTCTTCCTGTTCTTGGTTCGGTTTCTTGTGGCCGATTTCTGTGTTGTTTTTCATTCAATACTGTTTGTGTGTTGTTTGTGTGTGAGTGAGACTGATTCATAACAAGTGGCACCGTCTGTGGGAAGCTTGCTCACTCAACAAGAAGGAAGAGATGTCAGGAATGAAGATGGATGTGGAGGAATTCTCAGGGAGAAATGACTTCCATCTTTGGAAGATCAAGATGAAGGTTGTTCTGGTTCAAAACGGGCTGGTGGGTGCACTAAAGCCTGAAAATGAATGGACAGAGATTGAGAAGCCTAAATATGCAGAGGTGGATCAAAAGGCTTTGAGTATGTCATCTTGTGTCTAGGAGATAAGCCCTTGAGGGAGATTTCAAGATGCTCGACTGCTATAGAGTCTTGGACCAAGTTGGAGGAACTATATCAGTCCAAGTCTGTATCAAATGAACTGTTTCTCAAACAGAGGTTACTGGCATTCAAAATGGTGGATGGGAAGGACATTTCTAATCAACTGGATGAGTTTTCTAAACTTCTTGATGAACTAGAAGACCTTGGAGTATCTATGGAGGATGATGACAGAGCTTTAATGGTATTAAATGCTCTACCAAATTCCATGGAAGGGTTCATGGACACTTTGATGTTTGGTAGGCAGGATAAATTGAGTTATGACTCAATTATCATTGCGTTGAAGACCAAATGCCTACAAAATCAAGGAGATAAGAAGGTGACTCAATCTGGAGAAGGTTTGAATGTAAATTTCAAGAAGAATTACCAAAAGAAGAAGGGCCATACCTCAAAGAGTTACAAGACTAGCAATATTGCTCCAAAGAAACCTGGAGAATGGACAGAAAACAGGAAATGCTTCAAATGCAAGCAAGTAGGGCATCTAAAGAAAGATTGCCCTCAAAAGGTGAAGAAGAAAGAAGGCCATGGAGGAGAAGCTGCCACTGTTGAACATGGAGAAGACACTCCAGAAGTCTTGAATGTTACTGAATCAAAAATGGAGTTGGAATGGGTACTGGATACAGGTTGCTCATTCCACATGTGTCCTCACAAAGAATGGTTCCAAAACCTCAAGAAAGAAGATGGAGGGTGTGTACTGCTAGGAAATGACCAATCCTGTAGGGTTCAAGGCACTGGATCAGTAAACATCAATATGTTTGATGGTGTCACCAGGCAAATTGCAAATGTAAGGTATGTGCCTGGACTTAAAAGGAATTTGATCTCCCTAGGATCTCTAATTGCTACTGGATGTGAGTTTAAGTCAGTTGATGGCCAATTACACATAACCAAAGGAAATAAACTGGTAATCAAGGGAAGACAACACAATGGATTGTTTATTTTGATTGGAAAACTAGTGGTTGGGAGTGTGGGAAATGTTCTGGCTAACAATGAGCTAACCCTGTGGCATAAAAGATTAGGACACATTGGTGAAAGAGGACTGAAAGAATTATCCAAAAGAGGGATCATTGGAGAGTTTGGCAAGAAATCACTTGAGTTCTGTGACAAATGTGCATTGGGCAAATTACAGAAACTGCCTTATGCCAAAGGAATTCACATTACTCAAGAACCTCTAGAATATGTCCACTCTGATATCTGGGGACTATCCAGGACTGAAACACATGGAGCTGGGAAATATTTCATGTATGTAATAGATGATTTCAGTAGGAAAGTATGGGTGTTCATCTTAAGGAATAAGAGTGATGCCTTTACTAAATTCAAGACATGGTTGCTGCAAATGGAAACCTTGAGAGGAAAGAAACTCAAGCATTTAAGAACTGATAATGGCTTGGAATATCTATCTACTGAGTTTAATACCTTCTGTAATGAAAGGAGATTTACCAGACACAGAACAGTTCCAAATAATCCACAACAGAATGGTGTGACAGAAAGGTTCGATAGGACTGTCCTAGAAAGAGTAAGGTGTATGTTACTTGATGCTGGATTGCCAAAGGTATTTTGGGGAGAAACAATAAACACAACATGCTATCTAATAAACAGATCTCCTACATCAACTCTGGGATTCAAAACACCAGAAGAAGTATGGAATGGAAGGATTCCTGATTACTCAGGGTTAAAGGTGTTTGGATGCTTAGCATATTCTCATATGAAATCAGATAAACTTGATCCTAGAGCCTACAGGTGTGTGTTTCTGGGATATCCAGAAGGAATCAAGGGTTACAGGTTATGGTGCATGGAATCTGGCAATCAGAAGTTGATGATCAGCGGAGATGTGAAGTTCAATGATTCCATTATGGGATATCACTTTTCTGGGAATTTGGGAAATCAGGATGAAGGCCATGAAATAGAAAGGATATCTGTTCAGGTGGAGACTCAGGAGGAGCATGACAGACAGAGAGAAGAAGATTTGGCTGATCATTCCAGTAGTAGTTCTTCAGAAGGAGAAGACACAACACACAGAAATCTAAACCTGAGGGAATACAGCATTACCAGAGACAGACCAAGGAGGCAAATACAGAAACCAGATTTCTATGGACAAGCTGGAACTGTACATTATGCACTGAGTGTTGCTGAAGACATAGAAAATCATGAACCTCAGAACTTCAAAGAAGCAATCACTGGTGATGAAAGTGAACAGTGGATCAGTGCAATGATGGAATAAATGGAGTCTTTGGAGAGAAATAGCACATGGAAACTGGTTGATAAACCAAAGGGGCAAAAGCTGGTGAGTTCAAAATGGATCTATAAGAAGAAGGATGAAGCTGGAGTCTCAGACAAGATAAGGTATAAGGCAAGACTGGTAGCAAGAGGCTTTACTAAGAGGGAAGGCATTGACTTCAATGAAGTTTTCTCTCCTGTGGTAAAGCACTGTTCCATCAGATTACTTTTATCAATAGTAACACAAGAGAATATGGAGTTACAACAGCTGGATGTAAAAACAGCTTTCTTACATGGAGACTTGGTTGAGAACATTTATATGAAGCAGCCTGAGGGATTTGTGATTCCAGGAAAAGAAGAACAAGTATATTTCCTTGAAAAGTCATTATATGGATTGAAGCAAAGCCCAAGGCAGTGGAATAAGAAGTTCAATGAGTTTATGTTAAAAACTGGTTTTGTCAGAAGTTTGTATGACAGCTGTGTTTATTTTGATAAAAGTTTAAAGGCTGATCCTGTATACTTGTTGTTATAAGTGGATGACATGCTTATTGCAAGCAAGAGCTCACATAAGATACATCGGCTTAAGCAGAAATTGAGCTCTGAGTTTGATATGAAGGACTTAGGAGAAGCTAAGAAGATTCTGGGTATGAACATAATTAGAGACAGAGCTGCTGGATCTTTATGGTTGTCTCAGAAGCATTATCTTCAGAAAGTGGTGGAGAGGTTTCAAATGCATGAGGCCAAAACACTAAGTGTTCCTGTAAGCCAACAAATCAGATTAACAAAGGATTAGAGTCCTAAGACAGCAGAAGAAGAGTCATACATGAGAAGTGTGCCTTATGCTAGTGGAGTTGGAAGTCTAATGTATGGGATGATATGCAGCAGGCCCGACTTAGCATATTGTGTGTCCCTAGTTAGCAGATATATGTCAAATCCAGGAAAAGCTCATTGGGAGGCTTTGAACCAGGTTTTGAGATATTTGAAGGGAACAACAAATCTGGGGTTGAAGTTTCAGAAGCAGGAAAAGTTAGCTATTCCTTTGAAAGGATTTGCAGATGCTGATTTTGCTGGAAATGTTGACACCAGAAAGTCAATCACAGGTTATGTGTTCATATTATATGGCACTGCAGTTAGCTGGAAAAGTGTGCAACAACCAGTAGTGGCTTTGTCTACTACAGAAGCTGAATACATGGCTTTGACAGAGGCAATTAAGGAAGCTGTGTGGTTAAAAGGCATTCTGAGGGATCTAGGAATCAAGCAGGACTGTGTTACTATATATTGTGACAATCAAAGTGCTTTACATCTAGTGAAACATCAAGCTTTCCATGAAAGATCCAAGCACATAGATGTCAGATTGCATTTTGCAAGAGATGTGATTGATACAGGGTCTGTGGAGGTTAAGAAGGTCCATACAAGTGATAATGCTGCTGAATTCCTAACCAAGGCAGTTCCTAGGAGTAAGATGGTTCATTGCTCAAGCCTGATTGGGCTTGAACGGTGTGATTGAAACCTGAAAGACAAGGCAGGTTGAGGTGATGAAATACACTTGATTTCATTGAGGTGGAGATTTGTAGACATCAGTTCAATATCATTAAGTGATCATGGAATGTAGTAGGGATTTTGAGGAGTTCAAAACCCCGGATTTAGAACGTGAAGAACCGGGTTTTAGCCGGATCAGTTGAGGACGTTAAAATAGGAACCGGAGTCATGTTGGTTATAACTGCCGTTTGCAACGGTTTAAAACCGTTGCATGAAAAATCGTTGTGGAAAGCTCGCTGAAACAGTTTTGTGCAGTTGAAGACAAAGTTGGTTACAACTGCTTCTACTTCCTGATTCGAGCTCCGGCCTTTATATACATTGTAAACACTTGAAGTTGCGAGTTGATTCATGATTCTTTCCCTCTGTAAACATTACTCAATCAAGAGAATTAGATTGCTAGGGTTCTTAAGCTCAATTCGACCTGTAAATTGGGGTTTCTAGTTTTCTGGGTAAATTCTTGTAATTGATTGATTAGTGAAGTGAATTAAGGTGTATAGAACCTCCGTGGATGTAGATCACATTGATCGAACCACGTAAAACCCCTGAGTTCATAATTTCCTCTTCCTGTTCTTGGTTCGGTTTCTTGTGGCCGATTTCTGTGTTGTTTTTCATTCAATACTGTTTGTGTGTTGTTTGCGTGTGAGTGAGACTGATTCATAACATCCTCATCATATGGATTCGAGCTGCAACTCTTGTATAAATATAATTCACTTATAATTGCGATCTAGATGATCAAGTTTTCCCTCTGTAAACATTACACTAGTGAGAGAATTAGAGTTCTAGGGTTTGTGATCCTAATTCAACTTGTGAATTAGGGATTTACTAGATTCTTGATATTTCTTGTAATTGCTTGTGTAGTAAAGTGAATTTAGGTGCATAGAACCTCCGTGGACGTAGATCATCACTGATTGAACCACGTAAAGCCCGGTGTGTTCATTTTTCTTTCGATTTATGCGTTCTTGTGTGTTCAGCCGGTTTCTGCATTTTTCGTCCGAACATAGTTCTTGTGATTTTGTGTGATCCTGATCTTCTCATAAAGTCAGGTAGAAGAACTTATCTCACTGTGATCCCATCAATACGTAAAGACGTACTAGTATAAGTAAATAGTCAAGATAAACTATTCCTACTTGATACTGCAGCCTATACCAACAACTCGTCCTCAAGTTGTCTCAACTGTGATATATATTTTATATCTCATTAAGTTTAACCAATCATATGATCTTCTGTGATCTACAACATACCATATCATCTACTTATAGAGAGAGATATAGGGACATATATAGTGATTAGTGTAAACAAAATCAGATTGGAGATTAATAGTGAATAACTGGAAACATTGTATATAAAAGGTCTTGCTTTCAGTATACAAATCCAACAATTGCTAAACAACGCACAACATAGTTTATCCGATAAAGTGAAAGAGTGATGATAAATTATGGGGTATTTCTTGGCACTGTTAGGAGTTGTATACACGGACTTAACCAAGAGGTTGGTCTATTGTATATGATCTACACCTCAAGCATTCCGAGAGGGGTTTTGAGATGCAACGTCACGAAGACTCATCATAATAGATCAATCTTATTAGTTATTGATAAATGGAGGTCATAGCTACTCCATGCTCCTTTCATCATCAAAACAGATTAACAAAGTCTCAAATTTTTGCTAGGGAAAAAAATCTCAACTCCTTTACAATAGAAGTATTTGTCTAAGCTGCTTGGATTTGAGTACAAGATAGAACATAAGAAAGGTTGTGAGAATAAAGTTGCTGATGCTTTGTCAAGAGTGGCAATGGAGCGAAGGGAGTGTGTGGCCATCATACTTTTGAAACTAGCGTGGATGGAAGAGATACAGAACAAGTATGACACTGACTTGGTAGTACAGGGCATAATCACTAAGTGCATCAATTTCCCTTACAATGTCTCTTACTACTTATACATTGATGGCATACTGAGGTATAAGGGAAAGATTTTTGTAGGTAGTGGTACTGATCTGACAGATAAAACTTGAAGTATATGCATGCCTCTAGTGTGGTTGTGCCATCTGGAGAAACAATTACCTTAAGTAGGCTTATTAAATTATTTTGGTTGCCAACAATGAGGCAAGATGTCAAGCAGTTTGTCTGAACCTATCACATTTGTCAGATAAGTAAACATGAGCATCTCAATACCTTAGGATTATAACAGCCACTACCTACTCCACGCAAAGCTTGCACACATACATCAATGGATTTTATTGATCAATTGCCCTTTTCAGCAGGAAAGGATGTCATTTGGGTGATAGTGGATAGGCTGACTAATTACAGTCATTTTGTTGCCCTTACTCACCATATTTCAGCTTATAAACTGGCAACATTTTCTTGGATATTATATATAAGTTGCATGGGTTGCTTCAAGGGGTTGTCTCTGACAGAGACAAAATGTTCACAAGTTATTTTTAGAAACAATTGTTTTAACTTGTGGGATTGAGCAGCACATGAGCACAACTTACCATCCTCAGATAGATGGGCAAACTGAAACAGTTAAACAATGCCTAGAAACATATCTGAGACGTATGTGTAGCTCTAATCCTAAGAGTTGGTATGGTTGAGTTTTGTACTACACTAGTTTCCATACTGCCTTTAGAATTTCTCCCTTTGAACCAATCTCACTCACTTTTGGGGCCTATATTCAATGTTCAGGTGAGGGGGTTACTGAAACTTTGCAAACTAGACAGATGATATAGCACCAACTTAAGGAATTGCTTGGGAAAGCTCAAGAATGGATGAAGTTGTATGCTAATAGAAGAAGAACAACCAAGGAGTTCTTAGTATTGGGTATATTTGAAACTCAAACCCTACACGCAGCGAATACTTCACAAAAGCAAGGTGTGGAAACTTAGTCCTAAATATGCAGGGCCCTTTCAAGTGGCTGCTAGAATTGGGGTTGCTACCTACAAACTTTTGCTGCCACCAGATGCCAAAGTACATCTTGTTTTTTCATGTTTCTTTGCTCAAGAAGATAATTGGCCCTATTACACCAGTTACTAAAGACTTGCCTGAGTTTGATAATGTCGGAAAAGTGCTTCTTAAATCTTTGGAAGTCCTAGCTTGAAGGTTGGTTAAACGAGGTCATTCTCCAGCCACTCAGCTTTTAATCCATTTGTCTCACATTCCAGATGCAGAAGCTACATGAGAGTTCTATGAAGATGTACATGATAAGTACCTGGAGTTGCTGTCTTGAGGTTAAGGCTGCTTAAGAAGGGGCTATTGTCATGAAGAAGAAGTATGAAAGGGAAACACATTTACAGTTTTGTTTTCATTTCTTGTTAGTTTTTACCGTTATTTTCATTCTCTTGAGTAATTTGTGTTATTACTTATTAACGTGTGGTTTGAGTTTTCGTTTATAGTTAATACGACATCATTTCAATGAGAAAGGATTACATCGTTTTGTTTTAGGGTGAGACGGTGCCGTTTCGGATCAAACACGTTGTATGCATGGCTGACTGAATATATAATGGTCATACATACATTTTTCATTGCTTAATCAGAAAAGTAATAGCTAAATTTCTGCAATTCTACCCTTTCTGTGTTTTGTTCACGAGCTCTAGCTCGTCAAACTACGTCACAATTCATCGTTTGTGATAGAACAAAACGACTATGTTCCAATAGAAATTTGATGAAAAAATCGCGTTTCATATCGAAACAAGAGAAAAGACGACTCCTTGATTTATACTTGAACAAACGTCAAGCAATACGACTCTATGCATCGAAAATCATCAACATATTTGAATTCGGACATCGAACAAACATCAACTTGTTCGATCTACCTGGTTTAACGTAGTTAGAACTGTTCGACTATACGGTAGAAAGATAATTGCGATAAGTTTGTTTCGTGCCCTCGACTGATGAGGCCTTCGAGAAATTAGGGTATATAGAGTTTCCAGAAAATGAGACACGGTCTATTAATAGAAGATGAGACAGAAGAAATATAATTATATCTTTTATGTTTCTTATTTTTTTCAATTTCATATATATATATATATATATATATATGAATATATTAATTTTTACTGATTATGTCAATTGCTTTCAGCAAGAACACTATAGTCTTTTATTAGTAATATTTAATTTATTTAATTAGTGGATTGAGTTGAGAAATTCTGTGAGCTGCAAATAGTCGCCGCCAAAATATAAAGACATGTTAATTTATTTTTCAATATAAAGTCTTATATTTAAATATGTGATATAGGTACCACATATATATGTATGTGTACACAGATTCAACCCGGGCTGGAAAAAAATATTTTCTTAAAATTAATTAATTTTTGCGATTATCTTCTAATTAAAATTACAAATTTAATTGATAACTATCACAAGATAAATTTTAAATGTTAACTATCATTTTGGAACACTCTACAAATCTTGACGTGTTTTCTTATTCCTTTTTGACCCGTAATCGAGTGTTAGTGTTAAAATTTTAGCTACCGTCTTCATAAATAATTTTTCAATAATAATATTCAATACATTTATTAAAAAATTTAATTTTAAGAATTTTTTTCCCGAACCGTGCAGAATCAGCCCAAACATCTTTATCCATATTTTTTGGTCACCAATTATTGCTGCCTTTCCAAAGGTTTGGATTCTTTACTCTGATTATGATGTTTTGAAATTATGTCAATATAAATTTAAAATACATTAGTAAATATATATAGTTATATACACATACAGCCACCAACCAAAAGAGGGCCAAATTGATTTTTTTTTTTATTTATTTTCTTAAAAAAGTAATTAAATTTTAAAACAAAATAATTTTTTTATGTTTATCATATATAATCCGAATCATCTGTTCACGATCTTTAACTAGACATCCTTGTTGCATATATTTTAATGAAATATTACATTCTAGAAAATGTACTTGTATATTGGTTGGTTGACTTGAGTATGTATTCCAAGTTGGACTATCAGTACTGAATTCCACCTATAAATTAATATTAGTTAAATAATTTTTTTATTATTTTTAAAAAGGATGAATCAATTTGCTTATATAATTTTTTAAGACAATATTGTCTATAAAAATCTATATATATATATATATATCCATCCGTTTCATATTAATTGACGTTTTAGTATGAAATGAAAGAATTAAGGATTTGATATTTTGATAGATATACTCTCAATTAAAGATTTGACAAAATCAAAATATCTCTGATAAATTGAAAAATAGAGATATTTAGGATTGAGTTCAGGAAGAAAATTAGTAGAATTGGTGAAAAATATGTGAAACATCAATTAATTAAAAAAAAATAACATCCTAAAACTTTAATTAATATAATACGGAGGGAGTAGTAATTAGTAAGCTGAACCGCACTTTCCAGCCAATAACTTTTTCAATTATTATTATTATTTATTCTTTAGAGAAGGAGATGTTTCATAATCAGACACTCAAAATTACATCGTTCAGTACCACAGAGGAAACATGGTAAGTTATACCAATATTGATTCCATTGTAGGAAACATTAGAAACAAAATTAGTGAGTCCTTAAAAGTATTGCGGTAGAGTATTATTGTAATTCGATCTAATCCTGCAAATATTGAAATATTATTTTCTTCAATATGAAACTTAAATTTGGGTTCCATATTAAATTTTTAAATATGTATTTTGAATAATATATATTAAAATATAATCCAATATTTAAATTTAATTAGGCCATGCTATTCAATATGTGTATTGCATAAGAAAATATCGATTCTCAGTATCAAACTATTAAGTTAAGTCTCTTACCTTTAAAAAACAAAACAAAACAATATATATATTGAAGAAAGAAAAACTTGAAGTAAAAATTAGTATTTTGAACGCCAAAAAACAAAACTATTCAAAATTAGTATAATGTGATATTAATTTTGAAAGGAGGTATTTCATGAAATATACTCTCTCCGTCCCGGTTAAAGCTTCCACTTTGACCGGGCACGGATGTTAAGAAAAAACAGTTATTTGACTTTTTTAAAGGTGGAGATTGAGTGATTGAGATTTTGAGGGTGAGGATTGTGGGATTAGTTTCCTTTTTTGGGCTGACAACTTTAAGTGGGACGGACCGATAAGACAAGTAGAAAGTTTTAACCGGGACGGAGGGAATATTACTTTTTGTTGTTGCACAAAAAATGTATTTTGTGAGACGGTCTTATTTTTGTTTTTAAGTTTTTGCATCTTAAAATTCAATATTAGAAAAAGATAAACGTCGCCTACCTATCTTGATTTGGTCATTTTTGCTCCATCCTTCTACGCATATTGTTCGTCACGTCAACATCTTTCTTTTTTGGCAGTCAATTCCATAGCATCATTCCTGCATTATTGAAGGGCTTAACTTCACAATAAATGCTTGCAAATAACGTTATTCACACATTTGATATCCACAACCAAAAAAATAAAAAATAAAAAAACTTCAATATATATACTCCCTCCGTTCATAAATAAGTGTCATGCTAGAGAAAATCGTTTTTTTACAAAAGAGTGTCATTCTAGCATTTTTTTGCATTTTTCTTCCAACAATGTCCTTAGCTAAATTCAAGGAAATTTCCATATAAATATTATAATATTATATAAGTAATGTATTGGTGGAAAGATTGAGAAATATATGGTAATAAAAGAATTAATGGAGAGAAAAATGGAGGGGTGTTGTTGTCTATTTTATAATCTCTTAATTTCCACCTGAAAATCTAAAACGACACTTATTTGTGAATAGAGAAAGTATATAAGATGATGTTTCCAAATTCAATGACAACACTAAAATCACATCTGAAAAGTTGTTTTAATTTAAAGGGGTGTTGTAATCTTATATTTAGAGTCTCAAATCACTTTTCAAAACTCTAAATTTTGATAGCTTTTAGTATTTTTTCAAATAAATAGATTTTTTTTTTATTTATTTAGAATCATTTTATTCTAAACACTGTTAAAATTAGAATTTACAAGTTACTGAGTTATGTATTTCTTCTCCAAAATGATAACACTACACTGCAACAAAAGAAGTCTTTTGTATAATATTTTTTTACACCATAATTATGGTCACTAATAATAAGTTATTTGTCACCACTTGTTGTCACAAATATCTCTACAAAATATTTGAGACTATTTAAGATTATTTTTAGAGACAACTAATAGTTGCAAAAAAAAAAATTGAGATGCATAATACTTTGTGGTCACAAATATATTATTTGTGTCCGAGCTATTGAGATGACAAGAAAGTTGTGACAAATACTCATAAGTTGTGACAAATGCTCATTATTTGAGACCACTTCACTTAAATTGTGACAAATACTCATTATTTGGTCTCAAAAACCATTTTTTTTTTTTTAAGTGCTGGTTATAGAGTTATTTGCTTTCCATTTACTCATTTGTACTTTCTTCATCAACTCAGTCTTCAAAGTTTCATATTCAAAACTCTCCGTATATCCTTCAGTAAAATTTGCCTTATATATACAGGGGTTTCTGTTTTCTTCAGCCACACCACAGATAACTACAAAGATGAATTATAAAACAGGTAAATTTACCTCATATATACATGGCTTCCATCTTCAGTTAAATCAGGAGGATGAACTATGAAAAATTAAAAAGAATCGCGATGAAAATCAACAATTCTAGTGAAAACGGAATTAACTTCAAGAATGTGATCAAAATTCAGACCAATAAGGTTCTATTTGTGTGTTGATAAAGCGCAATCCGGTAACCACAAAATCTAACGATAATCTACACAAACAGAATATAAGAACACAAGATTTACGTGGTTCGATCCGGAGATCTACGTCCACGGGCAGAAAATCACTCTTGCCGAGGTGTTTCCTTTACTAGAACGTTGCGTTTACAGGTAGTAATTCAGTATACAGAGTGCGAACCCTAATTCAGAGTTCTTTTCCCGTATTTATACTTAGCTTTCCTCAACCCTAACTGAACCCTAACAAACTTCCTATATTCACGCCCACTTCCAGCTGCATGGCGGTTGGGAACGAATCTTCAGCCTTGATTCGCGGAACAAACCACTCGCTGGGCCAACGTGCGTTCCTGGGCCTGCTGGGCCTACGCGTGGTGGGCCTTCACGTGCTTGCTGGGCCGATCAGCGGGCTTTGGTATTAGCCCGACCCGAGGTGATCGGGTTATCCCTATCAGATGTCCCCCCCCCCCCCCAGCCGAAGCGAGGTAGGAGCTTCGGTTGTCATCGGAGTGGAACCGTAAGCAAGAAGGACCGGGGTCGCTGTCTGGCCGAAGTGTTTACGGATGACTGAACTAGGCCGAAGTGCATAAGACATTTATCGAGATATCGAGTTTCCCAGAAGCAAGAAACGCGTTGGGAGTTTATAACAACCTGGCCGAGGTGGGGGTACACCGGAGTGAGTTGTCTGGCCAAAATGGAGGGAGCACCGGAGTGGGGTAGTATGACCGAGGTGGAGTGTACACCGGGGTGTAGTTTGAATCTTCCTGACGAAGGGTGAGGCTGATGTGATTGGCGGCGCCATCATGAGAGAGAGGGATGTGAAGTGTCACGCTCTGCAACTTCCAAGAAACCTGTTCCCCACGCGCCTCGGGAAATGTATAGCGCGTGAAGAGCACGCTTAAATCCCTGGTAGCGTCGTTTCCGACTACCAAATTAAATCGTGTATGAAGATACACTTAAACCTTACCGACTACTCTAACTAGTAGAGTGTCAAGCAAGGGTCGATCCCACGAGGAACGGTCGAACAAATTTTGCTTTTATGTGTTAAGCTATTATTATGAAGAAACATAAAGTAAATAAGCTAGAAAACAATAAAGAAGTGGGGGGTTAATGAAATAACAACTACACCTAAATAAACAAAGACAAATAAAGAGATTTTTATAGGTTTTTGGTTTTTAAATAACAAAACGATTCACCCTTGATCATGTTTCACCGAGGTTTTGGACGATTTATGTAACTATTGTCAATGCCCTATTCAATTGTGATTCTAGCCCTTATCTCAAGACTATTAACAAGCTCTAATAGCCTTGTTATCCCTTAATCTTAGTTAATCAAAACAAGCTCTTCGACTAACCCTATTCAGTTTAACCGAATCCTCGAAAAAGCTCTCTTAGATTCAATCACCAAATGCATTAAACACTAGGACAACGAGATAAATTCAACATAAAACTCGCAAGCTCGGTTTTAGAGGTTAAACTTTGTGTTATCACCAATAAATAATTATTGTTTGCTACTCGGGAATCGGAAATCCTACAATTACAGATAGTAATCTCCTATTCTAGCAACACATTCACAAATCCCTTAAAGGGTGATCAATCCAATAATAAATTCATAAATGTGAGTCAATAACAGCAAATAACACAAAACACTTGAATACACAATATTTTCGGTAACATTAACCGTAATAATCACATAAATGTCTTGAACTCAAGGTTCCACAATAATCAAGAGTGAACTAAGGGTGCTAGCCACCCATTTTACCTAATACAAAGATAAACTAACAGAAAATTAAAGAAAAACATGAACATAGGATAGAAAGAACCAAAGGTTAGGGGTTGAAGATCAAGATCTTCAACCCCCTTCCATTTCCTTGCTTCCAATGGAGAAAAGTGGCTGATTATGTGTGGGGGATGGGTTCTAGGTTGTTCTAAGTTCCTCTAGGTTAGGTTAAATTCGAATGGGATGATATATATATAAGGAGAGAAAGTGCTAGTAAAAAATAGGCAAAAACGTATTCAGGATTTTAAAACAGGGTAGTGAATCTCGGCCGAGACGGGAGTGTGTCTCGGCCGAGACGTGAAAGAGGGTTTTCAGGAATTTTGGGTCGAAGGTCAATCTCGGCCGAGATTTGGTGGAATCTCGGCCGAGACGTGAAACAGGGAAAATTAGGGCTTTTTGGGATTTGACTCATCTCGGCCGAGATTGGATTGTATCTCGGCCGAGATCTTCATCTTTGATACTCTTCAAGAATTCCCTGGAGACTTATCTCGGCCGAGATGGGATTGAATCTCGGCCGAGATCTTCAATCTTGCAAAACTCTAGAAATTCCCTGGAGGCCCATCTCGGCCGAGATTGACATCCTGTCTCGGCCGAGATCTTCATGTGGCTCTTCCTTTTGTTGCCTCGATCGATCCCTCGACTCCGCGGTCGTTTGATGTTCTTTTTCGACCCTTTTTCACCTGTCTTAACATAAAAATAGCACAAACGCATTATTTTGCCCATGAGAGTATAAAAGCACTAAATACACGTGATTATGCACATTATTGACACTAAAATGACACTAAAAGTGCCCTAAAGTGCGTGCACGAAACACGTGTACCAAATCTCCCCAAACTTAAAACTTGTTCGTCCCGAACAATAAAGAGAAAGACAAAAGGACACGTGTTTAGGGCAAAGTTTAGTGGCATTTGATTTCAGAATTTTCATAAGAAAGAGTAAGCGATCATGATAAAAGCGAGCATATGTGATAGACTAGATCCACTACTCTCGAGACATAACACTCACAACTTAAGATCCTCACATGGTGAGTGTATCTCTCGACTCTCAAGTGTATCAAAAGGGAAGTGTATACGCTCACATTGAAATGCATAAAATGCCTACCATAAGCTTGCCAATCATCTAAACTTCGATGTATACCGACGTGTGTGACAAAGAATCAAAAAGGTCTTTAATAGGTTGTAATGTTGGTTTGGGGTAAGGTGGGATAATTTTGGGTATAAGTGACTATAAAACGGACTAAATGAGTCGTGCACTACTCATCTACCCCTAAAAAAATGGTCACTCAACCTCACTCTTTACTTCCTTAGTAAACCAATCCCAAGAATCGATTTCTTCTCCAATTTCTGGTATAAGTGACTATAAAACGGACTAAATGAGTTAGCTAATCTCATCTACCCCTAAAAAAAATGGTCACTCAACCTCACTCTTTACTTCCTTAGTAAACCAATCCCAAGAATCGATTTCTTCTCCTTACCACAAAGTCCACAACCTAAATGCTTTCTCAATTCTCCCTTGGAGTGTATTTTCTTTTGAATTTCTACAACCTTGAGAACATCTATCGAAAGGCATTTATAATACTAGCCTCTCCAAATCAAAAGCAACAATTGAGTATATACAACTAACTTTTTCTTTTGTTTTTCTGATTTTTCGATTTTTTCGATTTTTCTCTCCCTCTTTTTTTTTTTTTTTTTTTTTTTTTTCAACAAATATAAACAAACATTGGAGAGAAACTAGTATTCTCGATTCTTTGCCTATTGTTTCAATTCCTTCCACCCTTCAATATTCCCAATAGTTCATCCCTTTCAATCCCAAATTTACCCGACTACCTTCCAACCGCCTCCCTCATACTCAAATAGTCCAATTAAGGTCAAAGGCTAAATCGAAAGGTACTTGGCTTGTAGAGTTGGGCTGTCAAACAAGAGGCTAAAAGCTCAAGGGGCTCAACTAGAGACAATATCAAATTTGGTACAAAGGAAGTATTTTCACGTTTGAAAATAGGCTCAAGTCAAGAATTGCCTAAGATCATTTTCAATGTCACACAATGCACCGACACATGCAAAATAGAGAATTATGGCAAGTTCTAGAGACAACTAAATGCACTCAATGACTTTCACACCGAAAGAAAGTTTAAATTACTCCAAAGATGGAAGTATCTTCTAAGGCTCAAAAACTCACTTGGTTGCAATTTTGATCAAAAGTTTTGAGTGTATGTTCAATTTTGTTTCAAAAGTCTATCATGCTTTACCATGTGCTTCTTTCAAAGATATTTGTCAAAAACTTTCATCATTAATCAATGCCACATTCCTTCCTAAACTCATCCAATTGCTTTCTCGAGCTACCAATTTGTACGAATCCACCCCCTCCCCAAACTTAGTTGCAAACTAAGTTTGTGGAAAAGAGGAGTACAATTTGGTGTTCACCGAATTTAACCATATTATTCACCGCTTTACAATTTATTAAAAATGCAACAGACTAATCCATACAAAGATACCAAACCATTTCAAGTCTAATAAGTCCAAAAGACAATAGAGTAGCATATGGAAAGTTAAACTCTTGGGCTGCCAATACGTACACCTACCAAGACTTCCCCAAACTTGGTTAAAAACCAAAGTTTGTGAGGAAGAAAGGGTACGAATTGGTGTCCTAACTCACAGTGATTTTTGGGCTTCTTCAATCCCATTTGGTGCTATCTCCTTGAATTTCACGGATTGGTCGGTTCCTCATCATCATAGTCTCTGCACTCTAAAAGAAGATAATAAGACAATATCTAAATATAAGTAAGCAACCTAAACTACGAAATTGAATATACGAAAAGCAATAAACGTCGGGTTGCCTCCCGACAAGTGCCTTTGTTTAACGTCGTTGGCTCGACGGATGCTCTTTAAATAAACAAAACAAACAACTATCTATGTAAATAAAACTAACGCTTAACACATAAAACAAAATCGTTCTAAACCATTCCCCGGCAACGGCGCCAAAATTTGGTAGCGTCGTTTCCGACTACCAAATTAAATCGTGTATGAAGATACACTTAAACCTTACCGACTACTCTAACTAGTAGAGTGGCAAGTAAGGGTCGATCCCACGAGGAACGGTCGAACAAATTTTGCTTTTATGTGTTAAGCTATTATTATGAAGAAACATAAAGTAAATAAGCTAGAAAACAATAAAGAAGTGGGGGGTTAATGAAATAACAACTACACCTAAATAAACAAAGACAAATAAAGAGATTTTTATAGGTTTTTGGTTTTTAAATAACAAAACGATTCACCCTTGATCATGTTTCACCGAGGTTTTGGACGATTTATGTAACTATTGTCAATGCCCTATTCAATTGTGATTCTAGCCCTTATCTCAAGACTATTAACAAGCTCTAATAGCCTTGTTATCCCTTAATCTTAGTTAATCAAAACAAGCTCTTCGACTAACCCTATTCAGTTTAACCGAATCCTCGAAAAAGCTCTCTTAGATTCAATCACCAAATGCATTAAACACTAGGACAACGAGATAAATTCAACATAAAACTCGCAAGCTCGGTTTTAGAGGTTAAACTTTGTGTTATCACCAATAAATAATTATTGTTTGCTACTCGGGAATCGGAAATCCTACAATTACGGATAGTAATCTCCTATTCTAGCAACACATTCACAAATCCCTTAAAGGGTGATCAATCCAATAATAAATTCATAAATGTGAGTCAATAACAGCAAATAACACAAAACACTTGAATACACAATATTTTCGGTAACATTAACCGTAATAATCACATAAATGTCTTGAACTCAAGGTTCCACAATAATCAAGAGTGAACTAAGGGTGCTAGCCACCCATTTTACCTAATACAAAGATAAACTAACAGAAAATTAAAGAAAAACATGAACATAGGATAGAAAGAACCAAAGGTTAGGGGTTGAAGATCAAGATCTTCAACCCCCTTCCATTTCCTTGCTTCCAATGGAGAAAAGTGGCTGATTATGTGTGGGGGATGGGTTCTAGGTTGTTCTAAGTTCCTCTAGGTTAGGTTAAATTCGAATGGGATGATATATATATAAGGAGAGAAAGTGCTAGTCAAAAATAGGCAAAAACGTATTCAGGATTTTAAAACAGGGTAGTGAATCTCGGCCGAGACGGGAGTGTGTCTCGGTCGAGACGTGAAAGAGGGTTTTCAGGAATTTTGGGTCGAAGGTCAATCTCGGCCGAGATTTGGTGGAATCTCGGCCGAGACGTGAAACAGGGAAAATTAGGGCTTTTTGGGATTTGACTCATCTCGGCCGAGATTGGATTGTATCTCGGCCGAGATCTTCATCTTTGATACTCTTCAAGAATTCCCTGGAGACTTATCTCGGCCGAGATGGGATTGAATCTCGGCCGAGATCTTCAATCTTGCGAAACTCTAGAAATTCCCTGGAGGCCCATCTCGGCCGAGATTGACATCCTGTCTCGGCCGAGATCTTCATGTGGCTCTTCCTTTCTCGCCTCGATCGATCCCTTGACTCCTCGGTCGTTTAATGTTCGATTTCGACCCTTTTTCACCTGTCTTAACACAAAAACAGCACAAACGCATTATTTTGCCCATGAGAATATAAAAGCACTAAATACACGTGATTATGCACATTATTGACACTAAAATGACACTAAAAGTGCCCTAAAGTGCGTGCACGAAACACGTGTACCAAATCTCCCCAAACTTAAAACTTGTTCGTCCCGAACAATAAAGAGAAAGACAAAAGGACACGTGTTTAGGGCAAAGTTTAGTGGCATTTGATTTCAGAATTTTCATAAGAAAGAGTAAGCGATCATGATAAAAGCGAGCATATGTGATAGACTAGATCCACTACTCTCGAGACATAACACTCACAACTTAAGATCCTCACATGGTGAGTGTATCTCTCGACTCTCAAGTGTATCAAAAGGGAAGTGTATACGCTCACATTGAAATGCATAAAATGCCTACCATAAGCTTGCCAATCATCTAAACTTCGATGTATACCGACGTGTGTGACAAAGAATCAAAAAGGTCTTTAATAGGTTGTAATGTTGGTTTGGGGTAAGGTGGGATAATTTTGGGTATAAGTGACTATAAAACGGACTAAATGAGTCGTGCACTACTCATCTACCCCTAAAAAAATGGTCACTCAACCTCACTCTTTACTTCCTTAGTAAACCAATCCCAAGAATCGATTTCTTCTCCAATTTCTGGTATAATTGACTATAAAACGGACTAAATGAGTTAGCTAATCTCATCTACCCCTAAAAAAAATGGTCACTCAACCTCACTCTTTACTTCCTTAGTAAACCAATCCCCAGAATCGATTTCTTCTCCTTACCACAAAGTCCACAACCTAAATGCTTTCTCAATTCTCCCTTGGAGTGTATTTTCTTTTGAATTTCTACAACCTTGAGAACATCTATCGAAAGGCATTTATAATACTAGCCTCTCCAAATCAAAAGCAACAATTGAGTATATACAACTAACTTTTTCTTTTGTTTTTCTGATTTTTCGATTTTTTCGATTTTTCTCTCCCTCTTTTTTTTTTTTTTTTTTTCAACAAATAGAAACAAACATTGGAGAGAAACTAGTATTCTCGATTCTTTGCCTATTGTTTCAATTCCTTCCACCCTTCAATATTCCCAATAGTTCATCCCTTTCAATCCCAAATTTACCCGACTACCTTCCAACCGCCTCCCTCATACTCAAATAGTCCAATTAAGGTCAAAGGCTAAATCGAAAGGTACTTGGCTTGTAGAGTTGGGCTGTCAAACAAGAGGCTAAAAGCTCAAGGGGCTCAACTAGAGACAATATCAAATTTGGTACAAAGGAAGTATTTTCACGTTTGAAAATAGGCTCAAGTCAAGAATTGCCTAAGATCATTTTCAATGTCACACAATGCACCGACACATGTAAAATAGAGAATTATGGCAAGTTCTAGAGACAACTAAATGCACTCAATGACTTTCACACCGAAAGAAAGTTTAAATTACTCCAAAGATGGAAGTATCTTCTAAGGCTCAAAAACTCACTTGGTTGCAATTTTGATCAAAAGTTTTGAGTGTATGTTCAATTTTGTTTCAAAAGTCTATCATGCTCTACCATGTGCTTCTTTCAAAGATATTTGTCAAAAACTTTCATCATTAATCAATGCCACATTCCTTCCTAAACTCATCCAATTGCTTTCTCGAGCTACCAATTTGTACGAATCCACCCCCTCCCCAAACTTAGTTGCAAACTAAGTTTGAGGAAAAGAGGAGTACAATTTGGTGTTCACCGAATTTAACCATATTATTCACCGCTTTACAATTTATTAAAAATGCAACAGACTAATCCATACAAAGATACCAAACCATTTCAAGTCTAATAAGTCCAAAAGACAATAGAGTAGCATATGGAAAGTTAAACTCTTGGGCTGCCAATACGTACACCTACCAAGACTTCCCCAAACTTGGTTAAAAACCAAAGTTTGTGAGGAAGAAAGGGTACGAATTGGTGTCCTAACTCACAGTGATTTTTGGGCTTCTTCAATCCCATTTGGTGCTATCTCCTTGAATTTCACGGATTGGTCGGTTCCTCATCATCATAGTCTCTGCACTCTAAAAGAAGATAATAAGACAATATCTAAATATAAGTAAGCAACCTAAACTACGAAATTGAATATACGAAAAGCAATAAACGTCGGGTTGCCTCCCGACAAGTGCCTTTGTTTAACGTCGTTGGCTCGACGGATGCTCTTTAAATAAACAAAACAAACAACTATCTATGTAAATAAAACTAACGCTTAACACATAAAACAAAATCGTTCTAAACCATTCCCCGGCAACGGCGCCAAAATTTGGTAGCGTCGTTTCCGACTACCAAATTAAATCGTGTATGAAGATACACTTAAACCTTACCGACTACTCTAACTAGTAGAGTGGCAAGCAAGGGTCGATCCCACGAGGAACGGTCGAACAAATTTTGCTTTTATGTGTTAAGCTATTATTATGAAGAAACATAAAGTAAATAAGCTAGAAAACAATAAAGAAGTGGGGGGTTAATGAAATAACAACTACACCTAAATAAACAAAGACAAATAAAGAGATTTTTATAGGTTTTTGGTTTTTAAATAACAAAACGATTCACCCTTGATCATGTTTCACCGAGGTTTTGGACGATTTATGTAACTATTGTCAATGCCCTATTCAATTGTGATTCTAGCCCTTATCTCAAGACTATTAACAAGCTCTAATAGCCTTGTTATCCCTTAATCTTAGTTAATCAAAACAAGCTCTTCGACTAACCCTATTCAGTTTAACCGAATCCTCGAAAAAGCTCTCTTAGATTCAATCACCAAATGCATTAAACACTAGGACAACGAGATAAATTCAACATAAAACTCGCAAACTCGGTTTTAGAGGTTAAACTTTGTGTTATCACCAATAAATAATTATTGTTTGCTACTCGGGAATCGGAAATCCTACAATTACGGATAGTAATCTCCTATTCTAGCAACACATTCACAAATCCCTTAAAGGGTGATCAATCCAATAATAAATTCATAAATGTGAGTCAATAACAGCAAATAACACAAAACACTTGAATACACAATATTTTCGGTAACATTAACCGTAATAATCACATAAATGTCTTGAACTCAAGGTTCCACAATAATCAAGAGTGAACTAAGGGTGCTAGCCACCCATTTTACCTAATACAAAGATAAACTAACAGAAAATTAAAGAAAAACATGAACATAGGATAGAAAGAACCAAAGGTTAGGGGTCGAAGATCAAGATCTTCAACCCCCTTCCATTTCCTTGCTTCCAATGGAGAAAAGTGGCTGATTATGTGTGGGGGATGGGTTCTAGGTTGTTCTAAGTTCCTCTAGGTTAGGTTAAATTCGAATGGGATGATATATATATAAGGAGAGAAAGTGCTAGTAAAAAATAGGCAAAAACGTATTCAGGATTTTAAAACAGGGTAGTGAATCTCGGCCGAGACGGGAGTGTGTCTCGGCCGAGACGTGAAAGAGGGTTTTCAGGAATTTTGGGTCAAAGGTCAATCTCGGCCGAGATTTGGTGGAATCTCGGCCGAGACGTGAAACAGGGAAAATTAGGGCTTTTTGGGATTTGACTCATCTCGGCCGAGATTGGATTGTATCTCGGCCGAGATCTTCATCTTTGATACTCTTCAAGAATTCCCTGGAGACTTATCTCGGCCGAGATGGGATTGAATCTCGGCCGAGATCTTCAATCTTGCAAAACTCTAGAAATTCCCTGGAGGCCCATCTCGGCCGAGATTGACATCCTGTCTCGGCCGAGATCTTCATGTGGCTCTTCCTTTTGTTGCCTCGATCGATCCCTCGACTCCGCGGTCGTTTGATGTTCTTTTTCGACCCTTTTTCACCTGTCTTAACACAAAAATAGCACAAACGCATTATTTTGCCCATGAGAGTATAAAAGCACTAAATACACGTGATTATGCACATTATTGACACTAAAATGACACTAAAAGTGCCCTAAAGTGCGTGCACGAAACACGTGTACCAAATCTCCCCAAACTTAAAACTTGTTCGTCCCGAACAATAAAGAGAAAGACAAAAGGACACGTGTTTAGGGCAAAGTTTAGTGGCATTTGATTTCAGAATTTTCATAAGAAAGAGTAAGCGATCATGATAAAAGCGAGCATATGTGATAGACTAGATCCACTACTCTCGAGACATAACACTCACAACTTAAGATCCTCACATGGTGAGTGTATCTCTCGACTCTCAAGTGTATCAAAAGGGAAGTGTATACGCTCACATTGAAATGCATAAAATGCCTACCATAAGCTTGCCAATCATCTAAACTTCGATGTATACCGACGTGTGTGACAAAGAATCAAAAAGGTCTTTAATAGGTTGTAATGTTGGTTTGGAGTAAGGTGGGATAATTTTGGGTATAAGTGACTATAAAACGGACTAAATGAGTCGTGCACTACTCATCTACCCCTAAAAAAATGGTCACTCAACCTCACTCTTTACTTCCTTAGTAAACCAATCCCAAGAATCGATTTCTTCTCCAATTTCTGGTATAAGTGACTATAAAATGGACTAAATGAGTTAGCTAATCTCATCTACCCCTAAAAAAAATGGTCACTCAACCTCACTCTTTACTTCCTTAGTAAACCAATCCCAAGAATCGATTTCTTCTCCTTACCACAAAGTCCACAACCTAAATGCTTTCTCAATTCTCCCTTGGAGTGTATTTTTTTTTTGAATTTCTACAACCTTGAGAACATCTATCGAAAGGCATTTATAATACTAGCCTCTCCAAATCAAAAGCAACAATTGAGTATATACAACTAACTTTTTCTTTTGTTTTTCTGATTTTTCGATTTTTTCGATTTTTCTCTCCCTCTTTTTTTTTTTTTTTTCAACAAATATAAACAAACATTGGAGAGAAACTAGTATTCTCGATTCTTTGCCTATTGTTTCAATTCCTTCCACCCTTCAATATTCCCAATAGTTCATCCCTTTCAATCCCAAATTTACCCGACTACCTTCCAACCGCCTCCCTCATACTCAAATAGTCCAATTAAGGTCAAAGGCTAAATCAAAAGGTACTTGGCTTGTAGAGTTGGGCTGTCAAACAAGAGGCTAAAAGCTCAAGGGGCTCAACTAGAGACAATATCAAATTTGGTACAAAGGAAGTATTTTCACGTTTGAAAATAGGCTCAAGTCAAGAATTGCCTAAGATCATTTTCAATGTCACACAATGCACCGACACATGTAAAATAGAGAATTATGGCAAGTTCTAGAGACAACTAAATGCACTCAATGACTTTCACACCGAAAGAAAGTTTAAATTACTCCAAAGATGGAAGTATCTTCTAAGGCTCAAAAACTCACTTGGTTGCAATTTTGATCAAAAGTTTTGAGTGTATGTTCAATTTTGTTTCAAAAGTCTATCATGCTCTACCATGTGCTTCTTTCAAAGATATTTGTCAAAAACTTTCATCATTAATCAATGGCACATTCCTTCCTAAACTCATCCAATTGCTTTCTCGAGCTACCAATTTGTACGAATCCACCCCCTCCCCAAACTTAGTTGCAAACTAAGTTTGTGGAAAAGAGGAGTACAATTTGGTGTTCACCGAATTTAACCATATTATTCACCGCTTTACAATTTATTAAAAATGCAACAGACTAATCCATACAAAGATACCAAACCATTTCAAGTCTAATAAGTCCAAAAGATAATAGAGTAGCATATGGAAAGTTAAACTCTTGGGCTGCCAATACGAACACCTACCAAGACTTCCCCAAACTTGGTTAAAAACCAAAGTTTGTGAGGAAGAAAGGGTACGAATTGGTGTCCTAACTCACAGTGATTTTTGGGCTTCTTCAATCCCATTTGGTGCTATCTCCTTGAATTTCACGGATTGGTCGGTTCCTCATCATCATAGTCTCTGCACTCTAAAAGAAGATAATAAGACAATATCTAAATATAAGTAAGCAACCTAAACTACGAAATTGAATATACGAAAAGCAATAAACGTCGGGTTGCCTCCCGACAAGTGCCTTTGTTTAACGTCGTTGGCTCGACGGATGCTCTATAAATAAACAAAACAAACAACTATCTATGTAAATAAAACTAACGCTTAACACATAAAACAAAATCGTTCTAAACCATTCCCCGGCAACGGCGCCAAAATTTGGTAGCGTCGTTTCCGACTACCAAATTAAATCGTGTATGAAGATACACTTAAACCTTACCGACTACTCTAACTAGTAGAGTGGCAAGCAAGGGTCGATCCCACGAGGAACGGTCGAACAAATTTTGCTTTTATGTGTTAAACTATTATTATGAAGAAACATAAAGTAAATAAGCTAGAAAACAATAAAGAAGTGGGGGGTTAATGAAATAACAACTACACCTAAATAAACAAAGACAAATAAAGAGATTTTTATAGGTTTTTGGTTTTTAAATAACAAAACGATTCACCCTTGATCATGTTTCACCGAGGTTTTGGACGATTTATGTAACTATTGTCAATGCCCTATTCAATTGTGATTCTAGCCCTTATCTCAAGACTATTAACAAGCTCTAATAGCCTTGTTATCCCTTAATCTTAGTTAATCAAAACAAGCTCTTCGACTAACCCTATTCAGTTTAACCGAATCCTCGAAAAAGCTCTCTTAGATTCAATCACCAAATGCATTAAACACTAGGACAACGAGATAAATTCAACATAAAACTCGCAAGCTCGGTTTTAGAGGTTAAACTTTGTGTTATCACCAATAAATAATTATTGTTTGCTACTCGGGAATCGGAAATCCTACAATTACGGATAGTAATCTCCTATTCTAGCAACACATTCACAAATCCCTTAAAGGGTGATCAATCCAATAATAAATTCATAAATGTGAGTCAATAACAGCAAATAACACAAAACACTTGAATACACAATATTTTCGGTAACATTAACCGTAATAATCACATAAATGTCTTGAACTCAAGGTTCCACAATAATCAAGAGTGAACTAAGGGTGCTAGCCACCCATTTTACCTAATACAAAGATAAACTAACAGAAAATTAAAGAAAAACATGAACATAGGATAGAAAGAACCAAAGGTTAGGGGTTGAAGATCAAGATCTTCAACCCCCTTCCATTTCCTTTCTTCCAATGGAGAAAAGTGGCTGATTATGTGTGGGGGATGGGTTCTAGGTTGTTCTAAGTTCCTCTAGGTTAGGTTAAATTCGAATGGGATGATATATATATAAGGAGAGAAAGTGCTAGTCAAAAATAGGCAAAAACGTATTCAGGATTTTAAAACAGGGTAGTGAATCTCGGCCGAGACGGGAGTGTGTCTCGGCCGAGACGTGAAAGAGGGTTTTCAGGAATTTTGGGTCGAAGGTCAATCTCGGCCGAGATTTGGTGGAATCTCGGCCGAGACGTGAAACAGGGAAAATTAGGGCTTTTTGGGATTTGACTCATCTCGGCCGAGATTGGATTGTATCTCGGCCGAGATCTTCATCTTTGATACTCTTCAAGAATTCCCTGGAGACTTATCTCGGCCGAGATGGGATTGAATCTCGGCCGAGATCTTCAATCTTGCAAAACTCTAGAAATTCCCTGGAGGCCCATCTCGGCCGAGATTGACATCCTGTCTCGGCCGAGATCTTCATGTGGCTCTTCCTTTTGTTGCCTCGATCGATCCCTCGACTCCGCGGTCGTTTGATGTTCTTTTTCGACCCTTTTTCACCTGTCTTAACACAAAAATAGCACAAACGCATTATTTTGCCCATGAGAGTATAAAAGCACTAAATACACGTGATTATGCACATTATTGACACTAAAATGACACTAAAAATGCCCTAAAGTGCGTGCACGAAACACGTGTACCAATCCCCATCACTGAATTTGAATAGCCTGCATCGAAGCCGTTGGTTTTTTTCGTATATAATTGTAGTAACTGCACAGTAACCTTTCATCTTCTTCATTGCGATTCATCAGTTTAGAAAGCGGGAAAAAGAGGAAATCTGCATTCGTGATTCATCTCAGATCAAAAACTTCTCAAATCAACCTTCTCAAATTCCACCCAAGTAAGTATGTCTTCCTCTTCGTCTTCTTCATCTTCTTCCTCATCTTCTGGCTCGATTGAAGAATTAGGGACTTCGAATACCCCGTTAGACATCCCCCCCCATCATATCTCATTCCGGAGAGGAATGGGGTTAGGACCATAGATAGGGTCGACGGCCGGGAATGCAACGTTATGATGGTTGCGTTCTATCTGTGCGCGGAGGAGGGTCGGGAGGTGTCCTCCGTGGCACCACGGATGTCGCGAGAGCAAATTGAGAGGGAGCTCCCGTCATTTTACCTTCCCTTCAACCTCGAGTACATAATCCCTAACCCAGAGGATAGGGCCTGTTGCCCACCGCAGGGGTTTATTAGTGTATATATAGATTCCCTTAGAGTAGGCCTGAGACTGCCGCTGTGGGACATTGTCATCCAATTGCTGAAGTATTACGGTATTGCCCTCTGTCAATTAGCGCCGAACGCGGTGAGGCAGGTGGTGGGATTCACCGTGGTCTATAAACAGGCCGGATTAGAACCAACTGTAGAGCTTTTTAGGTTCTTCTTCCAACTAAAGAACTTCGGGAAGTCCAAGGGGTGGTATTCCTTTAGTCCCCGAGCCCGAGGTGGGTTCAAGGTTCAGAACCCGAGTAAGGTAGAGGGTTGGAAGGAGAGGTTTATATTCATTAGGAATAAAGTAGCTCTGCCGAAGTGGAGGACTGATGAGGTTCTTGACACCGCTCCTGTGGAGAGCCCGGGGGCCGAAGTGATACACACATTCCGGACAGTGGGGATTTTCAAAACCCTCTGTTCCGAGGAGGAATTGGAGGAGGCAGGGCTGAGTCCGTATTATTCGGGCAATGCAGGGACTGAAGAGGGTAGGAGTT
Organism: Ajuga chamaepitys; assembly: GCA_958295605.1. NCBI lineage: Eukaryota > Viridiplantae > Streptophyta > Magnoliopsida > Lamiales > Lamiaceae > Ajuga > Ajuga chamaepitys. The sequence continues at coordinate 32,063,722 of OY282497.1, read as the reverse complement.
CTTTTTCTTGCTGTTTAAACTGTCGTTTTGCGCAGGACTAACCACAACCTTTGTATGCAGTGGGACGCTTCGGAAAGGAGCCTGCTGGGAGCCCTGCAGCGTCGGCAGCGGCAAAAAAGAAAGGGAAAGCCACTGAGGTGTCTCCCCGGGGGAAGATGCCACCGAGTGCACGACCATCGGCGGGGTCAGAAGAACGGGTGACGCCGGCGGGGTCTCCTCCCGTATCAAAGAAGAGGCCGGAGCCTACTGGGACTCCGCAAGCTCCATCCAAAAGACCCCGGGCAGGGGAGAGCTCGCAGGTAAACTTAAAATGCTGATCATATTCTATGTACCTGAAGTGTCTGTTATGAAGGCTGCGGATGACCTTATTTGTCGTGTAACTATCCAGGTTGAACAGGTGGCCCCGAGTCTTCTGGGGTTGGAGGGCGCGGATGCTAAAGAACTCCTACGCCTGGCGCGAGGTATCCTAGACCTCGGCCGTAAGAGCGAGAAGGAGGGAAAGGAGAAGCTGGCCGAGGTGGCCAGGGAACTGCGGGTGCGCAACGACCGGCTGGCCCACGATATGACCGAGGCACGCCAGAGGGCTGCGTTGGTCGAAACCGAGGTTGCGCGTCTGCGCGGGGTGGACGCAGAGAACCACGCTCTCCGAGGTGAACTGTTTCAGCTGCGGGCAGAAATGGAAGCTAAGGAAGCTGCCGTAATCGAGGGGCAGGGAGCATTGCTGAAGGCCTTTGCCGACAAGCTCTTCAAGACCACCACGTTCCTCGACTTCCAGACGGAGTTTGTGGCTATCGGAGACCAGGCCACTCGATCCGCGCTGCTGGAGCAAGTGAAGGCGGTCTACCCGAATGTGGACATATATCGTCCAGAATTCGGGTATGACTTTGAGTCAGTGGCCGGAGTGGAGAAGGCCTACTATGCGGCGCTAGCAAATCTGCCGGAGTGGCCCCTGGTGAAAGCTCTCGGGGAGAAAAAGCAACTTCTGACGGCCGCGGAAGTGGCAAACTGCGAGGTGGACCAGGACAAAGAATTCCTGGCATTCTGCCGAGGTGAACTGGTCACCGCTCCCCGGAGCATTGAGTCCCCTCCACGGATGGAGGTCGAAGCCCCAGCTGCGATCGAGGCCGTCGCATCAACTGAAGAGACTGAGGGGTTGCCCGAAGAGACCGAGGCAGTTGAGCGGGAGGTCAGTCGATCCCCGCAAATTTAAAGTTGTACATTTTTAGGAATGTTAGGAATGATGTATTGATTGAAACAGTTGTACTTTTGAAATGTGAAATATAATTTCTGTTTCTCAGACTCTTGCACTTCTCTTTTTACTTGCATGATCAATTTATGTCTGTTGTCGAACTGAATTCCAACTTGTACATGCTTGAGAGTAATCGATCTGGTTGACTCTTATTATCTGTTTAGAACACCGCGGAGCTGCACGAAACAATAAAGAAGCTAATGCAATCACTTGAGTGGTTCCGCGGAGAAAAGAATCATCTGCAAATGCACGTAGTGCCAAAGCTGGAGAAGAAGGTAGCCTTGGCAGAGAGGAAAGTAGTTGAGGCCGAGGAGAAAGCCAAAGACTTCGAGATGAAATATCGGTCTACCGCTGCCGAGATGAGCCGCGTCCTTGTTCATCAGAGGGAGTATGACCGGATACTCTCAAAGTTCGGTCTTCTGACCTTTGAAGAAGTGGAGGAGCGGGTCGTTGAGATCCAGAGCGAAATCTCGGCGCTGACAGCCACTAACCCCGCGGATGCCTCGGAGCTCGTAAGGAAGCGAGAAGTACTCGAGCTGCTTCTAAGCATGTATGAAGGGCTCAAGGGCCGAGGCAGATGGAGACCCTCTGCCGAGGAGTTTATTGCCAGTACAAGCCAGAGGCAAGGTACCCCGAAAGCGCCTCGGAAGGACAAGAAGACCAAGGACAAGAAGAAACCCTCCGGACAGAGCAAAGGCATAGTTATCCGAGAGCCAGCTCCGGTGACCATAATTGAAGAAGAACCCCCGGCGGTTGCCGAGGAGGTAGTCGAGGAGCTGGCCCGGGAAATCGAAGTGATGGCTCCGGAGGAGTGGGACCCTGAGCAGTGGGCTCAAACCCCGAGGTCCGCGCCACAACAAAGTAGCCGAGCGCAGACCAGAAACGAAGTCCCTAGGCAAGCGCCCAGAGCCAGTCCTCGGCGTAGGGAAGCTCGAGGGGATGACAGAGCCGGAGCCCGAGGCCGAAGAACTTCAGGGTCCCGGAGGACGCAACGAAGATCAAGAAGCAGGCAGCAACGCCGGAGCGCCGAGTATTGGCTCGGGGGCTAGAGATAATGGCTTTCCTCCTTCTTGTTGTTGTGTTTTTGTTTTGTTTTTTTTGTTTTTTTTTTGTTTTTTTTTGAAGTCTTATGTGAAAAACTTTATGATGTTTGTAATATTCAAAAGATAATAAAACTGTTGTAGTGTGTACAAACGGGTTTAATGAAAGCAACAGATTATAAACTATTTTAATCGGGTGTCCGGGAACACGACAGGAAAAATTATTAATTGTGTTAATTGAGTGTTCGGGAACACAGTATGGATAAATCCAATCTCCCCGGACGGATCAGGCGGGAGTAACACGTCCCCGGACGGATCAGGCGGGAGTAAATACTTCTCCGGTTAAATAGACGAGAAAGTGATAGGAGTCCGGGGACTAAAATGCGAATCTCCTCGGACGGACCGAGAGAAAGAGTTTTAATTGTCCGGAGACTAGTAATGATAATATGAGTGCGTTAGGGCGTCTCCGTAACGTAAAGGATAACACAGTAAGATATGCAAAGAAAGAATTTTTATTCAATGATAAGTGCTGGAGCAAACTCAAAAGTACAAAGAGAGATAACAACTATAAAAGAAATTAAAGGTAAGATGGTACTTGAGATGTGGCCTTCACAGATAGAAACGCCTTAAGTTAGTGACGTGCCAGCTTCGGGGAATCGGGGTCCCGTTGAGATGTTCAAGCTGGTAGGATCCAGAGTCGTGTGCGGCAACGACTCGGTAGGGACCTTCCCAAGAAGCGTGTAATTTCCCTTCGGGGGCAGCTTTGCTGGCTGAGTTGAGCCGAAGAACTAAGTCCCCAACATTGAATTGAGTGCTTCGGACCCGGAGGTCATGATACCGGGCTGCTCGTTGTTTACATCTGGCCTGTTGAATGAATGATTGGTCACGGCGATCTTCAAGCTCATCCAAATTTGCCCGGAGAGCCTCGTCATTATTCTCTGGAACCAATGTGAGGAGGCGAGGGCTCGGCACACTGATTTCAGCAGGGATAACGGCTTCGGAACCGTAAGTAAGGCTGTAAGGAGTCTCCCCGGTAGAAGTATGCGGTGTTGTGCGATAAGCCCACAGGACTTGTGGAAGATTTTCAGCCCAGAGTCCTTTGGCATTATCCAGGCGCTTCTTTATTCCCGTGAGTAGTGTCCGATTGGTTACTTCAACCTGCCCGTTGGCTTGAGGGTGAGCAACCGAAGTAAAAATCTGTTTGATGTGGAGCTCGTCACACCATGACCGGAATGGATCGTTGGCAAACTGTTTACCATTGTCCGATATGATAGTGCTCGGGATGCCGAAGCGACAAACAATATTACGCCACACAAATTTCAAGATATTCTGACCAGTAATGGCTGTAAGTGGTTCGGCTTCGACCCACTTGGTGAAGTAGTCTACGGCAACAACCAGGAACTTCAATCCTCCCGGAGCAACGGGGAATGGACCAACAATGTCGATACCCCACTGAATAAACGGCCACGCACTCTGGATTCCAGTGAGCTCGGTCTGTGGCAGATGCTTTACACGGGAGTGCAGCTGGCACTTGCTGCATTTGGTCACCAAGTCGTGAGCATCGTTGAACAGTGTTGGCCAATAGTATCCCCAGCGAAGAACTTTCTTGGCTAATGTCCGGGAGCCGATATGGCTGGCACAGGCCCCTTCGTGAACCTCCCGCAGAACTTGGGTAGCTTCGGCAGGAGCGAGACATCGGAGACTCGGTTGTAGGTATGACCGCCGGTATAAGACTCCATCATGAAAGGAGTATTTGGGAGCTTTGAGGACAACCTGCCGAGCTCGTAGCTTGTCAGTGGGCAGGACTCCATCTCGGAGATATTGGATGATAGGAGTCATCCAACTCGGATCACTATTGGCCAGTACCGAAACTGTGGCCTCCTGAATTGCTGGATGAGATAGGTCTTCGACCATGATATCCGGAGATATATTTGTTTGGACCGCGGAGGCCAATTTGCTGAGTACGTCTGCTCTTGTATTTTGAGCACGCGGTATTTTCTGGATAATAACTGCATCAAAAGTTGACATGAGCTTGAGTGTTAGAGCACGATACCTGATCATTGTCTCATCCTTGGCGACATAGGTCCCCTGAATTTGTTTGGACACGATCTCGGAGTCTGTGAAGAGTTCAAGATGTCGAACGCCCAAGGATTGAGCGAGCCGGAGCCCGGCGAGAACTGCCTCATACTCCGCTTCATTATTAGTCACCTTGAACTTGAAACGGATGACGTATTTTACTTCAACCTCCTCGGGGTCAATGAGGAGTATCCCGGCACCACTTCCCCGAGTTGTGGAGGCTCCATCTACATATAGCTGCCATTTCATATGTGCGGGTACGTGGGTAGCGGAGTGATGTGTATCACTGTCTGTCGGAGACTGAGAAACGTCTCCCGGGGTTTCAGCCAGAAAGTCGGCAAGTGCTTGTCCCTTGATTGCTCGTCGGGGAAGATATTGAATATCATATTCGCCTAACTCGACGGCCCACTTTGCGAGGCGCCCAGACACCTCGGGTTTGACAAGAATCTGGCGGATAGGATGATTGGTCAGAACCCGTATTTCACGTTCTTGGAAATATGGCCGTAGACGCCGGGCTGCCATAACAATTGCCAAAGCAGTTTTTTCTAACACGGAGTATCATGTCTCAGATCCGTGGAGAACACGACTTGCAAAATACACGGGATGCTGAACCCCATTGACTTCTCGTACAAGTGCAGCGCTAATGGCTTCCTCGGAGGAAGCCAAATATAAGTAAAGCGGCTCTCCGGGGAGAGGAACTGACAAAGTAGGCAGCTGCTGTATATGGCGTTTCAAAGCCTCGAAGGCCTCGGTGCACTCCGGTGTCCACTCAAAGGACTTCGCCTGTCTCAAGACTTTGAAGAATAGGAGCTGTCGCTCCGCCGCTTTAGATAAAAACCGATTCAAGGCCGCCAAACCACCTGTGAGGCGCTGAACATCCCTGAATGTCTTGGGTGGCTGCAGTTCTAGCACATCCCGAAGTTTGGCCGGGTTGGCCTGCAAACCTTGTTGTGAAACCATATATCCCAGAAACTTGCCGGAGCCGACGCCAAAAGTGCATTTCGCCGGGTTAAGGCGCAAATTGTAGCTGCGTAGGGTGCGCAACGTTTCGGCGATATCTTGCACACAAGAAGAATGGAGATACTCTTTATAACAAGGTCATCCACGTAAACCTCAACGTTGCGGCCAATCTGGCCGTGGAAAACCCGATCCATGAGGCGCTGGTATGTGGCTCCGGCGTTCTTGAGCCCGAAGGGCATTTTCTTAAAAGCATAGCACCCAAAAGCAGTGATGAATGCTGTCTTGATGGCATCTTGCGGATCCATAAATATCTGGTGGTATCCCTTGTACAGATCTAAGAAACACAGGACCTCATACCCAGTGATGGCCTCGGCCTTTTGATCTATGGAAGGTAGGGGATAACAATCCTTCGGACAATGTTTGTTAAGGTCGGAGAAGTCGACGCACATCCGCCATGCCTCACTGGATTTAACCACCATTACTGGATTCGATAACCAGGAGGGGTAATATACTTCGAACAGGATGTCTGCATCCAAGAGTTGCTTTACCTCGACTCGAATGGCCTCATTTCGCTCCGGAGCGAATTTCCTCTGCTTCTGCTGGATTGGCTTTATGCTGGGATCGATATTTAGCTTGTGCGTTATTATATCGGGAGAGACCCCGGGCATATCCAGAGGAGACCATGCAAAGACATCGGAATACTCTCGCAAGGTCTGAATTATAGCCTGGTGTAGCCATGGCACATCCACGGCTCCTACGGTTACTGTCTGTTCTGGCTTGGACGGATCAAGCGGGACTTGTGCAGTGGCATCCCCCAACGAGGTACATTCCCGAGGTTCCAGAACCGACGATGCCACCTGAAGCTGCTGTTTGGGTGGAACCTTGGCAGTCTTTTTGAGTGCCACATACATACATTCTTTTGAAACCCGCTGACTCCCGCGGATAGCCACTTCGCCATGAGAGGTGGGAAACTTTAGTGCGAGGTGATACGTGGAGCAAATGGCTTTGGCGGGGGTAAGCCAGTCCCGGCCCAATATCATGTTGTACGGTGACGGGGAATTCACCACATAAAAATCCACGAAGATGGTTTTTATCTTCGGATAAGTCCCCAAAGATGCTGGGAGAGTGATGACACCTTCTGGCTGGACTTCACCTTGAGTGAAAGTCTGCAGTGGCCCGGGAGCCGGTCGAAGTTGATCCCGTGAAATCCCCATCCTTTGGAAACAGTCGGCAAATATAACACTCACCGCGGCCCCATTATCCACGAAGACCCGCCTTACTGTTATGTTGGCTACAGTCATTTCGATGACAATAGCGTCAGTGTGAGGTGTTATCTCCGGAACCGGATCCCTATCCGTGAAGCTGACAGTCTCGGATTGATGGAGGCGTTTGTGACGTGGCTCCTCGGGAGGAGGACGTCGAGCCTCTGCCTTCAAGGCGTGTCGCGAGGCCCCGGTGGGAAGGGCCCCATATATCACGTTTATCACGTGAGGAGGCACGTTGTCTCCGGATCCTCCCGGAGGAGGAGGTGGCGGCGGAAGACGTGGTTGCTGGCGGTTGCCAGAATCTTGCCGTGCGTAGTTATTGGGCCCCGGCCGATTATTCTGCCATGGCGGCCGATTTTGTTGTGTGCTGCGGTCATGATATCCGCGATTATTGGATGACCCCCCATTCTGACCTGTCCGGGGCTTATCATCGGTCCGCGCAATGTATTGGCGCAAGAATCCTTTCCTCAGGCACTCCTCGATTTCCTTGCCGAGTTCTCGGCACTCCTCTGTCTCGTGCCCATGATCTTGGTGGTACGCACACCACTTTCCACGATTCCTCTTCTCAGAGGCGCAGTCATCCGCGGACAAGGTCGCAGATTGTTCTTGTGGATAGAAAGGATTTCAGCTCGTGACTTCGTCAACGGAGTCAATTGTGGAATATCACTTCGGGATTCTGAACGCCCCGGGGTCAGGCGGGAAAATGCACTAGGTCGAGTACTAGGCCCGGTCTGTGTTTTGTCGGATTGCCGCTTGCTAGCGTGTTTCTCACGCTTCTGACGAGTCTGCTCCTCGGCCTTAGCAAATTTGCACACTGTTTTGAACAGTGCTCGAGTTGTGACCGGGGTATTCCGAACTAACTCGGTGTAAAGTGCTCCGGGACGGAGTCCATTCATGAATGCGTTGATGACTACGTCGTCGGGGCAATTTCCCACCTTGAGACTTACCGCTGTGAAGCGGTCAAGAAATTGGGTGACAGTTTCACCGTCCCGCTGTTCCATATTCATGACATCGGCCAGGGTGGCCATGGGCTTCGCCCGTGCTTCGAACCGTGCCCAATAGTGCTCGGCAAGTTCTCTGAAGGAGGATACGCTGTTGCGTGGGAGAGAATCAAACCAAACCCGAGCTTCATCCTGTAAGTACTCAGGGAAAATCTTGCAGTACTGGAGGGATGTAATGTTATCATGGCTAAGCATGCTGTGCCTAAAAGGTGGTATGGCTGGCCGTTTGAACCCTTCGGGAAGGGAGGTGGCCATGATTTCCTGGGAAAACAGCGTGATGATATCTCCATTGGCATCAAGACCCAGAATCCTGTCCAGTTCAACATTGCATTGAACTTGCTCATACTCTTGAAGATCTAGAGCATGAGGATTGGCATAGCGAACTCTCTTAGCCGCATTAAGTGGACGGCGGCGATCCACATCAGTAGGTTCATCATTGCGAGGTCGTGATTCGTTAGAACTCCCATGGTCCTCGGAAGAACCAGGTCGTTCCCGTCGCCGATCCTGACGTCCGTGGTGTCCCGGATCCTGTTGATCACGCGAGCGAGGTGGGGGCACCACGGGATTAGCATTATGGCCGGCAGGCCCCGCGGCAGGCCCCGCGGGATGTAGGCGATTGACTGCCCAATCTTGAAGAACATGTGCATGCTCTTGTAGGAAAGCCTGGAGCAGTTCTGGGGTAATTTGAATGTTAACCGGTGGTTGAGCAGCAGCAAGATTAGGGTTTTGCAGGTCTTGAGGGGGTGGAGGGTTTTGATTGCCCTGATGATTAGACGTACTCCCTGCCGGCAATTGCCTCGGCGGCAAAACTTGATCCACGGGTGGATCCTGATTAGATTGATCACCGTGGCGAGATTGATTCAAACGTGTTGTCACCATGATTCTTGAATGCGATGTAAACGTAAAAAATTATTGGTTAAAGCGTTCCCACAGACGGCGCCAATTGATAAAGCGCAATCTGGTAACCACAAAATCTAACGATAATCTACACAAACAGAATATAAGAACACAAGATTTACGTGGTTCGATCCGGAGATCTACGTCCACGGGCAGAAAATCACTCTTGCCGAGGTGTTTCCTTTACTAGAACGTTGAGTTTACAGGTAGTAATTCAGTATACAGAGTGTGAACCCTAATTCAGAGTTCTTTTCCCGTATTTATACTTAGCTTTCCTCAACCCTAACTGAACCCTAACAAACTTCCTATATTCACGCCCACTTCCAGCTGCATGGCGGTTGGGAACGAATCTTCAGCCTTGATTCGCGGAACAAACCACTCGCTGGGCCAACGCGCGTTCCTGGGCCTGCTGGCCCTACGCGTGGTGGGCCTTCACGTGCTTGCTGGGCCGATCAGTGGGCTTTGGTATTAGCCCGACCCGAGGTGATTGGGTTATCCCTATCATGTGTATTATTGTATTTTAGAAATACTCCCTCTATATATTCCGAAAAGAAAGTTGTTTTAAACATAATAATTTTTTCATAAAAGCAATTTTTTCTTATTTCTTTCAATATTGTCTTTAAGGGAGTTTTTGTTCATTTCATATTTTTTAATTTTCAGCTAAAAGTCTAAAATGGCTATTTTTCTTATGAACAGTTGGAGTAGTTATTTGTAATGAATTCATGTGTAATTATTAAGTTTCATAATTAAGGAATAGAAAAGTAAGAAGTTATTGGGAAAAAAAGGAAAGAGAGATAATAGTAGTATTATTTACTAATATAGTTTATAGGAATTTCAAAACTCCCCAATTTAAATCTCAAAAGAAACATGTGGTCAAAAATCCAAATTCCCAGTATAAATCTGGATAAAAAAAGACATGCACTAGGCCTTAGGCACATATAAAGGATGAGTAAGAGGAGTTGGACTAATATGTAGTTTTTTTTTCTTTTTTCTTTTTGGGAATGAAAACACTTTCCATAAACTACGAGAACGTTTTCATAGTAACAAAAGGTTCAAATGAATTCGGAACAATCTTGGTCACCGTTCTAGGAGTCTCAAAAATAAAAGAAAAACAAGTCAAATGATGCGCTAAATTGATCGCAGAGAGCTTAACTAAGAAGAACTTAATGAAAAACATGAACAATTGATCCACAATAAGAAAGATCAATCTTCCTCGACCTCAGCTTAGAGAAAAGGCTGGAACTATCGACTTCGAGCTCCTCCTGATCCACCCCCAGCTCCGTAGCAAGTCGTCCTCCATCCAAGCAACTAAGGGCCTCCGCCACTTTAATGTCAACAAGACCTCTAGTAGAATTATTTTAGAACTCAGCACCCTTCCATGTCATCTCTTATCACACTCCCCAACCCCATCCCAAAGTCGCTCCTGACTGATGTGACTGAATTCATTTTGACAAATCTAGATGCTGGGATTTTCCATAGCGAGTTAGACGTGCTACCCCAGTGGTGAATGTTGGTCGCTTCACTGGATGATAGTCTCCCAAGATATAACCACAACTCTATAGCACTCCTGCGGTTAGAGTTGCGTGTCTTGGAAGTACAACTCATTCCTCGCCCTTCAAGCCATCAATATCAGCATACAGAACGCACACTATGTCTCCTTGCAGTCCATTTGATGACAATTATTCGATCAAATCTGCTAAAGATGCATTCAGGTTCAACAGCTCTTCCTGCGCACAAATCGTATTAGCGAAGCTTGCTACTAACACATACACCACGCAGAATCACGCAAAACGTGTGTTAGGAAATTTATGTTTACTTTTTATGATGGCAAAACTTCCTGTAAGATAGGAATTAGTGCCGCGAGAAATTTTGTAAATCGTGTAGTAGATAGGGCTAATTCTACTTAGGCAGAAGTCGTAGCAAGGAAGCAGCAAGTGGCACAAGGTTACTATGAGTAACCGATCCTAAATCATAACAAGGAACAGAGACTAAAGTGAGCACGTATCATGGTAGGTTATGCCTATCCAGCATACAACATTACTTGCAGTAGGGAAGGTACACCCAGCAAGCAAGCAGGCATGTTGTAAACAAGTGTGGAAGTCAAAGTAAAAGTCAAGTCATGGATATTCAAATTCAAAATATAGCCAGTGGAGACAAGGTTTAAAAGTTATATTGACTAACTAATTACGTGAGGACATGTAATCTGACGAAAAGCAAAAGGTGCACTGGACACTGACACAAAGCCGCAACCACTCTGTCCAACTCTTTGCGAAGAGAGGATAAACGACTCTTTGCCATACGATTAGCATTAAATGTCAACGGGATTATTTCTCTCTCTTCAATGAGAAGAAAATCCAACTAATATAAATAGAAGGAGATGGAGGATAAAGAGAGGCTACCAAACTACTAAAATTCAAGCAATTACTACGTAGTAAGCACTCGATCATTCTTATCCAAGCTTCAATGCATGCACTCAGATGTTCAGCCAGTGTTTATGCAAAGTATACCAAAGCAACATAGAAAGCATCACGCATGCAAGGGAAGAACCAGAAGCTGCATCATTTCTCAAGTTAAGCTAGCTCTCAAACTCTCTTCGATCCTAATCTTTCTCGACACCAGGAAGCTTGCCCATATCTATATTACATTTCAAGTTAGAGGCAGCTACCAGAAGTTGAAGAAAAACTTTCATTAAACCAATCTCATGAAAGGTTTTTAAAACGGAGAATCTTCGTTTGAATCGGGGATTCAAAGTAGACTTATTTTATGAGGAACGCGTTGTACACTAGAGGAGTAGCCTTCCGAGGATAGGGAAAAACTATTGTAAGGAGCTAATTCGGACATAGACTTCAGCATAGCTAAGTCGTAACTGTGTAAACATCTTAGTGAATTTTCCCGCTGTGTGAGGGAAGAGTGGACGTAGATGGATTACCTCCATCTTTGAACAAATATACACTTTGTATTTATTTTCATATTGCTTCTTTTAATCATTGCTAGAATAATACTTATCTACTGCATATAAAACTCCCTTAGCATTGTTTACTGTAAGCTACTTGTGGCCAATCTGCTTCATGGCTACTGCCCAGTGCAAGCTTACTGTATAAGTTTTGTTGCAATAACAAGTTACTTGCTTAAGTAACATACTCGTGCTAAAGTATTTGAAAAAGTAGAAAACGAGTTAGAGGTTTATTCACCAACCTCTAAAATTCTACCGCTTAGGACCAACAAGTGGTATCAGAGTGGTTAATTTCACACACCTATCGTTTTGGTAGTTTAACCAAATCCAGTTGTTTTCTAGCCAAAAACATCTTTAAAAGAAAAAAAATTGAGTCAAAAGGCATAGCAATGGTAACCTCTTCAACTAAAGCTCCCATGTTTTTTTAGGATTATGAGGACTTGGCTATCAGGAAGCACACTTAGCCTCCATGCATGATAAGATGTGGACTGTCATCATTGAAGGTCCACCAAATATAATGAAGGTTAATACTACTGCAAGAATGGGAGGATAGCCTGGCCCTCCTCCCATGGTGGAAAATATATGTATTGAATGGACTGCTGATGATAGGAAAATGTCAAACTTGGATAATCTTGCCAAAAATGTACTTTTTGCTTCATTGAATAAGGGAACCTTTATTATAGTCAAGGCATGCAAAACTGCAAGGAGGTTCCGGATTTGCTAAAGGAAATATGTGTTGGCTCAGCTCTACTTCGAGATAACAGGGTGACTAATGCAACCCTGAACTTTGAGCTCTTCAAGGCGAACCCTGGTGAGACTCTAAATGATTTAACTTGATCCCAGTAACCACCATCGTGCCCAAACAACAAATTCACGTCGTTGCTGAGGAGGAGCAAGCACCTGAAGAGATGACTTTACTCATATAACGCTTTACATGTTTTACGAAAAAACATCTAAAGGAAAGTTCATCCAAGCCTCAATATGCCAAGCCCTCAGAAGCCCCAAGGACTACCAAGGAAGCAGGAGATCTTTGCTACAAGGGCAGGAAGACTGGTCACTTTGTTAGGTAATGCCCATATCCTAATGTGCACAAGTATCCTAAGGATGTTAGCAAGTAAAGAATGGATAGAAGGATGTAGGAGAGAGCACAGCTGAAGGCTCTCTTGAGTGGAGCAGAGGCCATGAAAGTTGTTCCAGTGCCTTCAAGAAGCCAGCAGTGTATGATGACTCAAATTTCGACAGTGATTCTTCATATTATGACAGTGAAGCACTCGTTTGTCTTATGGAAAAAGAGATTGACAATCATGCAGAGCTAGATTCTCCTAGTACCTCTTCAAGAGTTGAGAATATTGACTCTGAAAGCTTACTCATTTCATTCAGACAGATTATGGCTGACTTTGACATAATCAATCAGTCATATGAAGAGCTGAAGGCTGGGAACATGCAGCTTCTTGGAGAGAAAGCAGTGCTCACAGATTAAGTTGAAAAGCTTATAGCTAAATCAATTGACTGATGTTATCATCTAGAGGAAGTAAGTAAGATAAAGATGTCACTCACCCTTCAGTCCCAGAAGGAAAAGAAATTGATGTCAACCATCATGTCTTTCAGTAATTCATCTAGGAATCTATATGAGATACTGGGTGTTCAGAGGAACCTATCTGACATGACAGGGATAGGATTCTCTACTTACCTTCTAACTGTTAAGCAACTAGTACTTCTACTGATGTTCTAATAGGCGGTACGGTTGAGTCACTTATGCTCCCTAAACAGTGTAAAGGTAAGTCTAGAAGGATGTAGAATATCCCTACTAGCAAACCCATACTAGAATCAGGCCGTAAACCTGACAAAGGGAAGTCAACTATTGTAAGCACACCAGGCACTAATGCAGTAGGAAGCAATAGCATGCAACATGCTTTAGCTACTGGATGCAGTAACTCCCTACAGTAGCCAGGAGCAACCAATAGAAGACTAGGCTTGATGCTTAGAGGCTTCCACATAAGGCAAGGAAGAATAGTCGCAGTTCACTCCACCCCAGGAAACAACCTGCTCTTAGTGCATGGGGAAAGAAGGAAACCTTCCAAGGTGTACACGAAGCAAGCTGGCCCAGAAGAACAGTTTGTTGCTTAGAGTTTCACTAGTTAATGGGTTGCAAGAATGACTAATTCCCAAGGGCCCATTAAGAAATAGGTACCTATGTCTACTTGATTACTTTGCAGGTCAAGTTTCCTAGTGGACATAGCGATATCTGGTATATTGGCAGCGGGTGTGCTAGACATATGATAAGCAACAAGAAGTTTATAAGGGATTTCAAAGACTGCAAAGGGCTCAAGGTGGTTTTTGGAGACAATGCCAAAGGAATCGCGAAAGGTGTGGGAACTTTCTCTAAAGGAAAAGTCAGCATAGCAGATGTCTACTTTGTTGAGGGCTTACAGTACAATCTATTGAGCATAAGCCAATTATGTGACAAAGGACATTCTATAGAGTTCCCTAAAGGGAAATGCTTGATAAGAGATGCCAAGTCTAACCAATAAAGACCACAGGTACTAGAGAGGGTAACATCTATCTAGCTGACTAAGAGACTACTAGAGGACAACTCTCTTGCTTTATAACAAAAGCACTCCTGAACTCAACTGGCTGTGGCACAAGAGGATGTGTCCTCTAACCTTCAAGACTATCAACAAGCTCGCACGTAAAGGGTTAGTAAGAGGGTTACCACACGTAGCACACAGAAAGGAGAGTGTGTGTGATGCATGCTTGAAAGGAAAGCAAATCACGAAGTCTTTCAAAGGCAAACCTGTAAGGTTATCTCACAAACTTCTGGACCTCTACTGTATATGGACCTCTTCGAACCAATTGAACCAGTAAGTTTAAGTAGGATGATGTACTCACTAGTAGCAGTGGATGACTTCTCAAGATACACTTGGATTGTGTTCCTAGCCACGAGATCAGATACCAAAAGAAACTTCCAGACTTTATGAAGTGAATTCAGAATGAGAAAAGTCTCAACATTCCCAAAATTAGGTCAGATCGAGGTATTGAATTCACTAATAAGTTCATAGAGAGTTTTCACAGCATTAATCGGATTCATCATGAGTATTCAACTGCAAGTACACCTCAGCAAAATTGTGTAGCAAAAAGAAGAAACATAATATTGAAAGAAGCTGCTAGAACCATATTTTTTTAAGTACGCCTACCTAAGAGATTTTGGGCAGAGACAACAAACAGAGAATACTACACGCAGAACAAATGTCTTATCAACAAGGATTTGGTTAAGACACCATACGAGTTGTGCACTGGAAGAACGCCTAACATCTCATACTTCCATATCTTTATTTGTAATTGGGACAAATTGGAGTTAAAACATAAGATAGATGAGTCAGAGCTTTTTACCAGTAACAAAGCAAGATTAGTTGCTAAGAGCTACTGTTAGAAGGAAGGCATAGATTCGGATGAAACCTTTGCCACTGTAGCCAGACTTGAAGCAATAAGAGTATTTCTGGCCTTTGCTGCACACAATAACTTCATTGTGTATCAGATGGACGTGAAGAGTGCATTCCTGAATGGGCTTCTAGCTAAAGAATTCTATGTTGAACAACCACCAGGTTTTGATGATTCAACTAGAGATAAACTATACAAGCGGAAGATGGCACTGTATCGCTTAAAGCAAGCACCTCGAGCTTGGTATGATACTCTCTCGTAGTATCTAGTCCAAAGCAGATTCTAGAAATGTGTTGTGGACAAAACCTTATTTTGGATTCAAGATGGCAATAGTACATTGTTAGTCCAAGTTTATGTTAATGACATTATTTTTGGGTTAGCTGACAAAGAACTATACAATAAGTTTTCCCAGCTAATGCAAAGCAAGTTCGAGATGAGCATGATGGGAGAGTTAAGCTTCTTTCTTGGACTCCAAGTAAGACAGTAGAATGATAACATTGTCATAAGTATAGTGAAGTACACAAAGGAGCTGATTAAGAAGTTTAGGAAAGACAACTCAACTTCAGTAGGAGTTCCAATGATCACTTCAATAAGGCTTGACAAGGATGAAGATGGAAAGGATACAGAGGACTTATTGACTCATTTTTGTATCTTACAGCAAGCAAACCTGTCAGCTTGTTTGTTGTAGGAGTTTATGCACCATACCAAGCATTACCCAAGGAGTCTCACCTCCAAGCAGTAAAAAGAATCCCGAGGTATCTAAGGGGCATAGTTGGAGTAGGATTATTGTACCCCAAGGGATGGTGGAATCGAATTAAAAGGATACTCAGATTCTAACTTCAAAGGATGTAAGATTAACCGTAAAAGCGCGAGTAGAACTTATTAGTTTCTTGGAAGTATACTTGTTTCATGGTTTAGCAAGAAGCAGCAAACTATCGCAATATCTACTGCAGAAGCATAATATATTGCTGCTGGAAGTTGTTGTGCACAATATTGTAGATGCAACAACAACTGAAGGACTATGCGATAATCGAAAGAGAAACTCCTATAATGTGTGATAACACTAGCGCGATTTTTATCACACACAATCCAGTTCTCCATTCCAGGACCAAGCATATAGCGGTAAGAGATAATTTCATTCGCATTGAAATAAAAGATGTCAAGCTTGAAAAGATTCATAAATACATGCACTTAGCTGATATTTTCTAAGCCTTTGTGTGAATCACGTTTCAATATGCTTCAGAGCAAACAAGGGATGCTACTTATGTAGGAGAACCCCTGTAGGCTAAGTTTGTTGCGATGGGAACATCAAAATAAACTTTGAAACAGTTAACTGAACTGTAACCTTACTAGAGTAAGGGGGAATGTTGCAAGTAAGGAACGTGACATGTTGCCTACTACAAGCAAGTAAGATTGTCAGTAAACAGTACGTGGTGATTCACATTAATGTCTACAGCAAGAAACACAGTGAGGAGAAGCCCAGTAAGCTGAAATACGGTGATTCATTGAGGCATTCTGCAAGCATTCAATGTCTACTGCATTTAAAGCTTACTGCACTAATTGCTAAGACATTAATATTCCTCGTACCATTTAGTGTGATGAACCTTAAAAACTTTTTTCAGTTTTTAAAGCGGGAAACATTCTTTTCTAGCCCCATCAAATTTTTCCCTGCATTTAATGTGCAAGTTATTTACTGTACCATAACAGTTGCCTTTCACAGAGGTAATTATGGTGATTTATATTTGACAATGCACCCATTAAATCTTAGCCACTAATTCAAATTCATTTTCCCATCAATGAATCTGAAGCGTTCAAACTGCACGGATTTCTTCCCAGAACCAAGAGTCGCTCTTGATTATCTAATCTGAGAGGATATATATCCAAACTTAGAAGAAGGGAAAAACTTTTCAATCACTGCCTTTTGCAAAGAAACCTTAAAAGATCTAATCAAACTCAGATCTTCTAAATCTTCTTCTCCGAAAAGCTCCAATGGCATATACGAAATCCACTCCAGCCAAAATGAATCCTGACTTTATTTAAGGGAGTCTTACCACTCTCAACTATCTTTGAGTACAGACAATAGAGAGGAATTGAGGATCTCAGTTGATCAAGATAATTTGTCAAATTTTATCTTCGAGTCATCTGACCTTCTTTCTTGGTGCTCATACACCAAGATAATCAGAGAAGATAGAGAGTAATTTTACTCACTTACTAAGGTAACTCGCAGCTGTAGGGGTGTACCAACCACCATTACATGCATGGTGGCTAAGAGTAGGGTTGAAATCAATCTTGTTGCCCTCACCAAGATCTACAAAATACTAGAGAGCGGGTTAACTCCGACGGAGCTAAAGATCTATGGTGGAGATCTACTGCTTGAGTGCTGGAAGATTTTTACAAGTGGCCAGCAAGTAGTACATGTGCATGAATCCTGTAGCAAGGTCACTTTTCTCCTAGAATTCGAGTTTTTTGCACGATATATTCCGTTGCAGTATAGAGTGCAACACTGGGAGTTATGATAAGTGTACCAGTCCCAGATTCCAGCTAATGATAGTATTGTGGAACGAGGAACCATTGAACTGGCCACTATTTCTTTCCACTCGTCTAGTGGAGGAGATCACATAGATAAAGGGATGCAAGTGCTATAGAATCGTCCTCATTTAAGTTCTGTACAATCTCGGTATCAGGATTACTGAAGGTATAGAAATTTCTAAGGGTAAGTGGATTGGTGGAACAAGAGAGCGTACCAAGCGAAGGGAGGAAGAAGACGAGGGGAGGGTCACCCACGTGTCTAGCGCAACCGAACAGACAAGCAAGATGCTGGCTTTCAAGCCCTCTACCACGAAGAAGAGATCTCAACGGTCGAAATTTGCTAATGAATTAATCATTTCTTCTAAGGACATAAATGAAGAGGAAGAGAAAGAGAGTAGCGATGAGGAAAAACCTCTACAGACAAAATGACGGAGGTTAATAAGGTCTCACCTCAAGAAAAGCACTATCAGGCAACTCTTTGATGAGCCCGAAGCAACCGCCTCACGACCACGATCATCATCTCCTGATTCTGAGATGGAACTCTTAGTTATTATGTCGTTCTCTCTATCCTACCTCTTAACTAGAACTCACCCCTTGCAACTTCTATAGACTAAGTTATAGCAGACAACCCTATCGGAACCCCGTTGCACACTTCATAGGTTAGGGAGGAACCTTGTGCAGCAGTGGATGAACATGCAACAACAAGTGACAAAGAATCTACACAATAAAATGCTGCCTCTTCCCAACAAGAAGAAGAAGACAAGCTCATTGAGGAGGTGCTAGAGGAGGAAAATAAAGATATCATAGATGGAGATCCAATAGGGTAAGGTTTTACCCTGATATCTTGCAATGGGCTAACTGGGAAGAAGAAAATTGGGTCATTGATTTGGCACAATGCAAAGACATTGCTGATATGACCTCCAAAGACTTCGGTGACCGCATTTGGGCTAATAGAAAGGTTTGCCTGTAGGAGAAGGCGGCCTTGAAATGCCCAGCTGACAACAGTGATTCTGATGGTGAAGATGAAACTAACAATGATAAGGTGGTTGCCGAATGATAAGGCACACCGGAATAGAAGTCCATCAGAGCCACTAGATTCCTGATGAAAGTGGAACACGAAGCTCATGGCAGCACCCTGCTGACAAATCTATAGCAGTACAGTCAACTGCTGCAGAAAGCTCTAAGGAAGATCGAATTCCTCTATCTGCTATTTTCAGAGCTAGGCAGGATGCTGATGAATCTGTTGTAAGCGAGGACACTGTAGACAAGGCAACAACAACCTCTCAGGATGCCCATGAAGTTACTACTAATATAGAACAAGTAACTAAGGCAGATGGTGCAAAGCCAATGAAGCTACAAATGATGAAGTGGTAGTAGACAAGGCAGTAAGCACTTTATAGATTGCCAATGAACCTATTGTGAGAGAGATTGCAGTGGAGGCAGTGCCCATGTCTCAAACACCAAGTGTATAGGCTCCAGGAAGTACACAAGGTGAGAATTATGAAGTAGTGGAAGCTATAAAAACTACTAATCAATTGCAGGCAACTGAAGTAAGTGAGGAACAATATCACATACCCAACAACCTTGTTGATGTTACTCCACCTACTACCGAAGATCAACTTCTTACTTTGATGAGGTGATTATTCTTGAGGACACACCAGACTCACAGACACATGAATAACATGAAGATGAACAACTGTTGGACTACACTAGCACTACTTCCAAAAGTAATACAGATGATGTAGATGACTATCTGCTGGAAAGTGAGTACATAGATTTCTACCAGACTATGATGTTCTTGCTGGACTAAACGTTAAAGTACCACCAACTCAAGAAGAAATGGCAGAAAGGATGAAGGCCCTAGCAGAAGAACTAGAATCAGAAGAAGAATAGGCTACGTAGCAAGCATATGCTACCTGTACCGATGCAGGATCAGCAGATGATGCAGTGGCACATCCAATGGAAGTGTAACAAGATTTTACCAAGGAGTCATCTGATGAAGTTTGTATCGATGCAATTGTTTCAAATGAAGTTGAGGCTCAAGCTACTGACCAGCATACATGACCAACTGAGGGGGAACTGTAGCTAGCTCTAAGAAGACACGAGCATGAGAATGGCACTACTGATGGTTAGCCTACTGAAAGATCTCATGTAGCAACCACAAAAGTTGCAACTAGAATTTTTAATGTGGAAGAAATTTGGTGACCACCAACTTTAATTCCAGGAACCCTTAGAGGAAGTTCTGAAGAAGATAAAGTAGAAATTCAAAGGGCAAACTCTCCTGAGGAATTTTTCTCACAGAAGCGGCTCAAGCAGCTTACTACAATAGCAAAGGCAGCAACATAAAGACAAAAGAGACGAGAGCAAAGTCTCTGGAGCGTGACAATGAAGTCCTTTTGGGGATTAGGTAGTCCCATGAGGACATGAATCTTCCAAACAATGAGGCTCTGAAGAAAATGCTGGAAAGATTTGATTGCAGCCTCTCAGCAACTGAGTTCAGGGCATAACAGCTGTGAAAGGCAATGAGCAGTGACGCTTCTGTGTTTCTCAAGGCTCTTGGATCAATTTGTGAATTTATGTTTTTAGTTCCTAAGGCCATGTTAGACAAATCAACTCCCAAACACACAACACCAAGAATCTGGAATGAGTTCGAAGACAATCAGTTTGAAAAACACACAACAGTTCGGCCAGAGTTGTGGCCGAAGAGTACTTTGCGCAGAACTGAAACAAAAATGAATCACACAATCAATTTACGTGGTTCGTTCAAGATGAACTACATCCACGGAGGCCAGGCACACCTCAATTCACTAAGATATTCAGTCAATTACAGAAATCACTCTCAGAAATGAATATGCCCAATTCTGGAACAAATTAGGGCAGAAATACTATCACTCTCAAATTCTCTCTGTAATCTAAGAAAACTGGAAATTGCTCGACGTAGTGTTGTTCTTCAGGAAGAGAGCGTTCCAATGATATAGGTCTTGTAGCTCGAATGTAACTACCCAGGAAGTTCTAACTGATTGAAGACGACTGCTGCTACCGGACAAATGTGACGGTTTATTCCGTCACAAAGCTGAAACCACCTCGTCACAACTGACGGTTATGCTCAATAACCCCGAACCCGGTTTTCCTGTACAGACTTGCTTCTTCACGTTAAAACCCGATTCATCCAACCGGTTCTTCACCCCCTGATCCCGGTTCCACATTCTAGACACATCCTATTTCAAAATATATCTCACTTGATGACATTGAACACTGCCTCACAAATCTCCACCTCAATGAATCAAGTACACCTGTTTTCTGCCTCATCACTGCACTTCAGTTATTGCTCTTCATGACACTGCTCAAGCTGCAGCAAGCTCGAGCAATGCTCCACTTTGTTACCAGGTACACCCTTTGTAAGAAAATCAGCAGGATTATGCAAAGTATGCACCTTCTTCACCTCCATAGACCCAGAATCTATGACATCTCTAGCAAAATGTAACCTCACATCAATGTGTTTTGACCTTTCATGAAATGCTTGATGTTTCACAAGGTGTAATGCACTTTGATTATCACAGTAGATTACTACACACTTCTGCTTGATGTCCAAGTCTCTTAACACCCCTTTCAACCAGATTGACTCCTTGATAGCTTCAGTTAAAGAGATATATTCTGCTTCTGTAGTTGATAGTGCCACAACAGATTGTTGTGCACTCCTCCAGCTAATGGCTGTCCCATATAAGGTAAACACAAATCCAGAAATTGACTTCCTTGTGTCCACGTTTGCTGCAAAGTCAGAATCAGCAAACCCCTCCAATGCAACAGTACCTCCATCTGCTTTCTTCTCAAATTTCAGTGACATGTTCACTGATCCTTTAAGATACCTCATCACATGTTTCAAGGCTTCCCAGTGTTCAGCTCCTGGATTTGACATGAATCTACTTACCAAAGATACAGCATATGCCAAATCAGGCCTGCTGCAGATCATTCCATACATAAGACTTCCAACCCCACTTGCATAGGGGATATTGCTCATCTGTATAATCTCCTCTTCAGTATTTGGGCATTGTTCTTTGGAAAGTTTCTTCTGTAGGTTAACTGGAGTGGAGAGAGGTTTGGCTTCATGCATATGAAACCTCTCCAATACTTTCTGTAGGTATTGTCTCTGAGATAACCAAAGTACTCCAGCTTCCCTGTCTCTTAGAATGTTCATTCCCAATATCTTCTTTGCCTCTCCCAGGTCCTTCATGTCAAACTCAGCATTAAGTCTATCCTTCAACCATTGTACTCTCTCCTTGTTTCTGCTAGCAATTAGCATGTCATCCACATACAATAGAAGAAAAACTTTATCTTGCTTTGAAACTTTGTTGAAGTAAACACAACTGTCATAAAGGCTTCTCACAAAACCAGCACTGATCATGAAGTCATTGAACCTCTTGTTCCATTGTCTAGGACTTTGTTTAAGTCCATATAGTGACTTCTTTAACAAACACACTTTGTCTTCTTTCCCAGGAATGACAAAGCCTTCTGGCTGTTTCATATAGATTTCCTCATTGAGTTCTCCATGTAAGAATGTTGTCTTTACATCCAGTTGTTGCAGTTCCATGTCCTCCTGGGTGACCTTTGATAGAAGCAATCTGATTGAGCAATGCTTTACCACCGGAGAGAAGACCTCATTGTAATCAATTCCTTCTCTTTGTGTAAAGCCCCTGGCTACCAACCTTGCTTTAAACCTCACCTGTTTGGACCCTGCAGTTTCTAGTTTCTTCTTGTATATCCACTTGGAGCTCACAAGTTTCTGACCTTTTGGTTTCTCCACCAGTATCCAGGTCTTATTCTTTTCCAGAGACTCCATTTCTTCAGTCATTGCCTGTATCCAGTGTTCACCTTCCTCACAATCTAATGCTTCTTGAAAGCTGCTAGGCTCTTGTGATTCCAGGTCTTCAGCAACACTTAAGGCATAATATACACTCCCTGCTTGGCCATAGAAATCAGGTCTGTTGATTTGTCTTCTAGGCCTATCCCTTCCAATGCTGTATTCCCTGATATTTTGAGCTGGTCCAGTTTGTGTTTCTTCTTCAGATGATGAATCACTGTCTTGTACTTCTGTGTGTGGTTGAGGTGTGTGATTGTCCTCTGCAGGTTGCTCCACCTGAATTGATATCTCCTCTGTTTCTTTTGCAGCATCAAATTCTTCCTTAGAGCCTGTAAAAGTATAGGCCATCACATTCTCATTAAACTTCACATCTCTACTTGTGATTATCTTCTGATTTCCTTGTTCCAGGCACCACAATCTGTAACCCTTAATCCCATCCGGATATCCAAGAAACACACATCTGAGAGCCCTTGCATCTAATTTGTCTTGCTTGATGTGGGCATAAGCAAGACACCCAAACACCCTTAATCCTTCATAACTTGGTTTCTGTCCACTCCACACCTCTTCAGGTGTTTTGAACCCAATCACTTATGAGGGTGACCTGTTAATAAGATAGCATGCTGTAGCAATGGTTTCTCCCCAAAACACCTTTGGCAACCCAGCATCCAACAGCATACACCTCACTCTTTCAAGGAGAGTCCTGTTAAACCTTTCTGCCACTCCATTCTGTTGAGGATTCATTGGCACAGTCCTGTGTCTCTTGATTCCTCTTTCTTCACAGAAGTTTGCAAACTCTGTAGAGAGGTACTCCAGTCCATTATCAGTCCTCAAGTGCTTCAGCTTCTTCCCTTTGACATTTTCCAGTTGGATCAACCATGTTTTGAACTTATGAAATGCATCACTCTTGTTCTTCAGCAACATGATCCATACCTTTCTGCTGTAATCATCAATCAGGGACATGAAATATCTGGCACCACCATGGGATTCTGTTCTTGCCGGGCCCCATATGTCAGACTGAACATAATCCAATGGTTCTTGAGTTGTATGAACTCCCTTTCCATAGGGCAGCTTCTTGGACTTGCCCAGAGCACACTGATCACAGAACTCCAGTTCTTGATTTCCTAGATTTCCAATTACTCCACTCCTTGCCAATTCCTTCAGTCCTTTTTCTCCTATGTGTCCAAGTCTCTTATGCCATTTAGCAATCTCAGTATTGTTCAAGACCACATCTACACTTCCAACAATAGGTGAACCAATCAGGATAAATAGTCCATTATGCTGTCTTCCTTTTATCACCATTTTTCCATGTTTTGTGATATGCAAGAATCCCTCTACTGAGCTAAACTGACATCCACTGGTTACCAATGAGCCAAGAGATAGAAGATTCCTTTTAAGACCAGGAACATACCTAACATTTGAGATGATTCTGATCACTCCATCAAACATTCTTATGCTCACTGATCCAACTCCTTTGACCTTACATGATTGGTCATTCCCCAGGAGAACATTTCCACCATCTTCTTTCTTCAGTTCATTAAACCATAACTGATGAGGACACATATGAAAGGAACACCCTGTGTCCAGGACCCATTCCTTCACCATTCTTGAATCAGTAACATTTAATACTTCTGGAGGGTCTTGTTGATGATCAATAGCAGCAGCTTCTGCCCCTTGACTTCCAGCTTTCTTATTCTTTTTAGGACAATCCTTCTTCAGGTGACCTGGCTGTTTACACTTGAAGCATTTCCTTTTTTCAACCCAGTCATTCCCCTTCTTAGGATTTGAATCCCCTGACTTTGGATCCTTAGCATTCTGACCCTTCTTGCCTTGCCACGGTTTCTTGAATTTAACATTCAAACCTTCTCCAGATTGCACCATGCCTTTGTCTCCTTGAGTCTGGAAGCATTTTGATCTCAGAGCCTTCACTATTCCATCATAGGACAGCTGCTCATCCCTCCCATACATCAAGGCATCCTTAAAGCTTTCCATGGATTTTGGGAGAATATTTAATACCATCAATGCCTTGTCATCTTCCTCCAGTTTCACATCCAGATCTTCCAATTCTTCAATCATCTTAATGAACTCATCAAGTTGATCAGAAATTACCTTGTCTTCTGTGATTTTGAAGGCCAACATCTTCTGCTTCAGGAACAACTTGTTGGAAACCGACTTGGATTGATACAGTTCTTCCAATCTCCTCCATGCTTCTAAGGAACTCCTGCATCTTGAAACCTCCCTCAATGGTTTATCACCCAAGCACAAGAAGATAAGACTTAGGGCCTTCTTATCCACTGCTGCAAACTTAGGTTTCTCAGTTTCTTCCCATGATTCCAGAGGTAACAATGCAAGATCAAGGCCATTGTGAACCAGGACTGCATTCATCTTGATCTTCCACAATGTGAAGTCATTTCTTCCAGTAAACTTCTCAAAATCCATCTTCATACCAGCCATTCCTCCTCTTCTTTGACTTGTGCGAGTTGTTTCCCACAGACGACGCCACTTGTTAGACAAATCAACTCCCAAACACACAACACCAAGAATCTGGAATGAGTTCGAAGACAATCAGTTTGAAAAACACACAACAGTTCGGCCAGAGTTGTGGCCGAAGAGTACTTTGCGCAGAACTGAAACAAAAATGAATCACACAATCAATTTACGTGGTTCGTTCAAGATGAACTACATCCACGGAGGCCAGGCACACCTCAATTCACTAAGATATTCAGTCAATTACAGAAATCACTCTCAGAAATGAATATGCCCAATTCTGGAACAAATTAGGGCAGAAATACTATCACTCTCAAATTCTCTCTGTAATCTAAGAAAACTGGAAATTGCTCGACATAGTGTTGTTCTTCAGGAAGAGAGCGTTCCAATGATATAGGTCTTGTAGCTCGAATGTAACTACCCAGGAAGTTCTAACTGATTGAAGACGACTGCTGCTACCGGACAAATGTGACGGTTTATTCCGTCACAAAGCTGAAACCACCTCGTCACAACTGATGGTTATGCTCAACAACCCCGAACCCGGTTTTCCTGTACAGACTTGCTTCTTCACGTTAAAACCCGGTTCATCCAACCGGTTCTTCACCCCCTGATCCCGGTTCCACATTCTAGACACATCCTATTTCAAAATATATCTCACTTGATGACATTGAACACTGCCTCACAGGCCATGAGAGACCGAGTTAGAGCTAAAAGAGAATGGATGGAGGAAATTGTCAAGAAGTCTCACAACTTCTACACTAGACAAATTATTGTCCTTGCATCCAAAATGCAAGATAGATTTAAAGCACAGACGTATTGAAGGAAGAACTCTACCTTCTTTGGCTTGACAAGATCGATGACAAATTAATATTTCTAATATCCAAAGTATTCTTGAAGTATACATTGGATACAATATTGATGACGTCAAAAAGGGGGAAGAGGAGGAAAAGGTAAGGCTTGCTGAACAACAACAGAGGCACGAACAAGAGTTTTCCGTTGCTGAACAAAGAAGAAATGAGCAGGAAACTAAGGCAGCAATGCAAGAATGGAGAGATCGCCATAGGAAGAATTCGAAAGATCTTTGAAGGATCCAGAGGCAAGGGTGTAGAATATCCTTGAGAAGGATAATATTCAACTCCACGAGATCTATATTTCTACAAGCGTGGTTCCTGGTCAACCTGTTCCCAGAAAATAACCTGCCACCTCAAGAGAAAAAGAACAGAAGAATGTCGCTCCAAACTTGTCAATCCTTTCGAACTGTGGACACTGGTTACAAAATCAGTGCATAGACAAGCCGCTAGATGAGCTTCGAAATTCCAAATTTCGACCAAAAGAGATCCTACTGAAGAGGAAATTGGTAAATGGAGGTTGGATGAAATTCTCATATACTTCGAGTACCTACTGAATGATGGAAAATAGAGAGATGTTCTAGGTTCCACTAGAGACAAGCTGAAGGTTTATGGATAACAAGTACACATAGGCGTACTTACATTCCAGATTGAGCTTAAAGGCTTGAAGTCGGATAAATACAAGATTTCCCCTTATGTTGAATTGTGGTTAATGAAAGATCATACTCTTGTGGTGCAACTTGAATACGAGAATTTTGAATGGATCATGTATATTGAATGGTGGAGGTATGATGAGAATGATGCTGAAGATACAGACGGAATAGGGATCTGAGAGCAGAAGACAGAGCAAGTCACATAGGCAAAAACTATGCCATGCAACATTTCAACACGTCATTAGAAGAAGGATAGAAGGTGATTGTCTGCTGGTAAATTGTAGCGCCCCGATTTCACATTTCGAGATCGAGGTGCCACGGTGGGACAAGTTCATACATTTTTTTAAACTTTAAAATTGTATAGGCGGAAGCATTTTTTATTCTGAAAATAGTCTTTATTTCAAAATTATGGATAAACTTCCGAAATGTATAGAAATATGCAGAAGCGTATAATTATTACAGACTTGAAATATAAATTATTTATAATTGTCATCAAAATAGTTTATAAGTATCAAGAGCCCTAAGTGGAGTTGAACGGAGCCCACAAGATCCGCAACAGCTCGCTGCACTTCTCCTTCATCCTGAAATGTTTGCAGGGGGTATGAGTTCCAAAGAAACTCGTGGATAACTCTGCAAGCAGTTATATTATGTAGGATAGATTAGATTAATCATATAAACATTCATATAAAGGTAATGCCCAACTTTTACGGGGTCAAATACCGAACCCAACTAATACAAGGTTAATTTCTTTGATCCAACTTTCACGGGGTCCAACCCAACTCACGCGGGGTTAATTCCTCAGGCCCAACTTTCACGGAGTCCTATACTTTCAAAATATGTATCGGAACGTAATATCAACTGAAACCAATAAGAATTATACTATAACTTTTCTGTCTCATACCCGAAGGCAAAAATCAATATAAAACAAAATAAATTCTGTTCACGTTATAATTGAAAGCTAACTTGCAATCATCATTACCCACCTATTTTGCTTTTTCAGAAAGTAGTGTCGGGATAGTGTTTTTCGCGAGCTCCTGAACTCAGTCTGCCCACCTAGCATCAGTTGTTTGCAAATTCTTTGTTACTTATCGGGTTTATTTTGTCTTAGTAGAATTTCTATTCTCAAATATTTTCTTAAGTAAACACTTTTCGAACTTAAGTATTCTATCAAAACCAAACATGAAATAATTTTCAACTCAACTATATAACATTATAAACAACTTCATTATTTCCATATAAAAATTCCGAAAATATAATAAAATCTCCCATAGTGTTTATTTTTATTATTCATGTATTCTAAATTTATTTTTAATTTTTTTATATTATGAATTTTCAAGAAAATCAAATATCTTATAAATATTTGTTTTCTTTAAAAATTCATAAACCGATTTTCCCTTGGAATAAATTTCTACAAAAAAAAAAAAAAACTTTTTGTACTTCTAGATACTTATATATCATAGATATATCAAAATTAAATCTAAACAAAATAATTTCCTATTTTTTTTCTAAAATAGGCGAAAATATTAGGCTTTTTTCCAAGTAAAAATTATATTTTATTTTCTTACACCTTAATGAGAGAAACAATTATATATTCTTCATATATATATATATATATATATATATATATATATATATATATAGTAAAACATGATAATATAGTATTTTTACAAGAAAATTATCAGTTTATAATTTTCTTAAAACCATAAAATTAGAAACCTATTTAAAAAGCTTCTAAAATCTATATTTCACTCTTTAATTCCCTTTTAAATTTTCCAACTTCAAATATATCATGTGTATAACTTATTATAATTAGATATGTGAAAAACATAATATATTTAGATTTTTTATTATTTTTGAATTTATCCAGTTTTTATTTTTTCAAAAATAATTGTTTATTTGTTTTAAAAAATATTTTAAACCCTCTTTTTAATTTTCCAACTTCAAATATATCATGTATATAACTTATTATAATTATATATGTGAAAAGAATAATATTTCTAGGTGTTTTACTAATTTCGAATTTATCTAATTTTTCTTTCAAAAAAATTGTTTATATGTTTTAAAAATATTTTAAATCCTCTTTTTAATTTTCCAACTTCAAATATACCATATATATCATTTATTATACCTTTATATACCAAAATGAAATTTTCAAAATATATAAAAAATAGGAAAATTAACAGCCTTATATTTATGTATATATATATATATATATATCTATATTCTTTGAATTTATTTGAGTAGAATAAACTAGAAAAATATTTATCCCATCGCTTAATCTCCCTTATTATTTGTCAACCATAAATATATCTTATATACACTCAACATACGCATTTACCTCATATAATAATTTCCCAAATTTTATAATATTTCGGCATTATAACGACACAAAAGGGTCATTTACCGAAAAATTAAAAAATAGAGGGAAGTTGTTTCATTCCTCAACATATTCTCAGAAATAAAATAAACAATCAATAATTCAACAGTATTGAAAGAAAGCAGTAAATACATAGAGGGGTTGAGCTATATCGTTTACATAATAGTTGTTTAAAATAATATTTCTTCGATTTTTCATGGGGAAAATAATATTTCCTTGTCATCCTACAAGGTATAAAATATGATCTCAAACTATATAGGCTTTTAGGAAAATTAAAATTGAAGAAAAAAGGTAGGAGAAGAACGTACACCGAAACTGTAGGTCCGACTCGGACTCGAGAACTAGAACTCTCGAATATTTCTACTACTACTAGAAACTAAGAACTACTATACTTGAGAGAAATTTGGGAGTGAAGAAGTGAAACGGTGAGTTTTTGGAGTGGTGGGGAGGGGTTGTATTTATAGAAAAAAAAAATTGAATAGTAAGGAGGTTACTATTCTTGATATTTTCTATATCCAACAATTTTCTATTTTAGAAATTCATTCCGTAAACTATTTGGAACACTTTTTTTATTTTTTCTTTTTGTACCATCGCACATACTATAATGGACCGTTCTTCCCTCAAAGCGTTTTTATTTTTCGAGTAAAAAAAATATATCCGTAAATTTTTTTTTTATATCTATATTAGGTAAAAAAATTTATCCGTAAATTTATTTTTTTATTACTTTTAATTTTTTTTTTTTTTGTAAATATCTCAAACACCATTTTTAATCATTCCATTTTTTCACTTTTACCCTTTTCTGAGTCTGAAATTTTATCATGAATTTCTGTTTTACAACTATATTCTGAAGACCATATAAAACTCATTTTTAAATTTTCTTTTTTCATTTATCCCAAGTATAGTTTTTAACCATTCCATTTTCTTAATTTCATCCATTCCTAAGTTTAAAATTTTATCTGTAAATTTTTTGTTTTATAACTATATCATGTAATCAAAACCTCATTTTAAAATTTTTCTTTTTCCAAATATCTCAAGCATATTTTTTTATCATTCCATCTACCTAGTTTTATCCTTTTCTGAGTTTGAAATTTTATCCGTAAATTTTTATTTTATAACAGTATCTTGAAAACTATCTAAAACTTATTTTTAATTTTTTCTTTTTACAAATATCTTAATTACAGAGTTCGATCATTCTAATTTCCACATTTCTTCCTTTTTTGAGTTAGAAATTTTATCCGTAAAATTTATGTTTTATACCCGTATCTTGAAAACTATAAAAAACTTACCTTTAAATTTTCTTCCTTCAAATACTTTAAACATAATTCTTGACAATTTCATCTACCTAGTTTGACCCTTTTTCGAGTCTGAAATTATATCCGTAAATTTGGGATTTTAGAGATAATGTTATTTACTTGTTATAAACAAGATTTTAAATTTTATTTGTTTCATATATATTGAACCCGATAGTAACCCTTTTTATTTCTTAAGTCTCACTTTTTTCTAAGTCGTAGGTGCGGATGTGTTCTGGCATTACGGTATCACTTTTCCGACCAAAAGAATCATAAAAATTATTTTATTAGTTAAATATTGTGAAGAGTGCATGATAGTATTTTGAAATATACTTTGGATAATTTTGGGATTTTAGAGATAATGTTATTTACTTGGTTATGCTATGGATGTAAGATTGTTTTTATTTGGCATGTGCTTACTGTAACTGTAATAGATAGGAATATCTAATGAAAACAGTTATCATTATTGTCAAAAGATTACAACTCGTAATCTTACATCATGAATGTTGCATACTTAGTAACATTTGATGAATGACTGCTTATTCATAACAGTTTGTTGTTTTTGTGACTTTAAGTAATTTGTTTACTTAGAGTATTGATATCATCAAAAAAGGGGGAAATTGTAAAGAAGTTTATGTTTAGTTCTGATGATAGCAAAACCTCTTGTAAGGTATGAATTAGTCCCTCCAGAATTTCTGTAAATCTTGTAATAGATAGGGCTAGTTCTACTTTGGCAGAAGTCACAACAACCAAGCAGCAAGCACTACAAGGTTAAAAAAAGCAACGGATCAAGAATCGCAGTAAGGAACAAAGATTACAATGAGCATGCAACATAGTTGCTTATGCCCATCCAGCATACAACAATGCTAGCAGTATGGAAGGTACACCTAGCAAACAAGCAAGCATCTTGTCCACAAGTGCGGAAGTCAATTTTAAAGTCCGGGATATTCAAATTCAAAATATAGCTAGCGGAGACAATGTTTAAACCTTGTACCGACTACTCAATTACGTGGGGACATGTAACCTGTTGAAAAGAAAAAGGTCCACTAGACACTGACACAAAGCCGCAACCACTCTGACCAACTCCCTGTGAAGAAAGGAAAAAAAGGCTATTTGTCGTACAAGTAGCAATAAGTGTCAACAGGATTATTTCTCTCTTCAACGAGAAGAAATTCCAACTCCTATAAATAGAATGAGATGTTGGACAAAGATAGGCTACCGAACAACTAAAATTCAAGCAATTACATTGCAATAAGCACTCGAGCTTTCTTGTCCAATCTTTAATGCAATACACTTTGATATTCAACCAATATTTATATGCAAAGTATAATACCAGAGCAACATAGCAAACATCAAGCATGCAAGTGAAGAACAAGAAGCGGCATCATTTCTCAAGTCAAGCTAGCTCTCAAGATTTCTTGCATCCTAATCCTTCTCGAAACCAGGAAGCCCACCCACATCTATACTGCATTTCAAGTTTAGAGGCAGCTACCAGGAAGTTGAAGAAAAACTTTCATTAAATCAATCTCATGAAAGGTTTTTAAAATGGGGAATCTTCGTTTGATTCAGGGATTAAAAGTAGACCTTTGTTTTGAGGGACGTGTTGTACAATAGAGAAGTAGTCTTCCATGAATAGAAAAAAAACTATTGTAAGGAGCTAAGTTGGACTTAAACTTTGGTATAGCTAAGTTGTAACTGTGTGTGAACATCTTAGTGAATTTTCCCACTATGTGATGTAAGAGTGGACGTAGAAGGATTATTCATTTAGAACAAATATAAACTTTGTGTCTATTTCATATTGCTTTTATTACTTGTTGTTAGAATAATGCTTATCTACTGCATAGATTTGTAAGGAAACTTATATACATATTCCGCTACTGGTACACGTGTTTCGTGCACGCACTTTAGGGCACTTTTAGTGTCATTTTAGTATCAATAATGTGCATAATCACGTGTATTTAGTGCTTTTATACTCTCATGGGCAAAATATGCGTTTGTGCGATTTTTGTGTTAAAACAGGTGAAAATGGGTCGAAAAAGAACCTCAAACGACCGCGGAGTCGAGGGATCGATCGAGGCAACAAAAAGAAGGGTTAATTGAAGATCTCGGCCGAGACAGGACTAAAATCTCGGCCGAGATGAGTCTCCAGGGCATTTATGAAGAGTTGGGCAGAAAGAAGATCTCGGCCGAGACACACAACAGATCTCGGCCGAGAAATGTTGCCAGAGAATTTCAAAGTTTTTCAATGACCCAGATCTCGGCCGAGATGATACTTAATCTCGGCCGAGATAGCCTTTCGACCCATAAACCCTTGAAAACCCCTTTTCACGTCTCGGCCGAGACACACTCCCGTCTCGGCCGAGATTAAGTACCCTGTTTTAAAATCCTGAATGCGATTTTGCCTATTTTCGACTAGCACTTTCTCTCCTTATATATATATCATCCCATTCGAATTTAACCCTAATAACCCTAACAACCTAGAACCCATCCCCCACACATAATCAGCCACTTTTCTCCATTGGAAGCAAGGAAATGGAAGGGGGTTGAAAATCTTGATCTTCAACCCCTAACCTTTGGTTCTTTCTATCCTATTTTCATGTTTTCTTTAATTTTCTGTTAGTTTATCTTTGTATTAGGTAAAATGGGTGGCTAGCACCCTTAGTTCACTCTTGATTATTGTGGAACCTTGAGTCCAAGACATTTATGTGATTATTACGGTTAATGTTACCGAAAATATTGTGTATTCAAGTGTTTTGTGTTATTTGCTGTTATTGACTCACATTTATGAATTTATTATTGGATTGATCACCCTTTAAGGGATTTGTGAATGTGTTGCTAGAATAGGAGATCACTATCCGTAATTGTAGGATTTCCGATTCCCGAGTAGCAAACAATAATTATTTATTGGTGATAACACAAAGTTTAACCTCTAAAACCGAGCTTGCGAGTTTTATGTTGAATTTATCTCGTTGTCCTAGTGTTTAATGCATTTGGTGATTGAATCTAAGAGAGCTTGTTCGAGGATTCGGTTAAACTGAATAGGGTTAGTCGAAGAGCTTGTTTTGATTAACTAAGATTAAGGGATAACAAGGCTATTAGAGCTTGTTAATAGTCTTGAGATAAGGGCTAGAATCACAATTGAATAGGGCATTAACAATAGTTGCATAAATCGTCCAAGACCTCGGTGAAACATGATCAAGGGTGAATCGTTTTGTTATTTAAAAAACCAAAAACCAAAACAAATCTCTTTAATTGTCTTTGTTTATTTAGATATTAGTTGTTATTTCATTAAAACCCCCCACTTCTTTATTGTTTTCTAGCTTATATACATTATGTTTTCTTCATAATAATAGCTTAACACATAAAAGCAAAATTTGTTCGACCGTTCCTCGTGGGATCGACCCTTGCTTGCCACTCTACTAGTTAGAGTAGTCGGTAAGGTTTAAGTGTATCTTCATACACGATTTAATTTGGTAGTCGGAAACGACGCTACCAAATTTTGGCGCCGTTGCCGGGGAATGGTTTAGAACGATTTTGTTTTATGTGTTAAGCGTTTGTTTTATTTACCTAGATAGTTGTTTGTTTTGTTTATTTAAAGAGCATCCGTCGAGCCAACGACGTTAAACAAAGGCGCTTGTCGGGAGGCAACCCGACGTTTATTGCTTCGTATATTCAATTTCGTAGTTTAGGTTGCTTACTTATATTTAGATATTGTCTTATTATCTTCTTTTAGAGTGCAGAGACTATGATGATGAGGAACCGACCAATCCGTGAAATTCAAGGAGATAGCACCAAATGGGATTGAAGAAGCCCAAAAAAAAAAAAAAATCACTGTGAGTTAGGACACCAATTCGTACCCTTTCTTCCTCACAAACTTTGGTTTTTAACCAAGTTTGGGGAAGTCTTGGTAGGTGTACGTATTGGCAGCCCAAGAGTTTAACTTTCCTTATGCTACTCTATTGTCTTTTGGACTTATTAGACTTGAAATGGTTTGGTATCTTTGTATGGATTAGTCTGTTGCATTTTTAATAAATTGTAAAGTGGTGAATAATATGGTTAAATTCGGTGAACACCAAATTGTACTCCTCTTTTTCACAAACTTAGTTTGCAACTAAGTTTGGGGAGGGGGTGGATTCGTACAAATTGGTAGCTCGAGAAAGCAATTGGATGAGTTTAGGAAGGAATGTGGCATTGATTAATGATGAAAGTTTTTTTGACAAATATCTTTGAAAGAAGCACATGGTAGAGTATGATAGACTTGTTGAAACAAAATTGAACATACACTCAAAACTTTTGATCAAAATTGCAGCCGAGTGAGTTTTTGAGCCTTAGAAGATACTTCCATCTTTGGAGTAATTTAAACTTTCTTTCGGTGTGAAATTCATTGAGTGCATTTAGTTGTCTCTAGAACTTGCCATAATTCTCTATTTTGCATGTGTTGGTGCATTGTGTGACATTGAAAATGATCATAGGCAATTCTTGACTTGAGCCTATTTTCAAGCTTGAAAATACTTCCTTTGTACCAAATTTGATATTGTCTCTAGTTGAGCCCCTTGAGCTTTTAGCCTCTTGTTTGACAGCCCAACTCTACAAGCCAAGTACCTTTCGATTTAGCCTTTGACCTTAATTGGACTATTTGAGTATGAGGGAGGCGGTTGGAAGGTAGTCGGGTAAATTTGGGATTGAAAGGGGTGAACTATTGGGAATATTTAAGGGTGGAAGGAATTGAAACAATAGGCAAAGAATCGAGAATACTAGTTTCTCTCCAATGTTTGTTTATATTTGTTGAAAAAAAAAAAAAAGAGGGAGAAAAAAATCGAAAAAATTGAAAAATCAGAAAAACAAAAGAAAAAGTTAGTTGTATATACTCAATTGTTGCTTTTGATTTGGAGAGGCTAGTATTATAAATGTCTTTTGATAGATGTTCTCAAAGTTGTATAAATTCAAAAGTAAATACACTCCAAGGGAGAATTGAGAAAGCATTTAGGTTGTGGACTTTGTGGTAAGGAGAAGAAATCGATTCTTGGGATTGGTTTACTAAGGAAGTAAAGAGTGAGGTTGAGTGACCATTTTTTGAGGGGTAGATGAGATTAGCTAACTCATTTAGTCCGTTTTATAGTCACTTATACCAGAAATTGGAGAAGAAATCGATTCTTGGGATTGGTTTACTAAGGAAGTAAAGAGTGAGGTCGAGTGACCAATTTTTTTTGAGGGGTAGATGAGATTAGCTAACTCATTTAGTCCGTTTTATAGTCACTTATACCAGAAATTTTCCCACCTTACCCCAAGCCAACATTACAACCTATTAAAGACCTTTTTGATTCTTTGTCACACACGTCGGTATACATCGAAGTTTAGATGATTGGCAAGCTTATGGTAGGCATTTTATGCATTTCAATGTGAGCGTATACACTTCCCTTTTGATACACTTGAGAGTCAAGAGATACACTCACCATGTGAGGATCTTAAGTTTGGAGTGTTATGTCTCGAGAG
Source organism: Ajuga chamaepitys (assembly GCA_958295605.1). Taxonomy (NCBI): domain Eukaryota; kingdom Viridiplantae; phylum Streptophyta; class Magnoliopsida; order Lamiales; family Lamiaceae; genus Ajuga; species Ajuga chamaepitys. The sequence continues at coordinate 32,028,312 of OY282497.1, read as the reverse complement.
TAGTGGATCTAGTCTATCACATATGCTCGCTTTTATCATGATCGCTTACTCTTTCTTATGAAAATTCTGAAATCAAATGCCACTAAACTTAGCCCTAAACACGTGTCCTTTTGTCTTTCTCTTTATTGTTCGGGACGAACAAGTTTTAAGTTTGGGGAGATTTGGTACACGTGTTTCGTGCACGCACCTTAGGGCACTTTTAGTGTCATTTTAGTATCAATAATGTGCATAATCACGTGTATTTAGTGCTTTTATACTCTCATGGGCAAAATAATGCGTTTGTGCGATTTTTGTGTTAAAACAGGTGAAAACGGGTCGAAAAAGAACCTCAAACGACCGCGGAGTCGAGGGATCGATCGAGGCAACAAAAAGAAGGGTTAATTGAAGATCTCGGCCGAGACAGCACTCAAATCTCGGCCGAGATGAGTTTCCAAGGCATTTATGAAGAGTTGGGCAGAAAGAAGATCTCGGCCGAGACACACAACAGATCTCGGCCGAGAAATGTTGCCAGAGAATTTCAAAGTTTTTCAATGACCCAGATCTCGGCCGAGATGATACTTAATCTCGGCCGAGATAGCCTTTCGACCCATAAACCCTTGAAAACCCCTTTTCACGTGTCGGCCGAGACACACTCCCGTCTCGGCCGAGATTAAGTACCCTGTTTTAAAATCCTGAATGCGATTTTGCCTATTTTCGACTAGCACTTTCTCTCCTTATATATATATCATCCCATTCGAATTTAACCCTAATAACCCTAACAACCTAGAACCCATCCCCCACACATAATCAGCCACTTTTCTCCATTGGAAGCAAGGAAATGGAAGGGGGTTGAAGATCTTGATCTTCAACCCCTAACCTTTGGTTCTTTCTATCCTATTTTCATGTTTTCTTTAATTTTCTGTTAGTTTATCTTTGTATTAGGTAAAATGGGTGGCTAGCACCCTTAGTTCACTCTTGATTATTGTGGAACCTTGAGTCCAAGACATTTATGTGATTATTACGGTTAATGTTACCGAAAATATTGTGTATTCAAGTGTTTTGTGTTATTTGCTGTTATTGACTCACATTTATGAATTTATTATTGGATTGATCACCCTTTAAGGGATTTGTGAATGTGTTGCTAGAATAGGAGATCACTATCCGTAATTGTAGGATTTCCGATTCCCGAGTAGCAAACAATAATTATTTATTGGTGATAACATAAAGTTTAACCTCTAAAACCGAGCTTGCGAGTTTTATGTTGAATTTATCTCGTTGTCCTAGTGTTTAATGCATTTGGTGATTGAATCTAAGAGAGCTTGTTCGAGGATTCGGTTAAACTGAATAGGGTTAGTCGAAGAGCTTGTTTTGATTAACTAAGATTAAGGGATAACAAGGCTATTAGAGCTTGTTAATAGTCTTGAGATAAGGGCTAGAATCACAATTGAATAGGGCATTAACAATAGTTGCATAAATCGTCCAAGACCTCGGTGAAACATGATCAAGGGTGAATCGTTTTGTTATTTAAAAAACCAAAAACCAAAACAAATCTCTTTAATTGTCTTTGTTTATTTAGATGTTAGTTGTTATTTCATTAAAACCCCCCACTTCTTTATTGTTTTCTAGCTTATATACATTATGTTTTCTTCATAATAATAGCTTAACACATAAAAGCAAAATTTGTTCGACCGTTCCTCGTGGGATCGACCCTTGCTTGCCACTCTACTAGTTAGAGTAGTCGGTAAGGTTTAAGTGTATCTTCATACACGATTTAATTTGGTAGTCGGAAACGACGCTACCAGCTACACATAAAACTCCCTTAGCATTACTTATTGTAAGCTACTTTAGGCCAGTCTGCTTTGTGCCTTCTGGCCAGTGCAAGCTTATTGTATTAGCTTTGCTACAAGAAATAATTTCTTGCAGTAAGCAGCATACCCATGCTAAAGTATTTGAAAAAGTAGAAAACGAGTTAGATGTTTATTCACCCCCTTTCGACCTCTACCACTTGGGACCAACATCGTGCTCTATCATTTCCACGGCTACCCCACATTGTTTACAATCGCTATCTATATCCATGCCTCCTACCTAAGTCCCCATTCAACTGGTAAGAATCCTAATGCGGCCTTCCAATGAAAACCAGAACCTTCAGTGGTATGTCAAGGTTCCAAATAAACTTCCAATTTTTTTTTAGGATGAATTAGATGAGGACGAGCTCAGACATTGGTCTCCCTCCTTCTCCGATGCCACATAATGCCACGATTTCTCCTCATATGATCCAGTCTTCGAATATTTCAAAATATCGGGTTGGTTCCTATTATGCATTGGAATGACCCTAATTGGGCAGCATCTTCGTACCTGAACAAGGAAAAAATTAATTCCCAATTCTCTCTGTTCTTAGAGTGGTCGATTAGAGCTCGAACCGTCCCCACCTGGTAGCTATTCAGCCTCCTCCCCCATACATGAAAACTTGGGTTGTTCGGAAACCAAGGATCTATCCATACATTGACATTCAATTGTGCACCAACGCTCCAAATCATACCCCTTTTAAGGATTTCTCTCCCCGTCATGATGCATCTCCATGTATAACTTAGAGTATAGCCAATTTGAGCGTGAGGAAAATCCCCGTTTGGGTAGTATCGAGCCTTCAAAAGCTTGGATAAAAGGGTGCTCCCATCCCCATCAGTTTCCATCCCTATTTAGCTAACATTGCCTTATTAAATGCCTCAAGAACTCGTAGTCCAAGTCCCCTTCCTTCTTTCGACAACATAGAAACTACCGAGACCCCGAGTGGATTCGTCTCTCAAAGTTCGCTGACCCCACCAAAAGTTTGAGCACAGAGATTTTATCCTCCTATGTAATAATTGTGGTAATAGTAAGCAACTCATAACATAAGTCAGTATTACTTGTGCCACTGATTCAATCAGTGTTAACCTCCCCTCATTTAGCAAAATACCCACTCTTCCAATTCTTTAGTTTCTTAACCACCCTCGCAAAAATGGCACTAACGTTCGTCTATTTGGACCTCCCCACTATAGCTGGAAGACCCAAATATACCGAATGTCTATCAACGAACCTCCCCACTCTAGCTGGAAGACCCAAATATACCGAATGTCTATCAACGAATCTCACCCCTAGTCTATTCGTCATTTGACTCCTCATTTCCTCCCCAACCTCCTTACTAAAACACACCTTTGATTTTTCTAACGAAATTAACTTTCCAAACGTCTCCTCATAACATCTAATAATTTTCCCTATAGCATCAATTCGGTCGCATTGGCTCTACTAAAATAATGTTATCATCAACAAAAAATAAATGAAATACTGGTCAGCATTTCAACATACATTTTTCCTTGAGTATCAAGCCCCATAATTTTGCAGGTCTTATTAGAGCTGAAAAAGCCTCTACATAAAACAGGAACATATAAGGATAATGGGTCTCCCAGTTGGAGACGACCTCGTGTAGGATGGAAAATTTCACCTGGATGCCTATTTAAAAGCACCGAGAATGATACAGGACTCTTGCAGCGCATAATTAATTGCATAATACTCTAATTATGTTCCAAACGTAACAGAACTCTCTCCAAGAAAATCCACCCCACTCTATCGTAAGCCTTACCCATATTTAATTTGAAGGCAAGAGTGTCTTTCTTTTTCGCATTGTTATGATTCTATAATAGAAGATCTCAAAAGCAGCCAGCGCATTTCAATAATGAGACGACCCGGGACAAAAACTAATTGGTTAATTGAGATAATATAAGGTACAATTTGTTTCAGTCAATTAGCTATTGTTTTCTAAACAATTTTGAACACCACATTACATAAGCTAATAAGCCTAAAATCAGTAACGAGCTCATAACATCCCTAATATGTAGTTAATTCATGCAATAAGATTTTTACGCATTTATATATTGGAGAAAATCTAAAATAACCTTTTATACAACTTTTAGTATAATTCTAACCACTTTGAAAAATTAGGACAATTTTAGTCTTTTCTTATCCTTCTATGATAACCAACAAAGTAAACCCCTGACCCAATCCACATCCATTATCCAATCCATATCCATTTTTCAATCCATATCCATCTCCAATCCCGTCAACCCTAAATTACAACATCATCCCCCGTTCCCATTGTTCCCCACCTCCCCAACCCGCCCCTTGACCCACCCCACCTCCAAGCAATTTTTTTAGCACTTTTGTTTTTTATTGTTCTATTGAGTTTTTTTCTTTTTTTTTTTTTTCGAAAACCCAACCTCACAACAAAACACTTGTTTTGAATCGTGTCATGACACACACTTTCCATGAATTCGTGCCGCGACATACAATAACAACGAATTTATTTGACATGGCACACATTTGCAACGAATCGTGTCGCAACACACACTTGTTGCGAATTCATTCGACCACACATAATTGCCAAAAATCTATGAATCAAATTGTGCCATGATTCACTTGCAATGAATCATCATTTGACGCGATACACACGTGCCACAAAGTTGTATAATTCTACTCTTTCTTATTGTCATGTGTCTATTGCCACAGATCTGCCACATGTGCCACAAAACCTACTCACCACGAATAGTAATACATTTGCCAAGTATGCGATTGTTGCGACTGTGTATAATTTTAGTCTTTCTTATAGTCTTTGTAACATTACCATGAATTGTGCCACGATACATGCCTACCACATACATTTGACAAGATACACATTTTCTATGACTCTGTATAATTTTAGCCTCTCTTACTGTCATGGAAATACTTCCACGACACACAATTATCACGAATCTTCATTTGACACCATACACACTTGCAATGATACACACTTGCCACGAATGATGTCGCAACACACACTTGTTGCGAATTGTGCCACGACACGCTTGCCATGGATCGTTATTTCACACAATGCACACTTGCAATAAATTTGTGTAAAATTCAACCCTTCTTACTGTCATGTCACTATTGTCACAGATTTACCACATGTGCCAGCTGAACACCCACTTACCACGAATTGTAAAACATTTGATATGCATTTTCCATGACTTTGTATAATTGTAGCATTTGTTACTGTTGTGGCAATATTGACACAAATTGTGCCATGACACACACCTACCACTTACATTTGCTAAGATAGGCATTTACCATGACTATGTATAATTTTAGCCTTTTTTATGGGCGTATCAATATTTCTACAAATTGTGCCACAACACCTACCTACCAAATATAGTGAATCGGAGATTGAAATCATTCTGTCACGCATCCACTTAAAATTATCGGTAATGAAAGTGACGAATTGTAAAATTGTGGATAGCAAATGAATTCGTCAAGGCAGGTCTAACGATGGTGATGGAGACATAGTCATATGTAAAAAATATAGCCGATGTTGTAATTAAAAATAATTCATAGTTCATGATAGCATTAATAAATTCAAAGGTCATATTGCAATTGAAAATTAGCCAAAAAATTGTAATTTTTTTTTTTATTATCCCTTCCTAATAAATAGTTGAAGTACTTAAATTTTAAACTATGTTCACTATAAAGAAACTATCAAATTCCAACTAAACAATAATTGTTGAAATTCAGTGATTTTTTATTGGAACTTAAGATTCAATGTCGGTAGAAAAATGGCAGTTGAAATGTCAGCATTCTTATTTTTTTCCATCAGAAAACACATTCCAGTGGAAATATTCATTGGGATTGCCATTAAAATACGTGTATGTTGGATATTTTTTCAACGCTTATTCCAAAGCTGGAATATCTATTGGAATTTTCAGAATTTCAACGAATTCTTATTTTGTTGAAATTTTTCAGTTGGAATTTGATAATTTTCTTGTAGTATTTGAATCATATTCTTTTATGTTACACAAAATCAAGAAAAAAAATGTTTGGACGAAATGAGAATGAAAATGGTCGAACAGTGCTCACACGCAGAAAACCAGAAATAGAATCAAACACATAGGATCTACGTGGTTCGATCAAAGGTGATCTACATCCACGGAGGCTCTATGCACCTCAATTCACTTCACTACACAATCAATTACAAGAATCTCCCAGAAACTGGAAAATCCCCAATTCACATCCAAATTGGAGCAGAAACCCTAGACTTTTAATTCTCTCAATTGTGTAATGCTTACAGAGGGAAAACTCTACTATCTAGCTCGCATTTACAAGTGATACAAATGTAAATAAGTACTGAAGCTCGAATCCTAAAGACGAGGGATTTGTAACTGACTTTAACTCAACTGCTACAAGTTGCAGAAATAGGGCTTCCACAACGGTTCAACAGACTGAAACAATTGTAACCGGCAGTTATAACTATCCTAAGCCCAGTTTTCTCCTAACCTCTTCCACTGATTTGAGTTTAAACCCGATTTTTTCATCCGATTCTTCAAATCCTTACTCCGATTCCGAATTCCTCACAACCCATACTTCATACAACAAACCACTTGATAAAATTGAACTAATATTCACAAATCTTCACCTCAATGAATTTAAGTGCATGTCCTTACCTCAACGTGTCCTTGTTCTTTGAGCTTTAACCACATTGTTCAAGCCTGATTAGGCTCGAGCAATGTACAACCTTGTTCCCAGGAACTGCTTTGGTTAAGAAATCAGCAGCATTGTCAAGTGTATGTACTTTCTTAACTTCCACAGACCCTGCATCTATTACATATGTTGCGAAATGTAACCTGACATCTATATGCTTGGATCTCTCATGAAAAGCCTGGTGTTTTACCAAATGAAGTGCACTCTGGTTATCACAGAATATGGTCACACACTCCTGCTTTATTCCCAGATCCTTAAGAATCCCTTTCAACCACACAGCTTCCTTGATTGCTTCTGTCAATGCTATACATTCAGCTTCTGTAGTAGATAAAGCTACTACAGATTGTTGCACACTCCTCCAACTAACTGCAGTCCATATAGAGTAAATACATAACCTGTAATAGATCTTCCGGTGTCTACATTCCCTGCAAAATCAGCATCTGCAAATCCCATTAATGGAACAGTAACATCTGCTTGTTTCTCAAATTTTAAACCTAAGTTCACAGTTCCTTTTAAGTATCTTAGCACCTGCTTCAAAGCATTTTAGTGAGCTTTACCAGGATTTGACATGTACCTGGTAACCAAAGACACACAATAAGCCAAGTCAGGGTCTGCTACAGATCATGCCATACATCAAGCTGCCAACACCACTTGCATATGGTATGTTTCTCATGTATTTCACTTCTTCTGCAGTTTTTGGACTCTGCTCCTTGGACAATATAAGTTGTTGATTTACTGGAATACTCAGAGGTTTAGCCTCATGCATCTGAAACCTCTCCACCACCTTCTGAAGATAATGCCTCTGAGACAACCATAAACTTCCAGAATTCCTATCTCTTAAAATGCTCATGCCCAAAATCTTTTTTGCATCTCCTAAATCTTTCATGTCAAATTATGAACTCAACTTCTTCTTCAGCAGCTATATTTTATGCTTACTTTTACTTGCAATAAGCATGTCATCCACATATAGTAACAAATACATTGAATCAGCCTTAGAATTCTTATCAAAGGATACACAACTGTCATACAGACTTCTTATGAATCCTGCCTTTAACATAAACTCATCGAACTTCTTAATTCCACTGCCTTGGACTCTGTTTCAACCCATATAGTGATTTCTTGAGAAAGCATACCTTTTCTTCACTTCCTGGAATCACAAAGCCTTCAGGTTGTTTCATATATATGTTCTCAATTAAGTCACCATGCAGAAATGCAGTTTAACATCTAATTGTTGTAACTCTATGTCTTCTTGTGTCACCTTTGATAACAGAAGTCTAATAGAGCAGTGCTTCACCACAGGAGAGAAAACCTCATTAAAATCAATGCCCTCTCTCTGAGTAAAACCCCTTGCAACAAGTCTTGCCTTGTATCTTACCCATTCTTTGTCTCCAGCTTCAATCTTTTTCTTATAAATCCACTTGGAACTCACCAGCTTCTGCCCTTTAGGCTTATCAACCAGCTTCCAAGTACCATTTCTTTCCAGAGATTCCATTTCTTCCATCATTGCACTAATCCAGTATTCACTTTCACCACCACTGACTGCTTCTTTGAAGTTCTGTGGTTCCTGATGTTCTAAGTGCATAATGCACACTCCCAGCCTGCCCATAGAAGTCTGGTCTTTGGATTTTCCTTCGTGGTCTATCTCTGGCAATACTATAGTTTCTGAAGTTTTGATTAATAGTTTGCACATCCTCTTCTTCTGATGAGCTGTCACTTGAGTGTTCTCCTAAATCCTCAACCCTTTGAGGATTATAATCCATTTGTGGCTCCACCTGAACTGATACCTTGTCTGCTTCAATAGTCCCATCAAGTTCTTCTTGACTTCCAGTGGAGTGATATCCTATAACTGATTCATTGAACTTAACATCCCTATTTATCATGAGCATCTGATTCCTTGGTTCCAAACACCATAGTCTGTAACCTTTGATTCCTTCTGGATACCCCAAGAACACACATCTGTATGCTCTTGGGTCAAGTTTTTTTGCTTAATATGTGCATAAGCCAGACATCCAAACACCTTCAAACCTGTATAGCTTGGAATTCTGCCACTCCACACTTCTTCTGGTGTTTTGAAACCTGTAGATGATGAAGGTGATCTGTTGATTAAATAGCATGCTGTATTAATGGTTTCTCCCCAGAAAACCTTTGGCAGTCCAGCATCAATCAGCGTACACCTCACTCTTTCAAGTATTGTTATGTTGAATCTTTCTACAACACCATTCTGTTGAGGGTTCATTGGGACTGTTCTATGTCTTGTAATTCCTCTTTCATCACAGAAGTCAGTAAACTCAGTGGATAGGTAATCTAAGCCATTGTCTGTTCTCAAATGCTTGAGCTTCTTGCCTCTTAAATTCTCCATCTGAATCAGCCATGTTCTGAATTTGATGAAGGCATCACTCTTGTTTCTTAAAACAAACACCCACACTTTCCTACTGAAATCATCAATCAAGACATGAAGTATCTTCCTCCTCCATGAGTTTCAGTTCTAGATTGTCCCCAAATGTCTGAGTGGACATAATCTAAAGGTTCTTGAGTAGTGTGAGCCCCCTTAGCATAAGGCAATTTATGTGATTTGCCTAATGCACATTTATCACAAAATTCAAGTGTTTGATTTCAAGCCTCTCCAATTATGCCTCTCTTGGATAATTCCTTTAATCATCTTTCCCCAATGCCCTAACCTCTTATGCCACAGTATTAATTCATTCTTGCCTAGAATGTTTGCCCACACAACCAACCACAGGCTTTCCCATCCAAATAAATAGACCATTATGTTGTTTTCCCTTGATCACCAGTTTGTTTCCTTTAGTTATGTGTAATTGACCATCAACAGACTTGAATTCACATCCAGTAGCAATAAGAGATCCTAGGGAGAGTAAATTTCTCTTGAGACTAGGTACATACCTCACATTGGTGATAGTTCTTGTAATTCCATCAAACATGTTAATTTTTACTGATCCCGTGCCTTCAACCCTGCAGGATTGATCATTTCCCAGCAAAACACACCCTCCATCTTCTTTCTTGAGGTTTTGAGACCATTCTTCATGAGGACACATATGGAAAGAGCATCCAGTGTCAAGAACCCACTCCTTCTCCATCTTTGACTCTGTAACATTCAGAACTTCTGGTGTGTCTTCTTCGTGTTCAACCGCAGCAGCTTCAGCACCTTGGCCTTCCTTTTTCTTCATCTTTTGTGGGCAGTCCTTCTTCAGGTGTCCAATTTGTTTACATTTGAAACACTTCCTATTTTCTACCCACTCTCCAGATTTCTTCTGAGCATTATTTCCATTCTTTAAATTTCTTGAAGTTTGGCCCTTCTTCTTCTGATAGTTTCTTTTGAACTTAATGTTCAAACCTTCACCAGATTGAGTTACTTTCTTATCTTCCTGATTCTACAAACATTTGGTCTTCAGGGCAGTAATAATTGAGTCATAACTCAACTTATTCTGCATCCCAAACATCAGAGTGTCCTTAAACTCTGCATAGATCTTGGCAAGGCATTTAGTACCATCAAAGCTTTGTCATCATCTTCCAATTTTACCCCAAGATCTTCCAGTTCATTAAGAAGCTTTGTAAACTCATCTAGTTGATCAAAAATTACCTTTTCATCCACCATCTTGAAAGCCAGTAATCTCTGCTTGAGGAATAGCTTATTAAAAACTGATTTGGACTGGTAAAGCTCCTCCAATCTGGTCCACACCTCAATTGCAGTCTTACATCTGGATATTTCCCTCAAAGGCTTATCCCCAAGACACAGGATGATCAGGTTTAATGTCTTCTGATCCATATCACCATATTTAGGTTTCTCAGTCTCCACTCACTCATCTTCAGGTTTGAGAGCATTTGATAACCCATTATGCACCAAGATAGCCTTCATCTTGATTTTCCATAGAGAAATCATTTTTCCCTGAAAACTTGTCCAGATCCATCTTCATACTTGACATTCTCTTCTTCTTCTTGTGTGAGAGGCTTTCCCAAAGACGGCGTCACTTGTTATGAGAAGATCAAAGTCACACAAAATCAAGAAAAATAATGTTCGGACGAATGAAAATGGCCGAACAGTGCTCACACGCAGAAAACCATAAATAGAATCAAACACACAGGGATTTATGTGGTTCGATCAAAGGTGATCTACATCCACGGAGGCTCTATGCACCTCAATTCACTTCGCTACACAATCAATTACAAGAATCTCCCAGAAATTAGAAAATCCCCAATTAACATCCAAATTGGAGCAGAAACCCTAGACTTCTAATTCTCTCAATTGTGTAATTCTTACAGAGGGAAAACTCTACTATCTAGCTCGCATTTACAAGTGATACAAATGTAAATAAGTAGTGAAGCTCGAATCCTGAAGACGAGGGAGTTGTAACTGACTTAACTCAACTGTTACAAGTTGCAGAAATAGGGCTTCCACAACGGTTCAACAGGCTGAAACCATTGTAACCGGCAGTTATAACTAACCTAAGCCCGGTTTCCTCCTAACCTCTTCCACTAATTTGAGTTTAAACCCGATTTTTTGATCCGGTTCTTCAAATCCTTACTCCGATTCGGAATTCCTAACAACCCATACTTCATACAACAAACCACTTGATGAAATTGAACTAATATTCACAAATATTTTAGTTTTAATAAATAGTACTTAATGGTTTACGTATTTTGTTATAAACTTAATAATTGATTTTTTTTTTTTAAATAGTTGCTTTAAGTAGTGGGTAAACATATAAGATTTGTTTTTTTTTTTCTTTCTAGGGGAAACCAACAAGTTGTATAGGTGTAACATAGAGAAAACTTGGGTTGAGTAAAGAAAGGTTGGAATGGTCATTTGGCTCTTAAATTGGACATGAGTAAAGACTATGATATAGTTGAGTGGAGTTTTCTCGAGGCTATACTTTTGAAATTGGGTTTTGCTAGTAGCTTTGTATCTCTTATTCTTAGATGTGTTACAACAATTACCAACTCGATACATGTAAATGGTAATCCTACTGATGTGTTTGCACTTGAGAGAGGCCTTCGACAAGGAGACCCTCTATCACCATACTTGACCCTATGTTGTGCATAGGGTTTTACAACCTTGATTCGACGAGTTGAATATGATTTACATAGGCATGGACTCCAAGTGGCTAGGCGTGCGCACAAATATCACATCTCTTATTTGCAGATGATAGCATTCTATTCTTCAGAGCTAATGAGTCGGAGGTGGCTAAAGTAGCTGAAATATTGAGGGTGTATGAGGAGGTTTCAGGGCAAAAGATAAATCTATAGAAATCAGAAATGAGTGCCGGGGGAAATGTTTCTCATGAAAGACGTATAACATGTGATAGGTTAGGGGTTCGGCAAATAGAATAACATGGAAAATACTTAGGTATATCAACCTTAGTGAGGAGGAGAAAGAGAGAGGTGTTTGGGGTTATAGTAGAAAGGGTGGTGAGCCGTATGAAGGGGTGGAAGGAGGAGATTTTATCACAGGCGAGTAGGGAGGTATTGATTAAAGCAGTAATACAATCAATACCTACTTAAATGTCTTGTTTTCTACTACCTATGTCTATTTTTTTGGATATTGAGAGGCCGATGGTGAGATTTTGGTGGGGATATGGGGATCACGAGAAGAAATTTCGTTGGGCAAAAAAAGGATTATTAACACAACCAAAATCGAAAAGGGGTATTGGCTTTCGAGAATTCCATTTATTCAACTTAACCATGTTGGGAAAATAATATTGGAGACTTCAATTAGATACATAATCCTTAGCTTTCAAGGTTTTTACGGCTAAGTACTTCTCGATGGTGATTTATAGAATGCAACCCTCGGATATAAACCGAGTATTTTGTGGCAAAGTATCTTGGCATCTCGGGAATCGATTGAATAAAAGGAAGGATAGACAGTAAGGAATGGAGAAAATATATGTATTAGAAGAGATAGGTGGGTCGGGTAAACTTAAACAGAAATCGACTGGGGTTGTAGAGTCGATCTCGGAATAGGCTCACGTCTCGAGCTTAATTATGTTAGATTGTTGGCATGTGGAATGTGGACCTGCTTCAACAAAGCTTTAATCATGCAACTGCTGAATTGATATTCTAAACTGATACACGTCGTGTATGCATGCATTTAGGTCGATTTTAGGTGTGTATTCATAGCATTTGCGTGCATATATGGTCGAGAATTGCTTATATTTGTCACATTGAACCATTTGATGTGTTTTGTGGAGTTTTGTTGATTTTAGGTTAAAATATTGATTATATGGTGTACTAGAGACGAAACGGACCAAGAAGAGGCGAAATGGGCCGTGATAGGCCCAAAAATAGAAAATCACATTTCTAGGCAAGAAGTAACGAGACCGGGTCACTAACGTTCAAGGCCGCGTCAAAAATGGCCCACACAGGTGAGTTCAGCGTGGCCAAACGTGGGCCCATCAAGGACATTCAAGGCCGCATCAAATTCATTCCTGAACTCCAAATCGGGTTTAAGTTGGGCTTTTTGTCGTAATCTTCCAAGGTTTCAACCCATAACTATAAATTGGTCCTCAAACTTGCGATTTAGAGGGGGGACACTCCATAATCTCATATACACTTAGAAGAAGAAGTAGAAGACTTGGAGGACGAAGAAGATGAAGATCAACAAGACGATTCATTCGGGTTTAGTTAATTCTTTTCTAGTTTTTTTCTTTATGATGTTTTTCATGGAATATTATATTGAATTGATACTAGGCATGAGTAGCTAAGCTATTCGTGTCCTAGGGTTAGAAAGTAGGGATTTTTACGACAATGTTTGAATGGTGTTTTAATTTATAGACTCTGATTTATGTGTTTGTCTCTGTGTTTGTGTTTCTAACTGAATTTAGACTTGCCATCTAGGTTTAGTAATCTCGTTTAACAATTCCACTTCGAGAGGAGGGAATTGTTATCAGACGTACGACATAGAGAGCGGTTGTCTATGACTGTGTAGGCATTGGTTTATGAGCTTTTGGGAGTTGTTAGGATTAATTGACTTGAGAGGGTAATTATCTTAATTAATCTAATATTTAGTTGCTTCAAGAGAAGGGCTAGGTTATTTGAGTGCCGCCTAATAAACACTAGAATATGTTTTAAAGCTCTATAAGTTGAGCAAATTCATCGTTGAAGTAAGTCTTGAAACCGAATCCCTAGGATACTTTCTTGTTAATTGGAATCCCTTTTTGTCTGATAGGTCATAGTTAAGTAGTTTAAGTTCTTTAATTTAGTTAAAAACAACCTTGTAATCTTAGTATCTAGTTAGGATAATCCTAGATAATTGGGGTATCGAACTACCTAACCTATTCCTTGTGGGATCGACCTTGACTGCCATTACTACACCTACACCCGTACTCTTGCGGTAATTAGGGGTTAGAAAATAGTCCTGTCAAGTTTTTGGAGCCGTTGCCGGGGAATAGGCTTAGCGTCTTAGTTTTTATCTTGAGTAATAGGAGGATACTAGACTAGACTTCACTTTTTTGTAATTTTAATTTTCGTTTTTTATTTAATTAGTTAATTTTCATATTACGTGGTATTTCATTTTTGTTTGTGTTTCAGGGTTCTTACGCAAACTAGATCAAAAGGGAAAGAACATCTTGTCCCTCTCGATCCTGAAATTTAAAGCCACTGCCCGCAGACACCAAACAAGAAGGAATCACATATTTAAGATGGAAAACGTACCACAACAACCGAATTAGGATGAAGTTCTTAACAGAGTACTGACAGCTCTGGCACGCTTGGATGATCGAGTCACCAATATTCAGCAGCAGCTACCTCCACAGCAGCCATAGCTGCAACAGCAGCAGGAACAAGTTCAGGAAGAACCAGATGAAGTAGACTCCCATCAATGATTGTCTGCGACCTAACCCAAATCAGCAGATGGGATGAGTACAACCCCCACCATTGAATGCCAACAATTTTGAGCTGAAGCCTGCACTAATCAATATAGTGTAGCAAAACCAGTTTGGGGAAAGTGCTTTCGAAGATCCGAATGAGCACTTGATTAAATTTCGCAGGCTGGCGGACACAATAAAGATCAATCATGTGCCACACGAACAGGTCAAGATGAGGTTGTATCCATTCTCCCTGAAAGACAGAGCCTTACAATGGTTCAACTCGTTGGAAGACATCGTAGATTGGGAGGATGTGAGCACTTCATTTCTTCTGAAATATTTTCCACCGAGCAAGATGCTAGACCTGCATAATCAGATAAACCAGTTCAAGCAGATGGACCAAGAGCCGTTTGGTGAAGCTTGAGAGCGATTCCGGGATCTTATCCGGAGTCACCCTCAACATGGTTTTACAAAGAAGCAACAGGTTTGCAAGTTCTACAATGGGCTACTTGCTCCAACAAGGAATCAAGTAGATGCAGCTGCAGGAGGGAGTCTGATGGACAATTCAGTGAGGATTTGACACGTCGGTTTCTAACCTAGTGTTCCGCAAGTGTATGGATGTAGGTGTAGTAGCGATAATCAAGGTCGATCCCACAAGGAATAGTTTTAGGTCTTTCGATACCTAAATACTCTAGGAATGTCCTAACTAGATACTAAGTTGTAAAAGGATGATTTTAACAAAACCGAGGAATTTAACGAATAACTATCTTACTTATGACTTGGCAAACAAAAAGAACTAACAATCAATGAGAAAGGGTAACCTAGGGCCTCGATTTCAGGATATTACTTCAATGCTGAATATGATTACCCTATAGATTTACCAATTCTAGTGTTTATTAGGCGGCACGACAATAATCTAACCCTTCTCTCGAAGCGATTAAACCGTTGATTAATTAAATTAATTACCCTCTCGAGTCAATTAAACCTAACAACTCCCAAACGATCCTAAGCCACGGCCTACACAGTCATAGACAACTGCGCTCTATGTCGTAAGTGTGATAACGATTCCCTCCTCTCGAAGCGGAATTGCTAAACTAAATTACTAAATCTAGGTGATCAAGCTATATCTAGTTATAAGCACAAACATAGAGATAAACACATAAAGAAGGGAATTAATAAATTAAATCATAATCAAAATATTGTCATAATAATCCCTACTCTAACCCTAGGACACGAATAGCTTAGCTACTCATGCCTAGAAATAATCCAATATAAAAGTCTATGGAAAACATTGTAAAAGATTAAACTAGGAAAGAACGACTAAACCCGGATGAATCCGTCTCGATGGTCTTCATCTTCTTTGTCCTCGAAGACTTCTTCTAGGTAGAATGATGATGTAACTAATGTTCTTGATGTTTTCTATATGATTTTTTGATTTTTCGAGCTTGGGGTCCTTTTTATAGAGTTGGGCAAGCCCCGGTTGAATTAGGAATCAAATCTCCTTTGAAACAGGATTTCTTTTAACGGAGAGGCATTTGACATGGCCGTGTTGATCATGTGACACATCCGTGTTGCTTATAAAAACCTTCAATTCTGCGCATAACTTGACACGGCCGTGTTACTCCTCCACAGCTAAATTGATGTTTGCGAACACTTTTGACATGGCCGTGTTGCTTATGTGACACGGCCGTGTCGGTTCTTGCCCTGTTTTGCTCCTGGACCGGTTCAGGCCGGTCTGAACCGTTTAGACCAGTTTTTGGATGGTTCGGACCCATTTTCACTAGTTTTCACTATTTTGGACTGGTTTTCACTCTGTTCCAACTTGTTTTCTTCTCCGGTAGTCGTAAATCACGATTTTTAATCCTAAAAATGCTCAAAAACACCTTAAAACAAGCCGAGTACGTTAATTGGTCACACATATAACATTTCATCCAATTCTTGACCATCTATGCACATAATTCCTATAAAATAGTATCGTAAATCGACCTAATTACATGAATAATTAACGTGTATCAGGATTACATTCTAAATTTTGGATGGCATGGCCAGAATAAGCTATCAGTGGCCAAATGAGAGAAGTCAGCCGAGAAGAGTGGCGAGTGTCCAAGAAGTTCAGCCAATCAATAATGAGCCACTTGAAAAGCTCGCATCGCAGTTAACAACATTGACGAGTCAGGTGAATTTGCTAACTAGTCTGACGTTAGCACAACACACAGACACTCCGGGCAGTAGCTAGGGGGCCAGGAGTTGAAGATGTAAATTTTGTGAATCAGAGGAACTTCAACAATTTCCAAAACAATCAGCCAAGATACAATCAGTACCCTCAGAATTGGAACCACCATAACTTCTCTTATGGCAACTCAAAGAATACACTCAATCCGCCACCCGGATTTCCTGTTACAAATGGCATGATCCATGATGGTAAGAAGCCAACACAAGAGGAGGTTGTTCGGTCACAGTTTGCTAATTATGATGAGAAACTAGCTCAGCTGGAGAAAAAGGTGGATGGTAAGTTTATTAAGCTAAACAAGAATATGACTAGATAGGGAGCAGACATAAAAAGGCTCGAGAATCCCATGACTCAAACACAAGCAAGCATTGATGAGTTTTCTTCAAATATGAGTCAACTGATAAAGATATTTGGAACCCAACATAAGCAGGGGCAATTCTCGAGTGATACAGTGGTGAATCCGAGAGAATAATGCCAAGCCATTCAGCTGAGGAGTGGTACTGAGTACGAAGGACCAAAGCTGCCTGTTGACAAAGAAAAGGTGGTGGAGAAGGAACAATTGGTAGAGAAAGCAAGGAAGCAGAAAGAGGTCGTGAAATCAAGTGAGGGGCAAGAAATCAAAGCAGACATAACACCATATGTCCCTCCTGTCCCGTTTCCACAGGCCTTGAGGAAGAAGAAGATTGATGAACAGTTCGCAAAGTTCTTGGATGTGCTGAAAAAGATCCAGATAAATATCTCGTTTGTTGAAGCACTACAGCAGATGCCTAACTATACGAAGTTCTTGAAGAAAGTGATATCAAAGAAGAGGAAGTGGGAAGAATACAAGACAGTGAATCTAACTGAAGAGTGCAGTGCAGTGATCCAAAGGAAGCTACCACTAAAGCGCAAAGATCCAGGTAGGTTTTCTCTTGAATGCAAAATAGGTAACATAACTTTTGATAAAGCACTGTGTGATCTAGGGTCTAGTAACAACTTATTGTCATTGTCTATTTATGAAAAATTAGGTATAGGCACAATGAAACCCACTACATTTGCCCTACAAATGGCCGATCTTTCTATGACTTGGCCAAGGGGGATTGTAGAGGACGTTTTGTTAAACGTTGGTAAATTTACAATTCTTGCTGATTTCGTAGTCCTAGATATGATAGAAGACAAGGATGTTCCCCTAATTTAGGTTGCCCATTTTTAGCAACGGGTAAAACACTCATTGGTGTACAAAAGGGGGAGTTGGCTTTAAGGGTAGATAAAGAGCAAGTCACATTTTCGATTTATAAGGCTCTTCAGCATCATGATAGTGAGGAGGTAGTTCAAGTTGAAATATGTAGTTCTATTCATTCAGTCGATGCTGCATCGTGTAGAAAACTAGTTTCACCAAGTGATAGCGATACCCTTGAAACTTTTCTGGTCAATTCTATTTATAGTACTGATTTCCATGACCCTACTGACCTTGATCTTTTGGAAAGTGTTAGTACGCTGAATTCTTTGCAGGAAGCTCCCAAGGGAAGCTCAATCCAAGAGGACATCAACAAGAAAGTGGTAGAGGAAGTACCAAAAGGAGGTGAGGGATGCCCAGAACTTAAGCCATTACCAGATCATCTGTGGTACAAATTTTTAGATAGCGAACACCGATATATCCGGTAATAATTTCTTCCTCTTTGACTGATGTTGAAATTGATAAACTGCTGCGAGTGCTGAGAACTTATAAGTCTGTGATAGGTTGGTCAATAGCTGATTTGAAGGGAATTAGTCCCACAATTTGCATGCATAAGATATTGACGGAGGACGAGTATAGACCCTCAGTTCAAAATCAACGTAGGCTCAATCCCATGATGCAGTAAGTAGTTAGGAAAGAGGTTCTTAAATGGTTAGATGTAGTAATAGTCTTTCCGATTTCAGATAGTAAGCGGGTGAGTCCAACCCAAGTAGTGCCTATGAAAGGGGGGATGACTGTAGTGAAGGGTGATCTAGATGAGGTCATAGCCACTAGGGTAATTACGGGACGACGTGTGTGCATAGACTTTTGGAAACTCAATGCAGCTACCCAAAAAGACCATTTTCCCCTCCCATTCCTAGATCAGATGCTAGATAGGTTAGTAGGGTATGCGTATTACTGTTTCCTCGATGGTTATTCGGGATACAATCAAATTATGATTGCCCCGGAAGATCAAGAGAAAACTGCTTTTGTATGTCCTTATGGTGTCTTTGCTTTTCGTAGAATACCGTTTAGGCTTTGTAATGCACCTGCTACTTTGCAGCGTTGCATGATGGCCATCTATGGGGGTTTGATTAGAGAACATTATGGAGGTGTTTATGGATGATTTCTCTATTTTTGGGTCATCTTTTGATACTTGCTTAGATAACTTAGTTCAGGTTCTGAAAAGGTGTGAAGACACCAATCTAGTCATACATTGGGAGAAGTATCACTTCATGGTTAAGGATGGCATACTCCTTGGCCATTAAATTTCATCTGCAGGGCTAGAAGTTGATAGAGCTAAGGTAGTGGCCATAGAGAAATTACCACCTCCTAGGAATGAAAAAGGGGTTAGAAGTTCCCTAGGATATGCGGGATTCTATAGAAGGTTTATTAAGGATTTTTAAAAAAAATCTAAACCTTTTATCTCATTTACTAGAAAAAGATACTAATTTTATGTTCGATGATGTATGTGTGCAGGCTTTTGAGACATTAAAGAAGGCATTGGTCATTGCTCCAGTACTAATCACACCTGATTTGTCTCAACCCTTTGAGATACTGTGTGATGCAAGCGACATGGCTGTGGGAGCTGCGTTGGGCCAGAAGAGGGAAAAGCTTTTTAGACTCATCTACTATGCCAGCAAGACTCTTGATCCGGCCCAAGCAAATTACACGACCACATAGAAGGAATTGTTAGCTGTTGTCTATGCTTGTGATAAATTTTGTTCATATCTTATACAGGTAAAAACAATAGTTTATACTGACCTAGCTGCTCTTAAGTACTTGTTTGCCAAACAGGATTCAAAGCCAAGCCTGATCAGATGGATATTGTTGTTACATGAGTTTGATTTGGAGATCCGTGATAGAAAAGGTTGCGAGAACGTGGTAGCACACCACTTGTCCAGAATTGAGAATAAAGCAGATGCAGAGGGCCAAGAGACAGCCATAAGCGACATATTTCCAGACGAACATATGATGGTTGTGGAGAATGGTCCATGGAACAGTGACATCGCGAATTACATCGCGAGTGGGATTACACCGGATTTGTCACCTCATAAGAAGAAGAAGTTCTTCCACGATGTAAAGTTCTATATGGGATGATCCCTATCTCTATAGAAGATGTAGAGACACAATCATCTGAAGGTGTGTCCCTTATTCTGAAGTAAGGGACATCATTGCCCGCTGCCATTCTTCCCAAACTGGGGGACATTTTGCATTAGCAAGGACAGCTGCAAAGTTGATTCAAAGTGGCTTTTATTGGCCAACAATTCATAAAGACTGTCATAAATTTATCTTGCAATGTGACCGGTGCCAAAGAACAGGAGGAATAACATGAAAGCACGAGATGCCCCTTACTACGATCCTTGAAGTTGAACTGTTTGATGTGTGGGGCACAGACTTTATGGGACCCTTTCCATCTTCGAATGGGTTCCAATACATCTTGGTCGCGGTAGAGTATGTTTCTAGATGGGTGGAAGTTGTTCCAACCTAAACAAATGATGCCAAGGTGGCGCTGAAATTCCTCCAAAAGAACATTCTTATAAGGTATGGTACTCTAAGAGCTTTGATAAGTGATGGGGGATCGCATTTTTGTAACAAGTGGATGTCAGCTTTGTTGGCTAAATATGGGGTGAAGCATCGTGTAACAATGCCATATCATCCTCAAGCCAATGGTCAAGTGGAGCTCGCCAATCGAGAAATAAAGCAAATTCCGGAAAAGTCGATGAATGGGAACTGGAAAGATTGGTCGATGAAGTTAGATGACGCACTATGGGTGTATAGGACGGCATATAAGACTTCTTTGGGGCTTTCACCGTATCAGCTAGTGTTTGGGAAAGCATGTCATCTATCGGTGGGGTTAGAGCATAGAGCTTATTGGGCGATCAAGAAGTTGAATTTTGACTTCGAGGCTGCTGGTAAGGCACGACTTCTTAAGCTCAACAAATTAGAGGAGTTCAGAAACGAGGCATTCGAGAATTATAGTTTGTACAAGGAGCGTGTCAAGCGGTTTCACGACCGAATGATCAAGAATTGCACTTTTGAAGCCGGTGAACAAGTCTTATTGTTCAATTCTCGACTGAGATTTTTTTCGAGCAAGCTGAAATCCAGGTGGTCGAGTCCATAGCAGTTCGAGCTTCCAGGGTGGTGGAGCTTCTAAATCAAGATGGGAGTATGTTTCTCATCAATGGGTAAAGAATCAAGAAGTACTACAAATCGGTCCAGATTGCAATCATACACGAAGTACGGTTGAAAGAACTCAAGTAAATCCCGAACCAGGTTGTCCAGCTTGGGACGTTAAATGAAGCGCTTATCGGGAGGCAACCCAAACTTTTATTTGCTTTTTTTAGTTTTTAATTTTGTTTTAAATTCGTGTTAACATTGAGTTTATTTGGTATTTTATAGTGTTTAATGCATAGGGACCAACATTTCTATAAAGGAAATTGCGAGACGGAGAAGAAACAAGTGAAACTGAACAAAAACGAAATTTCTGGCATCATTTGACGTAGCCGCATCGCAGGTCTTCAAGGTCGCGTAAAAAATGGCCCATAAAGGTGCGTTCAGCGTGGCCTAACACGGCCGCGTAGCAGGTCTTCAAGGCCGTGTGAAAAATGGCCCACAAAGGTGCGTTCTGCGTGGCCCAACGCGGCCGCATCGCAGGTCTTCAAGGCCGCGTCAAAACGGCCCATAAAGGTGCATTCAGCGTAGCCCAACGCGGGCGCATCATGAGCCTGACGAGGCCGCGTCGCACAACCTGGGCCCAGGTTCGTTTTTATTTTAAAGGGTTAATCTCATTCTTCTTCCTCTCCAACTCACGAATTCCTCTCTGTTTCTCACATATTCACTCTATTTCTTCATTCAAAACACTAAATCTTCACACACTCTCACCCATAAACAAAATCCTACATCAATCTCACACACTTCCACCGATTGGATTTGGTTTTTTTTTTCCGACCCGATTGGCACAAAAATGGGACAACCTTATTCCTTCCTCTTCGACTAAATTTCTCGGTAAGATTAGCTAACTCGATCTTTTACGCTTAATTCTTTGATTGTTATGCAAGTTATTGGTGAAAAGTTGTTGATTAAGGATTATAATGACTTCTTGTCTACATTCGAGTTTAGTCACATTTAGTATGCAATGTGGATGAAATTTGTGCCATATGTGTTTTATTTAGAGTCAATTGGTGCGTAATTGTTGTGGAATTGTGCTTTTGTGATTGTTAGGCATGGGTGGGAAGCAACAAGATTGATGTAACATGTTATTTTCATTGAGGCATTTCGTCGAACATGTTATGTGCATTCATGATATCTAGCTTTACCTTGAGATTATGATCTTTCTAGACCTAGAATGGGTGATAGGATGATAAATTATGGTCATAGTATGTGTCTAATGATTTATATGAATCCATTCATGCATCCCTAAGCTTAAGTTTCATTAGTTTGGTTCTTGAGCATGGTTTAGGGTGTCAAATTTTGAGTTCAAAGTTGGAATTGTTGCTGAAAGTGATGATTAAGTCAATGAATATGATTGAATTATTCTTCGAAAGCTAAAGCCATCTTTTGAATCTAACATAAATAGGTTCTAATTTACATGTTAGGTAAACAGGATGCGGTTTAGTAGTCGGAGTTAATTTCTGATTTGTGGAATATTGTTGGTTTTTGAAGACGAAATTGTGTGTTGTGTTTTTCAGGTTCACTAAGATGCCTAAGGCAGGTACCAACAAGAGCAAAGGCAAGGGCAAAAAGCAGGTGGAGCAGGAGCCTCCGAAAACGGTGATAATCAACCCTCAGGACAGTCGTCTCGTATATGGGTTCATCCTGAGGAACCCCAATCATCATGCAAGGTTTCAGCAACTTCGGACACGTCCTATTATGCCCACGTGATTCTCCACAGCCGAGATAACAAAGGCGATGGGCATTGCTGTCAATATCAGAGCATTCTTGACGATTGCAGGGTTAAAAGAGTTCATGAAGCCGACCCTCAAGTATGCACGGCTCACTGTGGAATTCATGAGCACTTTTGTCATCAATGCAGCCAGTCAACCACATCAGCGGAGGCCTGACAGTATATCATTCCAGTTGATGGGCTCTCCCCAGACACTGACATTTGATGAGCTGGATGACCTGTAGAGCTTCAAACAGCCCTCCGAAGACCATCCAGAAGACGGGGAATTTGATCCCTAGGCACTCTATAGGCAGTTGATGGCTGCCCCACCACTTTTACCACCTCAACAGTATAGCTCCAAGACTGCTCGGGCAACCTGGATCCGAAACCCAACGATCAGATATTTCCAAAAGATGCTCGCACATATATTATTCGCAATAAGGGAGACAGGGGCTTTTAGGAAAACCGATATGTGCTACATATGGTCTGTCATGCACGAGCGTACACCAGAGAATGTGGTACTCTTAACAAGTCATCTTGAGAGTGTCGCCATGAAGCAGTCTGACAGCATCTTCATTGGGGGTATAATCACTCCCATTGCTTCTTATTTGGATGTTAACGATACATGGTTTAGTGAGCTGACACCTGTTAACGGTGAATATTTATTCCCTTGGCCATTGTTGGAGAAGCTGGAGGTAGGGAAGATGGGAAACGAGGGTAAGGTTCCTTTTGTCTTTCAAAATTTGTGACCTTACTTCCGGCTTCCCAACCCAGACTTAATGTAATACCCGCGCCTCTCACAACTCACTGGCCAATATAATTTTTGCATTTCATGCATTCCATATTGTTATGTGTTATTTGCGTGATAGTTTTATAGTAATTAATTTGTAATATTTATTACGTCATTTTATATTTTGCGACTAATTTGGACATGTTAACCTTGGTAGTCAAGAACCCCCTAGTCTAAAATATTGAGACATGCTACAAAATTTAAGACTACACTTGACAAGTTTAAAATATAGAACATTATGTAGTACGTGGAAGTGTTAGATATGTAAAGAATTTTATTATCGGAATAATAACAACAACAACAACACAACAACAACAACAATAATAATAAATAATAATAATAATAATACCACCTCGGCAGAAGTGGATCTTACAAATGTATTTCCTATATATTAGAAGAAAAAGGATAAGATTGCGAAGGAGATTAAAGAAAAGGAAAGGAGAAGAGAGCAAGAGTTGTCGAAGGACAGCCATAAGAAAAATAGGTATGTAAATTTATCAATTTGCCATTAATGAAAATTATGGTTTTAGTTAGTGTCTATGCTTGTAATTAGATTAGTTTGTTAGAATCAAGTGAGCTTCTTTTCACTAAAACAACACTTTAGTTGGTTAGAATTATTAAATAATTAGTAATCTCCATTAAGACTATTATGTTTAATTATTGAAGGTAGGAAGCATGTGATTAGTATAGAGAACGCAATAACCTGTTGTTAATTTTGTGTACATGTATGCACATTTATATACACATAGTTGAGGTTAAGATATTGAGTAAAATTGGTTCTGCTCAGATTTTTGCAATAGATGTTCACTAATCAGCTTATTTCGACAATTTTGCAAACTGAATTTGAAAAGGTACAAAACATGAAAGTTGTAGCCTGATGTATTAGCTTTATAACCCAATTTGAATCATATAAATATCAATTTTGTAGAAAACTTTAGAGTCTTATTACCAAAATGCGACGAAGCTGAAATTGTCGGACTAAAAGTACGTAACGATCTAGAATTTGATCGCTTGTGCATTGATTTGAGTTAATTGCCATAGATTGATTACCATGGTGGGATAGGAAGTTTCAAAAGTTACTCCGGAGTAGAGGTAAGTAGAAATTCATCTTCAACTACAATGCTTGAACATAGTATTTGTGCATATTATTTGTGATGATTGATTGTAATACGTGCACTTGTATCTTTTTGTATAAAGTGTTTTATTCCATTAGATAAAGTGAACATGTTTCTACTTAGGAGCATATCAATCATGAGCATTAGCATCTACAAGAATTACATGTGCACATATAAGAAGTCAAAATAGCATAATTTCTTAAGTTGATAACGTTTTGGGGTTGGTCACCACTGGCACATTGAGAGTTATATATTATATATGGTGTCTCTCGGGATGCTTCCGGTGACAGAAGTGCACGCGGAAGAGGTTCCCACGTCAGCACCTTTATGCTGAGGGGTACGGGAAGAGGTAGACTTTCCGGTGGACTGCAGGGGCACGCAGGAGGCGGACCCCTTGTAGTCTCGGAAGGATAGCCACTTGGTCGTACCAACCATCACTAATATCTCGGGTGGACTATAAGGGGGGAGGAGGGACTCTTGGTAGTCACGAGTATGGAGGGATATTCTGGTGAGGTTGTGCCAGTGAAGGGAGCCATTTCCCACCAAAAAGGGTTTCCTTTTGAGAAAACAGTTGAAAGAAATGGTTTTATAACTTGCATCCATCATATATGCATTTCTCATGCATGATTTCTGCTTACTGAGCTTTAGCTCACATAGTTCTTGCATTGTAGGTGAGTTTGACTACGCATGAGCTCGTGGACTGATCTGGCATGCTGTTGGAGTTTCTGCAAGTTCTGAAGCCCCCGTGTATATGAATGACGACCTGTAGGGCTAAACCTTGGACTCAGTATGTTTTTGCTAGTGTTCTAACAATCTTTTTGGACATGTTCAAATTAAAGTACTTTAATATGTATATTTATGTAAATATGGTGTTGAATGGAGTGTGACACCTTTGTACTCAATCTGGAGCTATGTAAATATATGTAGGTGACGTTTTGATCTTGAAGGAGTATTCTAAAACGTTAATTTTGAAAAAAAAAAATATACAGGTTTTGTAAGGCTAAGAAAATTAGTATAGGATAAGTTTTTACAAGGGTGGGTGTGACACTTGACTGTGGTGCTGAACCTCGATGATAATCCCAACATTGCTATGTCATCACCAGCACATCTTGCATTATCTGTTGATGGCAATGATCCTGTTTTCCGATCTGGAGATCCTGCCGAGGGAAGGTCTTGAGTACCTCGTCCGTTGAAGAAACGGAAGGTGGCTATAGCCGATGAAGATATCTTCATCGGCTTCTATTGAAGAAGAAGAAGATGCTATACGTTCCCAGATAGCCACTCTTGAAGAAGGATTTGCTGACCTCTCGACCGAATTCATCCATCATCGGGCGGAGACTCGAGGAGTTGCTGAAAATGTCAATGAAAAGCTCGACGTACTTTTGGCTCAAGCATGTGTCGACCATGAATGGAGAGAGCATTGGGGTAATGTGTGGACTCAGCATGGGTTTCCACCACCACCCCCGCCACCACAGTAGCCATTTGTAATCAAAAGCACCCAATCATCTCACTCTGTTCCCACAAACTTGGCCTTCGACAAAGTTTTGGGAAGAGGGTGATAGTGGGACGACTTGGGCCACTTATTTACTTTTATGTATTATATTTGGTGGTTTTATATGCTTTCCATTGTTTCATGTGAGTCAATATCGTGCTATTTGCTGTGATTTGGTATTTGAAAGTGTCGGGTCTTTGAACCCAGTTATGTTGGTCGTAGAAGTTTCTAATTTTTGCATTTGTTTTAGTATTTTAGTTTTGTTGGAGTCTAGAAGTAGGAAAAAAAAACTCGAGTTGTAATCGTTGAAAAATTTAGGATCTGATTGATGATAATGTGTTAATGATGAGACGATTTTATGCATAAATTTGGAAAATTGACACATAGTAGAGCATGATAGGTAATTTGAGACAAAATTGAGCTTAACCCTAGAACTTTGATCAAAATGACCCTTGTGAGGAATTGAGCCAAATGTGACTCCTATTTTTGGAGCAATATATTTTCTTTCGGTGTGATTTTGATTGGATATGTGTATTAGTTTCTAGAACTTGCCTTGAGACTTTACTATGAATATGTCAAGTGCGTAATGTGACTTAGAAAATGATATAGGCAATTTTTTATTTATAGCCTATTTTGAGCCTTTTTAAAGTTATCCTTTTTACAAAAACTTTTTGAAAATTATCCTTAGTCAACCCACTTGAGCTTTTAGCCTATTTGTTTCACAATCTGACATTACAAGCCAAGTACTTTTTTATGTTAGCCTTTGGCCTTAAATTGGGCTAATTGAGTAAAGAGGGAGATGGATTGGAAGGTAGTTTGGATTAAAATTGGGAACAAAGTGGGTGCACTTATGGATAGATTGAAGGGTGAAGGGAATTTGAAGTGTCAGGTGCAAAATCAAGCAAGTATAACCTCTCCTAGTGTTATGTTTAGTTTTAAATTTTAATTTCCGATCTATGTGTTAAAAAAAATCGAAAAAGCAAAAGGAAGAGTCAGTATAAAAAATGTGTTTTACTGTTTTAGTGTATTAAGGAGAGGTTAGAAGAAATAAGTGCTTAGTTGATTTGGAAAAATTGGGTAGTCCCACGATATGGTACCCGAATACTTAGTATGAAAAACACTTGGTTGAAAAGCACTTTTGGGAAGGTGAAGAAGTCTTGAGGGGTGATTTGCTGAGATTGGGAGAGTGAGATCGAGTGAATGTATTGAGGGGTAGTCGTGTTAGGTAACTTGATTAGTCCAATAGATAGTCACTTTTGTCCAAATTTATCGCGCCTTTCCTTAAGCCAACATTACAACCAAAATAAAGACCTAATTGATTCTTTGTCACTTAAGCCGAATACTGATTCTAGTTTAGGCTATTTGAAAGCTTATGGTAAACTGTGCAGGTAATCTGATTTGAGTGAAATGATATTTTTAGCCTAAACACTTGAGAGATGAGAGAAACATTTACCTGGTGAGGAGCAAATCCTTTGAAAGTTTAAGTCTCGAAAATGGTTAAATTTTGCTCTATCACACATGTTCACTTACACTATGATGTCTGGTTTTGAAAAATCTGTATGAAACTACTTCGTCATCTAATCGCCCTAAATACATGTGTCTTTGTTCTCTTTTATGTTGTTCGGGACGAACAACAATTTAAGTTCGGGGGATTTTGATACACGTCATGTATGCATGCATTTAGGTCGATCTTAGGTGTGTATTCATAGCATTTGCGTGCATATATGGTCGAGAATTGTTTATATTTGTCATTTTGATCCATTTGACGTGTTTTGTGGATTTTTGTTGATTTTAGGCCAAAATATTGAGTATATGATGGACTAGAGACAAAACAGACCAAGAAGAGGCGAAATGGACCGCGATGGGTCCAAAAAAAGAAAATCACATTTCTGGGAAAGAAGTGACACGGCCGCATCACTAACGTTCAAGGCTGCGTAAAAAAGGCCCTCACAGGTGAATTCAGCGTGGCCCAACGCGGGCGCGTCAAGGACATTCAAGGCCGCGTCAAATTCGTTCCAGAACTCCAAATCAGGTTTAAGTTGGGCTTTTTGTCCTAATCTTTCAAGGTTTCAACCTATAACTATAAATAGGTCCTCAAACTTACGATTTAGAGTGGAGACACTCCATAATCTCATATTCACTTAGAAGAAGAAGTAAAAGACTTGGAGGATGAAGAAGACGAAGATCGACAAGACGATCCATTCTGGTTTAGTTAATTCTTTTCTAGTTTTGTTTTTTATGATGTTTTTCATGGAATATTGTATTGAATTGATACTAGGCATGAGTAGCTAAGTTATTCGTGTCCTAGGGTTAGAAAGTAGGGATTTTTACAATAATGTTTGAATGATGTTTTAATTTCTAGACTCTGATTTATGTGTTTATCTCTGTGTTTGTGTTTCTAACTGAATTTAGATTGGCCATCTAGGTGTTTAGTAATCTCGTTTAACAATTCTGCTTCGAGAGGAGGGAATTGTTATCACATGTACGACATAGAGTGCAGTTGTCTATGACTGTGTAGGCATTGGTTTATGAGTTTTTGGGAGTTGTTAGGATTAATTGACTTGAGAGAGTAATTATCTTAATTAATCTGCGATTTAGTTGCTTCGAGAGGAGGGCTAGGTTATTTGAGTGCCGTCTAATAAACACTAGAATATGTTTTAAAGCTCTATAAGTTGAGCAAATTCATCATTGAAGTAAGTCTTGAAATCGAATCCCTAGGATACTTTCTTGTTAATTGGAATCCCTTTTTGTCTTATAAATCATAGTTAAGTTGTTTAAGTTCTTTAATTTAGTTAAAAACAACCTTGCAATCTTAGTATCTAGTTAGTATAATCTTAGATAATTTTAAATTGGGGTATCGAACTACCTAACCTATTCCTTGTGGGATCGACCTTGAGTGCCATTACTACACCTACATCCGTATACTTGCGGTAATTAGGGGTTAGAAAATAGTCCTGTCACAAACACCCTTAAGTTTTTGAGGCCCAAGAGATGGTTGAATATGGTATGCTACACCACAAGGCAAATTTACGGATAGAAGGACATACATATTGGCTTTGGATCAATTATCCGAAGCACAACAGCAGGTGTTGAAGAAATTATGGCAAGTCAATGTGATCCTAAAAATATGAACTTTTATATGGAGGGCTATTCATGAGGCTCTTCCAACGAAGGAAAATCTTGCAAGGCGGGCATGGGTTGTTAATCCCATATGTGCATTACATGATCATTTTCTTCTCAATTGCCGGTTAACACGTAATTTATGGAAAACAAGCACTTTAAGGTATGATGGACATGTTACAACTTTCAGTACTTTTCCAAAAAAATTATGGTGTTGTATGGATTCGATGAGGAGAGAGAGAATGCGCATGATGTTTGTGCTGGTTTGGATGGTGTGCACATAATAGATTTTACTTCGAAAATCAACCATTAAATTGGGAATGGGTATTTCAAAAAAACAAATGATGACCGCAGTAACGTCATGCATACCAAATATGGAGGTAAGACAGGATGTACCACATGCAAGAACCCATTGGGAAGCTCCATCAATGGGTATATTCAAGATTAATAGCGATGTGGCATGTTTTGCAAATGGAAAGGTGGGTTTGGGCTTTGTGGTACGAGATTATAAAGGCGAAGTACTTCTAGGCGGAGTAAAGAAGGGTAGAGGGAAGTGTCACGACGTTGGAGGGAATGGCAATTTTATTTGCAATCCAAAGTAGTTGGGAGAGTGGCTCAATGAACTTTCAAGTGGAGAGTGATTGCAAAACAATGGTGGATGGATTACGAGGAAAGGATTGTTTGGATCCACTGGCCGATTTGATCAAGGAGGACATTTTAGCGATATGCGATCCCGCCAGGTGCTCTACTTTTACATTTGTTCCTAGATTAGCAAATAGCGTAGCACATAAAAGTGCTCATTTTGAGACTACTGTTGAATTTGAACTTTTTTGGATTGAGGAGTTGCCTTAATCTATTGTTCCTTTGTTTCCACAGATGCACGACATTATTACATAGAACAAATGCAAGTATTCTCTTAAAATAAATAGATAAAAAAATTGGATAATAAGTTTTGGATAAAAACCAAACCGTATCCATTTTTATAGAAAAATTGGATAACAAGTTTTATTTAAATTTGCGTCTACACATCGGTTAAATGATGTATAACTCATGAAATTTTATTTATGGGTACTTTGTAAGAGATCCTAAGTTTTAGTTAATGCTATTTTTTGCTGGTAAATTATACGATTAAGTTAAATTTAAGAAAACCAAACTTTAAAATTTTAGGTTTGAAAATTCAAAAAATAATTGAACATATAGACGTTTGTTAATTATGAGGTTCATAAAATATGGTTATTCTATATACTTATACTTTATAATTGATTCCAAGTAACTAAAATTATGATGGGGCAACTATTGATGTGTTGGCGGGGTCGACCTTGCATTTTCGGGGGCAATTGGGTGAATGAAAAAATTAGGGCCCTCAATAAAGATTTATTTATTTAAAAGAAAATAAAATAAGTTTTTTTTTTTTTCCATATACAAATATAATTTAGATAAAATTAATAAATTTGTTTAATTAAAAATATATGTTCGGGAAAAATTATGTAAAGTTCAAGCGAAATATATGACAAATCTAAAAACACAACTAATCAAAGTCAAATTTTATTTATTTTCCATGTTCAAAATAATTAGAATATAACTTGCAAACTTAAAAAAATAGATGTCAAACGAAAAACTTTCATTTATTTTATATATGTATATAAATCAAAATGCAACATAAACTGAAAGAACAATAATACAATAAACCTCATTAGTTAATAAAGAAAAAAGAGCAAAGACCAAAATATAAAACTCTTCCTATTTTTTATTCATTTTCTTTGATTGGGTAAAATTTATTATATGTTCGAAATGGGCAGATTTATAGATTTGGAAACAAATATTATATATTAATACATTTGAGTATAGTAGACAAAAAAAAAAAAAAAAAAAAAAAAAAAAAAAAAAAACACGATTAGATTACAAGATAGATGGTTGCAGAACAAGAGTACAAATATTAGTCTAATCAATATCGTGAAAACCTTCACTACCATTCTTGTCTTGTAGTGCTTGCTTCTATTCGCCTCCTTTTTAACTCTATAAACTCATCTTTTATGTATTGTCGTATTACTCTTTGGGAGCCCAACTAGTTTCAAGTGTCATTGGACTTCAACGAATTTGTTTCATCATCCATAACTAGGTTCCACTGGCTTAGGTGTTCACTCGCAACTTCTGCGTAGCATTCAAGTTCACCTCCGTCAATCAATAAAACACTTCTTGAAGGAGTAAAAATGTCTGGTGGAAAAAGTTGTCTAGCAGATCTACACAATGGATTTTTTGGAGGCGGTGTTTGTTGTTCGGTCTCAATAACCACCTGATCATTATGAACTGTCTTGCTCTCACCTGTGTTATAGATATCTAGCTTAACAAACTGAGAACCTGTACTATCAGTATCTTTTACGCCAAACTTATTTTTATATAAAATATGTTCATTAAATATGACACCTCGACTAAGAATTATTTTCTGGTTATGATCATCCCAAAATCTATAACAAAATTTGTCACCACCATATCAAATAAACGTACAATTAATAAACTTAACATCCAGTTTACTTCTATCAATAGCAACAACATGCCACATAAGAACGACAACTAAATACTCGAAGAAAAAACAGGTTTACCTCTTTACAATTCCAACCCTCCTTTGGTATTTCATTCTCCAAAGGAGCTTATGGTCCTCTATTGATTAAAAAGGCAATAATATTAATTTCATGTGCCTAAAATATCTTTAGAACCCGCTCTTCAACCGCATGCACCTAGCATGTTCTTTCAAGGTTCTATTCACACGTTCTGCAATGCCATTATATTGAGGGCTTCCTTTCACAGTCCTTTCCATGGGATCATTCTCAGCACTATAGTCGTTAAACTCACGGAGTTCATACTCTCCACCATTGTCAGATCTCAACAACCTTACTTTTAGACATATTTCAGTTTCTTATAAGGCTTTCCAAATTGTAAAAGCGTAAAAACGTTAGATTTATTTGTCAAAAAATAAACCCTCATTTTCTAGTATAGTCATCAATGAAGGTCATGTAATATGACGCACCACCAACAGATATCATCGATGTTGGTCCCCATAAGTCACTATGTACTAATTCCAACTTTTGATTCTTCAGGTTATGTAACCCTAAACTCACCCTTTTCCATTTTTTGAAAACACAATCCTGACATAGACTAACATCAATTTTCTTGAGGTCTGACATCTTACCCTTAGAACATAGCATCTTTATACCCTTCTCACTCATGTGGCCAAGCTGGCAATTCTACAATTTGCATCATTATTTGCACCAGCAAGAGTAATACTTTGACGAGTGTTATTTGCCATATAAAAGTCGTTTTATCACCTCAAGTCACTACCATGACTCTTTTAGTTATCTACCAAGTGCTGCAACCAAATGTCACAACATAGCATTAATTATCTAAAAGTGTTGCAACCAAAGTTCACAACGTAGCTTTCATCGTCCAGCTGCCCCACGGAAAGTAGATTTCTCCTAAAGCCAGAAATATGGGGAAGAATTTATTTTTAATCCAGTATGTTAGGCCTTGTCTAGTAAAAGTCTTGTATATTAGACAATTTCAATTTTAGTCCCGTATGTTCCAAAAGTTGTCCAATTTAAGGACACTAACCATCACCAACGACCAATTTAGCCGGAATTAGACTAATAAATTTAGGGCTTTTGAGTGAAAATGCTTATGTGTTAAGGATTTGCCCAGATAACATGTCAAATCATTAAATTAGTTTAGTAGCTCGCCCAAAAAAGAAAAGAAAAAAGTAAACCCTAATTTCCGTATGAGGTGCATTTCATTTTATTTTTTATTTTATTTTTCTTTCGTTCTTCACCTGTCTCAAATTTATTAGTCACGTGCGTTGCACGTGATTAATTATGGCAAAATTGGACGTTTATGATGGTTAGTGTCCTTAAATTGGGCAACTTTTGAAACATACTGGACTAAAAATTAAAATTTTCTAACATATAGGATTTTTACTAGACAAGGCCTAGTATACAGGAACAAAAATGAATTTATCCCCGGAAATATGTCTTACACCACGCAGCTATAAGACAGAGCCATTTGGTGTTTTGATTCGAACATGCCCCTTCCCTACAATTTTCAAGGCTTATCATCAGCATGATAAACCTTACCAAAAATATAATCTTCAATTATATAATGTCTTCATACTCGAAGTTGACTTTTATTTTTCCCGGTTCTGGACTTTTGACTTGACTAATGTTAATCCAAAGGCTTGTAAGCTTGATCTTGGATTAAATGATGTGCTTGGATGAATATTCGAAGAACAACTTCAAAGATCTTGACAGATAACGAAGTGCACCTTCGAAGTTCTAACCTCAAAACACTAATCGGAGGGTCTCAACACCTTAATTTCGAATCAAAAGTAGAAAATTTCAAGATAGACTTTGTAATGCATTGAAAATCTTAAGATTGACTTTGTAACACCTAGGGAGAATTCCACTTGCTTCTTGAACTTGTGTTGTGTTGTGTTGTAAAAAGGAGGCCATATTTATATTTGTAGGATAGAGAACTCTAATAGGCTTAGGATCCAAAATGGAGCAATTTGATTGGTCCTCCAAAATATCAAATATATCAAATACCTTTGAGATAGTTATTAGATTAATTTATTAATTTAATAATTTAAACCTCAAATCCTCATCAAAGTTGATGAGGATCCTAAGTAGATCCTTGAAGTATGATATATTGATAACCTTCAAATACCATGTTAATTCAATATCCTTCAGCATATTAATACAACTCTCGATTACTTTTCAAATCTCCACATATTTTGACATTGTTCAACTTCTTCAAGTGGATTGGCATAATCACCCATAATCCATGTGGCATATTTGTTTTTCATGGAGGAATTTATGCAATATCCTAATATACGGAGTCCTCCAATTGGCTCACCATAATTTGATATCCACCATCATCTTTTTGGATAATTACTAAATATATTTAATTTATTAATATGTGCATCGTTTGACATGTGGTTGCTCCCAATAGGTCAAAAAAATATATAGTAATTAATAAATTAAATTGACTATTTGATATAAGAATTTCATTTTATTAATTCCTAATATTAAAATAATCAATACAAAATTGATTCTCAACATATATTTTATCATGTGGTGCATTCTAATTGGATACGAAATTTGCGTATCAATAGGGGTAAAGTGAATGTTGATCACACTATGAAAGATCACTTGAACTTTTTATAAACTGTAGGAAAAGGAAAACACCTGAAGGATGATATGCGAAATCAATAATAGACATGATACAACAAGAAAATGAAGAAGATAGTGATTTTTCTACAAGGTGAAAATGAAGGATGGGAGATTATGTGATATTTTTTGTAGGAACTAAATGATGATGGAACACTTTGATGTGTATGGGGACGTTCTCGTATTTGACACAACCTATAAAACAAATAAGTACAATTTGATTTGTGCTCCTTTCATTGGAATAAACAACCATTAAAAAAATCTCATGTTTAGATGTGCATTCTTAGCAGATGAGAAAGTAATAATTTGAATGGGCTATTCATAGCACTCAACAAATCAATGAGAGGAAAATTATTCCATAACAATATTCATAGACCAAGATTTTGCAACCGAAAAGGTACAACAAAATTTATAACTTAACTAATATTCTTTCATTTTTCAAAGTGTACTATATTGTATGTAAACATGTACTATATCTACTGTATAGTATTTCCAGAAGCAAATTAAGTGCATGTTTCAAGATAAGTAATATTAAAAATATACATTTACATGTTTCAACGGATACTATATGGAATGCATATTTATACTGTATCTTCAGTGTACTTATACTTTTCTATTTTAATTGTAGGTTTTCTCCGATACAAGGCATCGCCTTTGGCAAAGGCATCTATACCAAAATGCAATAACAAGATTTACAAGTCTGAAAAGTAACAACACTTTCAAGGATCAATTCACAACGTGCTTATCAGGTTTTGCTTATGACATCAAATTTGAAAATTGTTGGAGAAATATGATATCATCTTATGGGCTTGAAAACAATGACTGGTTTGAAAGATTGTGCAGTCTAAAGGAAAATAGTGCAGTGCATTGTGCAAGGATTTCTTTTCTAGTGGAATATAATAGTCTCAAATAAGTGAAACCACAAACAATGTAATCTCCTTCAATATGATGGACAATAAGTTTGACCGATTTCTATGGTATCTTCAAAGAAACAATAAAGCATTGGTGAAGCAAATAAAAACATGATGAGTTTTCATGTGCTCAAGATCAAAGTCCGATTCAAATCTACCAATTACAGGATCATAAACAAGCTTCAGAGGTATATACTACAAGAATTTTTTACTACAAGAATTTTTCAAACATTTTGAAGAGGAGTTTTGGAAACGAATATCAAGTTATTCTATTCTTATTGGATGTTAAGATAGTACCATGATTTATCATGTTTCATCATGTATGACTAAAATGTAACGAAGCACAATAATATATGACATAAAATGAACCCAATTTCATGTACTTGTAAGAAATTTGAGGAGTGTGGAATTCTATGTTACCATTGTTTAAGAGTATTGCACATAAATTATGTGCAAATCATTCCAACAATTTACATCAACAAAAGATGGACACAAGTGGCAAAATCACAAGTTTGGGAGAAATTTAGTAGATCAAATATAGAAAGAGAAATCCATCAAGTCAGCATTTAATGGAGGCATCAGATGATACATAACTACTATAACTTGACATTGAAAAGCCAACAACATGAAGAAACAAAAAGAATCATGGAAGAAGAATATGTAAGAGAAAGCTGTTAATTCTTTCTTAAAAACTTCAGAGTTAGTTGTTCCTTTCGTGTCATGTAATACCATTCTTGATCCGGTTAAATCAACTAAAAGGGCGAAAATCACAAAGCACAAGACACAAAATCTCAACTTGAAAAAAAGAAAGAAAAAATAAAGAGAATTAATTCCAAATCATAACAATGAATTTAGTTAAAATAAACATCAAATGTCCGCATAATTTAGTATTATGTACTGAATGTATTTTTCCCTTGAACTTTCAATTCGATATATAACATTGTCATTTAGTTTAAAAGAACATTGTTGTTTATACATGAGATGTATTACCGTTACAGATCAATAGTATAACTCGTGTTTACGAACATATAACTTTACTCCTAAAATAGTATAATAGTATAATTTTATTGCTTAAACAATATTATTTATCCACGAACTCAATAAGTATATGTCTTGTTGTTCAATAGTATAATTTTACTGTTTAAATAGTATCATATATATAACAATATTTGAATTATAATAATTATAATTTTCTTTAAAGAACATAAAATAAATATATAATCATGTTGTATAACGATGTACGTTTACAACTGAACGCAGAATAATATACATCATAAGTCACATTTATAATATTTTTTATATAATTAAAAGAAAAATATTACATATCCATGAAAGTCACACCTACTAATGATAAACAATATATATCATTTTACAACAAAGTATATATATTGTTATATAAAAGTATAAGTTTACTGCTAAAACAATATTCTTAAATGACTAACCAGTTAAAACACTTTTGTTTGAACATTGTTAATTGTAAGATAATTTTTAAAAAGAGTTGTATAAAATTTAATATGCAACAGTATATATTTAAAAAAATAATGTATAATTTTACATACTACTAATTGAAGAACAACCTGCATATACTATTTGGACATATTGTTTTTACAATCAACAGTGTATATATTGTTTTTACAATTAAGTATAGTACTATTATTTCACAGTATAAGTTTACTTCTTAAGTAGTATTACTAAAATGACTAAACAGTATAAATCCTTTTCGTTGAACAATATAAATTTATATGAACAACATTATAAGTTTAATACTGTAAAAGTAT
The DNA here is from genome assembly GCA_958295605.1 of Ajuga chamaepitys. NCBI lineage: Eukaryota > Viridiplantae > Streptophyta > Magnoliopsida > Lamiales > Lamiaceae > Ajuga > Ajuga chamaepitys. The sequence continues at coordinate 31,991,247 of OY282497.1, read as the reverse complement.
AAATTTACTTTCAACATAAAACATTCATGTGTTAATAATGTTCATTATAAATTCACAAATAAACTATGTTCAACAACACAAAATCAAAATGTTTGTTGCAGCAGTAAACCAACATGCATAAAGCAAGATAAATGTTTAGTAATAAACACATAAAAGCAAAATGCATGCGTTAAACTACTATTTCTTCTTCTTCTTCTTCTTCTTCTTCTTCTTCTTCTTCTTCTTCTTCTTCTTCTTCCCATCACTAAAATAATTATTTTTCGATTTAGAAATCCTCTGCTACTGCTTTCAATGATGAGATTTTCTGCAACAGCTTTTACTCTTTCAGAAGCGACCTTTTTCTTTTCTTTGCCGATTTTTTTTCTTTCAACAAAGGCTTAATTTTATGGAAATTATATACAGTTTGAAGTACATCATGACTCACTTCATTGATAGATGAAAGAACAATCCCAATGCAAATCTCATCACGTGAAACACAATGAATAACAACTCAATAATAAAAGGAATTAGTATAAAATAGATAAAAAAAATGTAACAACAATAAAAAACATACCTTGCACATGTTAGGATTTGAGTAAGAAAGCCCATTGAAATGCATCAAATGATGCATCACATAAATTCCTTAATCTTGATCATGCTTCTTGGTTTGCCATTTAAAGGGAACATTGTCAACCAATATGTCAAAACATGCTTTGTTTTAGACTTTTTTTTTTCTATTAAGAAATCTAAACATTTGATTTTTCTATACAAGAAAAAATAAAAATATAACAGAAAAAATCATATATGTAATAATACTATTACTGTTAATAACTTATACTTTAAAATTATATATATTTTACTATTAGAAAATTCAGTTGTTGTTTCTTACCAATACTATAGTAGCTTCAGAAAAGACAATTTCATCTTTTTTATACTTCAGGTCATCCAAGAATTGCAACTTCCCATCCAGAAAATTTATAGCAATATAAGCATAATGAGATCCAACAACAAAAGGCACAAAAATCTACAATGGAAAAAAAGGAAAAAAATTAATAAAAAGAAAAAATAACTTATTAAAAAAGTAAATATATAACAAAAAACTGACCATATCAACAGATTGCAACAAGTCCAACCATATATTGCAAGAACTTAATATACTAGCCTCATTCTCTACTTCGTCCCCAACTGAATTCGGTGTTCACCTCAATGAATCCTACTAACAAACAAAATAAAAGTCGGAGTTACTGAAAAAAAAAAAAAAAGCATTAATAAGAAATTTGTAACTTACACTATGCGCCAAATTAAAAGCATATTGGCTTCATCGATTTAGAATAACTTCTCCGAGATTCATCATAAGACACCATGAATCAATAATATACATGAAAATTTGTTGTTTGTAGTTAAAGATATGATGTCCTCCTTCGGGATAGAATTCAACATCCCACATCTGAACACGACATCCATTAAAAGAAAAATTATACTTTTGCAGTAATGAACTTCTAAAATCAATACTCTTTGTTTATTTCCTCATATTAGGTATTAATATTCACACATAAACATTACTTACATGCTTATAAAATTAACTTAGGTTAAATTCTATTTTTTTCTTTAATAAAATCTTTTGTGTTTGTTTCAACCTCTCACAAGTATTTATAGTTTGAATCACACATCCGGTAAGTTCCTAGGTAAGAGAGGGTGGTCACACTTAAGACGTCTGTCTTGCCTAGCCCGAACTTGCCTAGACATGTATTATCCGTTCCATAGCACTTGTTAATTGGTTATTTATTTTGGAAACAGTGTTTTATTTGATTAGTGTTAGTGTATTTAACTAACACTTGATTGATTCTATTTTCTCAATTTTATTCAACCATTATTTGTTTTAAAAAATTATTTATAAGTGTTATTATAATATTATTTAGGATTTTTGAAATTCTATTTAATTTTAAAAAAATATTTTCCTTTATTATTTATTTTCAGAAAATTATATTTATTTAGATATTTATTTAATATTTCAAAATTAATTTAATTCCAAAATTGATATTATTTATAAATAATTAATTAATTAAGGAAAATTTATTTCTTTTTCCTTCACATACTTTCATCATCGTTGTAGTATAATTTAATTATCTACTAACTTAGGTAACACATATTATAATATAGTATGAAATTTTATATATTATAATATAGTATGAAATACTAGGTAGAAATTTGTACACATAATCCATATGTGTCTAAATTTCATACCGTTCTACATGGAGCCACTCTTGTGGAGCCATATCTCCATGATGTGTTCCATTTTTGTGCTCCTAGGTTTAGGGTTTTGTGGAGGCCATCAAAGCATGGTGTCTCCATTTCTTTTATTTTTATTCTCAATATTTTACTAGATAATTCCTAACACACACAACCCCCTAAAACACCTACTTATGCTTATTTTCTCAAATCTCTACACACATTATAACACACTGTTTCACACACGCTTAAGGAGATCTAAAGATTTCTGTAAATCTTCATATTATTTTTCAAAAATTTCACACATATGCACACACTAAATTCCAAGGAAAACATATGATTACAACATATTTAAATTCATATTATATCATAAGAACATGATTTCATAGGAATAAAAAAACATAATCAACATGAAATCATGAAATAATCACAAAACCTTAATCCTACTTTCTTATTTTTTTCGAAAATTTGGTCTTCTTTCCCAATAATTTTTCTTTCAATTCCCAGTCATTCCTTAGAACAATTACGGCATTCTAACGTGCTTTCCATGACCAAGAACATGAGTTTCAACAAAATTTTCCATGTTTTCTCCATAATTGCAAAAGTTCAAGAACTATATGACCATGCTTTAACCTTCATATAAATTCATAGATTTTAACATTTTTCTCATTTTTCATTGTATACTTAATTTTTTTTTCAAGTTCTAGCAACCACATAGCCATATAAGCATGTGAAAATTAGAATCAAAACATAAGATGATCATGGTAAAAATTTGAGGCAACAATTAATTTTAGGGAATTATTCTGAACTTGAAATTGCACTTCTGAAAGCCTTCTTGCTCCTCAAACTGATTTACTGATTTTATAAGTGTAGGTGTGAGTTGTTGTGTTTCAAATTCATTGGTTATGTAGAGAACTAAAAGGGATAAGTTGTCTTTTTTTTTTAAAGATTTTAGGATTATAAAATAATAATTTATTGCAACTTGTTGTGAAAAATTATCAGAGCCGCGAGTTTTCTTATATTTTTTGCACTTTTAGACCTCTTAATATCTAAATATAATTACGGAGTCCTTAAATAAATTTTAATTTCATAAAGGGTATTTAAATAAATTTATTTTCTAGAAATAATGAAATTTAAACCCTTTTTACCTTCATTTTTCAAAATTTCTAAATATAGAAAATTAAATTAAATTTCTTCATATTTCATCACATATGTGTCATATAATATTTAATAATATTTATTGGCACATGAGATGGTTAAAAAACACAAATAAGAATTTAAAAATGACATTTTCTAACTAGTTTCAAATAAAATAAATCATTTCTAAGAAAATAAATGAATACATGTAAAACCTAACTTTAAGTAATTATTATTTGTTATTTATAATATTCTATTTTGTATTTGATAGTACTATTTATAAAGTCGAGCTCGGCTCCGGATCACTTCACTCTAAAAACTCAATAAGATATACTCCCTCCGACCCGGCCTAATTGTCCTACTTGTCTTATTTGTTTGTCCCAAGCTAATTGTTCTACCCCATAAATGGAAAATTCTCCAACAATCTCCACCATCAAAATCTCCACATTTAATCTCCACCTTTAAAAAAGTCAAAGATTCCACAAAATCTTTTTTTTCTTAGTCTCCGTGCCAGGCCAAGGTAGGACAATTAGCTTGGGACGGAGGAAGTAATATTTTGCAAGATAATGAAATATAATGAATTCATGAATTTTTATTTATAAATAAATCTATCTTGAAATAATGATGCATGAAAATATTTTTATTAGATTATAACTTCCTTTTCGTATTTTCTTGGGATGTTAAGGAGATGGTGTCCATATACCAAAGCTTGGACCATTAAAGTCCGTAGCCTAAATCACAGAACTTCCTTGACAACATCCTCTATGAAATTATGGACTCTGTCATCGATAATGTATTACTAAAACAATTTTCATCTGGGGGGTCGAACTATTTCCAGCATCATCAGATAAAGATATATTCATTTCCAACAATTTCGACATGTAATAGTTGGAAACAATTGAGACATCCCTCTCAAAGAAAAGAAGAATCTCATGAAGAGGCTACAACAATTAAAAGCATAATGTTCAGAGCAAAACCCAAATACAATAAATTTATACTTTACAAAAAATAAAGTCATGAGAAACTTCACAAATAAAATTTTCCTAAAAAAGCATAATTAAAAATCTGTACTTTATAGAGTTAAAACTAATACTATTACGCATAAGAAACTATACTATGCCAACATTAACCCTGTACTAGTCGGCAAATAAAGTTTTACTATAAGTCACAAATAAAACAGTTAAAAATAAAAATATTTCAAACTATACTTCAGTATGTTCAATTAATACTACTACATATCAGAACCTATATTGTATCAACATTAATTAATACTGGTCTGTAGAAAACTGTAATATACCTAAAAAATATAATGGTTTAGTAATAATAACTTTTAAGACTTTACTTTACTAAGTTACTACTAATACTACTATTACACATAATAAACTATATTATATTAATATTAAAATAATATTGTACGTTTGTCCATCAGTGGCTGCCCTTCATACATTTGTCCATCTCACATGTCAAGAATACAGACTTTGATGTATCTCAAATCTTCATTATGTTTCTTATCATTTTGTTAAAACCATTTCTCAGCAGCATAAGACTTACTCTCAGTAAAACCACCTAAAATATTTCCATTCAACTAACAGGATACTTGGTTAAAAATAACTCTCATCCCCAGAAACCTTGGATCTAGCTTTGTGAATACATCTTGAAGACACTCTCTTATTAATCCAATGATGATAAGAAGGAGAAGGGATAACTCAACCAAGCCTTGCCATTTCAATATGTGGAAATATACAAACTGAAGTAAAAGAATACACTCACCGGTGTACGTACAAGACCTATTCTTGTAGCTCTTCATGAAGTAACAATGAGTCTCCAGAACATAAGTTACACCAATCAAAACTAGGAACAAGACTCACTTCTTCACAAGATTTCAACACATTGATTATCAATAACGAATTTGGCAGGGGGTCAAGAATGATCAAAGGGAATATAACAAAAACACCTTCTTAAATTCATCATCACCATCAATCAACCTCTCATTTATCAAAGTAAATACAAGACTAAAAAATTCACTAGACACTATCCCATAATCATTTTCAAACCTACCCAACAACAAAGACCTTTTATCCGCACAACAAAACTTAACTGCTTTAACACCTTCATATCGAGGAATCGCGGAACATCATAGAAATCATCAACGGTAATACGGAAACTACGAAAAATATTTGATGCCAACATCCTACTACTAGGATTGAAATTGGAAACAAGACACTATAGCAAACCAGTATTTTAATTCCTACCCATGCTCTCCACATTTCTCTTTTGAACCTTAGTCAATGTTCGTATAAATCTTATACAAACCTTTGGGTTGACAACGATAATAAAACGCCCTGCAAATTTAGGAGATTAAAAATATTAATAAGGGACAATAATAATATTAAATAAATTGTATATTACTAATAAACCTATACCTTTAAGAAAAATAAACTTATAACTATAATAAATCTATAAAGTAACTATAATAATAATATAACATGGAAAAACTTATAACTAAAAAAATAAACAGTAATATACAATGATCAAGCATAATAAATAATTGAGGTATCCTCTTAAAGAAAAGAAGAATCTCATGAAGAGGCTAAAAAAATGAAAGCATAATGTTCAAATGACAACCCAAAATACTACAAATCTATAATCTACAAACATTAAAGTAATAATATATTTTACAAATGAAAGTTTCACAAAACAATATAATTAAAAGTCTATACTTGACTGAGTTAAAACTAATGTTGTTAAACCCGAACTGGACCGTCCGGTTGAACCGGGAACCGGTCATTAGTCCAGTCCGATTAGGTATACAAACCCGGAATTGAGGTTTAATTGGAAAGAATTTGTTAAAACCAGTTGAACCTATTAAACTCGGCTAATAAATAACCGGAAAACCGGGTCCAAAAACCAATAACGAAAAAAAAAAAAAGAGAAGAAAGATGAAGGAGGAGAAAAAACTGGTTTCATAAACCTCTATTTGACCTGATGGCAAACCTTGTAGGCCATTACCACATGAGTGAAATCAAAATCAAAAGCCATTACTGTTCTTCTTGAGGTTCTTGAACGAAAAAGTAATCTATGGTTTTTTATCTATCAATTCTTCTTTTCTTAGTCTGGATACGTTTACAACAGTGAGAGATCTTGCATGATATAATTTTGATGCAAGGTTTGCAGTGAAAGGCTAGAGCTTCTGCAATTAAATGGGGCATGGTTTCTACAGTGAAATGGGGAAGAACTAGAATTGGGTGGGTTGGGGTCAAATTTATTTTGGAAGGTATAACTTTTTGAATTGGAAGTGAAACTCGCTTTTCCGTTGGGAAGAAGAAACGTGGAATTGGGGGGTGGGATGTTGGTGAAGGAATTAATGTTATATGAATGACATGTAATAATTGATTCTTAATATATTTTATATAATACATAAAAAATATTATTTATTTTTGTTTTACCGGTTACACTGTTGCTTGAACCGATTCAATTAATTGAACCGTGAAATGATGGTTAAGTCGGTTCAATGTCCAATCTGGTTGTAAACACTGGTTAAAACCAATACTATTATGCATAAAAAATCATATTATACCAACATTAACCGTGTACGAGTCTGCAAATAAAGGTATACTATGAGTCACAAATAAAACTGTTCACAAATAAAAATATTTCAAACTATACTTCAGTAACGTTCACCGAATACTACTACACATAAGAACCTATACTATAAGCTACAAGATAAATACCTTTCCTTTTTGTTCTCTCCCCCTCAAAATTCGCATTCTTGTCTTTATCAGGAGATTTTTGTTTAGCTTTAGCTTCCTTTTTGCTTGCCCTTCAACATGTTTTTTTGAGTTGTTTCCTTTCTTTTTATTTTCTGTTCAGGAGCTTTACTATTCTTCTTTTCCAGTAGACTTAACTTTAGGAGATTTTGGTGAAGATTTGTCCTTTGTTCGGGTATGATGTTCAGGCACTTTAACATTTTACTTCGAAGCCTTTCCAGTAGGCTTAACTTCAGAAGATCCTTTTTTATTCTTTATCCTTGGTTTGAGTGTGCTCTTCAACGGTCTTAACAACCTGTTTGAAACCCTTTCCAAGTTGATTAAAAATTTTAGGGATTTTTTTGCAGTTGTATGATTTGTTTTGTTCTTCTCTTCACCAGCCTTGACAGATTAAGAATCCATCGACACCTTCAATTTGTTCGTAAAATTCTCAATTTTTATCATCATATTTAATTTTCCCCTTCAGAATCCTTAGAGGCTTACAAATCATCTGCTTAAGATAAGGGCCACGTTTCTTCGAACCCTTCTTACTGATGTTATCCATTTATATATGGTGTGTCCGATCCTGTTACATTAACAGATTGCATTTACAAATTAATAGATCTATATACAATGGTTGAATCCGTGGACAAAATAATAAGACTAATTTGAATTTATTCAAGAAATTCATGTTGTTTAAACTATTACTCTTTCAGTTTTTTTCCCTATATGTAGTATAAATTTACATGTATAGATCTATCATCTTGTACAATTCACCACCAACTTTGAATCCATCTATACAGACACATAGATATATACACAAACACATAAAAATACAGTGTAAACATCTTATTTATATAGAAAAAAATATTTTAGAAAAGCCAAAAGAAAAAAAAAACAATCATAAGATTATAGTAAGGATCCAACTAAAGAAAAACTGATAATTCCATATATAATTTGTAGATTCATTTCATATTGAAGTAGTATCAAATTAGCAAAAATATATGAACAAATTTCCTTATTAGGAGAAAATAAAGGATCGGTCTGCAAGCTCTTTAGATACATCTATTAACTTAAACATGCATCTAGAACTTGATCTAAAAAGCTGGGGAAGGAGCTTAATCCATTGGTTTCACTGTCCTACAAAATTACTACTCACAAAGAGAGGGGGGAATGAACCATATCCAGAATTCGAATAATAGACTTCTCACACCTCAATTGTTACATGTATATCGACTCTGGGGCCTGGAACGAAAGAGTTAAAAACCAAGAGGATGTCTAAGCTGAAAGAGATTCTACACTCCTACTAAATTGTGTCTCCACAATTCTGGAAACAAAAAAATTGAAAAGACAGCAAATCGAAAACACCATGGAGTACAAGAATGCAAAAAGAAGAAAAATAGTTTAGCAGCAACATATTAAATCAAGCACCATATCTAAAATTTGAAAGAACTCGAGAAACCTAGAGTTTTCTCTCAGTTTAAAATCTTACATTCAACGACAAAGAATGAATATGAAGAAAAATCCATCTATACATACATACATACTACAAATTATCAACCAACAGAACGAATTACGTAGAATGAATTACAGTTTCACTACCTACGACGCGAGAGCAAAACTGCGAACAACACCCTAGATTCAAGAATCAGAGAGGGGGATTAACTGACGGAGAATCAACAAAACCCATCCCTACCAAGGAACCAACGACCAGAGAATGACACAATGATGAGAAAAGCCCTAAAATTTTCACGGGATTGGAGAAAAAATATGATAAGAGAAGTCCAATAGAAACTTGAAAGAAAATAGCCCGACCACTTTTAACTTAACCAAACCGAGCAAGTGTAACATAAGGTTTGTGTGCACTTGGTGCACTCAAGTCTTACCATAAAAAAAAATAGATGTTCAATTGAACCTGTACAAATCAAATGTTGGAATCACAAATGGGATTGTTTCATCTAGTATTCCATTACTTCTAGTATATGTCATATGTTAATCGATGATGTCATCAAACACATGTGATATCTGATAATTAACTAAAAATATCACATAAAATAACAGATGGAATAGACGATCCTTTCCAGAGGCAGATCTATGATTTGATGATAGGGAGAGCTAGAATGTAAAAAATCCATCAATTTGCAGGAAGTTGCGTCTTATTTTACTTTAGAACAAAAAAATAATATTAGTAACAAAATCTAAAGACAAGAATGTTAACAAACAAAAAACTAAATGGGCTTAGTAAAAAATAATAACTAGAATAATAAAAATCATAAGGCAAAATATATAGTTCCACCAATTTTACTTTAGGATGGAGCCTGATATTTACTTATACTAGATCCGACCATAATCCTATCAGAATTGGGAATGGAATTCCATACCAGATAGATCATATACGGAAGGTATTCATACTTTTTTGTACTTAATTAAGCATGAAGAGGCAACTAATTAATTATTTGTTGTTTGACGAAAGAGAAATAGTGAGGGAACCATGAATATACTTGCAAACTAAATACATAATAAATTAAGTAATTTACATCGACTCGTCGTGGCATCACATCTTGATCTAGATATAAAAATCGTATCTTTCCTCCAATTAGTTATCATCCTACGGAATAATATTGGATATAATTTAGATTCTAATTCAAGTATTCAACAACAAAAAAAAAAGATGTAATTGTACAGTAAGCTAGATTGCTGCACGTAGTCTTCGCACAACTTCTTTCATTGTCAAACTGAATTCTTTCTCCATCTGTGGACAAAAATAGTATTAATATATATCAGTGTCAAACTAATTTTTAAGGGACTCTAGTTCTACCCATAGTTAATAAATGCCAAATATTATTCTTGGAAAATTGTGAGGATCAATATTTATAGTAAAAAATTGAAGGTTACCAAATAAAAGAAAAAACAAAACATTCTTTTTCTAATATATATAGTCAGGATAATTGCAGTGGCCCTAGCAAAATTTTAAAGAATTTGTACATAAATTAATGAACTTTGTTTTTAGGCACTGAACTATATAAAATATACTGGATTAACACTTAATCTACCAAAATTTAAGTTTCAGTCATTTTCACCGATTTTTTCTGCACGTGAATATTACCTGACCTTTTTTAGGGGTTTTTTGTGCAATATGATAATATTTTTATAGTTTTCCCAATGGTAAAAATCATTTCATACAAAAACACTACTAAAATAAGGTCACACATATTGAAAAAGGGGCGAGAAATAGCGAAAAATGAAGTTTGATGGTTTAAATGCAAATGGAGTAAAGTTGATAAATAATAAAAAAGAGTTGGGAAGGAAATTAGAAGGTAAGGTACCTCTGCGACAATAGTAATGTCAAGGGCTAGATTTCCGAAAGGGGTGACATTAGTGGTGATAACAGCCAAATTGAGTTTCTCGAGTTTGGTGAGTAAATTGATGAGAACTCCTTTATGTTTCTCACAGTGGACTCTAAGGAGGATGTGGTTGTTGCAAACTCGGGCTTCGATTTCGGGCAGCGGCTGAGTCTGCTCGTCGGAAGACCCCTCATCCTCCACCATTATTTGTGATCTCTTAACTAGAACCACCGATTCCATGGTCTGCTTTCTAGCTTCTTCCTCCAATGTCTTGACCCTCTCTTGGAGGTGCTTCAAATACTTTATTGCATCCCCCAAAACTGAAGTTTTATCCATCTGTCAATCATAGGAAGGTGATGAGGGAATTATTAGAGTGAGTAGCTAATAATAAAAAATAGTAATAAGTACCTTCTTGAGGCCTGGAACAATAGTTGAAAGAGCCACAAAGCGCTGGCTGAGCTGCTCCCGCCGCTTTCTCTCAGCAATAATGTGATCGTATGTTTGGGAGGGCGGCCTAATCCGGCCAGGTTTCTTAGTGGTGGTCGGTCCCCGTTTGAGTTGGTCTTCGGAGCCCTGACACCGCAACACTTGGGAAACAGCAGCCTCTTCCTCGGGGTTCAACCCCCTCACGCAATGATCTTCGGCGGTGTTATCGAAATTCAGAATGATTGGGGCCCGCTCCGGATTCGGCTGTGTGCTTGTAAAATTTGTAAAGTTATTGGGCTTTAGCAGTTTTGGCGGTGGTTCCTGGGTACAGCTCTGAATGTTTATCAGAGTTGAGTTGTTTCCCAAGTCTTGTCCCAGTAATGCCGCCACTTCTTCATCCAACGAATCCATGAAATCGCATATTGAGTTATCTAGCCCCTGCAATGCAATTCAATTTTCTACATTATGTTTATACCCTAAAAAGGAAATATTCTAGAGAGAGATTACCATTTCAGAGAGCCATGTTAATTCGGAGGAGTCCATACGGTGTTAAGTGTTTGAGTAGGGAAGCCCTCAACGTGGTATTTACTTATATAGATATACATGCAAGCTATGTGAGCGGTTGCAAATTGCGCAATGTTTAATCTCAAATATACCCTGCACATTCTATGGACATCTTTCTTTTCATTGGCCATATGTTATTTAAATTGGGCTTTCATTTTTTCAATTTTTGGAGGAATATGAAAATGAGTGAATTCCTATTTTTAGGAGCAAAATAAAATGAGTGAATCAAAATGACTGAATCTTGCATATCGAGGAATAACAGTTTCTCCATCTGTTCTTTTTCAGGAATATGACATAATACAAAATATTGCGGGGCCATCAAATACATATTTAGGTGTTATTTTTAATTATAATCTTATAATATATAAAAATCCTTGTCCATTTGGAAAGATTTCCATTCTCACGTCTATAGACCGATGAATTGTGCGTTTTAGTTTAGTGAGTTTATTCATATCCGGAATTTCTTCTTTAATGTTAGTATTTACACCATTTTATGGATAACATATTTTCCAACAATTTTCTTTTCATTTTGTTACCAACAATAGATATTCAAATATAATGTTTAATATTAACTTCATCTCCTAAAGGTAGTCCCCCTTTCTTATTTGATGTCTCACAAAGATATCACACACACAAATCTAATAAGTAGATAAACAATTACATTTTTTTCTTATCTAATTTCTCTTAAGATATGCAGTTAGATGTGGAGTTGAAGAACATGTAAAAAGATGAATTTATATACTCCCTCCATCCCAACTAACTTTTCACAGTTGATCGGGCATGGATGTTAAGAAAAAACAGATTTTACTTTTTCTTTGATTTTTTTAAAGGTGGAGATTGAGTGTGGAGATTTTGAAGGTGGAGATTGTGAGAGAAATTTCCTTTTTAAGGGTGTGAAAAGTTAGTTGGAACGGCCCGAAAAAGAAAGTAGGAAAAAGTAACTGGGACGGAGGGAGTATTATACATAGAAATGGAAAAGAAACGAATAAAATTATTTGTGTTTTTTTGGGAAAAAATTATTATTATAGAAAAAATCAATTATGAGTTGTCACCCATTATTGTTTTTCATATATCAACTTGCCAAAAAATTCAAATTTAAAACTAATTTTAACATGAGCTTATTGTATATATCAAATCTCATAGCAATAACTAAAGTTGTTTATTTTTAGCAGGTGAACTAAGCGAGAAATGACTATAATTCTCTCGTTTAGTGGCTTGTCTTTTACTGTATGTTAAGATAAGTCATATGAAATAATCTGTTATATTTTGATATTTCATCTTGTGTTTCACAAATTCATCATTCGATATGTGTATTGAATGATGCCATAAATTATTATGTATCGTGCATTTAGTTGAGTGTAACAAAAGATGAAACACCTATTGTAATAGAGAATACGAATCGAATGTAAGTAAATTAAGTATCATCAACACGAATTATCCTTAGTTTTATCATTTCTAATATTGTTTAGATACTTCATCAAAAATAAATATTGTTTAGATGATATAATTAATAATTGGACAATTCTACAATATACGTACTAGCCTAAGTATATCTTTCTAAAGTAGCCATATACATATATAATATAATGACATCTACAACGTTGATGCATTAATCTTATGCAACAATCACTTGAAACAAAAATAATGGCAGTCTGTTAGGTACAACTAGATTGAACACACACACACATGTATATATAATCAATAAGTGGATAAAATTGTAAAAGTTATTTCCCCGCCTATGTTTCTTTCAACAAAAAGATTCGGCTTCTACGTAAAATATATGATTAAATTAATCATTCTTCACAATATAAAATATAAGCTGGATTCTTATCCGATTCACAATATAAAATATTGACAATAAGATACATTGTTGTAGGATCAAGATATTACCATATCTTTCACTAATTAATTTATTTTTACAAGAAGAATTTATGTAATACCTGTTGGATTAAATAAGTCAGCTTACTTTAGCTTATTCATGTTGAGTCGAGTCAGCATTAGTAGTCTAGTTGGCACATCATAATTGGTCACAATAGAGTCAAACTATGTCATTTTGTCTTCTATTATATGGTTATAAACATCCTTCTTTTCCACTGTGTAGACATCAGTTCAATATCATCGAGTGATCATGGAATGTAGTAGGGGATTTGAGGAGTCCAGAACCGGGTTTAGAATGGGAAGAACCGGGTTAGGATTTTGGCCGGATCAGTTAAAGAGGTTAAAATGGAAACCGGAGTCAAGTTGGTTATAACTACTGTTTGCAACGGATTAAAACCGTTGCATGTAAAACCGTTGTGGAAAGCTCGCTGAAACAGTTTTGTGCAGTTGAAGACGAAATTGGTTACAACTACTTCTACTCCCTGATTCGAGCTCCGTCCTTTATATACATTGAAACCACTTGAAGATGCGAGTTGATTCACGTTTCTTTTCCTCTGTAAACATTACTCAATCAATAGAATTAGATAGCTAGGGTTCTTAAGCTCAATTCGGTCTGTGAATTGGGGTTTCTAGTTTTCTGGATTAATTCTTGTAATTGATTGATAAATGGAGTGAATTGAGGTGTATAGAACCTCCGTGGATGTAGATCACATTGATCGAACCACGTAAAATCCCTGTGTTCATCATTTTGTATTCCTGTTCATTGTTTGGTTTCTTGTGGCCGAGTTTCTTATTGTTTTTCATTCTTTACTGTTTGTGTATTGATTGTGTGTGAGAAGAACTGATTAATAACACACTGTAAACAATTTGAATTCTGATGAAATAAAATACGAAAACCAGATATGATTTTCCTTTCCTTCCTACATTGTATCTAGAGCCACATAGTCAAAGTTATGGCACCTCCAATACGTAATACTTGGAATGTCAATAGTGTCGCTGATACTGCACCGACAACAGCTGCCTCCGATTCGAGAGCTGCACATTCTACTGATCCGTTAACTCTTTATGGTTCGGATCATCCTGGCCTTTTCCTGGTTTCAGCAAAATTGACAGGTAACAATTATCTCCCTTGGAGCCATGCTATGCGATTGGCTTTAATCGCAAAGAACAAATAGGTTTCGTCACCGGAAGTATCTCTGTACCACCTGCAAATTCCCCTGAGTATGAGCAATATTATCAGATCGATTGTATGGTTGCCTCTTGGATTATAAATGTTATTTCTAAGGATTTGTCTGGTGCCTTCTTAAATGTTGAAAATTCTAAGAAATTGTGGGATGAAATCAAAAGTCGATTCGGAGTATGTCATGGTCCTCATATTTTCCGGCTAAAAAAGGACATTACAAATCTGAAGCAAGGAAACATGACAGTGGTGATGTATTACACAAAGTTGAAAAAGTTGTGGGATGAATTAGCCTATCTCAAAACCGGAGTCACTTGTGATAAATGTGGTACTATGAAGCCTTGTGCAGTAGCTGATGTTGAAGATAACCTTATTCAGTTCCTAATGGGTTTACATGAGTCGTTTGATAATATCAGAGACCAAATTCTCATTATGGATCCCCAACCAGACATCAACAAGGCATATTTTATGGTCATTCAAGTGGAAAATCAGAGATCTGATTCCTTCGCTACACAGATCCTCTTGAAACTAGTGCTATTAATGTTAAACTTCAAAATGGCGGCAGAGGTGGCTGTAATAGATCAACTTCTAATATACCTGGTCGAGGTAACACCACTTATGGTAGAGGAAATATTAGCTTTACTTCACAAACTTTTGGTCGAGGCAGAAGTGTTCGAAGGACAAAGGAGGAGAGAGCTAAACTTATAGGTGATCATTGTACTAGGCCGGGTCATGACATCAGTGAGTATTTTGAGATCCATGGTATACCTGATTAGTACAAGGCATTTAAAGCTCAAAGAGCCTCACAGTCTATCAATATGGTGGAGGATTTCTCAGTCTCTTCTGCTCCACTGGCAGATTCCAACAAACTTCAGAAACCAGATATTGCTTTGCTTGCCTAAGAGGTTGCAAAATTGTTATAAGCCAAACCTGCTACTGGAGACTCGCCAATATATGCTCATTTTGCAGAACTTGGTGACTTTGCCGATATTACACCTCTACATGTTGACTATGCATTGACTTCCTTGGATCATAAGAGTAATGGGGATTGGATTGTTGATACAGGCACCACTAAGCATATCTGTTCCAACCTTAACCTATTTTCTTCTTTCCATCCTCTCTCTCGTTCTCTTTCTGTCTACATATCTAATGGAACAACTCAGCAAGGAACACATGTTGGCACTGTTCACATTAATTCTCATATCACCCTGAAAAATGTCTTTCATGTCCCTCATTTTAACTACAATCTTTTGTATGTTGCATAACTCCTACTTGACTCTAATACACAATGTGTATTTACCAAAACCAATTGCTTCTTACAGGACCTCTCTAGTCAAGCTTCCTTGGGTATTGGGAAAGCTAAATGTGGCTTGTTCCTGCTACACGCTACTAGTCCTCCTACACAATCCTTTTCCATTAATATTGTTCAGTCACATTCATGTACTATCCCTATTTCTACTTGGCACCATAGATTGGGCCATGCTTCTACATATACTCTAGCACATCTACACTTTCCTAAACATCTCTGTAATACAGATTCATTGAAAAATTGTTCTGTCTGTTATCAATCTAAGCAACATCGATTGTCTTTTCCTTTAAGCAGCAGAAAATCTGTAGTTATCTTTGAGCTTATTCATATTGATGTATGGGGGCCTTACAATTATGAATGTGTTACAAATACCCCATATATTCTTACTATTATGGATGATTATACTAGAGGGACATGGATTTATCTCCTTCATCACAAGTCTGAAGTTCCACATCATCTTGCCAAATTTTTTGTCTTGGTAAATGATCACTTCCATAGCTCTGTTAAAACCATACGCACTGATAATGGCTCAAAATTCCTTAGTAATGAGACACAAGCTCTTCTAGCCAAACTTGGCATCCTAAACCAAAACTCATGTGTTTGCACATCCCAACAAAATGGGGTGGTCGAGCGAAAGCATAGACACATCCTTGAAACAGCCCGAGCTTTAATGTTCCAGTCTCACCTGCCCAAACACTTTTGGCCACAGTCATTGCTCACCGCTGTTCATATCATCAACCTTCTTCCCAGTGCGTTGCTTCAATGGAACTCTTCTTATTTTCTTCTCCATAATAAAGCTCCAGATTATTCTACTCTAAGATCCTTTGGCTGTTTAGTGTATGCCTCTACTGCTCCACATTACAGAAATAAATTTGCCTCACGATCAGACAGATGCTGTTTTCTTGGGTATGTTGCTGGTACGAAGGGTTATAGGTTATGTGACCTTGATACAAATGAGATTTTTATATCTAGAGATGTTATATTTCATGAAAATATATTTCCTTTCCTAAAAAATTCCACTTCTACTCCTCCTGGTGATCCAATACCTTTACCACTCGTCCACTATGATATTCCTACTCCATCCACATCTACTGACTCATCTTTTTACCAGCTTCTCGAGATTGATTGGGCGAGAAGCATAAAGCCATAAACAGAACCTCTAAAAAAAAGCTATAAACGGAAGCGAATTTCATCTAAAAAAAGGAGAGAAAATCGAAGCAGAGACATGATTATAGGAAGTGTTTTGTTTAATTTTCCTTCCCTTGTTTTTTTTATTTCTTTTGTTTTTAGGTTTAGTTTAATTTTACTTTTGTTTTGTTTTCCTTCTTGCCTAGTTATTATATAAAATTTGCTTAAAATTAAGATTACTTGAAGTCTGCAAAAAAATTGCTTATTTTCAAACCATCTAGAATAAATTGAATCAATATAATTTAGTAAAAAAAAAAAAAAAAAAAAGAATTGGGAAACATATAACTAGGGGGATGTAATAAATTATGCATGCTATAGTCAAATAATGTTATATATAATTCACAGAGAGAAAGAGAAAAGAAAATCTAACAGAGTATTTTTAGTTAGAAGATGTTCAACTTCATATTTCAAAAGATGTGAGTTTGGATCAACGAGTTTATGATTCTTTGATATCATATCAAGTTGTAGCTATATGGAGGGCAACAATGATAACGTATCATTTTCTCAAGATAATAGAGTTAATGGTCATTTATGGAAACAATATAGAATAATACATTATTATGGTTGTTATGCCCCATTGCGATATTCATTATTTATTTTTTTCAAGAGGCGACACTGGTTGCATCAAAATATTCAAAAGAGCAATGGGAAAGAATTTTTTATCTAAAAAGCTCAAGGTACGTATTTTAATGTACTACTATATCCAATAAATTGTTCAACATTCACTTTATAAAAATATTCAACACAACACTAACATTTTCTTATAAATATCATGTATGACGTATAATCCAACTAATGTAGATGATACTTCTCGGATCATGTACTTCTCTACTCCAGGTGAAATTATATCTGAAGATCAAGAAGGTAAACATATTCATATAAATAAGTTATTACGTCAATAACAAGTAATTTCTATGTGAATATCAATCACAAAATTAACTCTATAAGGATATTCATGTTACATAACCTATTTGCTACATTAATTTTTGTTTTTAATTTATATCTTTAATATTTTAAAACAGTTGTTGATAAATTGAGTAACACATTTTTACATGGGCGTTTGAATGAAGAGGTTTACATGACGATTCGCGAAGGCTATACTAAGGCTTCTCCTGACCATGTTCGTTGCCTTCACAAGAGTTTGTATGGCTTGAAACAAGCCTCCCGCCAGTAGAATGAGGAATTTTGTACCAAACTACAACACTTTGGTCTTCAATTGTCTGCTCATGATCTATGTTTGTTTACCCGAAAATCGACATATTGTTTCTTTGCCCTCTTAGTTTATGTGGATGATATTCTTCTTACAGGTGATTCTCTTGACCACATTCTTGCATTAAAATCTTATCTTGATGGCGAATTTACCATTAAAGATCTAGGGAAAGCCAAATATTTTCTAGGTGTAGAACTAGCTTGCACTACCGCTGGTATTCACCTCTGCTAACATAAATACATTATGGGCATGCTTAAGGACTCTCATATGCTTGATTGCAAGTCTACTGTCACTTCTTTGCCTACTGGTTTCAATATTTCCACTTTGGAAGGGGACCCTCTTGATACCCCTGATCAGTATCGCCGCCTTGTTGGACGCCTTCTGTATCTTAATTTGACTCGGCGTGATATTTCGCATGCAGTCTAGCAACTGAACCAGTTTTTCAACTCCCTACTTCAACTCACTGGACAGCCGCCTTACATGTTATGCGATATCTTCACGGCACCAATACACAGGGTTTTTTTCTATCCAGCCTGGTTTTCTCCTTTTGTGACGACTTTCTATGATGCTGATTGGGCCACCTGCCAACTCACACGACGGTCTTTGATTGGTTATGTAATGTTCTTCAATCACTCTTTGGTTTCCTAGAAAACTAAGAAACAACGCACGTTTCTAAGAGTTCCACTGAAGCTGAATATCGAGCCATGAGTTCTATGGTTTGCGAGCTTGATTGGATTATTTTTATTACCACATACTTAGAGATTAGTCTTACCTTTCCTATCCCTCTTTGGTGTGACAATAAAGTTGCCCTACATATCTCCGCCAACTCGATGTTTCACGAACGCACGAAATACCTCAACATTGACTGTCATCTGGTCTGAAATACGTTCAAAGCAGGGATTGTTCAGCCGCAATTTGTCTCCACTACAACCCAACTTGCAGATATGTTTACTAAGTGCCTTGGTGGCCTAGATTTCCAGCGTTTTTTGCTCATGTTAGGAATGTGCTTTGTTTCCCACATTCCTACTTGAGGGGGGAAGGGGGTGGCCTGTTGGATTAAATTTGTCAGCTTACTTTAGCTTATTCATGTTGAGTCTAGTCAGCATTCGTAGTCTAGTTGGCATATTATAATTGGTCACAATAGAGTCAAACTATGTCATTTTGTCTTCTATTATATGGCTATAAATAGCCTTCTTTCCCACTGTAAAAAATTGAATTCTGATGAAATAAAATACAAAAACCAGATATGGTTTTCCTTACCTTCCTACAATACCTTTGTAGCGTGCTTTTATCAAATTTCTCTCTAAACCTCCATCTTCTTCGATGTTCTCACGAATTGCACTATCATTCATAATGTGTGGATATCTTGGAACACTAATATACGCGTGTGTTACTTAGTTGTAGGTGAACTGAATATGTATCCGATATATAATATATAATAATATTATTTTCCCTCATGTAACATATGATGATAAGTGTAGAAGATATTGTATGTCTCCATTTTCTAAAATATCATGTCCCTAGAGCGTAGGGTTTAGAGTCCGATACGAGATTGCAGCTATGGTTATGCAACTTTCCGGCGTGATAGTATTTTTCGTTACTTCATCATCGTTCTTATTTGATCTCTTGGATGGTGATTTATATCCTTGAACTTTGGTTTGTTCTTATCTTTTTTCGTGTTTGTATCATCTGTTGGCTTTGTGTCAGTCCTATGGTTTCTTTGAAGTTTTATTTTTTTTTGTTGAATCTGGATATCTTCTAATTTGGCGAAGGTGGTTGGGTCATGAGGATGAACCGATTAGGATTGAAGTTCTCGAAGGGGAAGGAACACAGAGACGTACACTATGTTTATCGTGTTGGTGTTGAGTCATAAGCCGTTTAATACTTGTGGTTTATTGGAACCAATGAAAAAGGCATGGAAACCGAAATGAAGCACGATGACGGCCATTGTTGGCCCTAATTTATTCTTTCCAGTTAAATCATGTGAAAGACCTAGATGATGTTTTAGCTTTGGAGCCATGGAATTTTGGGAAAAGTTTACTTGTGCTCAAAGAATTGGAGCCAGTTGCAACAACGTCGACAGTACAGTCAGAGAAAACCTCGTTTTGGGCTAGGCTTTGTAATCTACCCATTTTAGATCAAAATAAAGCAACATTGAAGGTTATTGGCAATCGACTTAGGAGATTTAATTACGGAATTTGATGAGGCTTCTATTGAGGGGGTGGATCGCAGTGTTCGAATAAAAGTTGTAGTTGATTTATCCAAACCACTACGGAAAGGAACTCAGCTATCCATGAAATAGAAAATAGTGTCGATACCGGTCAAGTACGAGAGATTCGATATTTTGCTATGTTTGCAAGTGCGTAGGGCATATTAAGAAAGATTGTGACATTGTGTTAAAGGTGGAAGAATTCATTTTTTCACAAAAGGATGATCTACCATATAGCGAAGGACTTAAACCCTCACCAGCTAAGCATGTGAAAGTTGTAGTCCAGCAGGAAAAGACGTACGGTTCGTTAGGAGCCCAAAAGGCTTTATTTGAAGCCTTAATAAGAGTATAGTTCAGCAGCAGATGAATGACGAAGAAGAAAAGGCTAGAGGAACACCCTATTATCAGTGGTCTTGCTGACAATCTCACTAAAATGAATTGTCATGATAAAGGCGAAGGAAAGAGAATTACCCCTCAACAACCATTGATCTTATAACCCATAACCCACCAACCATGCAAAACTCCTACACACCCTTACACACTACAACCACAAATTCTATAACCCATAACCCAACAACCATGCAAAACTCACCCATCTTATACCATCCTATCATGGCCAACAAGACCCAACACCCTCATTACTCTACACATTCACACTCTTATATCTTAGACTACGAATACAGCCAACACCACTTACCCTCCACCCACCTCCAGAACCATGCATACAAACCCACCAGACAATGAAACAACTATCCAATACTCTTCTCTAGGTATCAACCCTAAGAATAATTTCCACATAAATCTTCTACAAAATGGGACGCGAATATGCAGCGGTTGGACCCTATAACTCACTAATACTCGATATTCACCAATAAACCACCTTATATTAACTAAACCGAAATACTCCACATACCGAAAATATGGAGAAAACTGCAAGCCACCATATAGACCCATCCTTAACCCCAACCCACATCCTTGCTCAGTTATATGGCCCAAAGCCATATGAACCAATACTAACAGATCATTGTACTACCAACGGGAGACTGAAACTGAAGAAAGTGAAAATTGAGAGAGCGACCTGTCTCATAATTGGAGCAAATGGTGGTACAACCATCAGAATAAAACGTAAAACAGGAGAAAAACATAGAATGAAGATATACCATGATGGGTAAAAGGAACAAAGAAGATGGCGAGTATTAGTGTGATGCATTTATGATGGTGGCGATTTGGCACCACCAATCGATGATCCTCTTCAGCTGGAACTATCACGGGCTTGGGAATCGAGCGACAGTTAGAGCTCTAAAGAAGTTCCTCTGTGATGAAGCGCCAGATATCATGTTTGTAATGGAAATAATATTGGATAAGAGATAGATGACTAGACTTAGCTCATGCTCACTGGGTTTTAGAGGTTGCTTTATTGTAGATCACACGGGCAAGGAGAGAGCGCGTAGTGGCGGCCTTTTTGTCTTGTGGAAAGACGACATTCATGCGAGTTTACAAACTTTGAATCAACATCATATTGCATTGGAGGTTACCGATGATAGAGACAGAAAATGGTGTTTCTTGGGAGTTTATGGGTGGCCGGAAGCTATTGATAAATATCGAACATGGTAGCTTATTTGATAATTAAAACCACAGGGAAACCATCTGTGTTATGCATTAGGGATTTTACGAGATACTTTGGTCAGTAGAAAAGCAGGGTGATGCTTTTCGAATCGGAGGGTCTATAATACTTTTCAGGGCGGCCCTAGAAGATTTTGGCCTCTCGGACTTAGGTTTCCACCGGGGATATAAATTTACTTGGTCTAATGGGTAGATGGGCAACAAAAACATACAAGAACGATTGGACAGAGCCCTTGGGAATGAATAATGGAGGACCATATATTTGTATAGATGGAAACACACCTTGACTGATTCAAGTCCGACCACCATTCTCTTGTAATGAAACTTAATTCACATAATTTTTGGCAAAACAAAATGAGCAAACAGACTCGACAGCCTCGTCTGTTCCGTTTTGAGAATAAGTGGATGTTGCATGAGAATTGTGAGGAGGTTATACATAATAGTTCGGCTTAATCATAATGTTGCAATTAAAATTAGAAGGTGCGAGGAAATTCTTGCGAGTTGGGACAAGGAAACATTTGGCAATGTGTGTAAGAGGATAGCTGAACTTTCGAAGAAGTTGGAAGAACTGCATATTTCTACCTAGTTTGATGAGATAGTACGAGAAAGTCGAGCTATTGAGGGGAATTTGGATGATTAATGCAACAGGAAGAAATTTTATGGTTACAAGGGTCTAGGTTGTTGTGACTTACTGAAGGGGATTGTAACACATCTTTTTTCCACTCTAGGGTGAGCAATAGGTGAAAAAATAAATACCGTGGAAAACATAATGAATGAGACCGGGCACTGGGTAGAGGAGGTAAAGGATATAACACAACTGTTTGGTGATTTTTACAAGGATATATTCATTTCTGTGCCGCCATCCAGAGTTGGCAAGATTCTTGGATCAGTTAAGATGAAAGTTGATCATGATATGATCGTGAAGCTTACTGCTCCCTTCTCCGAGGAAGTGATTTTCGTAGCATTGAAACAAATGCACCCTTCGAAGGCCCCTGGGCCAAATGGTATGTCCCTCTCATTTTTTCAAAAGTACTAACATATTATTCGTAATGATATTGTCAATTGTGTTTTGGGGATCTTGAATCATAGAGTTGTCCCCCTTTTTTGAATCTTGCATATATTGTCCTCATTCCAAAAGTGTAATCACCAGCTTCTTCTGAAGAATTAAGGCCCATTAGCCTTTGCATTGTAGTCTTCTGGGTAATTGCCAAAACCATAGGCAATAGATTTATATGGGTGTTGAAAAGATAATTTCGCCGTGTCAGAGTACATTCCTTCCGAGTAGACTAATAACGGATAATGCGATGGTTGCTTTTGAAACTTTCCACTCCATGAGAAAAAAAAAGGATGCATAGGCCACTAAGCTTTAAAACTTGACATGAACAAAGCAAATGATAGGGTTGGTCATTTCTTAAAGCTATATATTGTTGAAGTTAGGTTTTGCTGGTGGTTTTGCTTGTAGTTTTGTTGCTTTGATTTTGAGGTGTGTCTCCACTATTAGATATTCTATTCTTATAAATGGAAAAAAATGTCTGATGTGTTTGTGCTTGAGCGAGGACTCCGCCAAGGGGATCCTCTATCACTATTTTTATTCTTGAGTTGTGCAAAACTATTCTCGGCTCTAATTAAACAGGCCGATCAAGATTGTTTATGGCATCTTATTCTTTGGGGCAAATGAAAATGAAGTAGATAAAGTGGTGGAGATACTTAGCTATAATGAAGTTGCTTCAAGACAAAAAAATCAATCTCGAGTAATCGAAAATGAGTGCGGGAGGCAATGTCACTCATGAGAAAAGAATTACATTGTGCGATAGATTGAGGGTGAGGCATGTGGAAAAGCATGGGAAGTATTTGTGAATTCCGACACTAGTTGAGTGAAAAAAGAGGGAGGCATTTACTGTGATAATGGAGAGGATAGTTAGTAAACTTAAGGGGATGGAGCGGGCTTAGGGTACCAACCTAGCTATGTCTAGGGAAGGTTATTATTCTGAAATAAGTTGGTTGATAAGGGATTGGGGTGGAAAATTGGGACGGGCAATCGGGCGTTGATTTGGAAGGAGCATTAGGTAGGAGTGAAAGACGTAAGATGGCCAACAAGGGATCATACTACTGTTCCTAAAGATGCTAGTGTTTCTAGTGAAAGACGTGAGAAGGACAGCTTTGTGGATTCTATTTTGATGAATTTATGGAGAATACATCTTCCCCCGAAGATCCGAGTATTTTTGTGGCGAGTTATGCATGATGCACTACCACGAGACATAACTTGATAAAGCAAGGTTGCGGATGACACCCGGTTTGTGCGTTGTGTGGAGAAGACTATGATGCTCTTGTTCACCTCATGTTATGTTGTCGAATCAAGTGCGGGATGTGGAAAATTCACCCAGCACATGTGGACATTGAACGAACTCAATACAACACAATTCGAAGCTTCATGTGGAAGTGTATTGGTTCGTTTACAGCTTAGAGGATGAGTATGGTGGCCAGTTTGGCGTGGTGCATTTCAGGAGCATGCAGCCAGTTCTATATTGAAAACAAAGCATTTGATGCGGCTGTTGTTCTTCAAGTTATACAGCGGCTAACAGATGAATTCTCAACAAGAAAATATAGTGTGGGACAGCAGAGTCCAATACAACAACATCAAAATAGAAGGGAGACAGCTAAATGGACAGCACTGGATACGAGCTAGTATTAAATAAACGTTAATGTTGCTGTCTTGGATAATGGGGAGGTTGGTCTGAGGTTTCTACTGAGGGATGAAGAAGGAGAAGTATTATTATCGAGGGTTAGTCGGCGGAGATTGGACAGGAGAGCAGCATTGGAAGCAACAACTATGTTATTTTCACTAAGGAGTACCATGGAGAGCAACATTACATCGATATATCTTGAGAGCGACCAAGTGCCTTATTGACAGATTGAATTAGAAGTTGAAATATAATCTGATTCTTGATTTGTTATTGAAGACATCATAGTCGTTTGTGAGGCAATTAGAGTGTAAAATTTTAGACATGCTCCACGCGAGGCAAATAAGGTGGCACATCACTTGGCTGATTTTGAGACTGATGTCGGGTCGGAATTATTTTGGATTGAGAAGGTGCCTCCTTCTATTAATGTTTTCTTGTTAACGATGTAAGGCCTTGCCATCATCTGATTTAATGAAATTTTCTTTATCCCCTCAAAGAAATTAATAATATCATAATCCAACTATTGCAATCCATTATAATTTATTCTAGTTCATATTAACCAACTGAAGGGACCTGATCGAACCTAATTAAATTAAGCTCCAATAAACTAAATATGACCTAGTAAACTCTTATCATATTAATTTATAAATTATATTATAGTCCACTAAAAGAATATAATTGCACTCGTATTTTAATCGACATGATTGAAGCAACATAAAATTTAGTTTAGTTTAGTTTAGTTTAGTTCAGATCAGTTTAGTTTAGTTTATTTTAGTTTATTTTAGTTTAGTTTAGTTTAGTTTAGTTTAGTTTTAGTTTAGTTTAGTTTAGTTTAGTTTAGTTTAGTTTAGTTTAGTTTAGTTTAGTTTAGTTTAGTATCCTCTAATTGATTGGTCCAACATATTACCCCCTCGATCAACTAAGTATTTGCAACAGGCTACCATGACCAATAAGCATATATAAACACTTGTCAATCTCAACACTCATCTTCTATCTGAAAGTCCTGTATGACTACATCACACAATAAGATTGGACAACTAATGTCGAATATTAAGCTCATATTTACTATTCAAAATTTAAGTGAAAATTCATTTGGTTAGCTTCGCGATCTTTTCAGTATGTGTCGTGACTTTTTCCTTCTCAGAGATCTCAACCACTCTCTTGAACATCGATCTCTCTACTAGCCAATGGAAACTGTTAGCAGCCATCTCTTGTAAGATTCTGATGGCATCACTCGTTGACGTACCCAATAGTGCACCTCCAGATGAGGCGTCTACGATTGTCTTAATGTGTCCTGACAATCCATTATAAAAATAACAGGTTGCATTTCCTCAGGGCAATCGTGATGAGGACACATCGGAGGTGTTCCCTAAATATCTCCCATGCCTCGTAAAGAGGCTCTCCGTCTTGCTTGAGAAATTGTGTGATTTTTCTTTTCAACTCTATGATCTTGCTTGGGGGGAAATATTTGAACATGAATCATTTGTAATACCCCGAACCTCTGAATCCTTAGAGAAATATTCAAAGTATATTTTTTATACTTTCATGCATTCAGTATTTTTTTATGATTTTTATGGTCAGAAAAGTGATACCATGATGCAAGAAATCATCGGCAATTGTGGCTTAGGAAAAGGTGAGACTTGAGAAATATAAGCTTTTACTATTGAATTCAATATATATGAAATGGCGAAAATTTAAAACTGTCTTTATGACGGGTAAATATATTATCTCTAAAACCCCAGAATTTACAAATATAATTTCAGACTCAGAAAAGGAAAAACTAGGTGGATGGTGATAAAAAATTGTGTTTAAAATATTTGCAAAAAAAGACAAAATTTAAAATGAGTTTTTGATAGTTTACAGGATAGAGTTGTAAGCCGAAATATACAGATAAAATTTCAGACTCCGACAAAGATAAAATTCGAAAAATGGAATGGTAAAAAATTTTGTTTGAGATAATTGAAAAAAAAATTAAAAATTACTTTTTGATAGTTTGCAAGATACATTATAAATCAAAAATTTACAAATAAACTTTTAGACTCAGAAAATACTAAAATTAGGTAAATAGAATGGTAAAAATTTTGTTCGGGATAATTCAAAAAGAAAAATTTAAAAATGAGTTTTTGATAATTGTTTAAAAGATACAGATATAAAACGAAAAAAATAACGGATAAAATTTCAGAATCAGAAAATGATAAAATTAGGAAAAGAAATGGTCAAAATCTTCTTTTGAGATATTTGAATAAAGAAATTTATGGATAAAATTTTAGACTCAGAAAATGATAAAATAAGGGAAATGGAATGATTAACAATTGTGTTTGAGATATTTGGGAAAACAAAATTTTATTATGTAAAATAAAATATTTCCTCCGTGGAAATCGAAGAAATATTACTTTAAACTACTATTATGTAAACGATATAATAGGGGCTCAACCCATCTATGTATTTACCGCTTTCTTTATGGCCTTTTTGCATTGTTATAATGCCAATTTTTTATAAAATTTGGAAATTTAATTTATGATGTTAATGGGTGTATTAAGGTGTTTATAAGGTATATTCATTGTTGAAAAATTAAAATGACGATTAGAAGTGGAATAAACATTTTTTCCTATATTTGTTTTTAAAAACAAATGAAAAAAAGCTGATGTTTTAGAATTTCTTTTATAATCCCAAAATTTTATTTTATAGCACATAAAGGTATTATAAGTTATATATATGGTGTATTAGAAGTTGGACGATGACATTTAAAAAAAAAAAAAACTATTTTTTTCAAAATTAAGGCCTCAACAATTTCAATTTTTTAACTAATATGAAAATATTATTTTGCAACATATAAAGGTGTAATAATTCATATATATGGTATATTTAAAGGTGAAAATTAAAAAGGGAATTAAAACATTTTTTTAAAAAATAATTTCTAGTTTTTAAGAAAAAAAAATAGTACAAATTCGAAATTTTTAAGTAATCAGGTGATATTATTTTACAACATATTAAGGTGTAATAAGTCATATATATGTTGTATTTGATGTTGGAAATACAGAATTAAGACATTTTTAATAAAAATAACTCTAGTTTTTCGGGAAAAAAAAAAAAATAGTACAAATTCGAAATTTTTAAATAATCTAGAAATATTAGTTTACAAAATATAAGGATGTAATAAGTCATATGTATGGTATATTTGAAGTTGGAAAATTAAAAAAGAGAAAAGAATGAAGACATTTTTAAATAATAATTTCCAGTTTTTCGAAAAATAACTGTAGAAAGTTAAATTTGTTTAATAATCTGGAAATAATATTTTACAACATATAAAGGTATAGTAAGTCTTATATATGTTATATTTGTAATTTTAAAATTAAAAAGATGATTAAAGAGAGAAATATAGATTTTAGAAGCTTTCGAAAATAGGTTTTGTAATTTTATGTTTTTACAGACAATTATAAACTGAAAAGCTGAAATTTTCAGACTTAATTTATAGGGTTTAAATATTTAAATCACTATGTACTTTGCAATTTTTTACACTCCAGTACATAAAATTAATTTTTGGATTGATTGCAACCTGAAGTCCACGAATTGTACAAGTTGCAACCTCTGTCGATTTTTTCTGGTCAAATATCAAACATGTGGCAATTACATGCCAAATTAAGTGGGGGTTTTCTATTTCCATGATTTGTTGAGGCAGATTCACAATTCAACGAAGGTTGCAACTTGGTAATAACAAAGTGATTGTCACGTGTTTGGCATGTGAATCCGTTTCAACAAATCATAGAAATAGCAAAAACCCTTCCAATTTGGTACGTGATGATTTTTACGTATTTTATATTTGGTCGGAAAAATTCGACGGAAGTTGCAACTTGTACAATTCGTGGACTTCAAGTTGCAATAGGTCACCAAAAAAAAAGTATAGATGCTAAAGTGTAAACACTCGTAAAGTACCGGATGATTTAAGTATTAACTCTGATTTATATATATGTAAAGTTATTTATGTGGTTAAAATAGTAAAATCATTATTAAAAATTATTATATTAAATTTTGAAAGAAAATAGGATTATAATAGAAAATGCAAGGAAAATAAGAGTTGTATAGTTTTTAATTCTTATATATAACCCATTATCATTTT
Source organism: Ajuga chamaepitys (assembly GCA_958295605.1). Lineage (NCBI taxonomy): Eukaryota > Viridiplantae > Streptophyta > Magnoliopsida > Lamiales > Lamiaceae > Ajuga > Ajuga chamaepitys. The sequence goes on along the minus strand of OY282497.1, from coordinate 31,962,427 downwards.
TTAGTATGTAGATGATGATGATATACTTATATCTCTCATTAAAGTGTAAGAAAAGAAAATAAAAAATATATAGGGAATAGCCCTCAAAGGATTCACTTATTTTTAAAATAAATGAGAAGAAATTTTATTGCGACCTTCTCTTTATATAAATATGATATATAAGTAGCTAGAAGTATAAAAAATATTTTTGTAGAATTTTATCCCAAGAGAAAATCAATTTCTGAATATTTAAAGAATATGAATATTCATATAATATTTGATTTTATTGAAATAATATAAATATGGGAATAAACTTAGGATACATGAAAAATGAAAATAAACATTATGGGAGATTTTAATTATTTTTCCAAAATATAAAAAAATACGAAGATATTTATATGAGTAGTAACAGATATTTTATGAATAATAAATATATATTTTGTGAAGAGCGAATAAATATTTTGTTTCTTGTATGATATTATCGCATGTGCGACATTAATTAAGTCGAGACGTACGTGATACATTTCATGTTAGTTTATATATTGTTAGAATATTTTCTAATTGATTAATTTAATATTTAATAATAATTAGTAAGTGAATTATTTATCAATTAAAATATTAATTTCGAATATACATTATATTTCGAAATTAGCGTGTTAGGGGAAAAAGGTTGTTTATGATGTTATAAAGTTTATTTGAAAATTATTTCATCTTTGATTTTAGTAAAATATTTAAGTTCCAAAAATTTCTTTACATCGGAAATATTTGAGAATAAAAACTTAACTAAAGATTAAAAAAAAAGAAAAACAAAAAGAACCCGATATGTGATAAAGGACACCAGATGAGTGTGCAGACTGAGTTTAGGACCACGCGAAGGACACTTTCTGACTTTGCTTTCTATCAAGAAAACAGGTGGTTAATTATTATTGCAAGTTAACTTTCAGTTATAATATTGTTATATCTTGATTTACCTCGGGTTTAAGACATGAAATTTATGTAATGCTTATTGATTTCGATTAATGTTGTGTTCCTATACAAATTTTTGAAGTATACGACCCCGTGAAAATTGGGTAGACCCCTAAAGGGCCATATAAATTAACCCTGTATGAGTTTGGTTATGTATTGGACCCCGTAACGTTGGGCATTACCTCTATACGAATATATATATATATATATGTGATTACCTTTATTATTTCTACATAATATAACTACTTGCAGAGTTATGCACGGGTTTCTTTGAAACTCAAACCCCTTACAAAGGATGAAAGAGACGTGAAACGGGGTTTTTCGAATGTGTGGGCTCCGTTTGACTCCACTTTGGCCCATGATATTTATACAAAAATATTTTAATTATGATACCAAATTATTTATATTTTAGGCTATAATACTCAGACGCTTCTGCATGTATTCTGAAATTTTAGTTTTCATATTTCTTGAATAAAGTCTATTTTCAGAATTACAAATGCGGATTAATTTAAAGTTTTAAAGGAAAAAATGTATAAACTTGTCCCATCGTGGCAACTCAGTCTCGAAATGTGAAATCGGGTGCCCTACATAGTGGTACTAGAGCAATTACTATCCTCGGATAAGTAATGCTAACTTACCAAAGAATTTTTTTCAAAACATTAACACTTTTAATAAAACTGATGAAAATACTTTTATAATATTTGTGAAAGTGGATGAGAGAACCGAGACTATGCTTACGGACCTGCACTTACTCCAAGGTATGTTATTAAAAGTTTAAAGCATCGAAGAAATTTGCATGACTATGATTTTAAAATGTTCTTACTTTTGCATTTCGATAAGAAGTTGATAGAAATTATGATTATGTTATGATTGCTAAGAAATTAATGGATATATGTAAAAGGAAAATTGGGAAAAAGTAAGTATGTTGAGAAAGTATGATTTTGAAAAATGTCATTTGCAATGTTAAGCACGAAAAGAGTTTACATTTTAATGAATTCGAAATGTTCCATCGCATATGCATATTTCATAACATGTGAAGATGTTATGATTCAAAATAAAAAATATGTAATGTTTGCCAAGAAATTATAAAGTTACGAAAGAAAATACGAGAAAATGTAAGTATGTTGAGAAAGTATGATTATGATAAAGAATTTTTTACCCATTTGGAAAAACACAATGAAAGATTGAACCAAAAACCTAGTTACTAAGAAGGCTAAGAAGAATGTAGCTAGTGCCCATAGGGTCAGGCCCCTTGGAAAGATCAATTATGGTCTTATATTATTCTACTACTAGTTTATGAAAACATATATAAATGAAAGCACATTCTTGGCGCATTACATTATGCCACGACCAAGATGTGAATAGACCTGCGCCGGCTGAATGTGAACATTTTGTAAACTCAGTATAATATGACTTGGGATAACTTTAAGGAAGCCCTAATTAACCGTTACTTCCCACAATCTCTTCGAGATTTTAAAGAAGTAGAATTCATTAACCCTATGTCAAGGGACTAGTCCAGTGGTAGGATACGAACATAAGTTCAACCACCTATCTAAATATGCTCCATATCTGGTGGGCACTAATGAGGGAAAACTAGGCATTTCGAGAGAGATTTACATCTACAACTTGGACGTATTGTGTTAGGATTAAGTCTAACACATTATAGTGAGATTTTTTAGGACCAAGAATAGCATTCATAATTAAGAACTTAAAGAACAACCAGAGGCCACAATAATTCATAGGAAATAGGACATTGGATAATCGTTATCGGAACCACCATAATAATAACCTAATAAGGAGGGTTAGACCACTCAGGATCGTTCCTGCTTCAAACATAGTAGACATACAACATGAAGAAAATAAATGCATACCAAAAAAAAGGAAAAAGTGGAAGGGGAAAGTGAACGGCATGATTGAGTTGGAGGCAAAAATAGAGGGAAATATAACCCCTAACAGTATCCAATTAGTACTTAATGTACATGTTTATGTTCTTTTGATATGGGTTCATTAAAGATTTTCATGTCAGATAACTTTAGGAAAAAATTGGGTTTTAATTAGGAATATAGAAGTGAAGGATTGGTAGTAAGTTTGCCCTCAAGAGAAACAATTCATACTAAGGATATAGTCCTAAGTTGAAACATGATTTTGGTGAACACGAATTAGAGACTGATCTCCATGTGCTTAAGATGAAAGGTTTTGATATTATCTTATGATTAATTGTGTTAGTATGAATAGAGCCACAATTTGATATTTTTTAGAGATAGATATAGATGAGCCTGGAGGAATTCGATTTACTTTTTATGGTACAACAAAATATCCAAGATTGAAGTAATCTCAACAATGAAAGCCATGGAGCTCTAAAAGAAAAAGGATTCCCATGTTTACATAGTCTATATCAGAAAAAAATGATACCCAACTAACTCATTTTGATGTACCAATAGTTAGTGACTACATCGATGTATTCCCAGAAGAGTTACTAGGAATACCACCCAACCAAAAATTAGATGTTACCATAAATGTGTGACTACGATCAACACCAATATCAAAAGCATTATATCATATGACAACAATAGAATTTCAGAAGTTGAAACATAGATTAGTTTCTAAACTTATCCTAACTATCCCAGATTGATTGGAAGGATTTCTAATCTTAATAGATGCTTCCAAGATTGGTCTGGGTGTGTCCTAATGAAACATAGTAAACTAATAGCTTATGCATCTAGACGTTTGAAGCCACATGAGCAAACTTACCCAACCCATGACATAGAACTTATTGAGTAGTACACGCCTTAAAGATATGGAGACATAATCTTTACGGTAGTAAATGTGATATATACATGATCATAAGAGCCTGAAATAAACTTTCACTATAAAAGAAATTAACATAAGTCAGAGAAGATGGTTAGAACTAGTAAAGGATTATAATTGCACTATTCTTTACCACCTAGGCAAGGCCAAAATTGTTGCAACACACTTAGTAGAAACACCAAGGAACTGATTGTAGCTATGACAAACCAAGATGAGTTAGTAAGAGAGTTGTTCAACCTAAATGTAAAATTTATTAAAGAATCTTGCAGCATAGTCATTATAGCATCACTAACCATACAATATAATTTAAGAGAATGTATCAAGGATTGGCAAGTGTAAGATGGATTACTAGATAAGATGAAGGAAAAAGCTGTCAAGGGAGAGATCAAATGATTCAGCATAGGCACTAATAGGAAATTTAACCTACGAAGAAAGGCTATGTGTACCAAAGAACGAGGAGCTTAGGAAACATAATTTTGGAAGAAGCCTACAATATACCTTATACCGCACATCGAGGTGGTACAAAGAGAAATGTCAATCATCGATACATTGGGATGAGGTTGAAGAAAGAAAACTGTTAGGACTTGAGATAGTTCAAAGATCACTCGAAGCAATCTCAAAAATTGGAGAGAGAATTAGAACGACTCAGGGCAGACTGAAGTCCTATGCAGATACAAGGAGAAGGGATTTACATTTTGAGATTTAGGATAAGGCGTTTCTTAAGGTAACACCAATGAAATGAATTTCACGTTTTAGGAAAGGAGGATACTTAAGACCAAGAAAATAGGACCTTTCAAGATTTTAGGAAAAATAGAAGATGTAGCTTACCAGATAGTTTTACCACCCGAGTTAGAGTTGTACATAATTTTTTCCATGTCGCTATGTTGAGGAAGTACATCTCTGATCCCGATCACCTTATTAGCTTTGAAAACTTAGAGGTTGGTAAGAATCTTACTTATGAAGAAGAACTAATAGCAATACTGGGGAAGAAAGTACACACCCAAAGGAATCGGGACATACCATTAGTTTTAGTTTAGTGGAATCATGGAAAGGAAAAAGCTACTTACGAAAGGGAAGATGAAATCCTAGCCAAATATCCCTTGATACTAACCTGGGTGAGTAGTAATTTCGGGGATGAAATTTTTTTAAGGAGGGGAAGATGCAATACCCCAAACCTCTGGATCCTTAGAAAGTTATTCAAAATATATTTTTAGATACTTTCATGCATTATTTACAATATTTAACTAACGAAATATTTTTTGAAGTGATATCGCGATGCCAACACTCATCCGAACCTACGACTCAGAAAAAGGTGAGATTTAAGAAATAGAAAGTTTTGCTATCGGGTTCAATATATATGAAACAAATAAAATTCAAAATCTTGTTTATAATGAGTAAAAAAAATTATCTCTAAAACTCCAGAATTTAGGGATATAATTTCAGACTAAAAAAAAGAGGGTAAAATTAGGTAGATGGAATGGTCAAGAATTATGTTTGAGGTATGTGAAAAAGAAAAAAATGAAAGGTAAGTTTTGAATTGGTTTTTAATACAGTTATAAAACAGAAATTTTACGGATAACATTCCAGACTTGGAAAAGGATAAAGCTAGGTAGATGGAATGGTAAAAAAAATTATCCTCGAGATATTTGGAAAAAGAAAAATTTTGAAAATGTGGTTTTGGTAGTTTACATGATACGATTATAAAATAGAATATTTACAGAAAATTTTAAACTCAGAAAAGGAGAAAATTAGGAAAATGGAATGGTTAAAAACTATACTTAAGATAAATGAAAAGAGAAAAAAAAAAATAAAAGAGTTTTGTATAGTTTTCAAAATACAGCTGTAAAACAAAAAATTACGGATAATTGTAGACTTAGAAATGATTAAAAAAATTGTTTGAGATATTTGCAAAAAGAAAAAGTTAAAGGTAAGTTTCTATAGTTTACGGGATACAATTTTGAAAAAGGAAATTTACGGATATATATTTTTCACTCGAAAAAGAAAAATGCTTTTAGGGAAGAACGATTTATTATAGTATGTGTGATTGTGAAAAAAGAACAAATCAATAACAATTTCCAGATAGTTTACGGGATGAATTTCTAAACAAAGCAAATCGTCGGATATGGAAAATATCTTCAATAGTGCACCTCCGTACTATTTACTTTGCTTCTTTAAATACCAACCTCTCTCTCACCCCAAAATGCACCAATTCTTTTCTTCTCCTCAAAATTTCTCTCAAGGTAGTAGCTAATTTTAGAATTTTTTTTTTTTTTTTAGAGTTTTAATTCTCGAGTCCAAGTCGGACCAACAACTTCGGTGTACATTCTTCTTTCTCCTACTTTTATTTCTTCGATTTTAATTTTCCTATAGCCTATATATTCTAAAGATCATGTTTCTTTAACATGTAGAATGGCATGGAAAAGTTCTTTCCCCTATGGAAATTGAAGAAATATTATTTTAAAGTATTATTATGTAAAAGATATAATATGGGCTTAGCCCCTCTATGTCTTTACAACTTTTTTAAATACTGGCGAAGTATTGATTTTTGTTGTATTGTTGAGAATATAATGAGGGATATAACAACCTTCTCTATTTTTAATTTTTTGGTAAATGACATTTTTGCGTCATTATCATGCCGAAATTTTATGAAATTAGAATAATTATTTTATGTTGTGAATATGTGTATTAAATAATTTTTAAGATATATTTATGGTTGGAAAATTAAAAAGAAGATTCAAAGATAGGATAACTTATTTTTCTATTTTTCTCCTCTAAAATTTCGACAAAAAAATATATAAGGGCTGGCCAATTCGTTTTTTTTTTTTAAATATTTTGGAAATTTTATTTAATGTTATATAAAGTTATAATAATTTATATATATTGTATATTTTAAGTTGTAAAATTAAAAAGAGGATTTAAAATATTTTTAAACTAAAAACGAGTTTTTTTTTCTTTTTTTTTTTTTAAAAATGAATAATTCAAAAATTTTAAAAACATGGAAATATAAATTTTCAACATACATAGGTATAATAAGTTATATACATGTTATATTTTAATTTGGAAAATTTAAAGGGAATTAAAGAGTGAAATATAGTTTAGAAACCTTTTTAATGGGTTTCTGAATTTCTTTTTTCCTGAAAATTACAGACTCAAAATTTAAAAATTTGTAGGTTTGATATATATATTTATAAAGTATTTAGTTTTTTAAAATATTAAAATAATTATTGGAAGCTATGATATTAAATTTTGAAAGACAGTAGGATTATAATGGAAAAAAATACACGAAATATAAGGGAGGCATAATTTTTAATTCTTATAACTAACATAGTATTATGTTTTATAATATATATATATATATATATATATAATGAAGATATAATTATATCTCTCATTAAAGTGTAACAAAATGAAATATAATTTTTTTAGGAAAGACCTAGTATTTTCGCCTATTTTAGAAAAAAATAGGAAATGATTTTATTTTGATTTTTTTTATATAACTATGATATATATTTAACTATAAGTATAAAAATTATTTTTTATAATTTTATTCAAAAATAAAATCGGTTTATGAATTTTTAAAGAAAACAAATATTCATAGGATATTCGATTTTCTTGGAAATTCATAATATAAAACATGGGAAATAAATTTAGAATACATGATAAATGAAAATAAAAATTATGGGAGATTTTATTACTTTTCAAAAAATGAATAGTTAGAAAATATTTTTATGAATAGTAAATAGATATTTATGAATACTAAATAAATATTTGGTTTCTTGTATGTTTATGTTGTACGTGAGACGTTACTTAAGTCGAGAAAAATATAATACATTCTATGTGATTTTAATTTATTTAATGTAACATTATTTGTTAATTGATTTATTAAATATGTAAATATTAATATTAAGTGAATTATTTATTATTAAAATATTAATCTCGAAAATAAATTATATTTTCGAAATTTGTATATAAGTGAAACGAAGTTGTTTAATTATATAGTTGGGTTGGAAATTATTTCATGTTTGATTTTGATAAAATATTTAAGTTTCAAAAAGTGTCTACTTTAGAAAATATTTGAGAATAGAAATTCTACTAAGACATAATGACCCCGATAAATAATAAGGGATTTACAAACAATTGATGCTAGATTGGCGGACTAAGTTTAGAAGCTCGCAAAAGACACTACCCCAACTCTGCTTTTTGAAAAATCAAGCAGGTGGGTAATGATGATTTATTTTGATAAAATATGTAAGTTCGAAAAACTGTCTACTTAAGAAAATATTTGAGAATAAAAATTCTTCTAAGACATAATGAACTCGATAAAAAATAAGAGATTTGCAAACAACTGATGCTAGGTGGGCAGACTGAGTTCAGGAGCTTGCAAATGACACTATCTCGACTCTGCTTTTTGAAAAATCAAATAGGTGGGTAATGATGATTGCAAGTTAGCTTTCAGTTATAAAGTGGACAAGATTTATATTGTTATATCTTGATTTTTATGTTTATGTATGAGAGAAAGTTACAGTGTAATGCTTACTGATTTCCATTAATATTGCATTCCTATACATATTTTGAAAGTATAGGACCCCGTTCCTATACATATTTTGAAAGTACAGGACCTGGTGAAAGTTGGGCCTTAGAAATTAACCTCGTATGAGTTGGATTGGACCCTGTGAAAGTTGAGCCACAAAAATTAACCAAGTATGAGTTGGGTTATGTATTTGACCCCTAAAAGTCGGACATTACCTTTATATGAATGTTTATGTGATTAACTTTATCTATCCTACATAATATAGCTGCTTGTAGAGTTATCCACGGGTTTCTTTGAAACTCATACTTCCTACAAACATTTTAGGATGAAGAAGGCATGCAATGAGTTGGTTCAGATCTCGTGGGCTCCTTCAACTCCACACAGACCCGTGATAAAATTATTTTGATCATGATGATAAGTAACGTATATTTTAAGTCTGTAATAATTATATGCTTCCGTATATATCTATACATTTTGAAATTTTGTGTTCCGTACTTTTGGAATAAAGACTATATTCAGAATCACAAATGCTTCCGCTTATATAGTTTTAGAGTCTGAAGAAAATAATGTATGAATGTGTCCCACCATGGCATCTTGATCTTGAAATATGAAATCGGGCCACTACACTTGTAGCCAAGGATGGTCGTCTTACCAATAAAAATAATATGCTATCCTCCTTAATGTTTACTATAGTGAAGTCAATTAGGAAGATTAATGTGCCTACTTGAAAAACTACACTTCCACTACTCCCACTGTGTTTAATCCAGACCTATCAACAATTTGTATAGTAGTTGTAGCTAACCTATATTTTCCTATGTTCATTTTATTATAAGTGGCTAACGGCACCAGATTAACACTAGACCCTATATCATAGAGAATATCCTTAAATTTGTTTTTTCCTATAAAGCAAGTAATAGAAAAACTTCGTGGTTCCTTTAACGTTTGAGGAAACTATGTTTGGGTTAGCCGATTCACTGTTTGCGATCTCCTTGATCTTAACCTATTCTTTTCGCTTTTGAAGCCATCGCAATCTTGGAAAAGATGGCTGCTAATAGTTTCCAATGGCTAGTAAAAAGATCTATGTTGAGAAGAGTGGCTGAGGTCTCAAAGATAGAACTAGTCTTATAAAATTGACGGAACAAGCCAATATGCTTACAAAACTACAACAAGAGGTAATGATGAGTTAGGGGGTACAATGCATTGATAACACATATGTTGGAAGCTTGCTACATGGGTAACATGGGCAATCGAACCGTCAACCCGAATTTCAAAACAAATCAAATGGGCAAAGGTACAATCCAGGGATGAGAAAACATCCAAATTTAATATGTCAACCCAACAAATGCACTGGATCCACCATCGGATTTCACCGTTAATAATGGGGTTATTGAAGAGCCAAATAATGAAACATTGAGGAGATGGTTTCCTCATTGGTAAATGAGACAAGAGCAAAGAATGGGAAACATGAAGACCGGATGAACAAAAAGAGATGGTCAAATAGCACAACTTAGCACCAATACGGGCAATATGGGAGATCAAATGAAGAACTTGGACACATACATAGGACAGTTAGCTAAGAAGATTGGTAACAATCATCAACAAGGGAAGTTTCCAAGCAATACAGAGAATCCTAAAGAGCAGTATAATGCCACCACGGAAGAAAATGAAATGACCAAGGAGGAAAAAACTGAGGGAATCTTAATAAGGAGAGGGATAACATTCTATAATGAAGACAGCCCACCAAATCAAGTGCAAATACCATTCCCTATGGCACTTAAAACTAATGCAAATCCTAGAGTTTATATTGTAGATTAGTGGAAAGAGATTCCTCATTGGGGAGGAAAAGTTTGACCTCCCTCACTAGGTGAACTGTAAACTGAACCATGGTATCAAAGAACGATGGGGGGAAATACTTCTCCAGCAAACACAATGTTTTCACAATCTCTGATTGCATTTCATCTAACATTGAGACATCTATCACTTTACTGCATAAACTATTAAAAAAGAAATACAATTGGGTGATTACATGCCTAACATTATCAGGTAATACACCATGAATGGCCACTGGGAGCAACTGTTGCATTAGAGTATGGCAGTCATGCGACTTAAAACAAATAAGTTTTAAATCTTTCATCGATACCAATTTACTTACATTGGACGAATAACTTGTAGGCACCTTCATTCTGGAAAATGATGTAAAAACCTTACATTTCTCTTCCCTAGTTAGTGAATAACAAGACGGTGGCAAAAAAATTCTATTTCCCTGCACAACTGGTACCAATTTAATCCTCAACTTCATCTCCTCAAGATCTCGCCTAGCAGCTATTCCATCCTTAGTTTTCCTAGGAAATGTCTAGCAATGTACCTATTATACTTTCACAGTCATGCTTCTCTATGTGCATCACATCTAGAAAATATCCCACATGAAGATGTTCCCAATACCCAAGTTGGAAAAATATGGATTTCTTTTCCCAACATGTTTTGTCGCCATCATCTTCCGACTTAGAACTATTACTCATTTTCCCCCGATTACACTCAATGTCTTCAACTTTCTCTAACACCTCACGTCCACCCAATAGTGTTGGTGCCAAGTTGAACTCTTGTTCTCCATTAAATTGCTTCTTCTGCTTTCGAAGAGGATGATTATGAGGAAGTAATCTTCTGTGGCCTGTGTATGACATTTTTTTCCCGTACTTTAGTTGTTTTGCATATTCATGTTCACCACAAATCGGACAAGCATGATATCCTTTCACACTACACCTGATAGATTTCAATATGTGGGAAAATCATTAATCGTCCATAACAAAAGTGTCCTAAGTTAGACCGAATATCCTACAGCTATTCGGTCGGGCAAAATGCACTTTTTCTTCTCCTAATTTTGCTTTGCCTTTTAGGCTTCTCCACTCCATCTTGGGCTTACCCAAATGCTATTTTTGGCCAAATTCTCTCGTTCCTTTCTTCAAAGCATTTTTTATCCGCTTGGACTTGTGATTCCAACATTAACTCCAAAAACGCGATGTTTTGTACTGAAAATATTACAAAGCCCATAAACAAGTGAAATATGCCAAACATACAAAAATATGGTTTGAGACGTACTGATTTAACAATAATATACCATTTTAGCTATGAATTGTGCCTAAAAATCATGATAAATATGGATTGATAAAATGCTAAAAGTGATAATTAGATAAATTGGCAAGAAAATAAGAAGAAAGAAAACTAGATTAGTTTCAGTGAAAAAAATAAACAAAAATTCTAGGGAAAGAAAATGGAATTCATAAGTGTTAGAGTTAGTTATAGGGATTATTAGAATTGAATTTATAAAAAAAAGGAATTAAAAGGAACAAAACGGTAATAAAATAAATTAAATATAAATAATTGGGCTCTAAGTATTTTTTTAGGAAATTTGGGCTTAACTTTGGGCCGAAAGGGCTTTCTGATTCCTAGTGGGCCAAGGCCAAATAGGTATTGGGCCAAGGCAAGCTCAAATGAGGATACAGTAGAAACTCGATAAATTAATACTCGATTATTTAATAAACTCTCTAAGATAATATTTTTGGTTGGTCCCGATTCGGGGATAGGGTGTTAAATTAGTAATTAGCTAAAATTATAAGATAATACATTTTTTTATAATTTCTATAGACCCCATATAAAATATAAATTAATAATTCCTTATATACTATATATACATGGATGATTTATGAAGGTTTCTTGAAAAATGACTCAATTGTCTATTGTTTTTATTGAAATCAAATTCACCTTCAATCTCGTCTCTAATTTTCCTTATCGATGTAAGAACTTCTGGTGTTGTTTTCTTATAGCTCAACAAGAAATTATTCAATATGATTGCCACTTTAATAGCCTCGTTTTGCGAAGAGGGCTTCATGGTAGAACTTTCATCATCATCATCATCATCATCATCATCATCATCATCATCATCATCATCATCATCATCATCATCATCATCTTCATCTTTATCAGTTCCAATAACGCTCTCAATAATTTCTTCATCATTCAACAACTGTGTAACTACATTTTCTTCTGGGTGGTTCAGGACATCTTCGAAATCCATTGCATTGCAATAACCTAACTTTTTGATCACATTTTGGAGTTCTTGAGTGCTTTCACCACCTACCTATTCATCCGAGTTCTCAAAAGCCATTTTATCTGTTGATCGAACTTTACAAAGACAAAAGCAGTTCGCAATTGAATTTGCACGAATATCCATAGTCCATGCTGAAATTGCAAGATTCATTGTATCTAACACATTTATTTTTGCTGGATTTGGAACCCCTAATTCATAACCCTCCAAAAGACTTCTATAAAATCGACGACGATAATGCATCTTAAAAGCTCGTATAATCCCCGTGTCACAAGGTTGAATTTTTGAAGTTGTGTTTGGTGGCAAAAAAAAAAATATTTTTTGGAAAGATGTTTGTAAGTTGAGTATTTCATTATAAATTAATAAAATATTAATTAATATATAAATTAATAATTATTAATTTATCGATTAATTAATAAATTTTGGTGGTCCCATGAGTATTAATTTATAGAGTTTCTACTCTAGTTAGCAATAAAATGCTCCTTTGGGTTGAAAAATGCTCCTTCTGAATTTCAGAAAATAATGAATGATATTTTTACTCCTTATAGTGAATTTATAATTGTATATATTGATGATATTTTAGTATTTTCAAAAAATATTGAGATACATTTCAAACATTTAAATATATTTAAAAATTTAGTAATTCAAAATGGATTAGTTATTTCTAAACCAAAAATGATACTTTTCCAAACAAAAATAAAGTTTTTAGGACATTTTATTGAAAAAGGTAATATTGTACCTATTAATAGAAGTATTGAATTTACTTCAAAATTTCCTGATGAAATTACTGATAAAACTCAGTTACAAAGATTTTTAGGGAGTCTAAATTATATTTCTCCTTACTACAAAAATCTTGCAGAAGATACTGCTATTTTATATGATAGATTAAAGAAAAATCCTATTTCATGGAATAATCAGCACACAGAAGCTGTTAGAAAAATAAAAAATAAGGTTAAATATTTACCTTGTTTATCATTAGCAAATCCTAATTGGGAAAAAATTATTGAAACAGATGCCTCTGATATTGGTTTTGGAGGAATTTTAAAACAAACTGATCCTATTGATAAAAAGGATTATTTGATAAGATTCTATTCTGGTAAATGGAATAATAGTCAAAAGAATTATGCTACTATAGCTAAGGAAATTTTAGCTATTGTTAAATGTGTTTTAAAATTTCAAGATGATTTATATAATCAAAAATTTATTATTAAAACTGATTGCAAAGCTGCTAAATTTATGTTTAATAAAGATTTTAAACATGATGTTTCTAAGCAAATGTTCGCTAGATGGCAAGCTCATTTAGCACCTTTTGATTTTGAAATAATATATAAAAAAGGTGAAGATAATAATCTTCCTGATTTCCTAACCAGAGAATATTTAAATGAATTCTAAAGATCGCTATAAAATGTATAGGTTACAAAAAATAAATAATGAAAAGGTAATTGCTTTAGAAAGAGAATATAATGCTACAAAAAATTTTCTTTCTAAAGAAGACAAGCAAAAATTAGAAACCAGAATTGCTACATACAATGACATTTTAAGAAGTTGGGCTTTTCAAATTCATAATTATGAATTTAAGAATCTCTAACATTTTTGTTTCCCAGGTATGAGTTTCCGAGGTCGCGGAACTTTCCCTTATAGGGGAAGAGGTGGCAGGGGACCAAATATTTTGGCCCAACATGGCAGACAAAAATTGGTGGCAGCCAATATTAGAAATATCTCACAAAATGCATCATATCAGGAGTATCTCCAATGGAAGAATACTAAGGCTTCCCAAAACGAAGAAAGTACTAATAGTACTTCTCAAGCATCATATGCTAATATTGTGAATACGGAAGAAAAGGATCCTAATAAGGATTTCATAAAAAATGATAAAGAAAAAATGATTTTCCTAATCAGTAATACTGATCTAAAATGGGAAGATGATCCATGGAAAATCTTTGATAGATATATATCTAATCAAGGATTTCCCTATGAGGTTTATAAATCTCGAAAATTTTATGAAAATATACTCATAAGTAATGAATGTGAAATTACTCACATGACAAGTGGAAATCCAGAAGTTTATAACTTCTCGAAAATTATCATTAAGCAATTAATTCCTATAGAAGAATGGGGAATATCTCCATCAAAAGAGAAATCTCTCTGCATAAATAATATTACTGTGAAATACAATTATTGGGATTATATCCAAGCCTTTGAAAAGGTTTTCTATTATAATAATGATAAAAAGAAACATACCTGGTTAATCAAGGTATGTAATAAAGTTTATAACTTTGAAATACCAAATTGGTTCCGAAAATGGTGGCGACTTTTTGGCCCAAAGGAAGAAATTCTTCCAGAAATATTAAAATCAGAATTCCAGAAATGGAAATATTCAAGTCCCATATTGGGAAAAGTATATGAAGAAAATAAATTCTGTCTTTGGGAATCCCCGCTACATTTTTTCATTGAATTTTCCATCCCATGGATTTTCAAATGGGATATTAAAGTGAGTTATACTCACAAAATTCCTTGCCTTAAAAGAATCTTTTTTACAAGATTCTGGGATAAAATGATAAAAATTGATCCCAGTACAAATAAAATGTTTGGAGTCGATACTTTGGATAATATCCAACAGAAGATAAAGACCTATATCCAAGCAAGGAAGAAAAATAAGGAAACAGCCACCAGAGATAATATCTCTAAAAAATTATTCAAAAATGTGGATGACTTATCCAAAGAAGAGATGATTGAATTATATCTTACCCAAATGAAGAAAGAACTGCTGGAAGACTTGGGTGAAGAAGAAGAAGAAGAAATGGCTTCTCTACAAAGTGATAATTCCTCAAAAGACAAATCTGTCAGTATGCAGGATGCTCAAGATCCATATGAGGATGATATTACAGACACTCAAATGGAAAAATGGATTCAAACGATGAAGAATTCTGCATCAAATTCCAGAGAAGAATCTTCCTCGAAATAAAGACAAAATTTGTAGTACTATTTAAATAGTATTTTTACTATTTGGAATAGTAAATTACTATTCCCTTTCCGCGTTTTTGAACAGTAATTTACTGTTCACCAATAGTTTTTATACTTTTTACTGTTCATATGTCGGTTTGAAAGGTCTATATAAAGACCTCATTTGTAAATAAGGGAGGCAGGCGTTAGACAGTCCAGCCTTCTCTCTCTCTCTCCCTTGTGATCTTCTCTATTGTAATATATTTCAGAAAAATAAAAATCATTTCTGTACTGGGGTGTCTTCAAAACTTGTAAGTTTTTCTTTCTTTTCTTTTCTTTTGTTTATCTAAATTTTATATATTATAAGGATGAGCCTTATAGGCTAAATCCTTTGTGTTAAATTATATCTGAACCAGATAAAATTGTTGATTCTATGATCTCATATCATGATAAGTTTGGAATCAACACGTGAAGGTGTAATTCTTCGATCAACACGTTAGAATGAAACTCCTGAATCAATAAGTTGGGTAGGATCCATGAGGTTGGTTGATTCTCTGGCCTATAATAAATGATCAGAAATCTGTTTGGACCCATGTTTGCCCGCTTTTACCCATGTTGAGGTGTTTAGGGCTTTTGGGGTGCCTTTTGATTTTCTGAGCATTTATTATAGTTGACGGATCTTCAACTTGTAATTTGCTCCTCATACGGATTTGTAATTTTTCCCAACAACACGATTTGGGAATACATCCTGACAACACGATCTGAACTACACCCTAACAATACGATCCGAGCCTCTTATGGTATCAGAGCCATGGAATCGGTGATTTTAGCTGGGGATGATATAATTTAACACCTTGATACAAAAATGTTTCGACAAAATAATTCTATAAAAAATAGTTTAAATATGGAGTATGATACACCTCAAAATCTTGAGTTATTAAACAAATGGACAATTCCAAAAATTGATCCTAAAGTAATTTATAAATTAGGAACTTTTGAAAAACTTGGTTTTAAACAAGTTGTTAAAACAACTGAAGAATCTATTTCTATTAATAATGAAGAAGTAATTATAAAATTACTTTCAGAAAAAGATATTTTACCTTATAAAAAAGAATATAAATTTTTACATATTGGTTTAGTGCAGATTGCTTTTAAACCTTTAACCTTAGAAGGACTACCAGAAAGCTTTATTGCAGCTTTAAGAGATGGTAGAAATTTAAATTGGAAAAAATCTTTAATGGGAATAATCCAATCTAGTCTGGCTCATGGTCCAGTTTATTTTGATGTCTATCCAAATTTACAATTATCTTTAACTGATATAAATATTCTTGATGCTTTGACATTAAATGTTAAAATTCATGGTTATGATTATTCTTTAGGTTCTGAAGTTATATGTATTTGTTACCGAATATATTATAAACCCTTGTTTACTTTGAATCCTCATTGTAAAATAAAGGATAAGCCTGTTAATGAAACAATTTTGATTGAGACAAATTTCAATAGATCTAATATTATGACAAGAAGATCTATTAAATGGGAAGAAATTGTGTTTCCAGAAAGTTGGATTATTGAAAAAGCTGTAAAACCACAGCCAACTATTTCTTCAAAATTATTGAATGTTTTTCAAACTTCTGAAGGAACTGTTAATATACAGTTTGATAATTTTATAAAAGAAAGATCTTTAAAATCTTCTTCTATGAGATCTTATATTTCTCCTATTGATTATACTGTGGAAACTCCTTCAAGAGCTTCTACCTCTCTAATAAAAGAGAATTTGAGAAATAATGATGATGTTATATCTGAAGAAGATAGAATAAATGAATTGCATATTGGCAAAGATAATATTGTTAAAAGTGTCAATAGTAGACACATGGAGACAATGTCTGAAATGAGTTTTCCTTGATTTATGGATTTTAAAGCTCAAAAAATTGATTTTAGCCCTGGTTCAGAAGCCAGAAAAATTATTAGTGAAGAATTCAGACTTCCTAAATGGGAACCATTTAGAACTTGGTTTTTTGAAAATTTCAATAAAATGGAAAAACAAATTATACAAGAAAATTTTTATAACAAATGTGAAGAAACAAATACTTTGATTTTATTTGTTCCATGGTTCATGTCTACCTATGTACATCAATATATTTCTGTTTTAGAAAGAAATTATAGACTAATGAATGGACAAATCATTAATAATGGTTTTCCTCCTCAAGAACCCTTTCAAATAGAAAAAGATAATAATATATGTAATTTTCTTGCTTTTTCAAAATTATTTGAAAATGATGTTTTACAAGTAACTTGTAGTCATATAAATTTATTAATTAAACAAAACAATTATATGAATTTATTTATCAATGTTTTAGGAGAGCACATACTTTCACTTCATAATAAAGTTGATAATGTTATTTCTTTAATAAATAATAAAAAGGAACATTAAAGGCAGTTTTATATCTATCAGCAGGATTAATTTGAATCTGCCAAAATCCAGATTTTAAATCAAATTTTGAAAATATAACAGCATTATAAAGTCTGTCAAGAAGATCCTTCTTGTTTGGAATAGGATGTCTAATCCATTTTAAAACCTTATTAAGAGGTTTATAATTTATAACTAATCTAGGTACTCCTCTTTCTTGTTCAGAATGTTTATTAACATAAAAAGCTGTACAAGACCAAGCTGATTCAGATGACTTAATGATATTTTTTTCTAAAAGAGATTTAATCTCATTTTTACATAATTCTAAATATTCAGAATTCATCTGACAAGGTCTAGCTTTAGTAGGAATTTTATCCTCTGTAAAACTATCCTCATAAGGAAGTGAAACAATATGTTTCTTTCTATTCCAAAAAGCATTTGGAAGATCATTACAAATATCAATACTCATTTGATTATGAAGTAATTTAATTTTATCCTGTAATTTAGGATTTTTCAAACTATCTTCTATAGAAAGGATATTAATTTCTTGTTTTAAGAAATTTAACTGATTTTCTTTTGCTTTGATATTATCATAAATATTATGTAATATTTTTGCAAAAGGTTTGGTAATAAATTTTAGTACTATAGGCTCATTTTCATATGTGCCAATAATACCATTATTATCAACTTTTGTAAAAGGATAAATCATATTTATAAAGGGGGTTCCAAGTATAACTTGGTTTTTCACAAGTAAAAAACTTGTAGAAATACATTTTTTATTAATACAAACATAAGCTTTTGGTAGTTTAAAACTAATATCAAGTTTTTGCCCACCAGCATGGGATAAAGAATGTGTTGTTTTCTGAAAATATCTAGTAGGAATTAATCCTTCTTGTACAACATTTAAATCTGCACCACTATCAATAAGTGCAATAAATTCTTTTGAATAAAAATCATCAATCAAAAGAGTAATTTTTACATACCATTTTTGTGAAATAAACATTTCAATATTATTAAGAAAGCTTTCATCATTATTATCAGGTATAATTATTTCATTTTTCCCTTCTAATTTATCAATTCTTTTTTCCAAAACATTATTATTTTGTTTAAGAAATTTAATTTCTTTTTTAAGATTATCAATTTCAATACTTAAATCACTTAAAGAAGTAGGAGTTTTATCCTTCTGTTTTTCTTTAAGCATCTGATAAACCTTGCTCATAAGATAAGGTTCATCTGAAACATGTATAGAATTATTATTTTCTTGTTTATTTCCAGTATCACTAGATGAACTTGGGATATTACCCACTTGATCTATTATTGAAGATCTCAAATTAGGATCTTTTATTAATTTTAATAAATCCATAATATTATTATGGTCTAAGACATTTATCTCCAAATTTTTCATTTGAGATAAAAGTCTATAAATTTCATCTGTTTCATCAGGCTTATTATCCTGACATTTACATTCATTAGTATCTGATAATTCTGAATCAGATATTACTGATTCTTGTTCCAATGCTTTGAGATTTTCAATATCAGATATTTCTGACATTTCTGAATCTAATTCAGATTTTGTAATTGATTCTGATTCTGAATCATCTGATTTTAACAATATCTTGGATATTATATCCTTGATATTATCATCAATTTGAAGATTATTAATCTTCTTTTTTACCCAGCAATTTCTTGCATAATGCCCAACCTTTTGGCATTTATGGCATATTATCAATTTATTTCTCTGTTTTTTCCTCTCGTCTCTTTCTTGCTTTCTATTAGCATGTCTTTCTATTTTTCTTTTAGAAGCCTTTTTTCTTCTTCTATATTTAAGAAAATCATTTTTATCATATTTATTTTTATTCTTACTAGTTTTACTAGTACTAGGCATATCCATAGCAAATTGTTCACAAAATTGACCTAATTGTTTTTTCTCAGACAAATTTTGTCTTTTTATTTGTCTATTTAATTTTATCTCATTACATAAATTTAAACCTTCTTGAATACAAGTACCAATTATTTTACCATAAGTAAAACTATCATATGGAACATGAACATTATTTCCCCTTAAATTATTTCTTACTCTTTCTGCAAATAAATAAGGTAATCCATCAATAAATTTTGATTTCCAATGAGAGCTATTACTCTCAGGGAGTTCCATCACTCTGCTTAAAAATGTATCTTTATACCATCTAAAATCTGTAAGTGTTTTACACCTCAGATTTTGTAATAGTGTACGAATATGTTCACTATTATCAGAATATCTGCCAGTAAAATGTTCTATAATATTAATAATCAAAGTATAAACAGCATTTTCAACAGAAACATTATTCTCTTGTTTTATATTGTTGAGAATATAATCTCTATTTTCTTGGGTCAAATAATGATCCCACCAACCTTTAAGTTGGCCAGTAAAACCATTTCTGTACTGGGGTGTCTTCAAAACTTGTAAGTTTTTCTTTCTTTTCTTTTGTTTATCTAAATTTTATATATTATAAGGATGAGCCTTATAGGCTAAATCCTTTGTGTTAAATTATATCTGAACCAGATAAAATTGTTGATTCTATGATCTCATATCATGATAAGTTTGGAATCAACACGTGAAGGTGTAATTCTTCGATCAACACGTTAGAATGGAACTCCTGAATCAATAAGTTGGGTAGGATCCATGAGGTTGGTTGATTCTCTGGCCTATAATAAATGATCAGAAATCTGTTTGGACCCATGTTTGCCCACTTTTACCCATGTTGAGGTGTTTAGGGCTTTTGGGGTGCCTTTTGATTTTCTGAGCATTTATTATAGTTGACGGATCTTCAACTTGTAATTTGCTCCTCATACGGATTTGTAATTTTTCCCAACAACACGATTTGGGACTACATCCTGACAACACGATCTGAACTACACCCTAACAATACGATCCGAGCCTCTTATGGTATCAGAGCCATCTGTTTCAATAATTTTTTCCCAATTAGGATTTGCTAATGATAAACAAGGTAAATATTTAACCTTATTTTTTATTTTTCTAACAGCTTCTGTGTGCTGATTATTCCATGAAATAGGATTTTTCTTTAATCTATCATATAAAATAGCAGTATCTTCTGCAAGATTTTTGTAGTAAGGAGAAATATAATTTAGACTCCCTAAAAATCTTTGTAACTGAGTTTTATCAGTAATTTCATCAGGAAATTTTGAAGTAAATTCAATACTTCTATTAATAGGTACAATATTACCTTTTTCAATAAAATGTCCTAAAAACTTTATTTTTGTTTGGAAAAGTATCATTTTTGGTTTAGAAATAACTAATCCATTTTGAATTACTAAATTTTTAAATATATTTAAATGTTTGAAATGTATCTCAATATTTTTTGAAAATACTAAAATATCATCAATATATACAATTATAAATTCACTATAAGGAGTAAAAATATCATTCATTATTTTCTGAAATTCAGAAGGAGCATTTTTCAACCCAAAGGGCATAACATTCCACTCATAATGTCCAAAAGGAACATTAAAGGCAGTTTTATATCTATCAGCAGGATTAATTTGAATCTGCCAAAATCCAGATTTTAAATCAAATTTTGAAAATATAACAGCATTATAAAGTCTGTCAAGAAGATCCTTCTTGTTTGGAATAGGATGTCTAATCCATTTTAAAACCTTATTAAGAGGTTTATAGTTTATAACTAATCTAGGTACCCCTCTTTCTTGTTCAGAATGTTTATTAACATAAAAAGCTGTACAAGACCAAGCTGATTCAGATGACTTAATGATATTTTTTTCTAAAAGAGATTTAATCTCATTTTTACATAATTCTAAATATTCAGAATTCATCTGACAAGGTCTAGCTTTAGTAGGAATTTTATCCTCTGTAAAACTATCCTCATAAGGAAGTGAAACAATATGTTTCTTTCTATTCCAAAAAGCATTTGGAAGATCATTACAAATATCAATACTCATTTGATTATGAAGTAATTTAATTTTATCCTGTAATTTAGGATTTTTCAAACTATCTTCTATAGAAAGGATATTAATTTCTTGTTTTAAGAAATTTAACTGATTTTCTTTTGCTTTGATATTATCATAAATATTATGTAATATTTTTGCAAAAGGTTTGGTAATAAATTTTAGTACTATAGGCTCATTTTCATATGTGCCAATAATACCATCATTATCAACTTTTGTAAAAGGATAAATCATATTTATAAAGGGGGTTCCAAGTATAACTTGGTTAGAAATGTTTTTCACAAGTAAAAAACTTGTAGAAATACATTTTTTATCAATACAAACATAAGCTTTTGGTAGTTTAAAACTAATATCAAGTTTTTGCCCACCAGCATGGGATAAAGAATGTGTTGTTTTCTGAAAATATCTAGTAGGAATTAATCCTTCTTGTACAACATTTAAATCTGCACCACTATCAATAAGTGCAATAAATTCTTTTGAATAAAAATCATCAATCAAAAGAGTAATTTTTACATACCATTTTTGTGAAATAAACATTTCAATATTATTAAGAAAGCTTTCATCATTATTATCAGGTATAATTATTTCATTTTTCCCTTCTAATTTATCAATTCTTTTTTCCAAAACATTATTATTTTGTTTAAGAAATTTAATTTCTTTTTTAAGATTATCAATTTCAATACTTAAATCACTTAAAGAAGTAGGAGTTTTATCCTTCTGTTTTTCTTTAAGCATCTGATAAACCTTGCTCATAAGATAAGGTTCATCTGAAACATATATAGAATTATTATTTTCTTGTTTATTTCCAGTATCACTAGATGAACTTGGGATATTACCCACTTGATCTATTATTGAAGATCTCAAATTAGGATCCTTTATTAATTTTAATAAATCCATAATATTATTATGGTCTAAGACATTTATCTCCAAATTTTTCATTTGAGATAAAAGTCTATAAATTTCATCTGTTTCATCAGGCTTATTATCCTGACATTTACATTCATTAGTATCTGATAATTCTGAATCAGATATTACTGATTCTTGTTCCAATGCTTTGAGATTTTCAATATCAGATATTTCTGACATTTCTGAATCTAATTCAGATTTTGTAACTGATTCTGATTCTGAATCATCTGATTTTAACAATATCTTGGATATTATATCCTTGATATTATCATCAATTTGAAGATTATTAATCTTCTTTTTTACCCAGCAATTTCTTGCATAATGCCCAACCTTTTGGCATTTATGGCATATTATCAATTTATTTCTCTGTTTTTTCCTCTCGTCTCTTTCTTGCTTTCTATTAGCATGTCTTTCTATTTTTCTTTTAGAAGCCTTTTTTCTTTTCCTATATTTAAGAAAATCATTTTTATCATATTTATTTTTATTCTTACTAGTTTTACTAGTACTAGGCATATCCATAGCAAATTGTTCACAAAATTGACCTAATTGTTTTTTCTCAGACAAATTTTGTCTTTTTATTTGTCTGTTCAATTTTATTTCATTACATAAATTTAAACCTTCTTGAATACAAGTACCAATTAATTTACCATAAGTAAAACTATCATATGGAACATGAACATTATTACCTCTTAAATTATTTCTTACTCTTTCTGCAAATAAATAAGGTAATCCATCAATAAATTTTGATTTCCAATGAGAGCTATTACTCTCAGGGAGTTCCATTACTCTACTTAAAAATGTATCTTTATACCATCTAAAATCTGTAAGGGTTTTACACCTCAGATTTTGTAATAGTGTACGAATATGTTCACTATTATCAGAATATCTGCCAGTAAAATGTTCTATAATATTAATAATCAAAGTATAAACAGCATTTTCAACAGAAACATTATTCTCTTGTTTTATATTGTTGAGAATATAATCTCTATTTTCTTGGGTCAAATAATGATCCCACCAACCTTTAAGTTGGCCAGTAAAACCTGCAATAATCATTTTTGCAATATTTTTATCGGTATTACCATTATTCTTACAAACTGTAGAATACATAAGAATTCTATGAACAGTATTATAAATCTGTTTTTCAGTATAACCATCAATATTCCATTCATAAATATTTCTTCCACTATAGCTATTATTCAAAATATATTCTTGTTCTTCATTAAGAACATCCATAGGAGTTGGTCTCCTATAATAATAAAATCGTTGATTAGGCTTATCAGCCCATTTTTCAATTTTGTTGATCTGATCATTAATAATCTGTTTATAATCAGATCTATTTTCAAAATCTTTTTGAAAATCATTTTCTAAAGTATTTAAAGATAATTTTGAAAATTTTTCTTCTAATAATTTTTCTAACTCTGTCAAAGATTCTAATTTAAAATCTTTTATCTCTGGTGGAAGTTGTATACTAGGAGTAGCAATCAATTCTTTTTCAAAATCAATTTTTGAAATTATTTTTTCCTTTTTATTATTTATTAAAGAAATAACATTATCAACTTTATTATGAAGTGAAAGTATGTGCTCTCCTAAAACATTGATAAATAAATTCATATAATTATTTTGTTTAATTAATAAATTTATATGACTACAAGTTACTTGTAAAACATCATTTTCAAATAATTTTGAAAAAGCAAGAAAATTACATATATTATTATCTTTTTCTATTTGAAAGGGTTCTTGAGGAGGAAAACCATTATTAATGATTTGTCCATTCATTAGTCTATAATTTCTTTCTAAAACAGAAATATATTGATGTACATAGGTAGACATGAACCATGGAACAAATAAAATTAAAGTATTAGTTTCTTCACATTTTTTATAAAAATTTTCTTGTATAATTTGCTTTTCCTTTTTATTAAAATTTTCAAAAAACCAATTTCTAAATGGTTCCCATTTGGGAAGTCTGAATTCTTCACTAATAATTTTTCTGGCTTCTGAACCAGGGCTAAAATCAATTTTTTGAGCTTTAAAATCCATAAATCAAGGAAAACTCATTTCAGACATTGTCTCCATGTGTCTACTATTGACACTCTTAACAATATTATCTTTGCCAATATGTAATTCATTTATTCTATCTTCTTCAGATATAACATCATCATTATTTCTCAAATTCTCTTTTATTAGAGAGGTAGAAGCTTTTGAAGGAGTTTCCACAGTATAATCAATAGGAGAAATATAAGATCTCATAGAAGAAGATTTTAAAGATCTTTCTTTTATAAAATTATCAAACTGTATATTAACAGTTCCTTCAGAAGTTTGAAAAACATTCAATAATTTTGAAGAAATAGTTGGCTGTGGTTTTACAGCTTTTTCAATAATCCAATTTTCTGGAAATACAATTTCTTCCCATTTAATAGATCTTCTTGTCATAATATTAGATCTATTGAAATTTGTCTCAATCAAAATTGTTTCATTAACAGGCTTATCCTTTATTTTACAATGAGGATTCAAAGTAAACAAGGGTTTATAATATATTCGGTAACAAATACATATAACTTCAGAACCTAAAGAATAATCATAACCATGAATTTTAACATTTAATGTCAAAGCATCAAGTATGTTTATATCAGTTAAAGATAATTGTAAATTTGGATAAACATCAAAATAGACTGGACCATGAGCCAGACTAGATTGGATTATTCCCATTAAAGATTTTTTCCAATTTAAATTTCTACCATCTCTTAAAGCTGCAATAAAGCTTTCTGGTAGTCCTTCTAAGGTTAAAGGTTTAAAAGCAATTTGCACTAAACCAATATGTAAAAATTTATATTCTTTTTTATAAGGTAAAATATCTTTTTCTGAAAGTAATTTTATAATTACTTCTTCATTATTAATAGAAATAGATTCTTCAGTTGTTTTAACAACTTGTTTAAAACCAAGTTTTTCAAAAGTTCCTAATTTATAAATTACTTTAGGATCAATTTTTGGAATTGTCCATTTGTTTAATAACTCAAGATTTTGAGGTGTATCATACTCCATATTTAAACTATTTTTTATAGAATTATTTTGTCGAAACATTTTTGTATCAAGGTGTTAAATTATATCATCCCCAGCTAAAATCACCGATTCCATGGCTCTGATACCATAAGAGGCTCGGATCGTATTGTTAGGGTGTAGTTCAGATCGTGTTGTCAGGATGTAGTCCCAAATCGTGTTGTTGGGAAAAATTACAAATCCGTATGAGGAGCAAATGAGTTTTCCTTGATTTATGGATTTTAAAGCTCAAAAAATTGATTTTAGCCCTGGTTCAGAAGCCAGAAAAATTATTAGTGAAGAATTCAGACTTCCCAAATGGGAACCATTTAGAAATTGGTTTTTTGAAAATTTTAATAAAAAGGAAAAGCAAATTATACAAGAAAATTTTTATAAAAAATGTGAAGAAACTAATACTTTAATTTTATTTGTTCCATGGTTCATGTCTACCTATGTACATCAATATATTTCTGTTTTAGAAAGAAATTATAGACTAATGAATGGACAAATCATTAATAATGGTTTTCCTCCTCAAGAACCCTTTCAAATAGAAAAAGATAATAATATATGTAATTTTCTTGCTTTTTCAAAATTATTTGAAAATGATGTTTTACAAGTAACTTGTAGTCATATAAATTTATTAATTAAACAAAATAATTATATGAATTTATTTATCAATGTTTTAGGAGAGCACATACTTTCACTTCATAATAAAGTTGATAATGTTATTTCTTTAATAAATAATAAAAAGGAAAAAATAATTTCAAAAATTGATTTTGAAAAAGAATTGATTGCTACTCCTAGTATACAACTTCCACCAGAGATAAAAGATTTTAAATTAGAATCTTTGACAGAGTTAGAAAAATTATTAGAAGAAAAATTTTCAAAATTATCTTTAAATACTTTAGAAAATAATTTTCAAAAAGATTTTGAAAATAGATCTGATTATAAACAGATTATTAATGATCAGATCAACAAAATTGAAAAATGGGCTGATAAGCCTAATCAACGATTTTATTATTATAGGAGACCAACTCCTATGGATGTTCTTAATGAAGAACAAGAATATATTTTGAATAATAGCTATAGTGGAAGAAATATTTATGAATGGAATATTGATGGTTATACTGAAAAACAGATTTATAATACTGTTCATAGAATTCTT